>JAESUZ010001102.1:0-600000 GCA_017311185.1 Proteles cristata cristata | reverse complement strand
GCGGATCTGCGGGTCTGGCCGTGTCTTTCCCAGGCTCTCGCATCCTTCCTGCTATGTGTGATTGAATCTTTAAGTCTGTTGCTGGTCGAGTGTGGGAGCGCCTCGTTCCTGAAGCAAAGGGCATGGGTTCCAACCTGGGCAGGTTGGGGAATCCTCCAAGGACAACTTCCCCACGTGACCCCCCACCATGGCCTTCTCCCCAGATTGTGAGGCTCCCTTGAAGAAGGAGGGCGGCCTCCCCGAAGGGCCAGTCCTTGAGGCGCTACTGTGTGCTGAGACAGGGGAGAAGAAGATTGAATTGAAGGAGGAGGAGACCATTATGGACTGCCAGGTGGGACCACCCCTCAGGGGCCCCAGCTGCCTTCTCACCCCCACCGCCACTGCCCTGGCACAGCCTCTTCCTGCTCTCCAATCCCCCCCGGCTCCCTGGGGCCTCTGGGCGTCCTAAGTCTCGTCCTTCCACACCTCGACTCTTTCGGGAAGACCTCCCCGCTTGCCCCGCACCCCCAGTCTCCGGCTGTGTCCAGAATGGCCGCAAAGTGGGACGGCATCCCCCATTTCCTTGACCTCGGTCTCCCTTCTCCTGGTGCCCAGAAACAGCAGCTGCTGGAGTTTCCTCATGATCTCGAGGTGGAAGACTTGGAGGATGACATTCCCAGGAGGAAGAACAGGGCTAAAGGAAAGGTACCCCCCCCTTTCTCCACCCCCTCTCTCCTCCGCGACGGGTCCCGTACGCCGAGCGTTTACAGTGGTCGGACACCGCCCCAGTTTGGCCTCATTTCATTCCCAGAGCGGCCTGCAGGGGTAGAGGAGTTTATACCCATTTTACAGACAAGGAAGCTAAGGCTCAGATATATTAAACCGTTTGCAAAACGGAGATTGTATAGTGGGTTAGAGCCGTCTTCATGCCCACGAGGAAGCCTCGGAGAGGTCAAGGGAGTTACTCGAGGCCCCCAGTTAGGAAGTGGCAGAGCTGCGGTTCAGCCTCCGGTGCCCCTTCCTTGGCCCCTCATCCCGACTCTTCCCCCAGGCATATGGCATCGGGGGTCTCCGGAAGCGCCAGGACACCGCATCCCTGGAGGATCGAGACAAGCCGTATGTCTGTGATAGTGAGTCCTTCTGAAGAGGGGGAAAGAGAGAGCGGGGCCTAGGGACCTCCCCCCTGCTGGCCCCCTCCCTCCCGTTCTAGAGCCCGGTGGGAGGGGATGCTCAGGCCTCTGGCAGAGGGGGGGCGGTGTGATCCCCGAGGCCAGGGTGGAGGCCGCAGGGGCTGGGAGGGCTGACCGGCCCTGCCTGCTCGCTCTCCAGTCTGTGGGAAACGGTATAAGAACCGGCCAGGGCTCAGCTACCACTACACCCACACCCACCTGGCTGAGGAGGAGGGGGAGGAGATCGCCGAGCGCCACGCCCTGCCCTTCCACCGGAAAAACAACCATAAACGTGAGCAGGCAGGCGGGCTGTGGGGTAGCGAGGGGCCCTGGGAATGGGGGCTGAGGAGCCTGGGCGGGAGGGGGCACATTAGACATTTCTGGAAAATCTCCAGCTCAGCGGTCCCCTCCCCCCACCGACCATGGGGATGCTGGCTCTGGGGTTGCCATGGCAACCAACCATCTCTCCCTCGCTCCCGGCCGGGCGTAATATTTCTGGGTCTGATTTATTGTTTCAATTAGAGCTCGGGGAGGGGGGTGATAGATGGCTCCCCTCCCTCCCGGCCTCCCGTTCTCCCTTCTCTGCTGGGCTTTGGCGGAGGGGCAGAGGCTGGGGCCTGGGAGCCCTTGGCGCCTGCCCGTTGCCAACCCCATGGGCGCGCTGGCAGCCGAGGGGTGGGAGCGGGCTCGGGAGAGGCACCGGCTTCCCACCCACTTCTTGGAGGCCGTCCCCGCCTCGCACCCAGGCACCTCTGTGTGCGGAATTTTTCTTGTGGACGTCCGTCCGTCTCTAAAGCGGCTCTTGGCCAGTGGTGTCCCCGGTTTTTACCTCGTCGGGGCTTAGCTGGCACTGGTTGTGTGGCAGGGGTGTGGATGAAAGCGGAAGCAGGGGGCTCTTCCTAAAGCTGTCATTTGCCAGTTTTACCTAATAAAGAGGATGCGTGCGTTGTCCTCAAAGAGTTTGGGGCTCCTGAGGAGAATTATTTGGGCCCCCGTCCCTGTTCTGCGGTGGCCGCAACTTGGGGTAGCTGCTCTCTCCCCTTACGTCCCCCATGCCTGGATACAGGGGTCCACCCCGGGGCCGGGGCTGAGGCTGGGGGCAGGGTGGAGCCTTGCCTATGGTGAGAGCCCCTCTCTCTGTCCCCCCAACCCCAGAGTTTTACAAAGAATTGGCCTGGGTCCCTGAGGCACAGAGGAAACACACAGGTAGGGACGCCTCCCTCTCCCCCTGCTCGTGCGGCAGCCTTTGACCAGGTGCCCCTGCCTGCCTGCGGCAACCCTCTGCCTTGCTGTCTTTCAGCCAAGAAGGCGCCCGACGGCACTGTCATCCCCAACGGCTACTGTGACTTCTGCCTGGGGGGCTCCAAGAAGACGGGGTGTCCCGAGGACCTCATCTCCTGTGCTGACTGTGGGCGATCAGGTGATACCCCCACCTGAGCTTGCCGGGGGCCTGGGTAGAGGGGACCCCAGGAGTCCAGATCGGGAGGCTGGCAGGCAGAGAAGTGCGGCCTGGGCCCGGGAGGGGGGATGTCCAGAGCTGGTGGGACGGACTCAACTGGTGAGGACCTTGGGAGACCAGGGGGGCGGGTCAGAGAGGCTCTGGGAATCATGGGATGTGGCCGTCACGGCGCTGCTGGTAGTGGCATGTGCTTAGCATGGCGTGAGGGGTGGTGAAAGGCGGTTGCCAGGGCATTGTGGGTAGTGAACTGTGGTAGTAACGGATGGCCGTTGCCTGGGTACTGTGGGTAACCGAGGGCGCCTGCCACGGAGTTGTGGTTAATAGGATGTGGTTTCCCAGGGTGGGCTTGTAGGTAATAGACTGTGGTCGCCTCAGCACGGCGGGTAATGAATTGTGGTTGTCATGGCATCACGGGTAGTGCAATATGGTTGTCATGGCAACAGGGTATCGTGGAATGTAACTTGTGGCACTGGGTGGTGGCTGAGGGGGTGTCTGTACTGGGGTAGCGCGGTGGCTGTGGGATTGGCATCACACGGTGTCGATGGAAACACTTTGGCTGCTGGCGCCTCCTGGGGAACCAGGCTGTGGGGACCCCCCTCCCCCCGCGGAAGGTGGTTGCCGTGGCACTGTGGCTGGGGGAACGTGGCTGCTGTGTTTCTGTGGTTAACGGAACCTGTTGGCCATTCTGCTGTGGGTAGTGGAATGTGGCCGCCTCAGCACAGTGGTTAACAGAATGTGGCGGCCCGGGTGTTGTGGGTGGTAGAAAGTGGTTGCCACAGCACTGTGGGTAATGGAATGCGGTTGCCATGGTATTCTGGGGAGCAGAATGTGGTTACCATGGTGGCTGGTAGGAGACTGGTGGCCACGATCGCGGCAGTGCTGCTTGCGGTCCGGTCGCTGGGCACCGTGAGCGGGGTGGGGTCGGGCTGTGGGCCACGGGAGCTCATCCGGCCTTCGCAGCCAGGGGTGGGGGCTGAGCCATTTCCTCCCCAGCGGTCAGTAGTCACCGGGGGCGTGATGAGCCCTAACTGCATCCCTGCCCCTTGGCCCCCCAGGACACCCCTCATGTTTACAGTTTACGGTGAACATGACGGCGGCCGTGCGGACCTACCGCTGGCAGTGCATCGAGTGCAAGTCCTGCAGCCTGTGTGGCACCTCGGAGAACGACGTGAGTGCCCGCCCGCCTCCCCTGGGACATGCCCCCAGGGGGCCTCCCCGCCTGGCACCTCTGCCTTTGCCAGCCGGGCCTAAAGCCTTTCCCTGGAGCCTCTCCCTGGTGAACACTAGTAACCTGTATTATTATTATTGCTAGTGTCCATTAACTGAGCCTGGCACTTAGTGCTCCTCATCTCTCTGACTCCTCCTCCCAACCACCCTCCGAGGTAGGTGCTCTCGTTCACTCCGCAGAGACGATACTGAGCTCAGAGAGGGGAAATGACTTGCTCGAGGTCACCCTTCTAGGACGTTAGTAGAGCTGGGATCTGACCCCGCGTCCGTGGCTTCCAGAGCTGGTGTCACACCATCTCGGTGTCGTTGTCAGTGTCGCACAGAATCTCTAAGACCCAGACTGCGAATTGCAAACCGACAGACCGCAGGGGTGTTTTGCTTGGCCACGCAGGGTTTCGCAAAGATTCCGTGATGCAAAGACGGTCTCGGAGCCCCTTCTCGTGGGAGGGAGCACCCTCCCCAGCCCCTTCGACTTACCCCTGCCCCAGCCCCCCACCCCGGTCTCTGGTGCCCGTGCCCCCAGGGTGCCAGCTGGGCGGGTCTCACCCCCCAGGACCAGCTGCTGTTTTGTGACGACTGCGATCGGGGTTACCACATGTACTGCCTGAGTCCCCCCATGGCGGAGCCCCCGGAAGGTGAGAGAAGAGGTGGGCACGGCACGGGGGCGGGTGGGTTGGAAACTTGTCTTCCGGCTGGTGAAGACAGAAGACTGTGTCTGCCGGCCGGGAGGGAGTCGGGGCAGCCTCTCTGGGTCCTGGGCCTAAATCCCTGTCCTCTGGCCACCCCCACAGGGAGCTGGAGTTGTCACCTCTGTCTTCGGCACCTGAAAGAGAAGGCCTCTGCCTACATCACCCTCACCTAGGCCTGGCTCTGGCTCACCTGGACCTCTGGGGTGGTGCTCACCTATCTGCCTCTCGGAGCTCCTCCGCGCTCTCTCTGCCCTCAGCGCCCCACAGTGGAGGGGGACAGGGGAAGCCCGAGAGGGGGCGGGGCCACCCCTTCCCTCGGTGCAGCTGGGATGTTTGCCCAGTGGGTTGGTGGGCCCAGCAGGGCCCCTCTCCCTCCCTCCCTCCTTCCCCATCCCTTGGCGAATGGGCACCGGGGGCTTCTGCTCCCCTCAAAGCCATACCCCGCCTCTGGGCGGGCATGAGGGGTGGTAGATGCCAGCCCGGGGCATGGACACAGCGTTTTTCTAAAGAAAAAGTCAAAAAGCTAAAAAAAAAGAAAAAAAGAAATTAATATATACAAAGAGTCCTCTAAGGCCTGGCTGGGTGGAAGGGGCGCTGGCGAGCGCGTCCACTGGGCACCCGTCTGTGCCAGCTTCCTGCCTGGCAGCCCCACCCCCCCAGTCTCTGGAGTTGCAGCTGTCCCACCTCCTCACCCAGTGTGGGCGCCATCCCCCCTCGTGCCCAGGGCAGGTGGGTGTGGTGTCCACCCTCGCCCCCTCTTGGTGCCCACCGTGGATACTGCATGACGTGAACCATGGTTTTGAACTCCGTTCCTGCTCCCTCCCTGAGAGCCCCATCCTGCCCGCTCTGTGCCCGCCACCTGCCCTGGCTGGTGGCCGTCGGCTGGGGGGCAAGGCGGGCCCCTGCCCAGCGCCTGCTGGAATGAGAAGCACAGACTCTACAACGGACTACTTTTTCCCCTTTACCCCTACCCCCCGCTCCGATTCCCCACCGGCCAGGCCGGGCTGCCCCCTGCCACCCTCGCTGGCCATTTTGGGGGTAGCGAGGGGGCGTGGTTGTTTCTTGTGGTTGTGTGTGTTTGTTGTTCGGGTTAAAAAAAAGGGAAATTGAGACTGCAAGTGGGGGGAGGTGGTGGGTTTGGGGGGTCTCCTCCAATCCAGGCATGCCCCCCCTTGTAAATGAGTCTCCTTTATTGCCTGCCTCTGCTGTGAATTAACTTGTTCTGTGTATTAAACTGGGCCTGACCCCTCTGCCCACGACTGCCTCGTTCTCCAGGCTGGACTGGGGCACCACCAAGGAGGGGAGATGGGGGCCTCCTAGGGGTAGAATTGACCGAGGTTAACAGCTGGAGCCGGCCTGACCTCCAACTCCCTCCGTCTCCCCCCTGCACCCCGCCTTTCTCTGGCTTTGTCCCAGCTCCTCCCAGCCTCGCCGGAAAGGAGGAGAGGGGGGATGGGGTGGAGGGGGCTCCCGCCCAGCCAGCTGTGGTTGCCCTGGCAACGGACTGCTGCAGCTGCAGTGAGCAGCAGTGAGGGGGGAGGCGGGAGCTGGGGCCTGGGGGAAGGGATGGAAAGATGAAGAGGCCGCCCCTCCTGGGCTAGGGTAGGGGGTCGGGGTGCCCAGAGCACCTCCTCCTTAGTCCCCGACCTCGCCTGGGGTCCCCCATCCGGATGTGCGGCCAAGAGCGGAGGGGAAAGGGCCAGGGAGAGAATGAATGACATACGGGGTTGGGAGGGAGGCACATTTGGGTGAGGTGGGATGAGGAGAGAACCAGGACACGGAGAGATCAGGAGACACAGAGCCACACGTTTATAGAGAATCCGAAAAAGAGCAGGAGAGGGAAGAAATAGGTCTGCAGAGAGAGGTAGATGAGGGAGCCACAGGAGTGATGTGGGGGGGGGAGAACAGAAGAGAGACGGAGATTAAGTGGGAGAGGGAGACATGCGGAGAGACAAGGAGGAAGGAGACAGTGATTTGGGGGCGCAGGAGATTCGCCGAGGGGAGGTAGAGAACCAGGGCACATACATTGGAAGAGAGGGAGGCACATTTGGGGTGAGGGAGATACAGTCAGGATCCAGGGACAGGCAAAGTCCCGGGACAATGACAGATGAGCCTTCCCGGGAGAGAAGGACAACGAATTTGGGGGACAATAGAAAAATGTGGGAGAGCCACAGGTCTGAAGGGATTCAGAGGTTGGCTGGGGAAGAGAGCCGGGGTGATGGGCACGAGAGAGACCAGAGGAGGGTGCCAGAGGGCACCCATGGGAGAGAGGGGGGCGTGGCTGAGGAAGATGGAAACTGGGGCAAGATCAAGATGGGGAAGGGGCCGGCAGGGCGCAGTGTGGGTGCGAATTGCGGGGCGTTGGACTTTGGTGTGTGTTGTGAGCCAACAGGCTCCAGGAGAGGATGTGAGAACAGCTTGTTCCACGTTCCCATGCTGGTGGGGGGAGGGCCGTAGGGGGAGAGGATGGGGCCTCAAGAAGGGCGGAGACCGGGAGAGTGTCTGGAACACTCTAGAATTTTTAGATGTGGAAATAGCTGGTCCACCTCCTCTGGAAAAAGGATAT
The DNA here is from genome assembly GCA_017311185.1 of Proteles cristata cristata. NCBI lineage: Eukaryota > Metazoa > Chordata > Mammalia > Carnivora > Hyaenidae > Proteles > Proteles cristata. The sequence continues at coordinate 592,911 of JAESUZ010001102.1, read as the reverse complement.
ATACCCGTTTTGGAAAAAAATATATTTTGTGTGGGGGAGGGGGGAGGCTGAGTCAGAGGAGCATCAGGTTTTAGCTCAGAGAGGGAAGACTCCATGACAGGTAAGTAGGTGGGGTGGGTCAGGAAGACCTGGCCACCTGGCCACCCTGTCGAGAGGCTGGGCCGCTTCTCAGGTCCGGACTTCCTGCAAGAGTCCAGGCTTTGGATTTTCACGTGACATTGTGAGATTCAGGAAATCGGTTGGACCCTGATCCCCAGGTCAAACCGCAAGCGTTTCACCAGGGCAGACGCAGACCGAGGCCAGAAGTTTAAGGCCTCTCCCTGCCTAGGAGAGACCTTAGGGGAAGGCCTGGCCCAGGGGCGAGGTCACCTGACACCCCCACCTCACTGTGCTCCCCCCTGACCTGGAATCAGGGGCTGATTTGCACCCGAAACCGCCAACCAGATGACTGGCAGTGGGAGGCCTACACCCACCGGCGGGGGCGGGGACATGCAAATAAGCCGGCTCCGGAGGGTGTGGCCTGGGGAGGCCGCCGCCAAAGGAGGCAGGGGCCCCTTGGTTGTTTCTGAGTTCTCCCACGAAGGGCAGATTTACCAAGTTGGAAATCCGGCTTCATGGACAACCTCCAGATTTTTAAAAGTTTGACCACTAAACCTAAAACCACCACAACTCCGTGGGCTAGGTCTGCCTTTCTGGCTTCTAGTATAGGACTTTTTCAGTAGAAGCTCTCTTTTTTAACTTAAGGACTTTTTACATTCTCAGTGTTGGATTCCTGTCATTTGGGTTTCAGGGAAAGGAAGTCTGCAAAGCTGATTCTTAGGGAAGTGTGGGGGGGGGGGAGAGGGAGAGAGAGGGAGGGAGATGGGGTTTGGGACAAGGGGGATGGGGGAGCAGGCTGCCGCTGAACCACACCCTCCCATCAGTGACTCCAGGCAGCTGCCCAGCTAGTGAACACACAAGCCATTTCTATGAAACATTTATTTCCTTTGAAACCTCCAGAAACATGCCAGAAAAATCTCAAGACAGGGATAGAAAAAAAAAAAGACAACAAAGAATAAAAAATCCAAATGAAACAAATCAACATATGAAAAAAACCCTGCTATCTTCAAGCCTTCAGATTGAACACTAACCTCAAATTAAATAGATTTGTTTTGCGGAGATTCTTAAAAAATAACAGAAAACAAAACCAAAAATCATAATTTACACTCGTTAATGTACATGATTAGGTCCCCAAAATGATTCGAATGATCTGAAGAGATGAGGAGAACTTTAAAAAAAAGGGGGGCAGCCTCCAGGTTAGGGTCGGAGGAAAGGGCAGTGGGGAGGTCCTGGAGAACCCTTCCAAAAAAGGGGGTGGGGAAGAGGGGCAGAGATATCACAGTAGTTGGCCAGGACTGAGGACCAAACAGGCCCCCCCTTGAAGCCCTCATCTCACACCACGGGTGAGGGACAGGAGATGGCAGATCTGAGGGCTTCTTGCGAGACTGCAGCGTGGCTGGGGTCAGAGGTTGATCGCAGGGAGACAGGAGTGCCCTTTTCTCTTGTCTGGCTGGCCCAGCCCGGCACCTACCTCTGTCCTGTGCAGTCCCAGAGCCCCCTGCCCTGAGGTTTCTGGCCCCAAAGAGAAAGCAGGGGGTGGGGTGCCTCTGGACAAGGGCTGGGCCACCTGCTGCGGGCTTCCAGCCCAGAGGGTGCTGCTCGGAGTCAGGCCAGCTCCCCCTGGCTGGTGCCTCCCTAAATGGGAAAGCCCGCCCACCTGGCCACCCTGACTTTATCCCTCTGAGTCCTCCCACTGAGTCCCAGCCCATGGGGGACACACCTTGATCCTCAGCTTGAGGTTGGGGGAATCCACAGATTGTGGCCATACAGACTTGTTCTGGCGCAACTCTACATGAAAAAATAAATATATATATATATATATATATATCTTTTTGTTTTTAAAGGAAAAAAAGAAACTCTGTTTCCTGGGTGAACAGCGTAGTACCACTCTGGCTCGGCTGCCTGGCCAGCTGCCCCTTATTGCCTTTAGAGAACCAGCGTCTCATGGGGGGGTTCGCAGAGCACTCCCCGGGGAGCACAGTGAGGGTGCCTGGGCGTCCGCTTGCGAAGGGAGAACAAAACCAGAGAGGAGATGAAGGCTGTATTCTCTCCAGCCCTGACCGGAGGGCTGTGCGGAGCCCCTCCGGGTGCCCGGAAGAGGACCTGGCTGCGGGGCCGGAGCTGGCGGGGCTGGGGAGGAGACACCGGGCTTCGCCGCCTGGAGCCAGGGCAGCAGCTGGAAGGCGGCGTGGCCCGGGTGCTGTGGCCTCCGGTGGTCGAGGGGCGGATAGAAAAAAGACGGTATAAACGGTCCCGTGTGTGCAAAGGGAGTTTCCCCTCAAAGAAGTCGACTCTGGATGCTGGGGGTTTCCTCTCTCCATCCGGGGGTCCCAAGAAAAGAACTGAAAGTCTAACAAAGTGCTCCTGGCTGCTTTTTTGGAAGAATAAGGTTGGGGGGGTGGATACTTACTGTCCGTGCTTTTTGGAGCTAGTGCACCGGGACTGAGACCCCTGGCCAGTTTCCACACAGGCCTTCGTCTCTCGGGGCCTGGGGGGAGCACGGGCCACTTTCACACTGATTTTTCATGCAGGGGGCTTGGCCCCGCGAGCCCAAACTCTGTTGCACGTGGTGAAGAAACCTGGCTTGTGGACTCCTGGAGCTGTGGGGTTTGGACACACGCCCCTGCCCTCCCTCTCCCCTTCCTACAGCTTCTGATGGCTTGGTCCTAGGAAGAGGCTGGATGGGCCCCCTGGGGGCGGTGTGCGCACGGTCCAGTCCCCAGGGACCAGAGGTGGGCAGTTCGGAGGGAGGCCTGAGACCACGTCACCGGGCGGGGCGGGAGGACCATGAGCAGAGCACAGCTCGCGGGTTTCCGGGTCCACGAGGAGGGCGGCGGGGCCCCGGCCGGGTCGTCGTGGTCACGCCTGCCGCTGGGAACAAGCCAATGGAGACGGGAGAGCAGGAGCCCGAAGCTGGCCGGGCAGGGGCGGGGGTGGCTCGCCGCCTCAGAGCTCCTTCTTCTCCCGGCAGAAGATCTCGGCGAACTTGCGCAGCTGCTCGCTGGCGGCCTGGGACTCCTCCTGCAGGCGCTGGTTGTTCTGGCGAAGGCTGGCCACCTCCGACTGCAGCACAGCCTTGTCCTGCTTCTCCTGCGGGGCGGGGCCGGCGTCAGGACAGGGCCCCCTGAGCCAGGCGGCTGGGGGTTCGAGCCCCGGCCCCGTGTCCCAACGGCTGCGTAACCGTGGGCAGGCCGCCTGGTCTCGCTGGGCTCTTTCCTCAACTCTTCCAACACAGACCTCGCTGTAGTTACCATCACCCCATTTTACCCTCGTGGCCATCCAAGGACTCGGGGACTGTTAGCCTCAGGCTCCTGGGAGAGGAGACCAAACCTCTCCCAATGGCAAGCGGGGAGCCTGGGATGCGGACGCAGGCTGCCTGTTGTACAGGCTCCCCGGGCCTTTCTGAGACGCCCTTCCAGGATGTGTCACTTCGAAGGCCGCTGACTTGTCCAAGGTCATGCATTATTAAATGGTGGGGTGGGATTTGAACCTGGGCCCCTAGGATTCCTGTGCTTGAGGCTGGCACATTATACTCTGCCACCTTTTTGTTTTTTGCCCGGAAGTATATAAAGCAACAAGTAGAAGTTCTCTGCTCTTATTTCACTCCTCATTCTTCTACACCCTGGAGGTAAGTATAGTGAACAATTTGGAACGTTGCCTTCTAGATAACCCTCTGACCTGCAGATGTTAATTTTTTTTTTTTTTTTTAAAGTAAGATGATGTTCTAGGAAATAGTTCTGTAGCTTGCTCAGTTTTTACTTAAGTTACTGGACTTCTTTTGTATGTCAGTAAATATATGAATTCCTGCCATTATTTTAATTGGTTGCAGAATATTCCACTGCCTGGGTGTCCTGTCCTTTATGTAACCATTCTCCCATGGAGGGACAGCTGCACTGGCTCCAATTTTTTTATTGCCAACAGAGCAGCAAAGAGCATCCTTGCTCACAGATCTCTGTACCTATGCTTGAAATTCTGCTGGACAAATTCCTACAAGCGGGACTATTAGATCGAGGTAGACAATTAGATTTTTTGATAACTATCGTCCAGCTGCCCTCCAAAGAGGCGGGGGCCAATGTGTTCTTCCTCCGAGACTGTAGGAGGGTTTCCTCCATGTGCTTCCCAGCCTTTGGCACGGTCACTTTCTACTCTTCACTCAGACTACACTCAAAGCTGGGCGGTCTCCCCTAGAATGGAAGGGGTTGGGTGGGGACAGAGGGTGCAGCCTCGCTGCCCACCCCGAGCCCTGAATATCTGGGACGTGGAACAGGGAATGTGCACCGGGAGGGGTGCCTGCCTGGCGGCCTCACCTTCTGGAGGTCGGTGTGCAGCTGCTTCAGCATCACTTCCAGCTGGTACACCTTGCCTGTCAGGTCCAGGGGCGGCTCCTCGCTGGAAAGACAAGGGACAGGGTGAGACCGGAGGCCCACCAGGCCCCGGGAGGGTTCCAGAGGAACGAGAGGTACAGGACACTCTGGGGGAAGCCAGAAAGGAGCCAGCCCTCCTCCCTGATGCACTCTACCCAGAGAGCAGATCGGCGGAGGTGGACGGGGCTGCGGCAGCCTGTCAAAGGCCGTGTGTGTGGCCACCCTGAGGCGTGCCTCCCCCCAGGGCCTGGACCACGTGTGTGCTTTAGGCGTGAGCACCTCACATGGAACAATACCAGAACCTGCCTCACAGACACCTCCACTGAGCACCTGGCAGACCTGGGCACCGTGGCTGCCACAGGCAACCGAACATGAGGACAGGAATGGGGTCCACGGACAAAGATGACGACAGTGACCCCATGACAGAGAGCCTGCCCTGCACTGGACACAGTCTCAGTCTAACAGAGCTCCTCGCCTAGTGTGGTCTGGGAGGTCACCGTGTCATTACCTGCCAGGCAGAGGGGGATACCCTGGCTCAGGTGGGAACGCTGCACCCCAGAACCCAGCCCTGGCCTGCCCGGCCCCTGCAGAGGAGAGCAGGCAGCCCCTTCCTGTGGGACTGGTGGCTCTGCAGGGCGCTGCAGAGGTGGGGGAGGGTGAGAAGGGGGAGGAGGACTCAGCCCTCCGGCCTTCTTGCCCCTTTCTTCCAACCAGGGTCCTGGTTCCTGGGGGCCTGTGGCTGCAGGGCAGGTGGGAGAGGGTCAGCTCAGGGGCAGAGGGAACCCAGGAGCTCGCTCAGAGCCCACAGTCCTGCCCTTCTCACAGCCAGCCTGTTCCTGCCCTCACTGCACTGGCACATCTCTAAGTGCCGAGTTCCTGTGATTTCAGTCGGGCCGCATCTTTGGTGGAGGTTGAGATTTAAAGCCAGTGAGAAGAGTGGTGTGAAGAAGAGGAAAAAAAAAAACAACCCACCCAAAACCAGGAGAATCAAAATTTCCAGCGAAAATTGCTAAATTTGCCCATCAAATTTAGTACAGTGCACGTCTGAGGTAACCCTGCATGGGGAGTGTGCACACAAGTGTGGAAGGTACTATTTAAACCCACGGACATGCAAACATGCCATTGCTGTCCCATCTCCCTCCTTTTATTTTTTTTAAATGTTTTTTTTTTTGTTGTTTGTTTATTTATTTCCCGACGCGGGGCCCGAACCCACGAACCGCGAGATCATGACCTAAGCAAAAGTCGGACGCTCAACCGACTAAGCCACGCAGGCGCCCACATCTCCCTCCTTTTAATTGTCTTCTCTGCGAAGCTAGTGTGGCCCAATCTGTTGCACTAATGTGCGATGACCCATGTGAGACGTCTGTCTCCATGTCCTCCTCTCCCAGTGGGAAGCCTCATGCGGGTGGGGCCTCGGCCTCCGTCAGTGCCGGGTCCACAGCTGGCCCAGCACGGGCCGCCAGGGGAGAGGCAAACGGGAACTGTCAGGTGGCCATCTGCATAATTCCGGGATGTGCAGAGGACACCCAGGGGCAGACAGAGGGGAGATCAAAGGCAGGGAGGAAGGGATGGGGGAGGACGCAGCGGGGGGCACTACTCAGAGGGTTTTCAAAGTTGGAGGTCAGCCGACCATATGGATTACGTCTCCATCCAGGAGGACGGGGCTAACCCGCACTTGGTCACCTCACCCGGGGTGTGGGTTATTCCCAAGTCCGTCAGGGCAGAGGAGCAGATGCCCCTCGGCTAATGGGAGGGGGTGGTGGGGGATGACAAGCAGCGGCTGCCTCCTGGCTGTCCCTCAGCTGGCCGGGGCCCCTCCTGGCCCCTTCACGGGGCAGGCCTGCGGCCCTCAGGGCTCAGGTTGCTGGGCCACCAGGTGTTCCCAGGGAAAACTTACCTCATGGTAGGGGTGGTCCTGGGGGTTGGGGGCCCCCTCTCCAGGCTCAGGTGGCTGTGGACAGGACTGTGTGCAGGTGGGACCTCCGGGCTCAGAGCTGGGTCATTGAGGGAGAAGAGTGAGACAGCTCTTTGCACTGCCAGGCAGAGAGAGGGGAGAGGGGAGAGGGGTCAGTAGGGCTCCCAGCGCCTCCTCCCTCTGCACCCCCGCCTCACTGACTAACCACCTTTTCCTGCACGCCTCCTGCCCAAACCTCTGCGATACTTCCAATCACTTTTTTTTTTAATTAAAAAAAAATTTTTTTTAATGTATATTTTTGAGAGACAGAGAGAGCCCAGGCAGGGCATGAACAGAGAGAGAGGGAGACACAGAATCCAAAGCAGGCTCTAGGCTGTGAGCTGTCAGCACAGAGCCCAATGCGGCGCTCAAACCCATGAACTGTGAGATCATGGCCTGAGCCGAAGTTGGACACTAAACTGACTGAGCCCCCCAGGCGCTGCACGCCCCCCCACCCCCATCACTCTGGTTAGATCATGCATGTAGGATGGGCTCCAACCAAAAAACCAAACCAAATGACACTAACAACAAAATCCCATCCCGATTCTGAGCAAGACGCTGGACCCAGTGACCAGTTCATGCAAAATGCAAGGGACAGGAACAAGTAAAAATGGCAGTGTGACAGAGGAATCACCCACATTCAGCATAAATGACCTGGTTTCATCAACAAACACATGGTATGAAAAAATGGCCAAAAGAGGATGAGGTTGAAGCTGGGTGGTAAGTACATGGGGATTCATTTACACTGTAGTTTTGAGAAGATCTGTGAAACTTCAAAAGCAGAAAGAGAAGACAGAGAATAAATACCATGTATGCTGAAGAGAGAAAAGAAATCACAGGGCCTTTAAAGCTCAATTCTCAGGTCCAAACCTAGACCCGTTGGGTGATTTGCATTTATTTTTATCTATCTATCTATCTATCTATCTATCTATCTATCTATCTATCTATCTATCTATCTATCTTCGAGGCTTATTTATAAGAAAGAGAGAAAGAGAAAATGCTTGAGTGGGAGAGGGGCAGAGAGAGAGGGAGAAAGAATCCCAAGCAGGCTCCAATCTGTCAGCTCAGAGCCTGATGCAGGGCTCAGTCTCGGGGGGAAATGAAGTGGCCGCTGGGGGAGGGGGCTTTGGCTGCCCCAGCCCCTCCCAGAAGCCTGTAGCTGGGGGTCAGTGTTGGGACAGCTCTGCCTTCCAGACATCTGCTGGCATCTGAGTCTCCAGGGAGAGGCTTGGAGCTTCCTGGATGCTTCCCACAGAACCAGTGATCCTGGCCCAGGACGCCAGACACCCTGGGGGGGTGGTGAGGGGGTGGCCCCGTGCCTGGCACCTCCCCCTGCATTCCTCCTGGGACATGGCCCCCACACTCCCCTTGCACCCCATCAAATAAAGAGCCCATTGCTCAGGAAACCCAGGGAATGAGGGCCCCCAAAGGCAGCTGTGAGACCCCCTGGGGTCCCTGTGGAGACCTGGAGAGGACAGCTGATAAGGGTCCTCAGATTCTCTTCCTGGATCCTGAAACTGGATTATGCAGGTGCTATAAATGGTGACACTCATTTAAAAAAAATTTTGTTTTAAATGTTTTATTTTTTGAGAGAGATAGAGTGCAAGCGGGGGAGGGGCAGAGAGAGAGGGAGACACAGAATCCGAAGCAGGCTCCAGGCTCTGAGCTGTCAGAAGAGAGTCCAACGTGGGGCTCGAACTCATGAACCACGAGATCACGACCGGAACTGAAGTCGGATGCTGAACCGACTGAGCCCCACCGGCGCCCCCCAGTGACACTCACTTGTGTAAGTGCAGGGAGCCTGTGAAAATTCATTAATGCTCACAGCCACTTTGGAGTAGGAACATCATCTGACTTTACAGATGAGCAAACTGAGGCAGCAGAGGCTGACCGCTCATCACAGTGCTCACTAGTGGCGAAGCTGGGTTCAAACCCAGGCAGTGGGCTCTGCTTTCCTTTTTAAACGGGCCTGACCTCTCCTCCCTCAGGAGGCCACCGTGCCTTCACCTTTCACATCCCATGTTGGGCCCCATCTCTGCCCCTCCCTCCCAAAGTCCTGGACCCAAGTAACGTTCAGCCCAAAACTATCAGTGACTTGTGATGGGCGTTGGGGGGGAACGTCAGCATCTAGTTTGTGGAATCAGTAAGTGAACCGATGATAACCCCTGATAAGGGATATCAGGGAGGTCCTCCTGGAGGAAGGACAGCAAAGCTATAGTCGAAAAGATGAAAAAAAAAAAGCCAGAAGAACATGTCTGTGTCTGTTAGGGGTCACTGTAAGTCCCAATTTACAGTTGAGTAACTGACTCTTAGAAAAAGAAAGCTGTTCCCTCAAGGTTACATGGGAAGGAAATGGCAGAGGTTATTAGCTGTCTCTTGTTACCTGTTTTCCCTTTTTCCAGAATAACAAGTCCCAAATTTTAGTTGGGCACATGGCCTCATTTCCCAGCCTGCCCAGAGGCTACTAGGTGGGGCTGTGTGTGACACTCTGGCCACTGGGAAGTAAGTGCAGGGCGAGCATCAGGCTTGGAGACATCCTTAAATGGAGGGGGTGTGTCTTTTCCCCTGCTAGGCGGAACTGGACACGAGCCAGAGCTCTGGCAGCCACCTTGGACTGTGAGGGTGAGGCTATCTGGAAATGGCAGAGCAGAGGGTTCGACGCTGCACCCTAATGAATTTCTGGATGTGTCTCACCAGGCCCACGCCACCTGCCTCAGGACTTTGTACCTGCATAAAATCTTGCCTGTTTAAGTCATTGTTAATTTGGGTTTTCTGTCAGTTGCAGCCAAAGCAAATCTAAATACAATTTGGGTTATTACAAGTCTGCCTGGTGATATCACATAAGGCACTATCTGTTGAGGGCTTGTTCTGTGCCTGATGTGTTTTACACACAGTTTCCTGTAATCCTCACTATAGCCCCAGGCAGTGGGCACAAGTCACATTCTTGCTTTGTAGTTGAGGTAATGAGACCAGAGAGACAAAGACACTTGCTCAGGATGGCACAGTGAGTAAGTGACAGGGCAGAATGTGACCCCCGTTCCCCCTAATTCTGGATCCTGAGCGTGTCCCACTTCAAACCCCCAAGGCCCTCCACTGACCCTTCTAGAACAGAGCAGGGGGTTGGTAGGGATCGGGACAGGTTGGGTGGAAGGTGCCTACCTTCGTATGCCTTAGCTGCATTTACCAGGCTGGACCACTCCAGGCCAGCGGCCGTGTCAGGCAGTGGCATCATGCCAGGGTCAAGGCGTCGCAGTGGCCGGTCCCGCCCGTCGGCCAGTGAGAGCTCCGAGGCTGAGATGGTGGCTGGGTAGGAAGAGCGGAGACGAGAGATGGGAGATAGGGGTGAATGATAACGTGAAGGAAGCAGACTTCCTGTAGTATGTAACATTATGGAACTGTTACAGCACATATGATTTGTATAATTATTAGAAGATGATGGACGCCAGCAGGTGAGGAAGTGAGAATCTCAGGTGTTTACGAGGGTGGGGATAGAGGAGTGGGAGGTGAAGGCAGAGGTGATGATGGGGCTGGGCTGTGTGGGGCCTCGTGGGTCTGGGGGACTTTGTCTTCTGCTCTGAGTGGGATGCAGCCACAGGCGGGCTCTGAGCGAGGAGGGACGGGACTTGACAGAGGTGCTCACAGGCCCTCTCTGGCCGTGTGTGGAGGATGGAGCGCGCTGGGGCGGGGAGCAGGGAGACCGTGCGGAGGCCGTCGTGGTCCAGGAGGGAGAGGCCAGTGGACAGGACGGGTGAGGCTGTGGTGCGGGGGGTACTCTGCTGTGGGGGTAGTTCCTGGATCTATTTTGTACACGCAAACGACTTTCCTGAAGAGGGGAGGTGAGTGAGAGCCAGAGAAGGGTGCAGGGGGGCTTCAGGATTCGGAAGCTGGCCCTGAGATGGGAAGGCAGGGGACGCGCCTGTAGCATGTTTCTGGAGGACCCGTGGAGGACGCGGCACCAGGTCGTCACTGTGGACAGTGTGTGGTCGTGGCAGGGTCACCATGGGGAGAGCTGCTAGATCCTTGTGTTGACAGGCCGGACAGACAAAAGAGGTCCCTGGGAGTGACAGCACCCGCAGCTGCATTGGCTGCAGCAAATGCTGCCAGTGTCCCACATGCCGGCTGTCGGCTCTGGGCCTCAGGCTGCTAAGGCCTCACAGCTGCCACAGGGGAGGGGACAGGGGACCGCAGTGGGGCACCGAGAGGTCAGGAGGGGATCCAGGCAGGGTGTGCCATGGGGATCATCTCCCAGCCTCACCTCCAACTGGCCAGGAGGGAGGTGCTGTTATGACCCCATGCTGTACTCAGAGCAAGACGATGCGCCCACATTCACATTGTCTGGTAGTGGCAAGTGCCTCTGGACCGCGTGGCCGGACACGGACCCAGCTCTAAGCCCAACCTCATGAGGCTTTGGGGTTTATAAGGTCCTTGTTAATACTCTGTTCTAAACCTGCTCTTTGGTCCAGAGGTACAAGCCTGACTTCTGATGGATTAAAATGCTTGCTCCAGGGGCGTCTGGGTGGCTCAGTCTGTTAAGCAGCCAACTTCAGCTCAGGTCATGAACTCACAGTTCGTGCGTTCAAGCCCCGTGTTGGGCTCTGTGCTGACAGCTCAGAGCCTGGAGCCTGCTTCAAATTGTGTCTCCCTCTCTCTCTCTGACCCTCCCCCACTCACACTGTGTCTCCCTCTCAAAACTAAATAAACATTAAGAAAAAAAATTAAAAAAAAAAAAATGCTTGCTCCAGATGGTCGAATGCTAACAAAATAATGGATAGCTAGGGGCACCTGGGGGGCTCAGTCAGTTAAGTGTCTGACTTCAGCTCAGATCATGATCTCATGGTTGGTGAGTTTGAGCCCCACATTGGGTTCTATGCTGACAGCTCAGAGGCCGGAGCCTCCTTCAGATTCTATGTCTCTCCTTCTCTTTGCCCCTCCCCTGCTCATGCTCTGTCTCTCAATAATAAAAAAAAAAAAAAAAAAAAAAGCTAGTGCTTTTCCTGCATATCAGGAATTGTGCTGAGCATTTTCAACACATTAATCTGAGTCTCAGTTTAATGCCGTGAGGGGTAGATTCGTCTAGAGCTGAGATCGGGACTGAGCGACAGCAGACTTTGGGGAGGCTCCATCCCAATGATACAGGACACAGCCCTCGGCCAAAACCCCTGGGGACACATCTCCGAAGTCAAGACCTGTTTGAATCGGAGAAAGGTGTGCAGGTGCTATTACATACACACCCAGAAGGGCTGGGCAGCACCCCATATCCAACACACCAGCGTCCTGCAGTCAAGTTCACCGTCACTCGCACCAAATGTGGTAGAGAAGGACAACAAATAAATAGCCTTATGTCCGTCTGGGTTGGGTGTGGCTGCTCAGTGAGCTTGGCTCAAATTTCTGCCTTGCCTCTCGGTTTTAGAGTGTTTGGGGTTGTGAGTAAGGGATTGTGGGGTGGACCCGCCCGGGATGGTGCATGGGTTCTGATGGGGGCAGTGGGCGCGGTGCCCCCTTCGTGGCTGGATGAATAAAAGGATGGTGAGTCACACCCCTACACCCTCTCCCTCCAAAAGCTGGCAGACTAGGGGGCAATCAGGTAAGAAAACGAACATTCATGAGGCCACCTGCCTGGTGCTGGACGGGAGCTGGGGAGCATCTGCTGTGAGCCCTCATCCTCAGGGCCCTCCAGACTTATAGGTGACCCCCGGATACTTGGCCGACAGTCCCCTGCTCTTTGGGGGACACCTAGTGCCCCACCCTCAGTACCCAGCAACATGGACGATCTCCAGTGCTGGCTGCCCCCCTGCCCACCCGCCAGCTCCAGGGGGCCCGCACTCACATTTCTTCTCTGGGAAGCCATTGCCGGTCGCAGGGCCACCGCCGGGGCCGCCGCCGGGTGGGTGGGGGTGCTGGTGCTGGCGGCGGGCGGGCAGCGTGCTGGAGGGGAAGGCGCAGGTGCTGCTGAAGAGCACGTCACTGGGCAGGCCTGGCTCCAGGCTGGCGGGGTTGGCGAAGCCGGGTTCCCGCCGCCCGCTGCACAGACTCTCATCTGACAATGTCCGCTGCAGGCTCTTCTGCGGGGACTGCTGTCGAGACAGGGTTGGTCACGGGCCGCAACCACAGCCTGGCTCGCGGTCACTGTCCTCAGAGGCCATCTTCCCGTCCTGGACGGCTGTGCTTCTGACCCACCCAGCATCTGTTTCTGCCCCTTCCTGCTCAAAGCACCCCAGGCTTCCCCTGGGGATAGCTCCTCCCCAGGGTTCCAGTCCTCCGGAGGCCAATGCCTCCCTCCTGCTCCAGTAAGGTTAGGGAAGGCAGTGCCAGGCATCGGTGGGGACCACTGGGGACACAGGAGAGAGCAGCCAACCAGCAGCAGGCGGGCACGAGAGTGGAGGGAAGCAGACAGTGTCTAAGGGAGCCTGACACTCCCCCCGCCTTTGGGTAACAAGAGCCTGAATTCCCCTGCGAACCCTGCCTCCACTCTTGGCCCGTGCAGTTTGGGAGGGGAGCGGAGGCTGCCTCCAGCCCATGAGAGAGACACGAGAGCCAGTTAAGAGCACCCCTTCCCAGTCATACGAGCCACCCGAGTGTGGAAGAAACGTCCCACGTGCCCGCCGAGGCTGGCTTATGTTGCCACTCGGTCCCTGACCAATGTGATGGCCTGACCCCTGACTACGAGGCCACACACGCCCACACGGGGCTGGCAGTGCCGCAGGTGGAGGCTACGGGCAGCGGGGGGGGGGCCGGAGCGACTGTGGGGGGGCCCTGTCCTCCTCCCTCGCCTCCCATGACCGCCTGGCCTGTGGGACCGCGCGCGCCTGTGTGGGGCGGCCCCCACGTACTCCCGCGTCCCTCTCCTGCTCCGGCGCCAGGTTGTCCATGATGATGAGTTTCTTCAGGTCGTCCTCGATGGTGGATTTGTAGTTCTTCCGTGGGGAGCGGAGGTCTCGGAGGGACGCCCTCAACCGCGGCTGCCCGAAGACATTTTTCGTGTTGGTGTCCACCTGCCTAGAATGACAGGAACGGAGTCAGAGGGGTCTTCGCGGAGCTGCTCTCAAAGCAGCCCTGACCTGAGGCCGGCTGCCCCCGCCACCGGGTACGGGGTCACAGCCTTCTCCATGTCCCCGGGTGATGGTGAGCTGGGGGAGAGGGCAGCGTTCACTCTCTCCGTTCACTGTCCCGCAAGGGTTTCTGTCTCCTGGGAACCTGCTCTGGGCCACGCCTTGTTCCGTGCTCGTTCACACAGCAGCGAACATGGCGCTGACCCCAGTCTGGGAGACCGACAATGAATAAATGGACAGAAGTCTGGGGGGAAGCAGGAGGGAGCCCACAGGGTGGAGGAGCACTCCAGGAGGAGGGAACAGCAGGTGCTGGGCTCCGAGAGGCTCAAGCCTGGTGAGTGAGGAGTGGAGGGGCGCACAGTGGAGCGGTCTGGGTGAGGGGACAGGGAGGGAGGGGATGGACGGTGTGAGGGGAGGTCTGGGAGGGGACGGGACGGACCCTGCAGGAACGAGCCACAGAGCCGCCCTGGGACTGCATCTGAGGAGCCTCTGAGATTCTGAGCTTGTGAGCGTGAGGTCCTGATTCGTGATTTTTTAGAAGGATCATGCTGGTGGCTGGATGGAAAAGTGACCCTTATGGAAATGGGGCCGAGAATGGGAGGAGGGAGACAGTGAGAAAGTTCCTGCAGTTGTTCGGCTGAGAGATGAGGGTGGCCCAGACCAGGACTTCCAACTGCAGAAGAGAGATGGAGTCTCAGGGGGTCTCCCAGAGGGACAATCTCGTGGGAGTCAGGAGAGCCACGGAGAGCAGACTTCTGGCCAGGGGCCCCAGAGTCCGTCATCAGATGTCTCTAACTTTGGTTTCCTCATCTGTCATGTGGGCTAAGAGAGTCCATGAATCATGGGGTGGCTGGGAGGATCCAGAGACGAGGCACCTGAACCCTGCACAGGGCCCTTGGGCCCCTGATAGCCACCATCCCCACTCTTCTACTGGGCTTCCCTCCCGTTCCAGAAGTCACTCAAATCACCCATCTTCTTCAGCACCCAAAGCTGACCCCATACTGTCTTCCAGAACACTGCCGTCTAAAGGCCTCTGAGGCACAGCCTAGGGCTAAAAGCAGGAGCCCCAGAGGTGGACAGGCCTGGGTCTGAGTTGTGCCTGTTGAGACCACAGGAACCACCCTCCGACCCTCTGGAGAGCGAGCTGAACTCTCAGCATTGCAGGGATTGCTGGAAAGTGCCGGCTGGCACCCAACACAGCCAGTGCTTGGGAAGAATTTCCAACTGCTTACTGGAGGCTGGCCCGAGCTGCTCCCCTGCCCCCTCTGCTGGCCCCACAGGCCGTCATCCTCTGGCTCCCCTCGGGTTCCCCTGGGGCTCCGTGGCCTCCACTCCTGGCACATCCCCCCAAGGCTTCCGCTGGCTCTCAGATTCTGGCCCAGCCTTTGGGCTTCAGTCTTACGTTCCTGGTGAAAACTGGGTCCCTGACCTGAGGTGTCACCAGGAGGGAAATAATGACAGCTGACAGCCCCGCAGTGGGTACCGGGCCCTGTTCACCACCCTGAGGGCTCCATGCACACCAACTTGCTGAATCTGCAAAGCAGCCTCCCCAAGAGCCACTAGTACTGTTATTCCCATTTTACAGATGGGAGACTGAGGTGCAAAGAGGCTAAAGTAACTACACAACAGGCGTCCAAAGTCCCACAGCTTGTGCAAGTAGAGGAGTCAGAATTCTAGCCAAGGCTATGGGTGTTACCACTGTACTTGACTGCTATGTTTATATCATAGACATGGCCTATAAAGGATGCACAGTATGTGGAACACAATCGTGTTCGGTTTAGTAACAGTCTTCTAAACGCAGAAGAAAAGTTGTGGGAGAAATTATGAACAGTGGTAAATTACCTCTGGGAAGGAGGAGTCTTTTTAGGAGGTGGGAAGATGGGATTTTCACTCTTTATCTGATATCCTTCTGAACTGTCTCAATTTCTCTTACCATAATCGCTATCGCAATCATAATCATTTTAACAACTAGTTTTAAAAAAGGTGACACCTGAACTTTATCATTCTGCAACTCGAGAAAGAAAAGTCTTTGAACCCAGGAAGAAATAAGATGTCTAGGGCTCCTGAGGGTTTTGAAGTCTGTATTTTCTTTCTCATTTTCTCAGCTGCCACCTCGGGATTTTAACAAAAGAAGGAAGAGAGGGTGGCGAGCTTTTTTCCTTCTCAGGTCACAGTCCTCCCCAAATTAGAATTCCTGGTCTAGGCTAATGCTGGCTCCATTACAGCGTTCTCCAAGCAAATGAAAAGCTTTCGATCCAAAAGAGAGACAGAGAAAGAGCATATACCCCCAGTGAGCTCCTCCCATGGGAGCTGGAAGGGGGCTTACCCCTCCCCCTGCTAAAGGGGTTTCGCTATTTTCCAGAATCCCCTGCAAGGAGGAGGGCGGAGTGCGGGACTCCGTGCAGGGCCCATCTCTCCTGGAGGGAGAGCAGGCCAGGACCTCAGCTTGTCTATGGCAAGAAACGGGGCACCATTTATTTACAAGGCCGTCCTCTGGGAGGGCTGCAAACCCCCCACAGAACACTTTCAAACGTGCATGCTCTCGGCCCTGGGGGTTGTACTTCTGGGAGGGTGGCCTTCAGGAAGGCCTGTGTGAGCCTACCTACATGTGCCGAGGGGACACGGACGCGTCACGGGGTCCTATCTGTGAGGCAAACACAGAATTGGCCAGCAGGGGAAGGGTGAAGCCTCCCAAGGAAGGATGATGGTCCCGCAGAGTAAGAGAGCTGGACCTGATCCACATGACACCGAAAGAGGTTCTCCCAGATACATCGCAGAAGTAAAAAAGTGGTATGCATACCATGAAATCATTTTTAGCAATAACTACACTTACATACAGCTTAGTTTGATATATTAAAATTTACCAAACTCTCAGCTCCAAAAGACGGGTACTGTTGGGGGATTCACTTTCTAAGAACGTGTCTCACCACACCTATGAGATCCTTGATGATACGCCCTGCTCTGCCTCCGCCCTCATCTCCTCCCATACAGGCCTCCCAATGCTCCTTAAACATGCCAGCCACGTTCCTGCCCCAGGGCCTTTGCACTGGCTGCCATGTCTGCCTGGAGTGCCCTCACCGACATTCCCCATGAATGGCAGCTTCTCATCCATCCAGCTTATCTCAGATGTTGCCTCCTCACAGAGGCCTCCCCTGACCACTCAACCCTCCGGTGCTCCCTCCCAGGTCGGGTGTACTTGATCACACAATCCTGAGTGCTGCTACACTTGTTCACCTCCTGGCAGTTTGTCGTGGGTACCTGTGTGCTTGTGGTTCCACTCCTGCCTCATCTGCAACTGTCTGCATCCTGTTCTGTGTGGGGAATGAGGCCCGCCATGTTGCAAGCACCCAAGTAGCTGTCCGGTGTGAACCACACGGAGCCAACCTCCCTTCCTTCCAACCAACCAACCCCCCTGCCTACCTACCTTCTCCTTTCCAACCTTCTTCTCTTCCTTTTTTTTTTTTGGTTCATTCATTTTTGAGAGAAAGAGACAGAGTGTGAGCAGGGGAGGGGTAGAAAGAGGAGGAGACACAGAATCCGAAGCAGGCTCCGGGCTCTGAGCTGTCAGCACAGAGCCCGACGCGAGGCTCAAACTCATGAACTGCAAGATGGTGACCTGAACCAAAGTTGGACGCTTACCCGACTGAGCCACCCAGGTACGCTTTCTCTTTCTTTTCTTAAAAAAAAAAAAAAAATGTTATTTAAGTAATCTCTGCACCCAATGGTGGGGCCTGAACTCACAACCCCAAGATCAAGAGTCACATACTCTTCCGACTGAGCCAGCCATGCGCCCCTCTTCCAAAAGCTTAAATGACTTCTATGAAAGAGGAGAAAGTACAGTACAGAGGTATCTTAAAAAGTTAAGCCAAAAGAACACAAGTATTCCTTCCGTGCTCTATTCCGTTTGTGTTTATTTGCAAAAATCGCCTTCCCAGCTCCCAGGACTGGGACTCACGGGGGCGTCCCCGACCCTGCGGTGGAAGGCTGGCTCGCCAGAAGATGTCCTGCTACGACCACCTCCCCCCACGCTCAGCTCAGCAACACACCTCATGCGCTGCAGCTCCCGCGCCCTGACACTGTCCATGCACGGCCGGGACGCGTCTGAAGGGGAGAAGGACGATGGAATTCCCTTTGGAGAGTCAATCCTATCATTTGTGCTCTTAATTCTCTTTGTCCTGGAAGAATTTTTCAATGTGCCTCCTACATGGCAAATTCTAACCAATAATTTAAAGTGACATCAGTTCCAGGTTAACAAAACCCACACAACTGCGCTCGCACATTCTGATCTTCTTCCTGTTCCTCAAGATCTCTGCTCTTCGTAATTGTCAAAACCTCATGACCCCTGAGGGCAAAACGGACCCGCTCTCTGATTATTAAAAAAAAATGAGATCACCTGTTCGGTGCTAATATGGAACCATCACCGAGGTATGAAAAGAGCAAGAGAAAAAGGCAGAAGCGAGGACACAGGGAGTCACACTGATGAATGGAGAGGAGGGTGGGGGAAGAAGCACACAATCACGGGGGCTTTGGCACGTTTGGGACATTCCAGAAGGGTGCAGCAGAAACGGAGCCCCGGGCGCCTGTGGGGAGGGGCGCTGGACGGCTGGGCGCCAGGGAAGGGAGAGAGGCTTCGTTTGTACCGCAAACCCTTTCGTACCAGTTTGGTTTGCATCCCGCGCACGTGTTACCTTTCAAAGCGCAAATGAAAAAACACCCGGAAGGATGTGCCTTCTCTCGAGGTCTGACCGACAGCACGGGACAGAACCTCTAATTTGCCCGTGTTGGCTGAGCTTGGACTTTGCTGTGCTGTGGAGTTAAAGCACTTTACAGTGGGGAAGAAAGACAACTTACAAAGGCGGCTCTGCAGTAAGGAGCCAAGCAGCGACGCCCTTTCCCTGGGACACAAGGGCCAGAGGTGGAAGGCGCCCCGCGGCTCCGCTTGGCGGGGCCTGCTCCCAGCTGACTCCGGGCTCTGGCCTCCAACTGGGGCGGCTCCCTCGGGGCCAAGTTAATTAAGCTAATTAGCACGCTGTCAGCCTGAGCTGGGGGCTGTGCCAGCGCAGCTGGTGAGGACACAGGGCAGGTCTGCACCTCAGGCGGAGGGCAGATAGTCCCGGAAGGATGTTTGGGAGAGGTTTGTAGGAGCAGGGGCGCCCTGCTAGGGGTGAGGGGCGGCCCGCCCTGCTATGAGGGGTGGTGGTGGATGTTGGGGAGAGGCTTTCCCCTGTTCCTTTAGTGGCTGCACTGAGCTGGACCTAAATCCAAGGAAGGAAGGAGATGGAAGGCCAGGTGTCAACCAATGGATGTCAGTGCCTTGTCAGCCCAGCCAACAGTGACCAAGCATTTCCCTGTGACTCGCTGAAATCCTCACGTCACCTCTGGGATGGGTACTCCTGTCCTCTCCTTTTGAGGCTGGGGAAACTGAGGCACAGTGAGTTGAGGGCACTCAGAATCCACATTTGCCAGATACTCCGAGCCACCTCGAGATTCGCTAATGACGGAAGCAGCGCTCGATGTGCCTGGATCACGGTAGCAGCAGCTCCCGGTGACCTGGTGGCACCCCCGGCCCGGGGCCGGTGTGTCTCTGCATTCTTTCCTCATGGCGGCCGTGAGAGGTGGGTCTACCATTGCCTCACCCCGCGGTGGGGGCACCGATGCCGACAGGTTCTGGCACAGGTGCTGGTGGAGGGGGACGTGAACGGAGGCGGTCTGACTCAGTCACTCCTCCTGACGGCAGCTGTGGTGACAGCAGGGGCAAAGCGCACCGAGGGCTCTCTTGCTCCTGGTTCCCGGGCTGCCTCCACACACCGTACTTCACCTCATCCACTTGGGGGCCCTATGTGAGGACGCTTGGGGCCTGGGTCCTCAGCTGTGACCACAGCAAGTGTTCCCTAGGGCCTGCCTCCTCCTTACTGGGCCCAGAGTCTGTGGGGACAGGGGCCGCTGGGGCCCAACCGTGTCTGTCACAACAGCCCCGCCTGGTGTCGCTGACTGCTGCGACGCTCTGGAAGAGCAGCGGCCTGTTCTTGGCTGTGCCTGCTTTGTGAGGGAGGTTTCTCAGGGTGGCCCCGTGGCCACCAGCCCACGGGGCATCGCCGGCCCTTCGGCTGGGCTGAGATCAGCCCGCTGGGGAGGAGATGCCCAGGATGGCTGAGGGCTGCTGGCCTCGCCCGCTGCCCGCCAGTCGAGAAGCCTGTCGGCCCAGCCACACCCTCACCTGCTAAGCCCGGTGCTGCTCGAGCGTGGTGGGGTGCGGGGGGGCTCGTGTGGATTAATTCACTAAATCCTCACAACCCTGGAGCTAGGGACAACCGTCGCCCCAGTTTAGAGAGAGGGAAACGGAGGGGTGAAGGTGGGGGTCGGCAGCTGACGGAGTCCCATCCTGACCCCCACGCTGCTGTGATGGCAGCAGAATTAATGAGTCCTGGACAAAGTGGTCAAAACGGGGGTGTGTGGCCATCTCCCGAGGCAGAACTGCTGGGCTGTCCCCCACCCCCACCCCAGTGCTGACCAGGGCCTGCAGCAGAAGGGCCGAGCAGGAGAGACAGCACAGATTCTCTGTCCTTCCCTGGCTTCCTCCATCATTTGGTCAACTAGAGCACGTGCCCAAAGACAGAGGACACTACCCCCTCTGAGAAACTCGTCCTCAAGGAGGTGGGAGTTGCTGCCCTGGACCGGAGTCCCCCTCGGGTCTTTTATATGACAAGATGCTCTGATGGTCAGTTACCTGCCAGGTATGAGTCCCGGCTCTGCTACTTCTAGCTGGGTGACCTGACTATGTGCTTCTAACGGCGCCTCAGTTTCCTCATCTGGAAATGGGGGTTAAGAACAGGGATCCTTCTTGTGAGGTTGCCGGAAAATCAATGGGGCCGGGTCTGTGCAGCCCGAGCCCAGCAGCCTGGCTGAAAGGGAGCACCCCTATGTTGGACGAGGACATTTGTGTTTCTCCGTGGGACGTGTGAGAGGTCCTCGACCAGAATTAATGAAAAGGGAAGG
This sequence comes from Proteles cristata cristata, assembly GCA_017311185.1. NCBI lineage: Eukaryota > Metazoa > Chordata > Mammalia > Carnivora > Hyaenidae > Proteles > Proteles cristata. The sequence goes on along the minus strand of JAESUZ010001102.1, from coordinate 572,449 downwards.
AGAGAAAGTAGACAGATTTGGTAATTACTCCTGGTGGGGGTGGGTGATGAGCTCATAACACGTGGTAACGTTGGAGGGACAAATTACAGAACCAACAAGCCTAACATTTGCAGTGATTAACCTTAACTAACCGAGTGAAATCTGGGCAAGTGACGTAACCACTCTGTACCTCAATTTTTCTTATCTGGAAAATGGGATGCAGAGTACTTGCACAGTGAGGATTAAATGAGCTAACATAGGGGAAGGGCTTATGACAGTCATTGGTAAAGTAGGTATTAACGTACGTAGGTAAATAAGTTATGCAAATGAGTTCCTATGCCTTGGGATTAAATTTCAGTGACAGCTTTACATGCAGGGGGAAAAAAAAGGTATGTTTAACTTCAAATAATTTATCTTGAAGACAGTGTTTTCTGGAAAATTAGGTTAGGTGACTCAGAAGTATCTGTAACAATGATAAAGACACTATCTCCAAAATGTGCAGAGACAGTCTGAATAAAACAACTTTATGAAATGGGAGTGTGTGGACAAAAGCAATCATTCTAAATTAACATATTGTCTTCTGCATGTGATTTAGAAAACGTATCCAGCTGGCTCAGTCCATGAAGCGTGGATTCTCGATCTCAGGGTTGTAAGTTTAAGCCCCGTGGTGGGTGCAGATTACTTAAAAATAAAATTAAAAAAAAAAATGTATCTATAGGGACGCCTGGGTGGTTCAGTCGTTAAGCGTCCGACTTCGGCTCGGGTCATAATCTTGCAGTTCGTGGGTTTGAGCCCCGCATCGGGGTCTGTGCTGACAGCTCAGAGCCTGGAGTCTGCTTCAGATTCTGTCTCCCTCTCTCTCTGACCCTCCTCTGCTCATGCTGTCTCTCTCTCAGAAATAAATTAAAAAAAAAAAACAATAAAAAAAAAGTATCTGTAACTAAATTATTGAATACTATAAGCCATGAAACTATTTTATGTGTGTCCCCAAATATTTTATATGTTTATATATATATATATTTTTTTTTAATGTTTTTTTTTTTTATTTATTTCTAGGAGAGAAAGAGAGAGACAGCATGAGCAGGGGAGGGTCAGAGAGAGAGGGAGTCACAGACTGAAACAGCTCCAGGCTCCGAGCTGGCGGTCAGCACAGAGCCCGACGCGGGGCTCGAACCCACGAACCGCGAGATCATGACCCGAGCGAAAGTCGGATGCTTAACCGACTAAGCCACCCAGGCGCCCCAATATATATATATATTTTATATACTTAGTTTACATATATTTATACCAACATACGTATCTATAAAAAGCCCTGTTTGAATCTTATCATGGGGAAAAGTGGGGTTTTCTTTGTTTAGGGTTATTATATATCCAGACATATTATCTGAGGACCCACTGTGTACTGGGCCCTGGGTGGGGCTCACGGTACCTCTGCTCTCCTGGAATTCTCAGTCCACCCTTAGGGACAGAGAGGAGGCCAGCCACTGGGAAATGACGGTCTGATGTACCCAGGGCCAGGTGCCATGGAAGGGAAGAAGGGTGCGGTCAGTGGAAGGGATGAGCCTGTGTGCGCTTGAATGAACTTCCCTGAGGATGGCGTGTCTGGGTTAAGACCTGAAGGGTGGTGTTATGGGTCCCTTCCCAAAAGATGCTGAAGTACGAACCCCAAGTATCCCAGAGTGTGACCTTATTTGCAAATAGGGTCTGAGACAATTAGGATGGACTCTAGTCCAGTAACTGGTGTCCTTATAAAAGGGGGATGTGCCAACACAGAGACGCGCCCACAGGGAGGAGGCCGTGTGAAGATGAAGGCAGACATCGGGGAGATGCAGCTGCAGGTCAAGGAATCCCACACGTGGCCTGCAAATCTGCAGCAGCGGGAGGCCGGCTGGAACAGGCTCCCCTTCACAGCCCTCAAAAGGAACCGACGTGGCCAATGCCTTGACCTCGGACATCTGGCCTCGGAGCCGTGAGACAGTACATCTCTGGGGCCGAGCCCCTTGGTGTGTGGCGCATCACTGGCACAGCCCTGGCAGGCATGCACGCGGGGAAGGACGGCCACAGCGGCCACCGTGGCTGGGGCGAGAGCACCAGGGGTCAGCAGGGCCTGACCCCCTGGCCACCCTGCACAGGGGGGGGCCTTGTAGTATCTCATGGGGTTGCAGTGAGAATGGAACGAGATGCATGGCTCACTCGTTCACTGAAGGAGCCCCCGGAATGCCAGGCAGCCAGGACGCAGCACCTGCTCTCCAGGAGGACAGAGCAAAGCGACTGAGTGATGGCAGAAGCCACGTATAACTGGGAAGGCTCGTCTGATGAGGTGGCATCGGAATGAGCTCCTTGGATACGGCCCTGAGACGTGGGGGAAGGGCACTCCGGGCACTAGAGAACCTCCGGGAAGGCCCTGAGGTAGGCCTGGCCTTGGCAAGCATGAGGTGCAGCAGAGGTCAGTGAAGTGGAGAAGGGAGGGGGACAACGGGAGGGGGGAGGGCAGAGGGGGGAGGAGGCCAATGGCCCAGGGTCTGCGCAGGAGTCTGGGCAGAGCACATGCCGCAGTAGTGCCTGGTGCTCGTGTGCTTGCTCAACGGAGCCCTTGTCATCCATCCCGGGGGTGGGGGCGGGTGGAGGGTCAGAGCCTAGCTTTCTGAGTGCCCCTGGCTGTGAGTGTGAACTGGATTTTCACAGTAAGCTCCCCAGGCTCTCCTGTGGACATCTGCAGGGTCACGTTCTGTCTTCCTGACACCTCTCTCCTTGAGAGCTCTGTGTCCTCCACACATTCGAATGGCCCACCCAGGTCACGAAAGACATTACCCTCCACCCAATGGAAGAGGAGCCTTGGACCAGCTCCTTCCCTTACCAGCTGGGTGACTAAGGGCCTCAGATGCCTTATCTGGAAAATGGGGTGAATAGCAGGCCTGCCTCACGGAGCTGTTGTGAGGATTCAGGAAATTAATTCACGTACAGGAGCTTAGAACTGAGACAGGCATGCAGTAAATGTGAGCTGCCATATTCTCCAAACTTAAAACAGAAATCCTTCCCGAATGCATATTCCTCTCCTCTCTTCTGCTTTACAGCAAAATGCCTCAGCTGAGCTGAGCACACAGTTTCCTCCAATTCCGCCTACCCTTCTCTCCCGCACCCTGGCAGGACCTCCATGAGGCTCACGGCCCGTCATGCCTAGGCTCCTCACCCGGGCCCCTCCCCATGCTCCCTGGACACCGAGGACTCCCTGGCCCCGTCCTTAACCTCCTCCTCCCCTCTACCCACACTCCAGGCCTTAGGGTGTGCCTCCAGCCTCGTGTCCCTGTGCTGACAACCCCCAAATTTCCCTCTCCAGCCTGACTTCTCCCTTCAGCTCCAGACTCCTTACCTGGCCGCCTCCCGACACCTTCTGTGCTTCGTGAACGTAACCCACCCGGACGGAGCTCTCCCCCGATCAAGCCTGCTCCTCAACTCAGCCCCCATCTCAGCTCAAGGCAAGCCTGCCCTTCTGGTTACAGGACCTAGAGTCTTCTTCAACCTCGCCCTTCCTCTCAGCCGGCACCCAGTTTGTCAGGCAACCCTGCCATGCCCTCTTCCGTGCATCCATCCAGAAGCCACCCCCTTTCCCTCCATCCTGCTCAGCCTCCCCCAGACCCTGCTCCTGCACAGCAGCTCCTTGAAGGCCATGCCCCTGGGGCGGCCAAGAGACCGTATGAACACCCAAGTAAGGGATCTCTGTCCACAGAGGTGGCGGGGGACTGGGACGGCATCCTGCCGAATGAGCAAGTGAAGCATCCCCCTCTTCCCCGCCCAGAGGCGCCTGGCTGGGCTCTTGCAGCGCCTTGCTGGGCGTCCAGACACTTACTTCTTCGGGTCAGTGAAGGGGAGTGGCCGTGGCGGGGGCTCGTCTGCCCTCTTCCACCCCGTGGGGTGCTTATTGCGAACGGGCTGCTTGGAGAAGAAGGACTTGGGGACGGAGGCGGAGAGCTGGAAGGGGCTGGGCTGGGCCACCTGGGAGGGCCGAGGGGTCTCTGCGTTGGTGGTTTTGTAAACCTGCGCAGGGTAGCCGGCCCTCGAGCTCATGTCACTGCAAAGTAAAAACAGGAGAAATAAGCGATCAAATCCATTCCCCATTTTGCAGAACTGATATGTTTAAATTTACTCTTGGGAAACAAGAAAAGTTTCTTCATGCAAGAGACACAAGTACACTGTTGCTGTGGAAAGTTCCCGTAGAGAAGTCTATACGGGAGGCCAAGCTGCCTAGGGGGCGCCCCCTCAATCCCACCCCAGGAGTGCCCTTCTGGCACATTTGGTACCTCTGGAAATCCAAAAAAGTCACCCCCTGTAGGTGGATGCATCCCAAGATTCCCTGTCTCGTGGGCATGACTTACTCAGCTAGGTCCCGCCTGCCTGTCTCTAGGGGTAACCAAGTTATAGTTTGCTGGCTCTCTCTTGGTCACTCGTGCTTTCTTTCTCTCTCTCTCTCTCTCTTTTCTTATGCATTACAAATATACATGTGAATACAATCAGAGAGGTATAAGCTTTTTTAAGGGGGGAGTGTGAAGAATTTTTTTGGGGGTGTGTAGAGAATTGTATTTTAACTGGAATGATGTTAATAAATTGTTCTGTAACTTTTGTTTTTGTTTTGTTTTGTTTTTACTTAAAATATAGCTTGCCAAGTAGCCTCTTCATTCAAATATTTTTTGAGCACCTGCTATACATCAGACACCATTCCTGCTGATCTAACCTAGCCCCCCGCCCCCCACGCCCAGTATCCCATGCTGGATTCCCATGGAAATAACACTACAATGAATCTCATGCTGCTGACCAAAACCCAACTGTTGGAGACCCACCTATTTATTCCACTGAACTGAGACAAAGTGGCTTTTAGAACCTAAATTTAAAAACATAATTTAAATATGTTTATTTATTTTTGAGAGAGAAACAGAGCACAAGCAGGGGAAGGGCAGAGAGAGAGGGAGACACAGAATCTGAAGCAGGCTCCAGGCTCTGAGCTGTCAGCACAGAGCCCAACACAGGGATCAAACTCACAAACCATGAGATCATGACCTGAGGTGAAGTTGGAGGCTTAACCAATTGAGCCACCCAGGTGCTCCTTAAATTTTTTTAAATGTTAACTTATTTTTGAGAGAGATGGGGGAGGGGTGAGAATATGAGCGGGATAGGGGCCGAGAGAGAGATGGAGACACAGAATCTGAAGCAGGCTCTAAGAGTGAGCAGAGCCCAAGGTAGGGCTCGAACTCATGAACTATAAGATCATGACCTGAGCCGAAGTCAGACGCTTAACTGACTGAGCCACCTAGGTACTGCTAAAACTTTTAAATTGAGGCTCCTGGGTAGTTTAGTGGATTAAATGTCTGACTCTTGGTTTTAGCTCAGGTCATCATCTCACTGTTTGGGAGATAGAGCCCTGTGTGGGGCTCTGTGCTGACAGTGCAGGGCCTGCTTGGGATTCTCTCTCTCTGCCTCTCTCAATAAATAAACAAACATACAAATAATAAAACTTAAATAAAATTCCAATTCCATTTCAAGTAAGAGGGATATAGTGAGAAAAGTAATGCCTTTGGTATCTAAGTCAGTAAATCCTTTTTAAAGGTCAATTTAGTAATATGAAGGGGTGGCACTTTTGCCATGACTGAATGACGAGACTCGTAAACATTCTCCCCTCAAAAAGCACAAAATTGATGAAAACAACCATTTCAGCACTCTGATAATTAACCAAGGCCATATGGCAATCCAAGAATCATCTATGTTTGAAAAACTGCTGCACTTCAGGTAAGAAAAGAGGGACTCTGTGGCATTTTAGCCTGGGGCCCCTCCCATCCTCTTGCCTAGTTGAATGAGTAGACATTCTGCTATACCAAAATCTTCAAAACAGCATCAAGCAGACCAACATGTGTGAAATGAAAGTTTCAGAAGGAGAAGAGAGAAAAGGACTGAAGATTTGAAGAAACAGTGGATTAAAACGTCCCAAATTTGATGAAAAAACTTCATCTACACATCTAAGAAGCTCCACAAACCCTATGTGTGGGAAATACAAAGACATTCATCTTCAGAAAAACAGTTCAATATCAAATGGTGAGAGAAAGACCTTGAAAACAACAAGAGAAAAAGGATTCATCACATATAGGGAAGCGACAATATAACTATGGACTTCTTATTTGAAACAATGGTATGAAATGACATTTTCAAAGTGTGGAAAGAAAAAAACTGCCAACCAAGAATCCTATATCCAGCAAAACTACCCTTTACATACAAAGGCAAAATAAAAACATTCTCAGGTAAAAAGACTGAGAAACTGATTGCCAGTGCAACTGCCTGATGAAATAAAAAAAGAAGTCCTCAGGCTGAAAGAAAAGACTCCAGGGTCATCTGGTTGGCTCAGTTGGTGAACCGTGCTGTGCGACTCTCAATCTTGGGGTTGTAGTTTGAGCCCCAAGTTGGGTGGAAAGATTACATAAAAATCTTAAAAAAAAAAAAAAAAAAAGAAAAAAGAAAAAAACAGATAATGACCCCAGATGGTGACCTGAATCCATATCCATAAGGAGAAATGAAGGTAGTCAATTTGTGGGTTAGAATAAGACTACAGAGGGACGCCTGGGTGGCTTAGTCAGGTAAGCTTTTGACTTTGGCTCAGGTCATGATCTGTGGGTTTAAGTCCCGTGACGAGCTCTATGCTGACAGCTCAGAGCCTGGAGCCTGCTTCGGATTCTGTGTTTCCCTCTCTCTCTGCCCCTCTCCTGCTTGCACTCTGTCTCTCTCAAAATAAGAAAAAAAAAAAAAAAACATTAAAAAAAGACTATAGATTTATGTTTTATTTCTTCTCTAACTTCCTTAAAGACATAAGACTACGAAAGGCAACAATAACAACACTATATTGTTGGGCTTATAACATATATAGATGTAATAAAATGACAGCACAAGGGAGGGGAAAGGAATGTAGCTATACTGGAGAAAAGTTTCTATATTTTATTGGAATTAAGTTACTAAGTCTTTTTTTTTTTTTAAACAAAGTCTTTTTCTTTTTTAATCTTTGAGAGAGAGAGAGAAAGCAGGGTGGTGGGGGGAGAGAGAGGAGATAGAGAAACCCAACCAGACTCTGCACTGTCAATGCAGAGACCGATGCGAGGCTTCAACTCATGAACTGTGAGATCATGACCTGATCTGAAATCAAGAGTTGGACGCTTAATTGACTGTGCCACCCAGGCGCCCCAAGTTACTACATCTGAATTACACTGTTAAGATGCATATTATAACAATTAGAAAAAAAATAGTTGTGGGGCGCCTGGGTGGCTTAGTCAGTTGAGCATTTGACTTTGGCTCAGGTCATGATCTCGCTGTTCGTGAGTTCGAGCCCTGTGTCGGGCTCTGTGCTGACAGCTTGGAGCCTGGAGCCTGCTTCAGATTCTGTGTCTCCTCTTCTCTCTGCCCCTCCCATGTCATGCTCTGTCTCTCTGTCTCTCATTAATAAATAAAACTTTAAAAACTTTCTTAAAAAAAGAAAAAAAAATAGCTGAAAAAAGCAGGAGGAATCCAAATGGTGCACTAACATACATCCATTTAACACAAAAGGTGGCAGTAAGGAAGAACAGAGCAAGACAGTAAACATCTAGAAAACGGCAAAATGGGGAATGTAAATGCAATCATTACCAATGATTTCTCTAAATGTGAGTGTTTCAATGGCCAAATCAAAAGGTAGAGATTGTCAGACTGGATTAAAAAAACCAAGCTCTCAGGAGTGCCTGGGTGGTTCAGTCAGTTACGAGTACGACTTCAGCTCACTTCATCATCTCATAGTTCGTGAGTTCGAGCCCTGCATTGGGCTCTGTGCTGACAGATCAGAGCCTCGAACCTGCTTCAGATTCTGTGTCCCTCTCTCTCTCTGCCTCTCCTCCACTTGTGCGTGCTCACTCTAAAAAGTAAATAAACGTTAAAAATTTTTTTTCTTTTTTATGACCTTTGAGAGTCTTTTTTAATTTTTTATTTATTTATTTTTTTTATTTCTAGGAGAGAGAGAGAGACAGCGTGAGCAGGGGAGGGTCAGAGAGAGAGGGAGTCACAGACTGAAGCAGGCTCCAGGCTCTGAGCTGGAAGTCAGCACAGAGCCCGACGCTGGGCTCGAACCCACGAACCGCGAGATCATGACCTAAGCGAAAGTCGGACGCTTAACCGACTAAGCCACCCAGGCGCCCCCAAAATTTTTTTTCTTTTAAAGAAAGCAAGTTCTGACTAGATATGCTTTCTACGATTTAGCAACATCTATTCATGTGGCCACAGCTACGAATTGGTGGGGGGAGGGTCTAGGGAGCCAGGGAGTGCATAACACCAGGAAGGGGCGGCAGGGAGATCAGAAGGCACACCCCCTCCCCCCCCCCACCTCGGGGAGGCTATGGCACCGGAGCTGAGAAGTGAGGGATGAGTCGCGGTGGTTTAACATCTGACCTCTCAGAAATCTGTGTGACAGAAAAGCCTGCCCAAGTACTTGTAGGCACATACAAGGATGTTCACTGCAGTGCTGTGTGTAATCAAGAAAGTCAGAGGCGCCGCTCTATGGGAGGGGTGTTTGACTCCTGATCTCGGGACTTGTGCAGAGATTATAGCGTGGGGCTGGGTGTAGAGATTACTTAAGACAATAAAAACTTAAAAAAAAAAAAAAAGTAAGTCAGACCTGGCCTGCATGCCTTTTAACAGGGGATTAACAGATGTTCCAAGTACGCCCGTAAGATCAACACCTATGCAGCCAATTCAAAGAGGGAGGGAGGTTTCTTTATGGACGAGGACAGATGTCTGAGTAGAAACAAGGCACGGTCTTCTTTTTTTCACATACACAGTTATACTGTATGATTATTGAGCTTTATTGTTTTGTCTTTTTGACAAAAAGGAACCGTATAGTTTTTTCCCAACTGTGGGCCATTAAATCATGAGTGGCTCTGGATCATTATTAAGGGGGAAAAAGCCCCCAAACCAAACAGACTGGAATAAAAAACATCAGTAAGGGTGAGTGTTTTGTGAAGCTTCCTTCTGGACATTGGTGGGGGGTTGTAATGTTAAATGCTTTTCCTGTTTTGGGTAATAGTCAAAAATGTTTGAAAGAGGGGTGCCTGAGTGGCTCCATCAGTTGAGCATCCGACTTCGGCTCAGGTCATGATCTTGCAGTTCGTCTAACCTTGCAGTTAGCCCCGAGTGGGGCTCTGTGCTGACAGCTCAGAGCCTGGAGCCTGCTTTGGATTCTGTGTCTCCCTCTCTCTCTCAAAAAATAAACATGCATTAAAAATTAAAAAAAAAAGTTTGAAAGAGCTGGGCTGGTGCAGGTTTGGAGAAAAATCTCAGGGAGGAGCATATGCTAACTGATTATCTCTGGAAGTAGTAATGTGTTCAGGATAAAAGTCAAATGAAACCGTATAAATGGCACAGGGCAAAATGGAGGTGCCACCTGCCACCTCAGTCTCCCTGCTCTCTGGGCAACCAAGCCCCATCCTTTCTTCTTTGACAGGGACTGTGCGCACACAAGCACACGTGTGTGAGAAGGAGTGTGCATCCTTCCCACTTTGTAAGGTAAACGGCAGCAGATCAAAAGCTTGCTGTGCACCCTGCTTTCACCTTAACCGTATATCCGGTAGATCTCTCCATGTTGCCCACACAAGCCCCCCTCTTTAATGGCCGCAGGGGTCCACTCTATGAATAGATCACCCGTTCCTTTAACCCTAACTTCTACTTTCTACAGTACATTTCTCTACCTTGCCATCAGGCACGTTCATTCAGCTTTTGTGAGCTGAAAACTCAAGAGATGATTATACCTGGAAGGGAAAAAGGTGAACACCCTTCTGTCTGCCAGCCAGCTCCATCCAAGTCTCCTTTGAGATGAGCCTGCCCGGCTTCGGGCCCTGCAGCAGACACCAGACACCACACCGTGGGTGTCAGCCTAATCCCCTCTCAACCTGTAAACAGGGCCTGGCTTTACTCCTCCCTTGCCTGAAGAAGGTGACTCTGGCCCAGGGGGCAAGTCCTGACTGGGTGAGGCCACTTGTCTGGGATGGGTATGGATGTGAGATGTCGGGAGAGCGTATATGGCCTGGGTGACTTCGGGGAAAGATTTCTTTGCTAAAAGAACCAACAAAAAACATTTGCAGAAAACATCACTGGACACTGACTACCTGGTTGAAGGACAGCCACTTTGAGACTGAGGGGAGCCAGCCTGGAGGCCGACAGAGGCAGAACAAAAAGAAGAGAAAGACCTTAGGTCTTTGAGCCAATAAATCACCCACTTCTGGGGCCACCTCCCCCAACTTGGCATTTTGTGTCCTGTGAGATAACACAGAACCTTCAGCCGAGCTGGAATTTTCTGTTACTTGTAGCCAAAGGCGTTCCCATGACTGTCTCTGTTTTCAGCTTTATGGGGCCTCAACACAGAACTATTTCCCCGAGCGTGTTGTGTGTGTTTTGGCCCAGCCCTGAGGTGGGGCCGTGAGCCCTGGTGCCCTGTACACGGGGTGGGAGTTCTTACCCCACCCACCACTCAGCAGAGTGAACACGGCTCTTTCTGAAGCACCAGCACGGACAGGTGTCCCTGCTGGGCCTCAGCTGTGACTTGAAAAACAGAGGCACCGTGTGGTGGGTGAGAACGTGGGCTGTGCTGCCCACCTGACCAGGTTCCAATCCCAGCTCTGAGTGACATGCTGCAACCTTAGCTCGAGTCCTTCCCCCTCAGCAAGCCTCAGTTTCCTCCTCCGAGAAATGAGGCAATAACAGCACCACCACCAAGAGGTCCTCGGTGCAAAGCTAAGGTGCCCAGGGGCTAAAAGCTGGGACTTTGGGCTCAGCTGGCACTGAGGTGGGGGCATCCTGCTCGGCCTCCCCCCTTCCCCCCCGGAGAGGTTATGCATTCATCTGTTATATCTTAGGGAAGCACTTAAGATTTTGTTGGCGGAAGAGGTTCTGCAGCTTTTACCAAAAAAGCTCAAAAGCCATGGCTGGATGGTCTTGATGGGTGGCCTAGGGTGGGCTGTGGCCCTGCCTTCAGGAGGAAGAGCGGCTGTGCCGAGCCTGTGGGTGTGGCCAGACCCTGCCCCAAGCTTCTTCATTTAGTTGTCCTGGCACCCCCCGCCCCCCCCCCCCAGGCAGGAACTACCACCATCCCTGAGTTTCAAGTGGGGAAACTGGGGCCCAGGGAGATGAAATAACCTGCCCCCAAGTGATGCAGCTGGCAGGGGGTGGAGCCAGGGTGCAAACCCAGTCTGGCTCAAAGAGACCCCGGATTTTAACCCCAAGACTGTACTTTCAGCAACAACCGCAGTCACAACAGATACATAATATGTACAAATGAAGCCTGGCAGTAGCTGGTATTGCTGGACCCTGCTACGCCTCTGGCCCTGTGCTAAGTACTTCCAATGCATGATGTCACTTTGTTTTGGCAGCCTAAGACCACAGATCCTATCATTACTCCCATTTTACAGATGAGAAAACTGAGCCTCAGGGAAACTAAGGAGCCTGATGGAGATCACACAGTTGGGTCGGCTGTGGAGTTGTGATCCGGACACAGGCAGTCAAGAGGCCAGAGCCCAGGAACTCCTCACTGCTTGGCCTTCACTGCTGGACCACTCTCGCCCTCTCTCCCTGGTGTGTGGCATGGCCTTGAGAGGTCAGTCAGTCCCTGCGTGTGGCTGGAGTTATCGTGCTCTGGTGTAGGAGTCACGAGTGGCCACGTTCCATTCGGTGGCCTGGGAGCCGAAGTGGCAGGTCTGCAGGGAGGATATGGGATCAGAGTGATGCAGAATCCTGCCAGTGCTCATCCCCACGCCCTCCATCGCTGCGGCAGCCTCCTCCTGCCCCTCTCACTGAACACCTCCAGAGAGGGCCTGTGAACACCGAGTGGGATCACAGCCCGCTTCTGTCCGGGCTTCTCTGTGGCTCCACCTTACTCAGGGCAGAGTCAGAGCCCTCCCCTCTGCCCACAAGGCCCCACTCCGCCTGGCCTGCCCCCTCTGCCCTCAGCTCCTCCCACTCACCACGCTCCAGCCAGAAACATCTTCACCTCAGGGCCTTTGCACTGCTCCCTCCTTTCCTTGAGAGGGCTTCGGCTCCTCTCCCAGGCGGACTGACTCTCCCAAGGGGGTCTCTGTCATGTGTGACCCCAGTGGGTACCGAGGCCCCCACATTACCTTTAAGGCCTGTGCCCCCAGAGGCGTATCCCAGAGCCCCGTGCCTCCTGCCTGGCTGTGTCAGCTCCACGTGGAGTGGAGAGGCTTTGAGCGCCCCTTCACAGCTCCGGAGCGGGTGCTGCCTCAGGAGAGGGTGGGGGGCCGGGGGCCGCCTGCCTGGGATCACTCAGCCTGCTGCGGTGCCCACAGCGGGTGCTGGCGCCTGGCAGCCGGGCTCCCATGACGAGCGTCTGGGGAGAGAGTCCGCGAAGTCGCTGAGATCACCGATGGGCACAAGCTGCTACAGGCTGCGGCGGCTTCCACGGCGGGGCCGGAGCACAGGGAGGGGATGGGTAGGCAGGCGTTTCCTGGCTGGGGCACATCCCCCTTGTGGCAGCCCTTGAATTTTGTGGGCAAACTCAATCCCTTCTACCTTTCAAACAGTCCAGGGCAATCTTTTTGAAACATAAGTCAGACTGTATTCACATGGCTCCCATGTCCCTCAGAGTCAAATCCCAGCAGCTGATCACGGTCAGAACCTCCCAGAACTGGGCTCCAGCCTTCTGTGCAACACTGACCTCTCTCCCCTGTGCCCTGTCTGCTCCTCCCTCCTGGGCCACTTGACATTTTTAATGTTTTATTCATTTTTGAGAGAGAGAGACAGAGAGAGAGAGAGCGAGCGAGAGAGAGAACGAGAGAGAGGGAGAGAGCATACCAGCTGGGGAGGGGCAGAGAGAGAGGGCGACAGAGGATCTGAAGTGGGCCCTGCACTGACAGCAGTGAGCCTGATGTGGGGCACGAACTCATGAACCATGAGATCATGACCCGAGCCGAAGTCAGACGTTCAATCAACTGAGCCGCCCAGGCACCCACTTGACGGCTTCTTAAACACCGCAAGTGAGTTCACCTTCAGGGTTGTGACATCTGCTGTTTCTTCTGCCTGGGTCAATCCCTTACTTCCTACAAAATAACAACCTCGTGAGAGGCTGTCCTGCTGGGTTTTTCTTCCCAGACCCTATCATCACCTGGCACATCAGTATCATGTGCTTGCTCAGCTGTCGGTCTGGCTTGCTCTCTCTCCAGAACGTCGGCTCCACAGGAGAGCAACTGGACTGTGCTCCCTGCCGCATCGCCGTGCTTGCAGCAGGCCCTGGCACATGGCGGGTGCTTGAGCGTGCAGTGAGCCTAAGAATCACATGCCTCTTGGGCTGGCCTGGCCCACTATCCTCCTAAGAAGTTCACCACCGCCTGTCTGCAGCAGCCTCGACTCTTAGCTCACTGGCACTGTCCTGGACTTGGGTCTCCCTCCCTCCTGGTGTCCCAGCAGTGCCACTTGCTGACACAGTCGTAGTTGCTCTGTCCTCTGGCCCGGGCCGCTTCCTTCTCACTCGTATCTCCGCCCCAGGCCTGTCCCTGAGGCTCTGCCTCTGGTCTCATCTCCAGTGCCATCTTTCAAAACATAAAGCTGCTTGTACTACCCTTTCTGCTGAAACCTTTCCTCGCTGCCCACAGTTCTTACGACCGAATCCAAACTCTGTAATCCTGTGGCTGACAGGGCCCCGTGTGGTCTGGCTCCTGCTGACTTCCCAAAAAACCTCCCATCAGCTGGCCCCTCAAGTTCTACCCTTGAGCCAAGCGGCCTGTGTTTGGTGACCTAACAGCATCTACCTTCCTCTCCACCTCAGGGCCTTTGCACATGCTACTCCTGCCCATTCATAGAGATACCCTCTCTACATCCCATCTTTCCTTTCCCCCCTTTCTCTCTTTGTTTTAAGAAAAACTGTACAGGGGGGCCTGGGTGGCTCAGTCAGTTGAGCATTCGATTCTTGGTTCCAGCTCAGGTCATGATCTCATGGTTTTGTGAGTTTGAGCCCATCATCGGGCTCCGGGCTGAAGGTGTAGAGCCTGCTTGGGATTCTCTGTCTCCCTTTCTCTCTCTGCCCTTTGCTCACTCATGCTATCTCTGTCTCTCTCAAAATAAATAAGTAAAAACTTAAAAAAAAAGTTGCACAATAGCTCACACCAGTGAAGTGTACGAAGTATACACATGTAACTTAAGAAACAGTTACAAAGCAGACACCGTGTCCCTGCATCCTGGCTCAAGAATATACCATCAGCCCCTTAGAAACCACTCACCTGCTCCCTCTCCTTACTGCTCTTATCTTTGGCAGAAAGGACCCTTCCTCACGGAAACGGCCTTTGCCCCTTGGGCTAGATTAGACACTCCTTTGAGTCGTGCACCGTACCCACTCCCAGTTCCCAGCGGGTCTCCTCTGCCGGCTCTCCCCTAGCACAGTTCATCCATTACTTTTATAATGATCTACCTGCCCGCTCCCTGGTGTGTGGTCAGTGCCAGGACAGTGGGGGTGGGAGGTGGGGGTGGGGTGGGCATGCCCGCAGCGCCCAGCAGAGGGCCGGGCACACAGTGAGCACTCGCCGAGCTCCACTACAAGGTGGGTGCAAACAGAGACCTGACGGCTGTGCAGCACGTGTGCTGGTCTCAAGCAGCGAGGCCGGGCGGCAGGCTGTCAGCCCAGCTCAGCCCAAGGGACCAGGTTAACGAGGGCAGATGCAGAAGGCCCGTGGGCGGCCTGGGGCTGGGGGCAGCGTGGCTGGAGGCAGGTGGAGGCATGTGTGGGCCTCTTGGGCTCAGGTGCTCAGCGACCATCTGGGAGCTTGGTTTCCCTGCCAAGATGGGAAGGCTGGGGGAGGGCAGTGGACCGAGGACCACACATGGACAAGCACATCTTCTCTATCTGGGACACCCTGCCCTCCTAGTCCGCTGGCCAGTGTCAGCTCTTTGTTCTAGGAAAAGCCCCTTGCACAAGGTGGGGTGGCCCTTCCTCTGGGCTCCCGCATCCCAGGTGCTTCCCCTCACCTTGGCCCTGACCACTCTAGGCTGCCACCATCTGAGAACAGGTGTGTCTCCCCTGTTTTGACTTTGAGCCCTGAGAGGGCAGGCCTGGGGCTGTCTCAGTCACTTTGGTGTTCCCAGCAATGCCTGAAAGAGGCATGGCCCCGGAGAAAGATTCTGACTTAGTTGGTTTGAGGCAGGCCTCACCTCTCTTTATAACAATCCCCTGTGATTTTAATGACTGGCTCAAGGTCTACTGCCTGGTATGGTTCTAAGGGACCTACAAACATTAGGTCATTTAATCTGTACCATATCCTTATGAGATAGGTATGTGATTTATCCCCCATTTTACAGATGAAGAAACTGAGGTACGGAGAAGTTCAGTCATTTGCCCAAGGCCACACAGCTAAGGCAAGGCAGAAGGAGGGCTTGAGCCCCGGCGGAGGTCCACACTCTCATCTAAACATGCAGATGTTTCTTTAAATCAACTCATTCAGTTTTCCTTAACTTGTCCAAGACCGTATCTGTAATAGCAGGGGATGGGTGGGTAACACCTTTCCTAATACTCATTAAAGCAAGCATATATCTGTTAAAAAACAACATTTTCCTCCTGTACCACCCAAATCACCTCGAGCACCCCATTTTGGGAAATGCTGTTCCACGCCAGAGCCTGGTTGCCTAGGAGAAAACTTCAGGAAGCAGCTTAATGAGTAGATAAGAATGATTTGCAATTAGCATCAATTGTCTGTATGCAAATTAAAGCGCCCAACTGCTGGGCCCTCTTTTGTAGTGGGCTCCTCTCCCATTTTATTCCCTTCATTTCTGGGTTCAGCAAATCCTTCTCTCAGACACAGGGTAATTTTATACCCACCCCCTGCTTCAGCCACAGTCTTCTCCCCAGAGCTGCTGCCTTTAAGTCACAGATTTCAAAACCTGACAGTTACTCAGATTTACAAGCACAGGCCCATGCCCAGCACAGGAATTGGCAGAGCTGAGACCCAGGATCCCCTTGGCACCCAGCACTCTCCTGGTGCAGAGTCCCTCTCAGCGGGAGTGGGGGGCACACTCTGACAGGTGTCTCAGTGATGGCCTGATTGTCTATCTTCCTCAGCTGATAATGGGCTAAGGTGAGAAGCTGGGGGCCTCGTCTGAATGTGTTCATTATTTCTCCCTGGCTCCCACCCTAGTGTCTGTGACACATCAGGTCCCTAAGAAATATCTGTGAGTGAAATAAAGGGATGAATGAATGAATGAATGAATGAATGAATGAAAGAGCTGTTCCAAAGAGTCCCTGAGTTCCACTGATGAAGAACCACCTGTCTAGGGAGGTGGGCTGAGCCAGAGACTAAACTCACTGGGCCACACACCCTCTCCAGCCTCACCCTTCCAGGCTGCTGACCAGCGCGAGGGGAGGCACCCACATAATGTGGGCATCCTCAAACACGGTGGCTTCCAGACCTGTCAGCGAACCACTGCTAAGTCATGAGACGACTGAAGGAGGTATCGGGCGGTGTTCTCATTCTGAACAGACTAGACTACATCAAAGTGCTTCACACACGGTTAGGCTAAGTACTGTTTAGATCATCTTTGCTTCGCTCCCCCCTGCCCCCCATTTTTAAAAACACAGATATTTTTGCATAGACACAGACAGAAGTGCACTGTAGGTGTGGTCAGGGTCTGGAGTCACTGCCTGGGCGCGTGGGTCCTGTGTAGGTTTGAGGGCTGACAAAGGAATGAGGGAACCAAAGGAGATGAGGACTCCCTGCGGGGGTCCCAGGCTGGCCCCTGCTCAGGTGCGGTCAGGGAACGGAAGGAAGACTGAGGCCTTTGGGGTTTGCACTGGGGACCACAGCACAGTGACCCTTGCCTGGGGCCGCAGACCTCTGAGGGGCATACGTATTCGGCTGACCCCGGTGACCGCAGAAGGGTTTTCAGAGAGCCATTTCATGGCTTTTGTAAGATTCCCAAAGTGTGTGGAGGCTAGGCCCCAGACTGGTGACTCATCAGTGCCGGGTCTTGCTCCCCGGCTCCTCTGCCTGCCTTTCCACCAGCCGTTCTCGCACAGTGGTCCCCGGACTAGCAGCATCACCATCTACCAGGAACTTAAAAAAATGCATATTCACAGGCCGGTTCTACCCTACTACATCAGAAACTCCGAGTGGGGTCCTGCAATCTGTGCTGAAGGGCCCTCCAGGGGACCGCGTGGGGGCCACTGCCCTTCACTGTGTTGGCTGGAAGGCTAAACCGTGACCTCTCAGACTTCCTGTGACATCGCTTGCCCAAAGGGCTCTGGGAAAGCTTTAGCTTTCTCCATAGACAGGGGGCTACGAGCAGCAATCTTCCTCTGTTCTTTGGGCCCATGCCCCCGAGGGGCACCACAGCCATCTGGACACGAGGGAGCTGCAGCCAGTATGATAAGAATGGTGGAACAGGAAGACACAGAATGACAGGCCTCGAGGCCCTCCCTGAGCTGCTGTCCTAGCCTGGCTCTGCCCTCTGTGGCGTTCTCATCAGGGGACTGTTAAACCTCCATTTGTTTATGCTACTGTGGGTCAGATTTCCTGTTACCTCCATCCGAATGCCCTCCTAACACATGCAGTCTGTGACTTCCAGAAAGCATAAAACCACTGGTCTCAGCAGAGAGAGAAGGAGAGAGACAGAGGGTCAGAGTGAACCAGAGGCAGATGAAACAGACAGCCAAGCGTTTCTTTCCCTCTACCCAGGGTACTTGAAGGCTGCATGATGATGGGCAGTAGTGGGTGGTCCATGAGCCTCCCAACCCTGTAAGCAAACCAGTGAGTGAGCACATCCGTGTGTAAGCAGCACGCGTGTAGGGAGGGGAGCCCCAGCATTGGGACCCCAGGGGGAGCAGGACTCCCCAAAGGACCGGGGCGAAGAGCAGTGCCTTACCTAGGCTGCCTTGGTGGGTCGCGGCTGCCCCCCGCCAGGCCCGTAGGCGTGCTGGAGCCTGAGGAGTACAATTTCGGTCGGTAGCCCTTGGTCTGGCCGGCAACAGCAGGGGCTGGCGAGACCTCCCGCCGTCTGTCTGCGTGGTGGGAGCGCGTGGCAGCCTCCCGTCCGCCACCACAAAGGCCCATGCTCCCTGGGGGCTTGTGTGGCTTGGCCTGCCGCGGCACCTTGGCCAGGGACATGCAGCTGGGGCTGGAGGTGTAGAGGGTGGTGTCGATGCCGCTGTCGCTGGAGCCACCCTTGGACAGGGGATCTTGCTCCGGCTCCAGGGGGTCCAGGGGGTCAAACCAGCGGTCGTCGCTGTGGCTGCTGGAGGCGTTGCTGGAGAGGGTGTTGCTGCTGGAATGACTGGAGTACTGAGGTTCTCCCTGGAAGGAAGGGAAGGGCGTCATTCCCTAGAGTCCACAGGGGGGCCAGCCCTCCTCCTCCCTGGGTCCTCCCCACGCCCAGGCACTGGCTCCCCTGCTTATGGCCGTGTTACTCGGACACATGACACGGCTCTCCAGTGCCTCAGTTTCCACACCTGTAAAGCTGGGTTGTTGATAACCCTGCCTCATGGGGCTGTTCAGAGGGAGGCGTGACATTACATGTGTAACGTGCTGCCCACGGCTCAAGCTCAACACATACGGAGCTGAGTTCCTGGCCTTCCTTCCCGGATCCCTCTTCCCCACCCCCACAAAGGCACCTCCAGCAAGAGCCCTGGTCACCCTGGACCCGCTGCTGCTCTCACACCGTGTCCAGCCCAACAGGAAACCCTGTGGCCTGCATCTTCAAGAGACCCAGACCTGCCACCACCACCTCCCACCTACTGTGGCCGTGGCCTCCTCCCCGGTCCTCCTGCCCCATCCCCGTCTCCCACTCACCCTCTGCCCCCTGGGTGTTGCCTGTCTGCGGCCAGAGGGAGGCCGTGATCACCTGCCCCATTTCATGTCCTTCCACTGCCCAGAACCTTCTTGTGGCTCCATTTTATACTCCTGGGAAAGCCAGAGTCCTCGCCCTGAGGCTCTGTGCAGTCCTGGCCCGTGTTCCGGTCTCTAACTTCATGTGTCCCCTCCCTCCTGATCACTATGCTCCAGCCTCACAGGCCTCACTGTTCTCCTAGCATGTCAGGCATACTCCCACCTCAGAGCCTTGGCACTTGCTATTGCTTCTGCCTGGAAGGCTCTTCCCTCAGGTACTTTCATGGACTGCCCCTTACTTCACTCCAGGCCTCCTCACAAGGCCTTCACTGACCATCTCACCCTAGAGCAGTAGTGCTTGATACTCCCTCCTCCCAGAACTGTGCCTTGTTTATCCTTCACAGCAAAGACCAGTTCCTGCTATTATGGAATGAATCTGTTTATCTGCTTACTGCTTGCTGCCCATACTGGGGCGTCAGCTTTGGGAGCACCGGGGCACATTTGTCCCCTTCATCACTGTGGTCCCAGGGCCTGGCACATTGGATGCACTCACCAAACTCCCACCTTATGAAAGGATGCAAAGAGACTGCCAGGTGCTCACCAAAACGACCTCCATTCCCCAGGGCACACAGGACTACATTTCCCAACTTCCCTTGTGCTGAGGTGTGACCATGTGATGGAGTCCTGGCCAATGCAATATAAGTGGAAACGATTTATACCATTTCTAGGCGTGGGCTCTAGAGACTTCGCACACCACCCCCTCTTGCTCCCACCCCTACCTGCCGGAAACGGGCAAGGGCCCAGAGAAGGCTCTGAGGCCCTGAGGGACTGCACAGACACAAGGGACAGGGAGCCTGGGTTCCAGAATCACCATATGGAAAGCCTGCTCACTGAGTACTCACCCAACTGTGTTATATGAGAGGGAAATAAACTTCTACTGTGTGAGGTCACTGAGACTTAGGGACCGTGTGTTAGAGCAGTTAACTGACTGCCACAGGCTGACATCTGTGCGCCTCCCAGTATGATGGCATTAGTAGGTAGAGCCCTGGGGTGATTAGGGTACGAGGGTAGAGCCCTCCTGAACAGGATTATAAAATCCCTATATATATTTACATCTTTAGCCCCCTATATGCAGTTATCCATTCCTCATGGGCGGGACTGTTAAATCCACATACATACATTTGCATCTTTATACAAGAGACCTCAGAGAGCTAGCTCCCTCATCCCTTCCATCACATGATGTGAGAGGAAGGGGGTCTTCACCAGACACTGAATCTGCCTGAGCCTTGATCTTGGACTTCTGGCCTCCAGAAGTGTGAGAAAGAAATCTCTGTTTTAAGCCACGCAGTCTGGTATTTTGTTACAGGAGCCTGAGCTGATGAAGACGGCGACCATGACCAGGGTAATCACAGGGAAACTGGTGCAAGGAGGCAAAGGGATTTGCGGGCGACGACCCGGCTGGTGAGGGCTAGAGCTGGCTGTGTGCCTGGCTGGCTCCAGGCCAAGCAGTTGGCCCCTCTGCTGGAGTAGAGGAGGGCCTAGGAGGAGGATGTGCTCACATGTGGTGTTCAGAGGCCCACACCCTGGCGAGACGGCCGGGCCCACAGCAGTCAGGGAGGTGAAGCAGCCAGCTTCCCAGCCCGGGAGCCCCGGGATCAAGCAGGCGGGGCCCAGACTCACTTTGGAATGCCTGTTGGGGGAATCTTTGCCGGCTGCGTCCTGCCTGGAGGCGAGCTTGCTCCCGCCGCTCCCCGCCACGGCCGAGAGCCGGGCCTGGGCGGGCACATGCCACAAAGGCTCTGCAGGAAGACAGGAGACACATCAGTGGTTAGAGGTGACTCAGGCCCTGGCCTGGGTCCACCTGACGAATCTGGCCCTAAAAATGGCCCTGCCCCTCCGCCAGCTTGTCTGCCCGGCTCATACAGCACCGTGACCCCATCAAGTTATGTCTTCGGGAATAACAACACTCGGTAATGAAATATTGACTGAGCAGTTACTATGTGCTAGAGCCCATTCTAGTGCTTTAAGTGGGTTAATTCACTGAAGCCTTAGGACCATCCTCCATCGTCACCCCCAAAGAAGTGTGAGCACATTTTCATCCTTACTGGCCATATGGATTTTCTATTTTGTAAATTACTTGTTCTTAATCTTTTCACATTTTCCTTTTTCTTTTTTTTTCATTCTTATTTATTTTAGAGAGAGCATGAATGAGGGAGAGGGGGCAGAGGAGGAGAGACAATCTTAAGCGGGCTCCACACTTAGTGTGGAGCCTGACGTAGGGCTCAATCCCGTGAACTTGAGATCATGACTTGAGCCAAAATCGAGTCAGACGCTCAACCGACTGAGCCACCCAGGTACCCTCTTTTCCCCTTTTTCCATGGGACTGACTTTTAACTTATCAGTGAGTAAGATTCTTCATATACGCAAGGTGGCAATCCTTTGCTGGTTAAATGTGCATAACTTATTTTGTTAAACAAAAATGGAGTCACACTAAGCACTGTCCTACAATTTGATTTTTTACTTTACAATAGTTACACCTGCTTTTCACTTTGTATTCTCAAAATACATCTTCATGTAACTGAACATGAAGTTATCTTATTTTTAACGGCTGTGCAGTATTCCGTCATGTTGAACAGACGTCACTTACTTAACCGGTTTCCTGCTGATGAACATGTAGGCAACTTTCAATTCTTCCTTACAACATTTGGGTGGCTCTCCCTCAACATGCAACCCTGAGCAAGTGTGGGATTGTGCTGGGACAGAACTCCACATGTGGAGCTGCTGGTTCAAAGGTGAAACAGGTTTAAAATTGTGATGGCTGATATGTGTGTCAATTAGTCTAAACTTCCAGGTGGTCAATGTGCCTGGACTCAGCAACTGATCTAGAAAACAAAACAAACAAAACACCCCCCAAACCCTCCAGTGGAGGGCTCATTACTATCTATCAAACACAGATGCACTAACAGAGGACAGAGGACTGGAACCATGGTGGTCTAATTCGAAGGCCTACACTTTTGATCACTGATGTATTTAAAATAATTACAGAAGGGGGCACCTGGGGAGTGCAGTCGGTTAAGCGTCTGACTCCTCATCTCGGCTCAGGTCATGATCTCACAGTTTGTGAGTTTGAACCCCACATTGGGTTCTTCACTGATGGTGTGGAGTCTGCTTGGGATTCTGTCTCTCCTTCTCTCTGCCCCTCCCCACTTGTGCATGCACTCAGGTGCTCACTCGCTCTCAAAATAAATAAATAAACTTAAAAACAATTTAAAAAATTACAATAATGGTGACTATTAAACACATGTTCTGTGTCACGTACTACTAAAACTGCTTTGCACACATTACCTTGCTATGTCCTCCAAGGAATACTATGAGGTGGATATTAGTAGCACTTCCAAAAGGTGAGGAACGTCAAAACTCAGAGAGGTTAAGTAGCTAGGCCAAGGCCACACAGAGAGGGCCTGTGCCCTGTGTGTGCCGTCCACCCCTGCACCCTCTCTCTGTGCTTCCCCAGCAATGACACCACTGGCAACAGTGGGGAGCACGTGCTTGAGAAGCAGGACTCGCCACCCTCTTAATGATGGGCTGGGGCCTGTGCTGAGGGCTGGGCAGGTGTGAGCTCACTGGATTCTCAAACCATGCTGCAAGGATGTCCACCGCAGACCGAGGACCTGAAGCTGGGATGGATGAGGTCACTGCCAAGGTCACGTGGCTGACTCTGAACTTCCCACAAGGCCTGCTGGAGCCTGAGTTCACTACTTCACGCTGGACCACATTTCCACTGGGGAAGTCTCCTGCTCTGGGTGGGCCGGGAAGGGCCCTCAGGGCCACCACAGACAGCAGCTGGTTGGCAAGTCCATGTGGGAGGCGGGAGGGGAGGCTGCCCCCTTCATCCACTGACTCTACCTCTGGAGACGGTTTTCCTCTTTGGAGCACCCCACAGGCCTGGAAGTACTCGTTTCTGGGAGGCGGCCAGTTCATGCTGGAGACCACGTTTCTACAGAGAGCCAAGCCTGTGACAGCCACATCCAGCCTTAACTACCACCTAGAACACTGCTGACTCCCATTTTTGTCCCTGGCCCAGACCTTTCCCATATATACAGCAACCTCACAACATCTCTGGGTGGCCACCGGGCACCTCCTGCTGAACATGGCCGAAACCAACTGCTTATCTTCCCCAAATCTGCATTGCTCACTGTCTTTCCTGCTCAGCCCAGGCGGCTCGATCCTTTCAGCTGCGCAGGGCAGAAACCTGGTAGCACCCGGGCCTCCCCTCTCTCATACCCACATAGAGGATCCGGAAATGCTATCAACTCTACCTTTACATGACTGTATCTAGAATCTGCCCATCCCTCCCACCCCTGTAGCTTCCCTGCAAGAACTGGCAGCCAGAGGGACCCTGTGAACACCCAAGTCAGGATGCATCTCTCCTCTGCTCAAAAGACGGAGCTCCTGTCCCACTCTGAGCAAAGGATAAAGTCCTCCCCACATGCTCTGGCCCCGTTGCCTCCTTGACCTCATCCTCCACCACCTCTCCAGCTACATGGCCTCCTTACTGTTCCTCCTACACTCACTGCTACCTCAGGATCTTCGATTATTCTCTTTCCCTGGAATGTTCTCCTCCCAACACTTTTCCAGCCTCGCCAGAATGTAATTTGCTCAGTGACTCTCCTAAACCCTGTCCACCTGTCTCAGCACTGTGTTATAGTTTCCACTTGATACTCAGCATTAATGGTGATCATTTATCACTGTGTGCCGATCTATCACCCGTCTCTCCACCAGACTGTTGGCTTCCGGAAGGCAGGGAACATGGCTGTCTGGCTCACACTGTGTGTCCCTGGTGCCCAGTGTGGTGTTTACCATCAGCGATATGTCACACAAACAGCGGGATGGCGGACCAGGTTCCTTCCCCTCCTGGGCTGCCTCAGGGTCCTCAGCTTTGTCCTTAGCAGGCCCTGATATTGAGCCCCTCACTGGTTCTCTGGACTGGCCCCTGGTCACCTTTTGGCTCTCTTGATGGAGTGATCTTCCTTGTCATGCCAGGCAGGTGACAGACATGAATTTGGCTGTGAGCGATGTGCTAGGACTGTGGCCAAGCACATACTCGGGGCAGCTTGTGACTCAGGGGCCTCCTTCCCAACCTGAGTGCTCTCAAGCTTGAGAAATACTCACACCCTGTGGGTGGGAGGCTGTGGGTGGGGGCTGTGGACAGTGCGGGCTGAGGGATTCTAGTACCAAACAGGCTTTGGTTCAATCTCAATTATGCCTCTCACCAGTGGGGACCCTGGACACATGACAACCTTCCTATGCCTCATCTTCATTTTTTATTTATTTTTTTTATTTTTATTTTTTTTTAATGTTTTATTTATTTCTAGGAGACAGAGAGAGAGACAGCATGAGCAGGGGAGGGTCAGAGAGAGAGGGAGTCACAGACTGAAACAGGCTCCAGGCTCTGAGCTGGCAGTCAGCACAAAGCCCGATGTGAGGCTCGAACCCACGAACCGTGAGATCATGACCTAAGCGAAAAGTCAGACGCTTAACCAACTAAGCCACCCAGGTGCCCCCATTTTTTATTTTTTATTTTATTTTTTTTCATCTTCATTTTTAAAAAAAATGTTTACCTTTGAGAGAGAGAGAAAGAATATGTGTGCACATGAAGTGAAGAGGCAGAGAGAGGGGCACAGGGGATCTAAAGTAGGCTCCACACTGACAGCAGAGAGCCTGATGTGGGGCTTGAACTCACAAACCATGAGATTATGACCTGAGCCAAAGTCAGACACTTAACCAACTGAGCCACCCAGGTGCCCCTCTTCTTCCTCATTTCTAAAATGCGTTAGCAAAAAGTACCCAGTATGTCACGTTCCTGAGATGGTTAAACACTAAGTAAGAGGGCACGGAGAGTACGCGGGACAGAGCTGGGTGTGCAACAAGCACACAGACCCTGCTGCTGTTCTGTGCTCATCTGATCAGGGCTGGGCGAGTCCCCGTGTCGCCCTGGTGGCAGATTCTCCACCCTGAACTACCTTGTCTCTGGGTCTTGAGCACATTCTAGGCCTCATGATGTTCTCTCTCTCTTCTTCTTCTTCTTCTTTTTAAATATTTAGTTATTTACTTTGAGAGAGAGTGGCAGGGGAAAGAAAGAATCCAAGGAGGCTCCACACCATCAGTGTGGAGCCCGACACGGGGCTTGAACTCACGAACCGTGAGACCATCACCTAAGCCGAAACCAAGAGGTGGACACCTAACAGACTGAGCCACCAGGCGCCCTGAGGCTTCATGATGATTTCTAATCACAGACTGCCCTGATTTCTGTGTGTGTGTGTGTGTGTGTGTGTGGGAGAGTGGTATTAATTCAATGTATAACAAGGTCCCAAGGAAGTAAGGGGGGAGCCAAGCCCTAGGGGACAAAAGAGAGAAGGGAAAGACAATGGTGAGTTTCTGTGACCTTATTTGGGTGAACGCTGGAAAAATTTCCTCCCCCTTTTACACTTCGGTGTAATGAAACTGCCAAGCAACACTTTTCTTTTTCTGAACTGGGTGGGGAAGAAAGATGCAAATCTGTCTGCTGTGGCGAAGAGCACAGGGCTGCAGACAGTGGCTGGAAGGATCCCGTGCGGAGGAGAAGCCAGCCATGCCTGCAGGCCCCAGAGGCAGCAGAAGGGAGAGTGAAGTCGGGAGGGTGACCTGCCTGCCTGAAGCACTACAGTATTCCCTGGTTTAGGGGAACCCTGGGGCTGGAGGGCCGAGAAATTCCACAGGCCGCTAATCCTGGGACATACAGCCTCTTCCCTGCCCCACTGTGCCAGAGGGAGCTGGTGACTCTGACCGGTCAGCCCCTGGAGCTGCCTGGAAATTCTTGAATATCTAAGAGCACAGCTCCAGGTCTCCCCGCTCCAAGGTCCAACGCTCTTTGACACTTCATTCCTTTCCTTTCTTTCGAACCCACCCATTCATCGGGTAGTTCTCAGACTTCAAAGGGGCGACAAGTTTGTTACGTGAAATTCTATTTCAAATATTCCACTATGTGTACAAGCCCACGATTCACCACTCGTGGGAGGATAAACAGATCAGAATGGTAAACAGATCAGATAAACAGATCAGCATCAGAACAGATGCTCAGTCTCATCAGGTGCCAGGAAATGCAACTTAAAACTACAATGTGGCACCGCTACGCGTCCACCAAAGGTCGTTGAGGAGAAGGAACGGCCAGACCTCTCCTCTGCCACAGGCGGGAGCATGACAAAGGTGTGGCAGCTTCGTATGAAGTGAAACATGTGGTCTGACAGTTCCACTTGCAGGCATACACCCTGCAGAAGCGTGAGTGTGTGGTCACCACAGGCCAGTGCAAGAGTGTTCCCGGCGGCACTAGTCTGAGCAGCCCCAAGCTGGAAGCCGCCCAAATGTCCACTAACTCCAGAAGGGAGGAATACGGTGTGGGTCATTCGAACAATGGAAAACGACCCCCAAATTGCACTGCTCCCCACAACCCTGACTGAGGCTGACTCTCAACAACATGCTGCTGAGCGACTGAAGCCACACGTGCCCACGAAATGCAGCTAGCCAGCAGGGGTGTTTCACGTAAGTGAAATTCACAGTGTGGCAAAACGAAGTCTGGCTGGGAGAAGCAGGGGAGGGGTGGCCTTTGGGGGTGCTGACTGGGAGGGGCCTGGGAGGGGGGCTTTTGGAGGCTGGCCACGTTCAGCCTCTTACCCCGGGTGTGGGACGTGGGTGTGTTCACTTTGTGACCTGTTCCGCCAGACACTCGTGATCGGGGCTCTTTTCTCAGCATGTGCTGCACATCTAACAGTGAGAAAAGAGCACAGGAGGGTTTATGTAAGGAAAAGCCTCCGATCACAGTTCTGCTCCCCCCGAGAGCACCACTTTTAGCCCTTCTCTGCTGCTTCCCTGCGAGCCTGCCACCTCCACGCCGCACGTCTGTACGCGGGCTCCCGAGTGCGTGCCATCTGCTGACGCCCTGTCTGGACGGAGGAGGATCGGGCTCTCTGCGGGGTGACCTCCCTAATCTCACATGAGGCTCCAACAGCTTTCTTTTGTGTTCTCTCCATCACTGATGGGGGGGAGGGATGTCGCCTGGCAAATTATAGGAGGTCCTGCTGGGCAAGGTAGGCGGGCGCAGCCGGCCCCGGGGAGCCCCTACCTGGCTTCTGACGCTCCATGGTACTCTCCTGGCTGGTCAGGCCGCCCGAGGAGGAGTCGCCGCTGGACATCCCGTCGTGGCTGAAGTGGGGATCAAAGGACAGCAGTGGGTGTGGGGCGGCTGCATACCTGCAGAGGAGCGAGAGGAGGCAAGCACAGGGTGAAGGGCTGACATGTCAAAAACCACCTGAGCCCGAGGACTTGCTCACGGGTGGGTTTTAAACACACTGGAGGCTCCGCGTGGAGGGGATCCTTGATGAGTAACCCTGGAAACGTGCTATTAGCGGAGGGTCAAGAATGAGTCTTGCCCGGGAAGTATGCCAGGGAGCGCTGGGCAACGCAGGCGCTTCAAGGAAGGAGGGGCAGAAGCCACTTGGGTGGAGGCCCCACTGGTAGCTTCCCCTGGGGTCTTGGCTATGAAATGGGGACAGGCAGCCCCGTCCCCCATGCCTGTCTCGGGCTGAAGTGTTTATAGGTTCAGGAGGCCTAGAGCTGGGCGGGTTGGGACTCAAACCTCGCCACCACCTCTTTCGCAGCCAGGGACAGTCATTTCCTAGCCCCGAGCAGCAGTTTCCCTCAACTGTTGAGATGTGACCACAGTAGGCCTTCTCTCAAAGGACTGACTGATGTCCTGTGTGCCCGGTGCTTAGCCTGAGGCTGACACACAGAGAGAGGGCCGACAAGCTCTGTTTATGTCCCTCTGTCGGAGGAAGGCGCTGCAGGAGGGAAGCTATATGCTCAGGCTTCAGACTGACCCAGAGCTGGGCTCACACCCCAGTGCCATCCCTTTCAGGCAAGTTCTCTTTAGTCGGAGCTGCAGTTTTCTCATCTGAAAAATGGGATAATGACATTTTCTACTTCACAGGGTTGCAGAGTGGATGAAACCACCAAAGCTGTCTCTCAGCCAGAGACTCTTCCCGGAGGCTGGCTCTGTCTACCTGCAGGGAGGGCTGCGATCTGAGGGAGGACACGGCAGAAGGTTCTCCCTATGGCCGCATTCCCTATGGTCCCAGCTGCACTTGCTCTATGCCCTGCAATGAATACTAAGGGCACCTCCAACATCCATTCCACCTCAGGTCGGAGCCAGGCATGACTGAAACCCTTCTCTCTGCCTGGGGCTGGTTCAGGGGCAGGCAGACGACGCAACCTTAGCTGATATGATGTGAGAGGATATGGGCGTTATGAAGCTTCTCAGAAAACACTTCTGGCCCTCCACCTGCCTAGCACACAGCAGACTGTACCTCTCGGCCCCTTGAGATTGGCCGGGGCCGGGGGTGGGAGTTTGGGCCTAGTCTTGTCCCGAGCTGTGACGGAAGCGACCTGGGGACGGTGGCTGCCTCTGGGAGTCTGGGTCCTGAGAGGTCCGCCGCCAACCAGCAGTGAGCTCCAGCGTGGGTGCCAGGTACACCTTTGCTGATTTAAGTCACTGACGTTTTCAGGTGTTTGTTACTGAAATGGGGGAAGTGTGCCAGGGAGGGCTTCTGAGGTAAGTCTCCTGGTTCCTGAGAGCGATGATGAGGAAGGTCGGCTTCTCTTCTTCGCCCAGGGATTGCTGGGTCCAGACACAACACCGTGAGCTGCTGCTGCCTGTCCACGAGCAGCCTGAGGACAAGGCTGATGCTGAGCATAGAAGGTGGAAGAGACCGGACCCTTGATAATGTTGTTGAAATGATGGATTAACCCTCCCTGGAGCCGGACCTATTTCTGAGCCACCTTTTCTGTGTGATAACACATTCCCGCAACATTTGAGCTAGTCAAATTTTGGTTACCTGTGGCTAGAACACCCCACTGACATAGGCCTGGCACTTGGGGAGAGTCACGGAGCCTCCATTAACGAAGCTGCCTTTGTGATTCCCCAATTTGCTTCCTTTTGTCTATACTTACAGCTTGGGAGGGTGATAAACTGGGACCCCCAACACTGAGGAGAGGAGTTAACCAACGTCTCCGGGACCATCGCGCCAGCCTAAAGCCAGGGCTGTTTCTGCAAAGACCAACTCGAGAGGCACCTGGGTGGCTCAGCTGGTTGGGCGCCCGACTTTGGCTCAGGTCATGATCTCCTGGTTCATGAGTTTGGGCCCTGTGTCAGGCTCTGTGTTGACAGCTCAGAGCCTGGAGCCTGCTTCAGATTCTGTGTCTCCTTCTCTGTCTCCCCTTCCCCTACTCACACTCTATCTCTCTGTCTCTCAAAAATAAATAAACATTAAAAAAAAAAAAGACTGACTCTAAACCCCTAGGCTTCACTGCCTCCTGGGCAGCAGGGGGTGCTCCAGGGGCACCCTGGACTTCCTGAAACCTACTTCTACCCACCTGCCAAGAAAACATGTGTTATCCCCACCTTCCCAGACTTCGACTTCTACTACCTCCAGGGAAGGCAGACAGAGCCCAAACCAGACAAAGCACAGCGGTATTCAATACCGACTCAGTGGCCGGCCAACTGCCTGGGAAAATGTGGCTCCACCGCAGCGGGAAATTACGGTGTTGGTGTGTTTATTCCATTTCCTCAAGACGTCTGCAGATCCCACGTGCGGAAGGAAAAGGTCAGTGGTGGCTGGGGTCAGCCCGAGGAGAGCGGAAGTTACGGGCGGAGGCTCCCCCAGGACATATCTGTCCTGTGCGTGTGGCCTGGCGACAGAATCCTGGCTGTACCCAGAGTGACAGTGTAACTGCTTCACAGACCATACTTCCAGGCTCTCTTGGGGCCCTGGCCAATGAGACAACAGCGGTGCATGTGACTTCCAGGGAGCCTCTGGAAGTGAGCTGCGGGTGCCTCGGCCTCATCACTTCCTTTAAGGGTGAAGCTCCGCAGCCACCTTAAGACCAGCAGGCAACAGGCCAAGATGGCGGAGCGCCGGCGAGGAGGAGCCTGGGTCTCTGACAGCATGGAAGAAAGGAAGAGACTGTCTTGCCCGTCACTGGTTTCTCTATTATGCAGTTACACCTGATTCTGACTGACACGGTCTTTGGCTGGAAGTATTTTTCCATGCTTCACCGCACAGCTACTGCCTCTCCCTGAGGACAACCTGGACTCGGTCCAGTCAGGTCATCCCCTAACAAACCACGCTGTCCCAATGTCAATGACCGACCTACACTGCCCACTCTTTGGGGTGTGTGTGTGTGTGTGTGTGTGTGTGTGTGTGTGTGTGTGTGTGTGCGCGCGCGTGTACGTGTGTGTCCCCTGGGGCCATTTCGAAAACTGCCAGGTCCTGGACAAGCTGCTTGGAAATCTGGACATGCCGGCATCTCACCATGCCTGGCTCTGGGCAGAAATCCCCAGAAGATCAGAGAAATGTTAGTCTTCTTCCTTTTCTTGGAAGATGAAATCCCTTTAGGGACAAAGGGTTTTGGTTTTGGTGAGAAACTATCTGTAGTTTTAGGAGCATCTTCAGGCAGGAGCTGATGTGCTGGCGGACCCTGAGGTGGGTGGGGAGTGCCTTCAGGTCAGCAGGGCTGGGCTGCCGGGATATTGGCTTTGAGCTTCCTACATGGCCATGTAAGAAAGTACCAACACAGATGTGAAAGCGGGCAAGAGCCTCTCTGGAGGGCAGGGCTCCGGCCACCCTGCCGTCTCCTACATTGACTGACGGAGTAATGTGTGGGAGAA
Organism: Proteles cristata cristata; assembly: GCA_017311185.1. Classification (NCBI taxonomy): domain Eukaryota; kingdom Metazoa; phylum Chordata; class Mammalia; order Carnivora; family Hyaenidae; genus Proteles; species Proteles cristata. The sequence continues at coordinate 541,849 of JAESUZ010001102.1, read as the reverse complement.
ATCCAAGATGGCTGGGTGGAGGGTGGGCAGATGGGGTAGCCGTTATTGGCTGCCACGCCAACGACTGCCACCTTCTTTGTGTCTGCTGGTGAAGCCCAGGTTCCCCTGTGGTGCCCATCCCTCAGCCACATGACTTGAATAAACCCTGACAGTTTAAAACAGTCAAGCGGGTCCAGTGTGGCCCTGCTGGGGGTTGGTTCAGGGGTAGGCAAGAGACCCAGCTCCTTTACTCTTAAAAACAAAAAGAGGCTTGGGGCGCCTGGGTGGCTCAGTCGGTTAAGCATCCGACTTTCGCTTAGGTCATGATCTCGCGGTTCGTGGGTTCGAGCCCGCGTCGGGCTCTGTGCTGACTGCCAGCTCGGAGCCTGGAGCCTGTTTCAGTCTGTGACTCCCTCTCTCTCTGACCCTCCCCTGCTCACGCTGTCTCTCTCTCTCTCCTAGAAATAAAATTTAAAAAACAAAACAAAAAACAAAGAGAGGCTCTTCGGTCTTCCTCTGCAGGGCGGTGATTTTGCTTGGGGGTCACAACAGCCACCATGGGTCACTGGAGGAGCCAGTCCCTGAGGACCTGCCTAACCAGGCTCACAGCCACCCTCCTTTTAGACTATGTGATGATAAGCCCCCTTAGGGCCTTAAGCCTTCTCAAGTCCCCACCAATGCACCCCTCTTTATGGGGCTGGCAGAGAAATACAGTAAAATAAATAAATAAATAAATAAAGAGCAAAGCCAAGCCAGCCAGGTGGTCTGGTGAGCTAAGGTCCCACCCCGCCCTCCAGGTTTGCCGAGCCGGGTGCACTGTCCTGTCCTAACGCTCTGTGTTGAGTCTGGGGGTTTGCTCACCCTGCAAATGAGGCTGGCAAACTCCTGAGGACAGAGACAGCAATGGGCAGCCTCTGTGCCCCCGCTGCCAGGTCAGGCACTGCGCCGGGGTAACTGTCATAACTGTTTAGGAGGACCTACCCCAGTTCTAACCGGGTTCTAAGTGCTCCGCAGGGCTTTCCTCCTTGAGTGTTGTCAACACTGCTCAGGGACAGACGTTTTACATGTGGACACAGTGTGGCGTGGAGAGGTGAACTCACACTGCTGACAAAGGCCGTCTCACCACCTCTCAGTAAATCCAAGATGGGCCCCGCACAGACTGTGTCTAAGGGCCCTCACCATTCTCTGAGCTTGTGGACTCAGCAAGCAGCAGGCCGGCTGGACACAGCAGGACACACGGGGTCACAGGGTTCCAGGAGGTTCTGGGGAAGCCGGGCGGAGGGGAGAGGGGGGCGGAGCTGAGGCGGACACTGGCGCAGCCCTGGCCTGCCCCCAGGCCTCTTACCATGGGCTGCTGACCGCCAGGGAAAGATGCTTCTGAGACGCTAGGGGATGTGTGTGCTAGCACCATTTTGCAAAACTTGGAACCCAGATATTGACAGAGATAAAAAAACAAACTGTTGAGAACGGGGTTTCCTGTGGAGCCCTGGGAAGGGAGGGATGGGCTGGGAAGGGCTGATGTCCAAGGAAGAAGTGGTATTTTCCCACTTGTTCATGCCAGACAGCCTGAACAGTCTCCTGGGACGGGACTCCAGGGGGGACTGTGGGCTGCCCTGATTTGGAGAATAAGCTCAGAGACCTTTGCAGGATAGGTCACAGGTCAATGCCAGTTCTCCAGAATCACATGGGCCTGGGTTTCTGTCCCAACTCTGCCACTTCCTGGACGAGTGACTTTGACCAAGTGGGTTCACCTCACTGGGCCTCAGTTTCCCCTCTGTAAAATGGGATAATGAAGTACCCACCTGTGGAGTCACTGGGAGCACTCACTGAGATTATGCATAGAGCCTAATGGAACAGACAAGAGAATCCAGAAATAGACCCACACAAACGCGCCCAACTGAATTCTTGCAAAAAAAAAATTTTTTTCCTTTAAGGAGCAAGAGCAACGCAATGGAAGATGGGAGAGCTTTTTCCAGAAATGGTGCTAGAGCAAACTGGATGTCAGTACGCAAAAAAACAGAATGTCAACTTAAACCTCTCACCTTACATGAAAATTAAGTCAAACGGATCATGAATGTAAATGTAAAACATAAATTAATAAAACTTCTAGAAAAAAAATGAGAAAATATCAGGACCCAGAATGAGGCAAAGAGTTCTCAGACTTTACCCTAAACCGTGAGCCATAAAGAGGAAAAAAATATAACTGGGACCATGTCAGAATTGAGACCTTTCGTTCTGTGACAGACCCTTGTTAAGATGAAAGGTGGCTCAGTCGAGGGTCTGACTTCAGCTGAGGCCATGATCTCAAGGTTTATGAGTTCGAGCCCCACATGTGTCAGCACAGAGTCTGCTTGGGATCCTCTGTCCCCATCTCCCCAACCTGTGCTCTTCCTCCCTCCCTCCCCCCCAAAAAAGATGGGGCACCTGGGTGGCTCGGTTGGTTAAGTGTCCAACTTCAGCTCAGGTCATGATTTCACCGTTCAAGTCCTGGATCGGGCTCTATGCTGACAGCTCAGAGCCTGAAGCCTGCTTCAGATTCTGTGTTTCTCTCTCTCTGCCCCTCCCCTGATCACACTATCTCTCTCTCGCAAAAATCAATAAATGTTAAAAAAAAAAATTAAATAGGGGCACCTGGGTGGCTCAGTCAGTTAAGCGTCTGACTTCGGACCCCAACAGGGCATGATCCCATGGTTTGTGGGTTCGAGCCTCACATCAGGCTCTGTGCTGACAGCTTAGAGCCTGGAGTCTGCTTCTGATTCTGTGTCTCCCTCTCTCTCTGACCCTCCCCTGCTCATGCTGTCTCTCTCTCTCAAAAAAAAAAAAAAAAAAAAAAATTAAATTACAAAATACGAAAGGACAAATTAAAGATTGGGAGAAAATATTTGCAAATCACAGAGTGGATGAAGAACTCATCTCTGGTACAAAAAAGAACTCTCCAAAGCTGAAAAATGTTGCATCTGATTAGAAAATGGGCAGAAGGACCTGCATGGACTCTTCCCTAAAAAGGTATACAGTTGGCAAATAAGCACATGAAAAGACGTCCAGCGTCACAGAGATGCAATTACAGCCATTACAGAGATGCAAGTTTAGACCCCGATGATGTCTTCTCACACAGCCAGCAGAATGGCTACACTGAAAACCAGTGGCGACACCCAATGCCGGTGAGGATGTGGAGAAGTGTGCTCACTCACACACTGCTGGTGGGAGTGTAAAGTGGTACACGCACTCTGGAAAACAGTCTGACAGTTCCTTTTAAAACTAAAAATGGGCTTACCGCACAGTAAGCAATTGTGTTCCCCCCCAAACACTTATCTACGTGCGGTGCAGAATAGTCAGCACACACACTCACTGAAGTAACACTCATTTCCGTTTGCTGAGCAAGTAGCGCTCTAGAAGCATCTCTCCCACCCCATCCTTGCTGAGGTATAACTGACAAATATAACTGTCATATATTTAAAGTGTACAACGTGATGATTTGATATATGTACACACTGTGAAATGATTGCCACAATCAAGCTAATTAGCACATACATATCTCATCTCACGTAGTTGCCTTTTTTGAGGGTGAGAACACCCAAGATCTACTCTCTTAGCAGATTTCAAGTGCACAATGCAGAATTATTACTACAGGCACCGTGCCTGTACGTACTTTAGGTCCCTTGAACATACTCATCTTACAACCAAAACTTGGTGTCCTCTGACCACACTCTTCCCATTTCCTCCACCCTAGCCAACCACTATTCTACCCTCTCTTTTCTAGGAGTTTGATATTTTTTTAAAGCCCATTGACCTACTGTCTTTTTATTCTTTTTAAATTTTACTTATTTTTTCTTAGAGAGAGAGAGAGAGAGAGGGCACGAGCCAGGGAGGGGGCAGAAGGAGAGAGAATCTCAAGCAGGCTCAGTGCACAGCCCGATGCAGGGCTCTATTCCATGACCCTGGGATCATGACCGGAGCCAGAATCGAGTTGGATGCTTAACTGACTGAGCTACTCTGGCGCCCCAAGTTCTACTTTTCTGATTCTGCATGTAAACGACACCATATAGTATAGTATTTATCTTTTTCTGTCGGATTTATTTCACCTAGTGTAATAACGCCCAGGTTCAGCCACGAAGCTGTGGTCATGAATGGCAGGACTTCCTCTCTTTAAGGCTACATAATATTCCACTGTGTATATACACTGCGTTTCCTTTATCCATTCAACTGTCAACAGATAACTTAGGTTGTTTCTGTATCTTGGCAAGCGATTGTATTCCTGGGCATTTATCCCAGGAAAATAAAAATTTGTTTTCATGTGTGTTTGGAGTATGAATGTTTGTAATAGCCCAAGCCCAGAAGCCACCCAAATATTCCTTGATGGGCAAACGGCTAGTTAACATACTTTTTTTTTTTTTTTTAATGTTTTATTTATTTCTAGGATAGAGAGAGAGAGAGAGAGACAGCGTGAGCAGGGGAGGGTCAGAGAGAGAGGGAGTCACAGACTGAAACAGGCTCCAGGCTCTGAGCTGGCAGTCAGCACAGAGTCCGACGCGAGGCCCGAACCCACGAACCGCGAGATCATGACCTAAGCGAAAGTCGGACGCTTAACCGACTAAGCCACCCAGGCACCCCGCAAACGGCTAGTTAAACAAACTACGGAAGACAGCTCCGCGATGAGGAATTGACTATCGATACATACAACAGCTTGAACGGACCTCAAGAAAATTATGCTGGGTGGAAAAGAATCTCAAAAGGATATATACTGTATGATTCCTTTTATAGAACATTCATAAAACAGCAGTAAATAGAGATCCAGAACAGATTAATGGTTGCCAAATGGAGGGGTGGGTGTTGCTATAAAAGGGCAGTGGGGGGAGCTTTGCGGTGATGGTATAGTCGAGTGTGTACATTGTGGTGGTGGTTACATAATAACACACACATGACAAAACTCCACAGAGCCACATACCCTCACCACACACGCGTGCACATGAGTGACTGGTGAATTCTGAATAAGCTGCATGGACTGTACCAACGTCAATGCCCTGCTTTGATACTGTATGGCGGAGGCTGGGTGAAGGGTTCATGGGGTTCCCTGTGCATTTCTTGGCAACTTCCTGTGAATCTATACTTATTTCGAAAAGTTTAAAAGATTAATAATAAAGGGGAGGTACATCAAGACGTTGAAAAACAATGCTCCCCGGACTTATCAGTAACATCATTCCCACCGGCTCTGTTCTTGGCCATCATTTCGCACCAACTCCTGTTTCTTTTTTTTTTTTTTTAAATATTTTTATTTATTTCTCAGAGAGAGAGAGACAGCGTGAACAGGGGAGGGTCAGAGAGAGAGGGAGATGCAGACTCTGGAATAGGCTCCAGGCTCTGAGCTGGCAGTCAGCACAGAGCCCAACGCGGGGCTCTAACCCACGAACCGTGAGATCATGACCTAAGCGAAAGTCGGACGCTTAACCGACTAAGCCACCCAGGCGCCCCATCCAACTCCTGTTTTCTAGCCTCAGTCACCGCGGCTGCCCGGGCCCGCCCTCCCCCTCCCCCTCCATTCCACACCACTGTGCTTATTCACATCTGTGGCCTTTGCTCTGCCTAGACTGACTTTCTCACCTTCTCTAGGGCAAACTCCTAGCGATCCCTCAGAGGCCTGTTCAAACGGTGCCTCCTCCAGGCAGCCAGCCTAGACCTCTGGGGCTGGGCTGTGCTCCCTCTTCTGAGACGTGAGTCTATCAGAGCATTCGTCAGGGCGCATGTTGTTTCCGGGAGCGCTCTCCCCCACGGCCAGCAGCACTGACCGCAGGAGCCCCTGCTAAGTGAGTAGCTCAAATAGTTCTCTGTGCGCCCGGCACACAGCAGGTGTCTGAGACCCTCTGCTGAATGAAAGCTGAACAGTGGTGGCTAGAGGAAGAGGAAGTACATTTTACCCAATTTTACAGCAGAGGCTTAGAATCCAACAATGACTTAGTTCCGTGGCCCTCAGAGTGTGTTCCCTGGACTGGTAGCATCGATCCTGTATGTTCTATGCTCCGGACCTACCACGTCGGAGCCTCAGGGGTGAGGCTGAGGAAATTTGTTTCAAGGCCTCCTTCTGGGTGACCCTGAGGCACGCTGACAGATTGAGACCTCCTGGCTCAGTGGATGGATCCCTGCTCTTGCGGCGGGGGCCTTATTTAAACAAACTCATGCACTCACTCCACCCAAGGATGTACCACGTGCCAGCCTCTGTCACACAGGACGTCAAGCACAGATGGGCCGGGAAGGTCCTAGATCTGGAAGATGAGCGGGCACACACACGTTCCCCTTACTGCGCTAACAGAATGGAGAGTGCTCAAGCCCACGGTCAGGAAACACACAGGGAACTGAGGGGCAGAGTGGCAGCACCTAGTGCTGGGGGAAGTTCAGGGAAGGCTTCCCAGAGGAGGAGCATCAGTGCTCAAGCTGGTAGGACGGGGGAGTGTGGGGTGAAGAGTGTGAAGAATCTGTCGGAGAGGGAGGAACATGGAGGAGGGCTCTGAAATTCAGACAGCCTACTCAGGAAAGTGCAAGTGGCCAAGGAGGGTGATACGTGGCACTGTATAATGCTGGAGAGGCGGGTGGGGCCTGGTGGCCACGGGGAGGAGCTGAGGCTGTGTCCTGAGGGCTGTGGGACAGGTGGGAGGGTTTGGATCAGTGGACAGGCATGGCTTGATATGGAAAGATCCCCCGGTTGCTGGGTGGAGGGTGGGCCACAAGAGGTGGGATGGAGGCCTGGGGCTCAGGGAGGTGGCCAGGGTGGGGCACTGGGGAGAGGAGGAAGGGGTGGGGGACCGGGCTGCTCAAGAGGCTGTGGATGGACCGCAGTAGTGGGGAGGAAGAAGGGAGACATCCAGGATGTCCACCCACGGCTCTGCGCTGAGGACCAAGGAATATGGGGGCTGCCCCTGAGATGGAGATCCTGGAGGAAGGGCACAGGGCACCAGGGTCAAGGGCAGCTGGAGAGCTTGGGTTTATCCTGACGGCACGAGGGAGCCATGGAGGAGTTGGGAGCATCCTTCAGGCTGTCAGACTGTCCAAAGGGACAAACTGAAGTCTAAAAGGCCAGGAAAACTGAGCCTAGTCTTGGGGAGGAGGAGCTGAAGGGGTCATTGAATGGCCAAGCTAGCAGGCAGACGGTCTTGCCTAAACAAGGGATACACGTGTTAAGAAAAAGGCATCTGAAATTCTGCTACAAGGAAAGCCAACAGTGAGTCCTGCTTAGGGCGGCTTGGCCCTAAACCTTACCAGACATAGCCAATCCTCCTGGAGGTCCTCTGATGACCCTCAGGGGTCCAGAAACCCCAGAAAATGGCAAATGAACTTGTAGGGTAATGTGCGTTTCCTGGGGAAGAAGGGTCCCCGGCTTTCATTAGATTCCTTAATTTGGAAAGAGTGAAGAGACTCTGACCTTTCTGGGGATGGCTTGTATCTCGCGTAGGTGGCCGAGCCGGGGGTGGAGAAGCTCCCAGAAGGCTGTCGGTAGGGAGGGACTTTGTCGGCCCCTGCTGGTGATGCTGTGTAAGGGGTTTCTGGGAAGCTGACAGGCCTGGAACAAAAACAGGAGAGAGGTAGGGGTGAGTGAGGATACCCCCTGCCCTCAGAGGAGGGAAGACAGACCTTTCCCTCTGGCCCAGCCAGGTCCCACCAGCTTCGCTGCTGCCCTCCCGTCAGGATGGAGGGATGGCTGCTGAGCCAGGGTGGTGGGAAGCTGGGAGCCCCCACCTTCCCTGCCCCACTACAGTTGCAGGGGGTCGGCTTCCGCGGCCCTGAAGCAAGATGCTCCTCTGCAAGCTGGATTCCTTCCCTTCTTGGAAAATTATTTTTAAATATACACCACATTCAAAGTAATTTACCTGCAAGCTATCCTCCATCATAATAAAACCAACTCCCAGGGGCGCCTGGGTGGCTTAGTCGGTTAAGCGTCCGACTTTCGCTTAGGTCATGATCTCGCAGTTTGTGGGTTCGAGCCCCACGTCGGGCTCTGTGCTGACTGCCAGCTCAGAGCCTGGAGCCTGTTTCAGCCTGTGACTCCCTCTCTTTCTGACCCTCCCCTGCTCACGCTGTCTCTCTCTGTCTCCTAAAAATAAATAAAACATTAAAAAAAAAAAAATAAATAAAACCAACTCCCAAAGCTACCACCCAACCCAAAAGCTGGAATGGCACCGACACTTGCCCCACTGTGGGCTCTCCCACCGCCCACTTCCCTGCCTCCCCCTCCCCCCCAGGAAGCAATCACTACCCTGAATTTTGTGCTTTCTCCATCCCTTGATCTTTTTAAAAATATATAGTTTTAATCATACATGGTCTGGTGGGTATCCAGCTCCCGACCTGGAGCTCCCCAGCACTGGGCCCACACACAAGAGGCTCGTAAGGAAAATTTAAGGGAAGGAAGGGAGGGAGGCAGAAATGACGAGAAGGAGAGAAAGACCGAGGGAAGGAGGAGACTGGAAAAAAGGGGTCAGAGAGAGAAAAGGGCAAAGCACAGAGGTAGCTGGGAGGGACAGGGGGTGGCGCCCCACCCCTCTTTAGCCCTTACCTCTTGCTGTGCAGGGGCTGGGGCTCCCGGAAGGGGACCATGGGAGCCTGCCTCGGGGGCCGGCTCAGGGACTGGGCATGGCCGGGGGTGCTGGGGCTGGCCCACTTGGAGGCCGGTAGAGAGTTGTGGGAGGCGGGCCCACTCCACTGCCAGGGTGCGTTGCTGCGGTAGGGGGGCCGGCCCCCGGGGGTCATGCTCTCTGGCTCCGTCTTGGGCTCCGAGGTATTCATGTCATAGGTCTCCAGCCAGCCCCTGGGAAGAAAAACGTTACTCAGCAGGGCCCCAGCCCACCAGCACACTCGCCTGTGGCCCAGGAGAGGCTGCCGCCTCGTCACACCGGGCTGGGTTTCCTGGCCACATCTGAACCATGAAGGCGTATTTTAAAGGCCAAGGAGATACCCTTTCAAATTGGTCAGAAACTTAGCAGCTCAGAGAAGTCAGTCAGGACAGGGCCCAGCACCCAGGCTCTGACCGCCTGGCCTTCTCTGCCCCATCTCCTCTCCTCACTCTCTCTTCACCTTCCTTCCTCTCCCTTCTCCCCAGCCCAGGCCTCAAGTGGGCCAGTGTCCTCCGTAGAATGGCTCAGCACCACCCCCCTCCCCCCACAGCGGTACTCAGGGCCAGAAAGGCGGATGCCCTCAGAATCAAAGGATAGTATCTGCCTTGTTCCAAAGAGGCTCAAAGGCAGCTGGAAGAGGAGCAGGTGACCTACTTTGCAGGGTGGTTTAAAAAAAAAAAAAAAAAAAAGCCACGGAATCCAGAACCTTGAAATAGATGCAGAACGGCCTGTGACTCCCCCCAGACCAGGCTGGCACGCGCACCGCGGTGCTCCGGGCTCGAGGCGGGGAGATCCGCGGGCAGGGCTGGCATTCTCCACCGCTGCTGCAGTGCGGCACAGGAGGGGGCTCCAAGCCCAAGGAGGGGGCCGCGCTCGCGAAATCCACCTCCCGGCAGCTGTGGGAGCGGAGCCTGGAGGAGCCCGGAAGCTCTCGTGCCCTCATCAAACTAATCCTCTGTGGCTCTCCTGAGTCCTCTAGAGGGAACTTTCAGGGCTGGCAGAAGAGCTGGTGGATTTGGTGGCTGGGGGCTCAGCCTTCAAAGGCTACCCCAGCAGGTGCTCTAGCACCCGGGCCCAGCACACCGTGTTCCTCAGGAACATTAGCTCCCATAGGATGGCAGACACCAATGCCTCACCAGGTACCACATGAGGAATGACAACAATACACATGTCTAGCAGAACCCGTAGAAGTGCCAGGCCCACGCAGAGGTGGACGAGGGTACCGTTGTGGCATCACGGGGCACACAGCTGCTCTGGCCGGCCCAACTCCCACACCCCTTCTCCTGAGAACAGGTCTGTGTGCTCTGTGGGGCCGACCCCACTTCTTGGTCCCAGGTATGAGAATGTCACCCAGGCCTGGCCAGTCAGAAACTCCTCTCCGTTTGAACACCATGACTGGCACAGGATTGTCACGTGCCTTACACACGACCAATCAGAGACAGCATCAACTCTGGACTGGTTTCTGGAACTCCTGGGGGAAAGATCTAGTTCACTGGGGCTGCTGCACTGGGGAGTCCTAAGCCGAAGCTGTGAAGAATGGTGGGTCATCTTTTTCCTACCAAGTGGGAGATGGCCTGAGAATGACAGTGACACAGAAGAGACAGGTGATGAAGATTCCTGGTGAGGGTGCCCGAGTCCCTGGATATTGCTCTGTCCCCTAGTCTGTCAGGTACAGAAGCCAGTAAAGGCTTCTCTGTTTTGCTTCGCAAAGTCTGAGTTGGTTCTGTCTGTCGCTGGGAACCGGAATCCTGATCACCACTGCACTGCACATTAGAGAGAAGTTACGTAACCTGTCTGAAGTCACACTGCCAGTAAAGGGTGGAAATTGGATTTAACTACAGTAAGTTGACTCAAAAGGCCACAACTTTAACGATGATGCACACTGGCCCACTGAAGAGTGGTGTGGGAGCCACTGAGTAGACTTCTTGGGTCTCTGACTTCTCTCCCAGTTACTGCCCAGGAACCCTTGGGCATGATCTCAAAGAGGGAAACATCCAATTATCTGGAAGGCCGCACAGGGTGGTGGAGAGCCCGGGCTTCTGGGACAGATGGCCAGTGCAGATCCCAGCCCCTCCACTTAGGGCTTGCATGGCCCTGGGTGAATGATTTCCTTCTCAGAACCTTAGTTTCCTCATCTGTAAGATGGTGGGGGCTGCAAGCATTCTAGAGCATGAGGAGAAAGTCTGGCACATGCCACGTGCTTAATAAATAGGATTTGACACTGTTGCCTTCTCTAGCCGATTCTGTGGCCAATCTGCTTGCTGTTCCCACATGCTCAGAGGCCGAGTCTGCCTTCCATCTTCTCCAGTCCAACCACACCTCCATGGAGGCTCTGGAGTAAATTCTTCCCCATTGGCCTGAGAACCACCAGCACCCAAACCACCCTGAGAACTCAGCAGAGGAATGCAGATGCCTGGGTCTCATCTCTGCTCACCTGAATCAGAATCTTCTTTGAGGTGGGGTCCAGGAATCTGCATTTTACTAAGCTGCTGGAGATGATTTTGAAACATGGTAAAGTTTGAGAAACCCACTTTGTTGATTTGGTTTTTGAACTGTATTTTTTTAAGCTTATTTATTTATTTTGAGACAGAGAGAGACAGCGAGCGAGCACACGTAAGTGTGCACTGGTGTGAGCAGAGGCGGTGCAGAGAGACAAGCCCAAGAAGGCTTCTGTGCTGTCAGTGGAAAGCTCGATGTGGGGCTTGATCTCACCAACTGTGAGATCATGACCTGAGTTGGTATCAAGAGCTGGAGGCTCCACTGACTGAGCCACCCAGGCGCCCTTACTTTCTGAATTGTTTTTAAAGATTAAAGTGAGATAAAATGGCATTCCTGTCCCTTATCCCTGTCCCCTGGCTTCACCCACCAAAAGCAACCACAGCTTCCAGTTTCTTGCATATTCTTTCAGAAATATCCTATGTAGGTATGTCTATGCAGAGACCCTATGCAAACAGTATTTAAAATAGAAATAAAAAGAACAGCACACTTAGCTCTAAATACCATCTTGTTCCCCCTCTCCTTGTTCCCCCCCAATTGATACTATTTCTTGCCAGGACATCTCAGCACAAATTCACTTGATTTCCTGTAAACAATCAAATACCACTGCATCACACAGATGACCTAGGATTTACTCAGCCGGTCCTCTAAGGTTAGATATGTAGGCTGCTTCCAGTCTTGTGCTCCACCAATAGTGTTGCACTAAACGCTGTGTTCCAACCTCAGCCACATGCAGACGGCGTCTGAGAGGACGGCCCTGGGCTCACAGACCTCTTGTCCCCACTGCCTTCTTGTCCTCAGTTCCCAACAGCCTAGTTTCTGGAGGCCACGGAGATTACTTTCTTCCCTCTTCTGCTTACTTACTTGTGTGGTTTCGATCTCCCTTCTCAGGGAGGGGTTCCTAACCCCCCGAGTCTAACTAACGGGGATAAAAGCAGCCCGGATCACCTTCCCCATCAGGAAGAAACAGAGAGAAAGTGAGATGAGAGCATCCTTCCTGAGCCTGCACAAGCGCCCAAGGTCATGATGACCATCTCACTAGGCTGCGGGACGTTCTCCCAGCTACCCGACCTGGCTTGGCTGCGGCCAGTGGTGCTGGGATCACTCAAGGACCCGTCCTGTGGCCTGGGAGTGTGCGGATGACCCAATCTACCCTCTTCAGTGTCTGAAGAGCCTGGAGTGCAGACGCACACCGTGCTGAGCCTGGCTGGTGGCGGGGACAGCACCTCTGCCCGGGCCTCTCCCCTCAGAGCTTGTCTCGCCATTTGAGCCAGAAGAGGCCAGGGCTGCAGCAAGAGGCTGGAGAGACCCCAGAGTTGGGATTATCAGCTCTGCAAATGAGGTCGGCCAGACACCGCTGCCTTTGAAGAACAACAAAAACCACACAAGTCTCAGCCCACACCTGCCCTTGCAAACAGGACAACAGGAGATCCTGTTTCCTGGCTGCCTGGTGAAAGGGGCAGGATGATAGCTCTTCTAATGAGGGCATGGAGCCGGGCTCATCTGTCTGGTCACGCCCTCCCTGGCCCGGTCTCCCCAGAGCCTCCCCAAAGCTGGAGAAGGGAACCTGCAGACTTTCACTTCTGCTTCAGTTGGTCCCTACCTGCAGGTCCAGGGACGCCTCTGTGGCCTCTCGCGCACCTCCGGTTTTGGAGTCATCCGACAGGCAGGCTGGCTTATGGTGTGCACAAGTGTGGGTGTGGGTACAAAGCAAGGTGGGGGGGTCTGCTGGGGAGCTCGCCTGCGGCCTCGCTTCGGCTCGACTTGCCCCTGCAGAGCCTGGTGCGGGTGTGGCCGGGCCGTGGCGCCACGAGAGGGCTGAGAGAAGGGGACGCCTGGGGTTAGACTGGAGTCCCAAGGCCAGGACACTGGATAGGTGGGTGAGGGGTGGCCAAGCCCCCGGCTGAAGGGTTTCGATGTGCCCAGAGCTGCCCCCTACCAAGCTTGGAGCACGCCGGAAGGTGCGGACGGAGCAACCACACTGGGCATGCGCACAGCTTTCCAGGCAGCGGAGAACTGCGAGGCCCGGACACCTGGCTTGAGGTTTGTCGGTCACTTAGTAGCTGTACCCGGTACTGGAACCCTGGGCAAGTGACAGGGCTACTCTGGGCCTCAGCTTGCTCATCTGTAAAGCGAGGATCACGCCAGCCCTGTGAGGTCACGTGGATATGGTCTTCAGGGTCCCCTCCTCTCAGCTTTCCCCTTGGCTCACTCGCTCCTGACCCCCTTTCTGGTCTGTCAACAAGCCAAGGGCCTTTGTCCTCACTTTGGTAATTCCTCCTCCTCCTTCCGGCTCCTTCTCACCTTCAGGCCTTCCCTGACCACCCTGTCTCACACCCAGTATCTTCGCGCTGGTGTCTCCACAGCGCCCCCTACAGGCCAAGGGCTGTTGTTCTATGTGCTTTATAAAGCTTTTCTCTAACCTCCCAAAGGCCTTCGGGGAAAGGACCTATTGCGGTCCTCATTTCACAAATGAAGAAACCGAAGCACAAGGTAAGAGGCCAGTAGCCCAGGGCCATAGTTACTATGGGGAAGAGCTAAGATTCAAACCTAGATAATCTCCCGGTAGAGCCTGCCTTCCCTCCTGTGCTCAACGGCCTCCCCCTTCTGCTCTGTGAAATCATCCAATTTGCTTGTTTATTGTCTGCCTTCCCTGATCCATTCGGTAGCGTCACCAGGGCCAAGGCCTTGACTGCCTCCTGTGCAGCTGTGTTTCCAGCACTTGGAAGGTAGTGACTCTCTCTGTCTCTCTCTGCTTCTGTCTCTGGTCACCTCTGGAGGTTGCTAGGGTACCAACTCATTATTTTGAAAGCTGCACTTACCTTGCCTTCTTCATATAATAAATATTACCTCAGAGTAGCCAAATAGTTACTGAAGGAACATTCTTTTAAGAACAATTTCAGCCAATAAGTGAAGAAGGAATGATGGGATTGAACACATCATTGTTACCACGTGATGCATGACAAAATAACTGAGCTAGGCAATCATGCTGAGTAGCTGCTGAGGGGGGCAATGTCTGATGATGCATCACCTGAACCCTCTGACTGCCCTTAGGGTCACTCATGGAGGGCCAGCCAGACACATGGTGCCTCTTGACAGACACACACCTAGGAAGTGGTGTTACCAAAAGGATTTTAACCAGAATTGGATCAAGTTTCTACATCAAACTCCAGTTTACAGGAAATTCATGTGCTAGAGAAACAGGGTAAAGGACATCAGGGGGATGCAAGTAGCTAAATCCAGGAGGTGAGAAACTCTAAAGGACAAGTGACCTGGCTTCTTTCCAAACTAAACTGCAAAGGGAACAGAAAAGAGGGAGGGGACTTATAGGTTAAGAGAGCCTAAAGACACTCATCAACCAAATACAACAGAAGCCTGATTAACAAAACAATTCTTCTAAAAACATTTTTTAAAAAAAATTTTAGGGGGGGGAGTGGGAGAGAGAGGGAGAGAATCTTAAGCAGGCTCTGTCCTGAGCCCCATGTGGGGAACTGTGAGATTATGACCAAAGCCAAAATCAAGAGTTGGATGCTTAGCTGACTGAGCCATCCAGGCACCCCAACAAAACAATTCTTTTTAAAAAAAGGATGTCTCAGGGCGCCTGGGTGGCTTAGTTAAGCATCCGACTTTGGCTCAGGTCATGATCCCACGGTTTGTGGGTTCAAGCCCTGCATCGGGCTCTGTGCTGACAGTTCAGAGTCTGGAGCCTGTTTCATATTCTGTGTCTCCCTCTCTCTCTGACCCTCCCCTGCTCACGCTCTCTCTCTCTCTCTCTCTCTCAGAAATAAATAAAACATTAAAAAAAAGTTTCAAAAAAGATGTCTCTGGGGTGCCTCGGTGCCTCAGTTGGTTAAGTGTCTGACTTCGGCTCAGGTCATGATCTTTTGGTCTGTGAGTTCAAGCCCCACATTGGGCTCCGTGCTGACAGCTTGGAGCCTGGAGCCTGCTTCAGATTCTGTGTCTCCCTCTTTCTCTGTTCCTCCCCTGCTTACACTCTGTCTCTCTCTCTCTCTCTCAAAAGTAAATAAAAGATTAAAATAAAAAAGATCTGATACAACAGAAAGGTAAACACAGATGGGTAGTTGATACTGACTTACTGTTAAAATTTTTAAGTATCATTATAATTCTTTTTTTTCTTTTAATTTTTAATGTTTTATTTATTTTTGAGAGAGAGAGAGACAGCGTGAGCAGGGGAGGGTTAGAGAGAGAGGGAGGCACAGAATCAGAAGCAGGCTCCAGGCTCTGAGCTAGCTGTCAGCACAGAGCCCCACGCGGGGCTCGAACCCACGAACCATGAGATCATGACCTGAGCTGAAGTCGGACGCTTAGCCGACTGAGCCACCCAGGCGCCCCAGTATCATCATAATTCTTAAGAGGTTCTTATTGAGTCGAGGTACATTCTAAGCATTGAGACTGCTTCAAATAATCCAAGATAGGGAGGTACGGAGATTGAAAAAAAACCCCCAAAACTGGTTGTATGTCGGTAAGTGCTGAAATGGGGCTCAGTACACTGTTACTATGTTTGAAGTGTTTCAGTAAAACAAACAAACAAACAAACAAACAAACTTTCCGCTGTCTTCCCGCTTTCTGTGGAATAAAACCTGAGCCTGTCGCTGTGTCCACAAGCTCCACCAAAGGTTGCCCCCACCTCTCACCCCTGTTCCAGCCACACTGCTCTCTCTGTGCTGCAGGGATGGATGTGCCACACACTCACAGTCACCCTTCGGAGCCTCTTCCACACTCTGACCCTTTGGCCCAGAGAAGACCACAAGGCTGCTTCCACCCAGTAGCCCTCCTGATAATGTAAGCAGCTCTCCCACCACGAGGCAGGCCCTTTATTTACCCTTAATTTTCTTGTGAAACTTTATTACTGCCTGGTCCTGCATCTTATCTACTTAACTACTGCCTGTCCCTCCCTCTAGAACACCAACATCGAGGGAGCAGGCGCCCGTCTCATCACTGCTGTATCCCCCGCACTCAAATGGAGCTCGCGTGCAGGTGGGATGCAATAAGTATGTGAAGGAGTGACTCCAGTGCAGCGTGCCCGTGGGGAAAGTTGCTTTCAATGCTGTGTGCATCATCCAGAAAATGGAACTAGTAAGGGTGCCCACCTCATGGGGCTGTTGCAGACATTAAACGGGACAGTACGCATTTGGAGAGCTTCAACTGTAAGAGGCACACAGTATGTGCTCGACAGTTGTGGACTCTCGACTGGTCACCATTATGGCTCTTCCTGCTGAGAAAGGGCCTTGAGTGATAGCGCTGGGGGCGGGGAGGAGGCACACACGGGCTCTCTGGAAGAGCCAACCCCCACCTGGCTCCCACCTCACAGGCCAGGTGCCCTTACCTCCGGGGCGTGCCATCGTCGAAAGGCGGGATGATGACCACCTTGACGGTGACCGAGGTGCGCAGGAGGTCGATCATCTGATCGTGGGTCAGCGTGACCACGGCCACCTTGCAGATCTCTACCAGTCGGCTGCCTTGCCGGAGGCCGGCCTGCCAGGCGAACCCGTAGTCCTCCACCTCGGCCACCGTCCCATCATACTTCACGTGGAAGCCCAGCTGCCCGAGCCCGTTCCGCCGCAGGGTCATGTCCACCGTCTCCCAGCCATTGGTCATGACCTGTAGGTGACAGACAGGATCTAGCCTCAGAAGCTGTTTGCGGGCCAGCTTGGGACGGTCCCTGTACACATTTCCCCACTTTGGGGCCGAAGACCCTGCTGACCCCCATCCCTCCCAGTGATGCCAGGGTGCAGAAGCACAGGCACCCCCCGAGTCTCAGCCTGGACCCCTGCCTTCTGAAGACGAGATGTGGATGTGTGGCCGTGTGGCTTATCAGCTTGCGGAGACGGTGTAGTCAGGAGGCAGCCGGGCATAAGTTCCAAAGGCCCCTGGCCTCCCTCCTTCCCCAGCTATAGCAGGTTGATACTTCCTGGCCCCTTGGGGTAGGTGTACTCTGGGACTTGTTTTGGTGACAACTTGAGTTGTGAGTGGAACCATCATGTCATTTAGGCTGGGGCATTTAAATGCCAGTGTGAACCCCCCCCCACCCCATCGTAGGCCTTTCCCCTCTGCCACAGCTACCCACCAAGAGTATTCCGCCTTGTGGCTGCTGGCTCAGCTAGGGTTCCAGACTTAGGACAAGTGTGGAGCAGAGACTTCTGCTGAACCCAAGACAAACATGTAGTGTGAGCAGCAGATAGACCTTTGCTGTTTCAAGCCACAACTGTTTTATCCTGACACAGCGACTCTAACAAAGTAAGCCGGAGAGGCAACCGACCAGAGATCCTGGGATCTTTCCTGGCTGGGGGCTTGCGGCATATTCTTCACTTCATGACCTCATCCTCAGAGGCACAAACCCCTTCCCCATCTCCTCAGACCGTCCTCCAGCCTGGAGCTGGCCAGACTGCAAAACGCCTTGCTTCCAATTTATTCCCTGCTTCGTGTGTGTGTGTGTGTGTGTGTGTGTGTGTGTGTGTGTGTGTGTGTGGTTCTTGCCATGATTCTGTACTAGTGGAGACAGGACGACCCGCCGAAGAGGACCTTGGCCACTCAGCATGTCCTTAGGGACTCCTTCATTTTCTTGAGAGAAAAGAACCTAACGAGCCACGGCTATGGCTGTTAAACAAATCACGTCGAGATCTATCTGCCCTCTTCTAAAACTGCATTAAGGAAAGAGAAGGTGTAATAGTTCAAACTGCCTATGAGAAGCCTTTCCCTGGCTAGAAATTAGGATATTTGACTTACCTGTTACAATGGTGGCTTTCATTTTTTTGGCCATGACACACATTAAGCAGGTTTTATGTCACAAACCCCTCTATGCGTTCACACATCCATATACCCACAAATATTCCTTGCAGTCCAAATGGATCACATTCCTGAGTGCAGATAGCAGGAAACGAAGAGTATGGATGGGAAAGAAAGGACTCACCTGAAGACCTAACCACATTTGATGTAGAGGGTGAGAACCTGGAAAGTGGGGGACAAATGTGGCACTGGGACAATGCCCCACAAAGTAGTACTAATCCTTATTTACAGGGATGGACTGCGATACTGTGTCTTCTTTCCTACACTGTCCTTGAAAATTCTTATTTTTAAAGATTTTTAATGTTTTTTATTTATTTCTGAGAGAGAGACAGTGTGAGCAGAGCAGGGTCAGAGAGAGAAGGAGACACAGGATCTGCAACAGGCTCCAGGCTCTGAGCTAGCTGTCAGCACAGAGCCCAACGTGGGGCTCGAACCCATGAACTGTGCCGAAGATCATGACCTGAGCCGAAGTCAGACGCTTAACCGACTGAGCCACTCAGGCGCCCCTTGACCTTGAAAATTCTTGATCGAGACCCAGTAATTGATTTCACAACTTGTTCATGTGCCAAGAAAGAATTATTGTTCTTTCTTTATGTATGACAATGACGAGACAGTTGTTCTTGGGGGGGTGTCTGTGTGTTCTCGAGATAAATACTGAAATGTGTACAGATGATATGATAGGATGTCTAGGATTTGTTTCAAAATAATCAGGGGGAAGGGAAGGGAGGGAAGGAAGAAACAAGACTGGCCACGGGCTGGCTGCTAACTGCAGAGAATTGGTGAAGGCCTAGGAGTTCTCTAGGTGAGTCTCCTTACCTTGGTGTATATTAGACATTTTCCATAATTAAAAAGTTTTGAAAACCTGGTTGCAGAGGAAAGCCTGGTGTTCAGTGCATCAAGGGAGGATGTTGTGACTGATCTCATCCTAGCCCATTACTTCTGTTTGGGGAGTCAAAATTCTTCCCCCCGAAGCCAGTCACTCTTGTGGCCACAGAATCTGGTTGTGGGTTACAGAGAAATGTCCGGTGTGTCTGTGCCCCTAACCGATGAGGCCACACCAGCCCAGGGGGGCACGGGGAGGGCCCGACCTTCCCCAGAGGCTTCAGCAAGACTGCTGACTGCCATTCATTCTCCGCTCTTCCCTTCCTCCTTCCAGTACTGAGCCTCCCACAGTGATACAGATTTGGATGGGCGCGCGGCCGCCCGGCTGAGGCCCCCGGGTCTCAGCTTCTCTCGCAGCTGGCTATGGACATTGGCTTTGACCACAGGACAGGAGTGGAAGGGATGGAATTTCTAGTTTGTTTTCTTCAAAATAAAATTGCTTGCCCCCCACACTCGTGCATTCTCCCTCTTCGTAGACAGGAACGAGGATATGGAGTCACACCAACCAATAAGGAAGGAAAAGGAGGTGCCACAAGACAGAAGGGGTGTGCGTCCCTGAGCTGTCCCCGCCACCTTGAGCGGCCTGGGCATTAACTACAAGAGAAAGAAACTCCCACCTTGTTTCAGCCACTGGATCTCTCAGTTTCTTTTAGCAGCTCGTCCTGTAGTGACCCACTATAGCTGTTTTAGATCGTTTTGGATAGAGAGGGGAAAGCTGGTAATGGAGCTCTGTGGCTGCTGTCTCTTGAAAACCTTTTTTTTTTTTTTAAATGTCTACTTATTTTTCAGAGGAGGGGGCAGAGAGCGAGGGAGACAGATGATCCGAAGCAGGCTCTGCTCTGACAGCAAAAAGCCCAATGTGGGGCTCGATCCCATGAACTATGAGATCATGACCTGAGCTGAAGCTGGACACTTAATGAACTAAGCCACCCAGGCACCCCAAAACCTTTTTTTAAAGTTTATTTATTTTGAGAGAGAGAGAGAGGATGGGGATGGGGGAGAGGGAGAGAGAGAGAGAGAGAGAGACAGAGAGACAGAGAGAGACAGAGAATCCCAAGCAGGCTCTGCACTGTCAGCACAGAGCCTGATGAGGGGCTTGAACTCACAAACCACGAGATCATGACCTGAGCCAAAGTTACCAGTCAGATGCTTAACCAACTGAGCCACCCAAGTACCCCTGGTCTCTTAAATGTCCTGACAGTTCTGTCCCTTTTGCTTCCCTAACAAAGCAAAGGAATCCCCACAGGAACAGAAGCGTTCCTGACGCTACAAGACTCCAGAGAGGCCCCATGGCACAGGGAACACCTTCCGAGACCAAACACGCATCCATTCAGAGGACCCTCCGCAAGGCCATGTGGTCACCCTGCCCCAGGCCCCCTTTTAAGATAATCTTCCTGGGGACTGAGCTCTGCATGCCAGGCACTCGTTAAGCCTTTCATATGCCCAATGTCCCCAGTATCTCACGGGTGAGGCAGGTACAACTGCTCTGCTTATCTTTCAGATGTTAAGACCTGTACAGACCTGACTTTTTAAATCTTGCTTTTACCCTCCATTCTGTATTCCCTGCTGCTACCAGTTATTTCCCCCTCTT
Organism: Proteles cristata cristata; assembly: GCA_017311185.1. Taxonomy (NCBI): domain Eukaryota; kingdom Metazoa; phylum Chordata; class Mammalia; order Carnivora; family Hyaenidae; genus Proteles; species Proteles cristata. Next base: position 521,497 of record JAESUZ010001102.1, on the reverse strand, counting down.
TCTTCACCAGGATGGTTCCTACTTCTTGCTCTACTCTCAGTTTAAAAGTTACTTCCTCAGGGAGTCCCCCATCCCAGGCTCACGAGCTGGGGTCCCTGGCGGGCAGTGTACACCAGATGCAAGCCGGTGGAGCTGTGAGCTAGAGGGGCACTCGTGGCCCTGCCTCAGCTGACCTGTGCGAACACCTGCCCCGCACAGCCAGATCTGCAGGAAGACACGCTTCTGTGAAATCTTCTGAATGCTCAGCATTGGTAACCAACTGAGCATGTCCGGGGACTGCATCCAACCTGGGCTGAGGCCTCTCCCCACCATGGGTTCCCTGGCGTCCTCAATACTTCCTCTCTCACCTCTCGGCCCTTGTAACTCCTATTCTGTATCTGCCTCAGGAGTGAGCCCCGGGAGGGCAGCCAGGGCCCACCATGGTCACTGCTGTGTCGCAGTGGCACCCGACTCTGAGGCAGGCGCATAATAAGACTTGCTGACTTAACAAATGAAGGATGTCTGACTCCTGGCTCTGCCGGGGAGGGCAGGGACTCCTCGCCCTGGAGGACTTTGGAAGCAGACAGACTTGCCAACATGAGTCATTTAAAAGGGGATTGTCTCTTGGCAGAGGATGGCTTACATCATGACTCCCTGGCCACCTGGTCCCCCAGTGGGCTTTGGGGCACTGCGACTGTGAGGAGGGCTGCAGTAATGGGCTGCAAAACGCTGTGCCAACAGTAGGCTCAGGGGTGGGCATGGGACAGAGTGGCACAGAGAGGATGCGGGTAAAATGTGTAACCTGGTGCGGTGCCTGGCATGGTCACTGCACAAGAAATGCGAGCTGCTGTCAGGGTTTTGCAAGGAAGAATCCTCTTGTGGTTAAGAACCCAGGTACTTAACTCTCTCTGGGCCCCAGATTCCTCATCCGTGAAGTGGGGATGATAATGGTATCTCCCCCACCGGGCTTCTGTGAGGAAAAAAATGCCAAGTTGTGTAAGGCACTGAGCAGGGTCGGACAGCCCTCCACAAATGCTGGCTTTTGCCATACCCGTAGGGTAGTGAGGTAGCCATGCGTTCAGTACAAGTTCACCGCGTGCCTCCTGCATACAGGCCTGAGTGCTGAGGACAGAGCAGTAACAACAAACTCGGAAACACACTTCGTGTGGTGGTAAGTGCTATGGAGAAAATTAAAGCAGGGTAAGCAGGTGGAGTATGCTCAGGGCCAAGCTGAGGAGGGGGGGGTGGTTGCAATTTTACATATGGGGTCTCCCTGATGAGATGACACATGACTAAAGTGCTCCAGCAAGAGGGCACAGGCAGTGCAAAGGCCGAGTGCCTGCCTAGCATACTCGGGGAGAGCAAAGGTCTGTGGATCCAGGGCAGAGGGAGCGACAGGAAGCCAGATCACGTGGCATCTCATGGGCCACTGGAAGGACTATGGCTTTCGCCTAGGGTGGGCAGACGGTTTTGAGCACAGCGGTGATGGGATCAGACCCCTCAGGCTGCCTTACTGAGGACAGAGCATAGGGAAGCAAGGTGTAGGCAAGGGAGACCAGGGAGGAGAGGCTGGGGGAGGCTGTGGAAGGGGAGGGGGAGCTGGAGCCTGTCCACCAGAGCCAGATGGGATGTGGGTGTGAGAGGAGAACAGTGAGGCCTTTGACCTCGACAAATGGAGCGATGGTCTTGCCCTTTATGGAGATGGGAAAATTCCGGGTGGCAGGGGAGGAAGACCAGGAATTTGCTCTTGGACATGTCGTTTCAGGGCTTAGAGACACCCGGGGGAGATGCTGAGAAGCTACCAGTCCTGATTTTGGGTACGTTCTGGAGTCAGGAAAACTTGGATTCAGACCCCAGTCTGCCATCTGCTGGCTGCGTGGTCTTATGGGAGTATCTCTACCTCTCTGAGCCTTAATTTCCTCATCTTGTCAAGCGGAAATAAGAATAGTACCTACATTTGTGGGGGTGGTGAAAGACTGTGACATCATGCATGTAAATGCTTATTAGCACAGACTCAGGGTCCAATTCAACTCATTCAACCAACCAACTAATCAGTATTTATTGAACACCTACTATGTGCCAGTCCTGATCTATGTATAGGACATATGCACGTAAACAAAATAGACGGAGGCCTGCTTCTCTGACCTCACATCCGTGTTGCTACCTAAAACTAGCATTGTTACCTAAAGCTGAGCATGAATTTTGGGCTGAGGGAAGCTGAGAGCAGGGCCTTATCGATCCAACCTGAATTTGATGAGACAGTGCTAAGGCCCAGAAGGGTAAACCCAGTGGGATCTTGAGGTCATGGCCCACTGAGTCAGGCAAGCTTGTCTGGGCAACATAACTCATCCAATCCTTAAAACTTCCACACAACATGTGGTAATTTTTATTCCCATTTTAAGATGGGGAAACTGAGTCACACAGTAGTTAAGAACTTGGCTCAGGGTCACATAGCCAGCCAGTGGCAGTGCCAAGACTTGAAGCCAGGTCTTCTGACTCTAGAACCGTGTCCCGTGTTATGCCCCCTTCCCTATTTCACATCTGTGACCTGCCCTCCTGTTAAACCCACCAAGAGCCCATCGCTGACTACAGCGTTCCTTCTCACAGAACTCAGATGTGGCCTGAGTACTTCTTAGCATAGTACTTCAAGCCATCACCAACGAAGCCATCACCCGACTTGGAATCTGCCACCCTTGCTTTGGCCAATAGTCTGAGTCTGAGGGTTCTACCAGGAGTTTAGGGTAAGAATTTACCCAGACTGAATCTTTGTCTTTTAAGAGAGGAAGTTAAACCACTCACGTTTACCGTGATTACTGATGTGGAATTATTCCCACTGTATAGTTTTTTGTTTGTTTCTTATACTGTGCTTTCTTTTATCCCCACCCCCCGCCGATCCCCACGTATGCCCTATCCTTTGGTGGCCTGAAAGCTTTTCATCCTATTTTAATTCTTCCAGAAGGTACCCTTATATTTTGAACACAAGCATAAACTTGTATTTTCTATCAACATCTAGAGTGAATAAATACTTGTCTTCGCAAGGTGACAGCAATGGAGAGCTTTGGATCCCTGGCCCAAACCTGCCCTGGAAAGAACTCAGGGCATAGGGCTTACAAGCCCCCCTAGTATGTAAGTGACAATTCTGGTTCTCTTGGGGCCAGTTAGTGTCCTGGCCTGACCGGCCTTGGGTGGGTGGTTCCCTAAGGCCTTTGCCAAACCACAGGTGCTGTACACTGCTGAGCTCTCTCCCTTACCTTCAGTCTCTGGACAATTTCCCTTATGTCGTCCACAGAGCCTTCTGAGGACTGCACGAAGATGTGGTCCCCTCGCCCGTAGAAGATTTTGAGAGTGGAGGAGTCTGGGGTCCAGCCAATGACATCCCCGCAGTAGCAGTTGAACACCACCTCCTTGGTGCGAAGGTCCAGGAGCACCACAAACTCATTGGAAATCCCCAAAATGCAGTCGATTTCTACGCCCTGGGCATAGTCCTGGGCCGCCACCCTCCAGGCGATGGCGCCTGCGCTGTGCTGCTCAGCACCTGCCCGCGCTTTTGTCTTCTCCTTCTTCTTGGAGGTCAGGGAGATGAGGTTGAATTTGCCAGTGGAGTCAATGGGTGTGTTAGAGACGCAGTTTTCAGCCAGGTCCTTGAGGTACTCCTGGCGGGTCCTGGTGGCCATGGTGTGGAATTTGTCGGACTTGTGTGCGGCGTTCTCAGCATTAATCACCTTGGCCAGCAAGAAGTCTCTGAAGACATCAGACTTGCGGAATGTAGTTCCACTGGGGATGGGGGGACCGAAAGCAGGAGCGTCTTTGGATCGGGTCACAGCCATACTGAGGAGGGAGAAAGAGATGGTAGAAAAAAAGGCTCTTGAGATTCCCTTTAGGAAGAAAACATGCGATCAGATAAAGGAGTGTGCTTTTTTTTTTTTTTTTAACATTTTTATTTATTTCTAGGAGAGAGAGACAGCGTGAGCAGGGGAGGGTCAGAGAGAGAGGGAGTCACAGACACTGAAACAGGCTCCAGGCTCTGAGCTGGCAGTCAGCACAGAGCCCGATGTGGGGCTCGAACCCACGAACCGCGAGATCATGAGCGAGCGAAAGTCGGACGCTCAACCGACTAAGCCACCCAGGCGCCCCTGGGAGTGTGCTTTTTAAGAATGGAAAGTTACTCTAACTAGTAAGTTGCTGGCTAGACTGGAAAATTTCGACAGCCTTAGGGCATGTACATGCATTTTTTTACTTCCTAGACAGTAGATGTTAGCACATCCACTGATGTTCAAAGAGTTCTCCTACCGCTGTTCCATTTCAGTTATTCTCATCTTACACATATATGAGCTGTGTGGTAGATTACAGTTTGACGAAGACTCACTCCTCCCTCGCCACTGCCACCATCAAGGGCAGGTACATCCCCACCCCACTGATCCTGGGCCTGGTCACATAACTTGATTTAGCCAATGGCTTTTGAGCAAGGCATGGAATGTGATGGGTGGGGAGGTGGGCTCGCCTCCTGCACTCCTGCCTTCTCCGGGAACTGAGTGTGCCATGTGGACCCCAGAAGGATGAGGGACACCTGGAACAGACCTGGACCCAACCTGTGGCTGGGAGCCAAAGCCAGCCAGACCTGTAGATGTGTGGGCCAGAGAGACATGTTAATTTTATGAACCACTGAGTTTTGGGATAGTTTGTTATGCAGCATTACTGTGGGAACACCTGACTGCTATGAACCATTTACGTGACTTACTTCTTTCAAACATTGTGTAACATTGTTTAACATACTTTGTAAATCTTCTCTACGTGGGTTATTTTGAAAATTCATTGTAACAAGAGGTTAGAAGGCACCCTTCCCACTTCAGTTTTGACAGAGGTGCTATTGTGACAGAAATGAAACTGACTGAGTGATAAAGTAAAAAGGAAATAATCTAAAACCCGTTCTGCCAAACTGGTGAACCTCCTCACCCCCTACGCAAACTACAGAGAGAGGGGAGCCTGCTGGGAGGAACATCTTTGGAGAAAGCTGGACAGCGAGCTCCATCATCTCTGCACCCAGCCTTGCCAGCAGCAGGAGCCTCTGAGGTGACCCTGTAGTCCAGAGGAGGCTGGGGGACCAGGAGGGCGGACAGGGAGCCCTCGAGAGCCCAGAGAGCTTGCAGTCAGCTGTGGTCACAGTCCCAGGGACGCTCCCTGCCGCCCATTTCCTCCTCCTGCTCCAACCCTTGACAGGCCAGAAACAGGTCAGTGGGAGACATGCAACAAGGAACAGAGGAGGGGTGAGAAGGCGCCCCAGCCACAGAGGCCTTCCAGGGGGAAGCAGCCCTGAGCTGGGAGGTGGCAGGAGATTTGCTGAGAAGTCAAATCCGGAGATTTGTGGAGTATCTCGGATGTGTTGTTCCAATGACCAAATTGAGGGGAGACTCAGGTGGCTACAGGGCATCCGATTTCTAGAGACAGGCAGAGACGCTACAGCGCCTCCTGGAGTCACCCTGGGGGGTGACTCTGGATGGAAGATGTTAAAAGGGTGGCAGAGACACCGTAAGCTATGCTATTTACATGATGATGATTAAAAGCAGTATGGGGGGGTGCCTGGGTGGCTCAGTCGATTAAACGTCTGACTTCGGCTCAGGACATGATCACATGGTTCATGGGTTCGAGCCCCACATCGGGCTCTGTGCTGACAGCTCAGAGCCTGGAGCCTGCTTCCGATTCTGTATCTCCCTCTCTCTGTGACCCTCCCCTGCTCATGCTGTCTTTTTCTCTCTCTCTCAGAAATAAATAAAACATTAAAAAAAATAAAATAAAAGCAGCATGGGTTGCTGTAAAGGAGTGAGCAGTCAACGTGCTGAGACTTTCTTCAAGAATACTGTATTCATTCTCCACAAAAACCTCACCTTGTCAGTACTGCGTTAGGAGAGACATCTTTTTTTTTTAATTTTTATTTTTTAATGTTTTATTTCTAGGAGAGGGAGAGAGAGAGACAGCATGAGCAGGGGAGGGTCAGAGAGAGAGGGTGTCACAGACTGAAACAGGCTCTAGGCTCCAAGCTAGCTGTCAGCACAGAGCCCGACGCGGGGCCCGAACCCACGAACCGCGAGATCATGACCTAAGTGAAAGTCGGACGCTTAACCGATTAAGCCACCCAGGCGCCCCAAGAGAGACATCCTAATGCTTCACTTCCCACCGTAGGTTAAGTTTTAAATAACGAGATTCCTGACTAAAGCATATTCCATGGAACCCAAAGACAGTGTAAGGCTTGTTCAGGTTCTGACTCCCAAGCCCAACGTGACAAAGGGGACAGTGTAACATTCCTGTATCTGTTTGACAAGCATTTCTGGGATGCTTTCTTGGGCATTGGGGATACAGCAGTCCCTGGCCTCCAGAGCTTTTAATCCAGAGGAGAGACATACTAAACACTTGCAAATTAATTTGTAAAGACAAAAAAGGGAATGAAGTACAGGCAGAACAACAGAAGGACCTGATAGGGGCAGAGGGAACCCTGGGGGGCCTCTCTGAGGAAGTGATAATTATACTGGGATTAGAGGCTGAGGAGGAGCCAGAGGAAGAGCTGAAGGGAGGGCTCTGCAGGCAGTGGGCACTGCATGTTCAAGGCCTGGCTGGGAAAGACAAGGCTGTGGGGTCTGAGCCCAGACAGCGAAGAGCGGGTTGCTCACAGGGTCACTATGGGCCAGGCCTCGCGGGGCCTTGATGGCATGTTAGTGCTCTTCATCTTTCCCCACCTGGGCTGGCTCCTCATGATCTGCACACCCAGATCTGGTTCTGCTGTGCTCTGCCCTGCTCAGTGCCCTGGAAGGTGGGTTTCTGAAGACTCTCACCTTCACCTGGGTTCCCATGCCCTCTGGCTTCCAGTGAATTCGGCCAACAGGAAGCACCAGCAGGCGATGGGAGGTGACAGGAAAGAGAGCTTAGAAAATTTGTTTCTTCATGGCCTTTTTGCTTGGTCGTGGTTGAGTCCTTGATCCTTTAACTCACAGCCATAGCTCCTGCCTGGTGTCCCCTCTCCCAGAGCCATAGCTCTCTCTAGCTTCCAGAAACTTCTCCCATCCTCTCCCAACCTCATCAAGCCGAAGGGGTGGGTGATGGCTCCCTGCTGCTGCTGCTGGTTCCCGGATGCCTCACTTCCCTGTACTTGTTCCCTTAACCCAAGTACACCTGTGAGTCAGCAAGATGACTGCTCACTCCTTTAATTAAGAATGTGGATTCATTAATCCACAGTTAAAGCCCTAAGGGAGGCATCTGCTTCTGGAGGGTCCATGATGGACACAGGTGCTGGCAACAAGTGACAACCAGATTGACAATCTGCAAGGATCACCATGGCTGCTCCATGAAGAAAGGACTGGAAGCAGCCTGGGACAGGAGACCATGGAGGGAGCCCCAGCACACCCCAGGTGGGTCAGGCCAGATCCCTCACTCACCACCTCCACCGTTCACTGTCCAGTGACCCTCATCCAGGGCCCGAGTGCCACGTGGGCAGATGCCACCCTGAGCTTAGCTGGTCCCCCAGCACCAGCACAGGTGTTCACTACTGATTCAAGTAACGATTTAAACTTGAACAGACCAGGAAGAAACAGATTTCTACCAATGCACGGTGGATGCAGGCTTGACGGAGAAAGGCACTTCCCAGGGGTGCAGCTCTTCAAAGGCCACACACACCGTGCAGGTTTTCTGTGCAAAACTGTGTGGGCGTGGCCTTGCCTACACGCAGGGGGATGGACCAGATGATTTCGCCAGTCTTTCTAATTAACGGTGTGTCCACATCGTACGTTTCGGCTGCAAACAGCGCTGCAAGCAGCTTTGGTCAGCGACTGGCTGCCTTGAGCGATGGGTTATGGGTTTTCCCACAGTCCTGATTCATGATTTTAAGAACCATGAAATTACAAGCTGCTCACGGTTTCTGGACACTCAGAACAGCTGGTCCCTACTTCCCAGCAGGAAGGACGGGGATTTCACAGCCCGCAGGCTGCCGGGATGCTGGCGTGCCACCCAGAAACAGCACACTTGAAACGGGAAGGACGGTACCTCATCACACAACTGGGAGATGGTGTGACACCAGGTCCCCTGGTCACGGTAGCTCAGTACGTATTACCAGAAAACTCACGATTACTCACTCAACAATTCTTTTCTCGGTGCCTAGGATATTGGGCCAGGCATCTGTCTTTGGGGCCCACTATACAGCGAGCCCCGTGTCATGACAGATACCTGAAGGGGAACGTGACAAGGGGTTACTACCTTCAAGGGAGGCGAGTGCCACGCCAGTAAGTCTTTTTTACAGCAAGACGAGTGCTGTCACAGAAATGTGTTTGGGGATGTAGGGGGGACAGGGTGTGGTCTGTCCGGAGAGCAGCTGCCTGTAGGGAAGGAGGGGAGAGGAAGGAAGAGGGTGTGGGAGGGGGGAAGCTTGGGTTGTATCTTTAACATTTTCTTCCTTTAAAAATAAAGAAAAGACAGAGAGCTGAAGCAAATATGGCGAAATGTTAACATCTGTTAAATCTGGTGGTAGGCACATGGGTGTCTGTTTTATTATTTTTTGTGCTTTTCAGAATGTTTAAAATATTGCATAATAAAAATATTTTAAATTAAATTTTAAGAAACAAGAAGGGCTGGTGAATCAGAAGAAAGAGAAAGCCTCCTGGAGGCCATGCAAGGCTGGCCTGGAAAGGGGGGAGTTTGGTGTAAGGTTGCCGTGACAGCCCTGGGGGGGGGAACAGAAGGGGAGAAAGGCTACCCCATGCCCCCAGCTGAGCCCCCTGCCTCTGAGGTGCTGGGAGAGGCCGGCCTTCTCCGGGGGTGTGTGTGTGAACAACACCATCTTCCCTCACTGGGGCTACCTTTCAGCTGCAGAGGAACGTGGGACATCGAGTGAGCTCCTGCTCACATGGCCGGAGGCCCAGGCAGGGGCGGATGCTGTTCAGTGTCCCAGCTGTGAAGGGGTGAGGATGGAGGGGGCCTGCGACCTGATGCCGCATGGAGGCCCTGGCACGGGATGTGCCGTCTCCCAGCAGCCACCTGGGCGACGCATCCAGGACGGTGTTCTGGACGGCATGCACTGCGCGGTGGAGCCCCCTCCCTTCTCTCCCACACCCGTGGACACAGGGACATGGGAGATGCTGGCAATTCCACAAGACCACCCGTGTGTCTTCACACATGCTGTGGGCCCAGGGACTCCAGTCTCAGGATTCTCCCAGCTGTGCACTCGGACACAGGGGCAGGTGGCGTGGGTGCACGGTGCTTCACTGTAGGCTGCAGCGGGGTGCCACCGAAGTGCAGCGCCATCACTACCCCCATCGGTGGGGGCAGATGCTCCTGCATCCGCGCGATGGAATGTTACTTGGTCACAAGGAATGAAAAAGCACTGAATGGACTGGTTTGGAGAGATGTCAAGGACTGGTGAGAAAATACAGGATTCACAGGGTGCCTGGGTGGCTCAGTCGGTTGAGCATCCAATTTCGGCTCAGATCATGATCTCACGGTTCATGGGTTCAAGCCCTGCGTCGGGCTCTGTGCTGACAGCCAGCTCAGAGCCTGGAGCCTGTTTCAGAGTCTGTGTCTCCCTCTCTCTCTGACCCTCCCCTGCTCATACTGTCTTTCTCTCTCTCAGAAATAAATAAAACATTAAAAAAAAAAAGGAAGAAGAAAATACAGGATCCACAACAGTGTGTGTGACACACCACATTGGTATGAAAAAGGTGAAAAGGAATACTTGTGAGCGGTTGCCTGTGCATGTATGAAATACCAGGATGCACAAGAAAATGCTAGCAGGACAGCTGGGTGGTGGGGGCTCAGCAGTGGGAGGGAGACTATGACCTTTTTTTACTCTTTCATGCAACATTTTGTATCTTTTGAATTTCAAATTGTTTTCAGAAAATGGAAAATAGCGCTCCCTTGCTTATTCCCCAGAGACTGCAGTGCTGTCCCAAGGGTAAAAGCTACCCTTGGTCTGGGGCCTGGGTCTTTGATCAGCTGTTTTTCAAGGACGACAGCTCTGACCTCACCCCACACCCAGAGCGCTTTCCATCTGGCCTTTAGGTGCTGGCCACTCCGCTGGCAAGAATGGGCTAAGGGAGGATGCTGAGTGGGCCCGTGGCCTGTGCCGCCTGTTGATCTGTGATCTAGAACCTCAGCTCTCTCCCTGCCCCCATCCTTCCATCCTGTGATTTCCCTCTGGGCCACCACTCCCGTGCCTCAGCCCTGTGCCCGCTATCCAGGCGTAGTGCGGGGGGTGGTTCCGGCCTACTATGGGCACCTCACCCCCAGCCAGGTCAGTGAGCCTCCATTCTGGGGCTGCTTTTCCTGGGAAAGCAGAGCTCTCTTTCTGCTGGCTTTGCAGCTGGGAGGATGCTACGCTTAGAGCTGCCAGCAAATGAAGCCAACGCATAGGAAAGTGGAGCAGATCCAGCCAGGCCTGAACCTGTCATTTGGGAGCCGATGTATACGAATGCCTTTCTGTCTTAAGCCAAGCTGAGGAGCAGTTTTTGTCATTTGCAACCAAAGATTCCAGCAACTACAAATCCCCGACGGTCTCCTTAGCAAAACTGGGGTGACGTGCCCTGTCTCATTGAGGATCGCTCTCCTGGACGGTGTGGGAACGTGAGGACAGAGTTTCCCTTGAAGCAACACGGGAGCCACCTGGGTGGCTGCGGTCTGCTGGCTGTCTCTCTGCACACTGCCTGGAGGCTGGGAATCGGGGCTTCCTATGTGTGCGAGGGGCCGTCCCCTGGGTCCCATGTGGGAGGTGCATACCTGTAGCAGACATTATCAGTGCAGGGGTTGTGGGCTCGGACGATGATGAAGACGTGCTGAAAGTGCGAGCGGATGTTCTTGGGGGTGAAAGGCAGCGCCCCCGGCTCCTGGAAGATGATCGTCACAATGTCGTTTCCTATGTGCCTCTTCCTTAGGAGCTGGTGAATGGAAACGGGGGACAGAAGGGCGGCAAGCTTGGCTTGAGGGCCCTCCCTGGACCCTCACAGCAGCCCCCCAACCGCCTGTGATTCTCACCCCCCTCCCCCATCTGGTCCCCACATGCAGCCAGAAAGAGCCCTGGACCTCAGCCGGAATCTGTCTCTCCCTGCTCAGAGCCCTCCAGTGGCTTCACCTCACTCGGGGTAAAAGGCAGAGTCCCCGCATGGCCCAGGGGGGCCCCATGCCATCTGTCCCCACCACTGCTCTGACATCTCCTCCCACATTCCCCCTCACTCACTCTGTTGGGGCCACGTGGGCCTCCTACTGCTCCTCAAATGTGCCAGAAACACCTTTTCCTCAAGGCTTCTGCAGTGACTGTTCCCTCAGTTTGGAATGTTCTTCCTGCACAGCCCCACGTGGCTCCCTCTTTCAGGTCTTTGCTGACACACCTCCCTCCCACGGAGGCCTTCCTTTACTGCCAGGTCCTCGCAACGTGCCCTCTACTATCCTGCTGCCATCATTCGACATTTATCGACACTTGGCACACAGTGGCTGTTGCCTCTTCCTTTGGTTTCTGGTCTATCCCTTCCCGCTAACAGGTCAGCTCCTCGACGACAGTGATTTTGTCTGTTTCGTTTGTGGCCTACTGCTGTGTCCTCCGTGCCAGAGCAGCGCGCGGCACACAGCTCGTGGAGACTGCTAACAGGTTACCCTGATGACATCACGGATACCGGACCACTGCTGGTCTGTAAAATCTACAACGTCACCTGTGCCAATGGGAATACTATACACTTGCTGAAACCCAAGTCTGCGGAGTTTCTGTTCTTTAGAAACTAGGAAGAGTTGTTTCCAGACAGAATCTGCATGTCACGTCCAGGAGAGGAGGTGCAGGGAACAGGTGTTAGCTGTTCCTGCCACTTAGCACCTTTTCCTTCTTCTCCCGACAGCCACGTCCCTCCCCTTTGGGAAAGCACCTGCCTGATCTCAGTGTTTCAAGCTGAGCTGACCCCACTCACCATCCATCCCCAAGGCGGGCATGTGCTTCAGGCTTGGCCAATCAGCCCATTCCTTCCCTGCCCCAGGCCCGGGGACTGGCAAGTGAATGGTCTAACAAGATTCAGCCCTGAAACGTTTTCTGGGACACGAGGGAAAGGCACAGCAATCTCCCTCCCCTGGGAGGAGGTGGGATGTGAGCTGAGGGCAGCTAGGGGGCATCTCTGCCACTACTGGGGAAGACCTGAAAATAAGGCCACTATGAAGAAAAAGCAGAGTTGAGAAATTAAAAGGATTCCTAACATGCTTTGAGCCCCTGGATCCAGCCATACCTAAAGCCAGCCCTGTGCTGGCACCTGAGAGTTATATAGCCCAGTAAAACCCATTTTTTGTTTGTGCCGGTTTGAGTCGTATCTCTGTTCCTTCTGGTTGAAATAATATTGACTGGCTCATTTTTCCTTTTCATAGGACACTTGAGGGGAGCTGAGTAGCTATAGGCAAGCAGGGTGGCTAAGGAACAGCTAGGAAAAAACTGATCTCCAACGACACCTGACCTGGCCTCCATCCTGCAGGTGACGTGACCGTGTGCAGAGGGTCTCCAAGGCCACGGGCGGCAGCAGGAGAGCCCGTGCCAGCCGGGCAGCCAGCTAACAACTGCAGGAGGGAGACTGCCCTGGGATTCGGTTGTGCAGCAACTGGAAATCACGTGGGACCCCTACCCTGGGCCCCACTGACCTGCTGCCTGTTGTTGGGGGTGTATGGGAGCAGGGTGGAGACATGGAACATGATCTCGTAGTCCTGGTACGTCGTGTAGAGGGAGTGGGTGCCCGTAGAGTCGGCTGCAAGAGAAACACCAGTTAGCACCACGTTTCCCAAACCCCTGGGCTGGTGCCACAGCCCACACACCATCTGTTAGTTTGTAGCTTGATGTTTTCACTTCACTCCACTCTTTAAAATTAAATAAATTTAGGTAAAAAGGAAACCTTATGTTATACACCCACCAGACTGGTAAAAAAAAAAAAAGAAAGTCTGACCGTACCGGGGGCTGGTGGCAATGCAGAATGACTAAGGCCCTTCATGGGGCTGGTTAGGTGTGCAAATTGGTACAACCCCTTTGGAAAGCTTTTTCACATCTAGTGAACCTGAAGATAGGCTTAACTGAGGACTCAGCACTTCGTCTCCCGGGATCATAATCTAGAGAAACGGTACACATGTGTCCTGGGGTATGCGTACAAGTACCTTCAAATGTCAGTCACAAGGAGGAGCCACAGCCAGCACACGGGTGCATCCCACACAAGTAATGTTGGACGAAAGATGCCAGACACAAGAGGAGCACGCAGCATAGGACTCCATTCACATTACGTTCAAAAACAGGCAAAACACATCATATTTAGAGATGCACATACAGGCGGCAAAGTGATGAATGATAATCATGAGAGTTAGGATGCTGGTTATGTCTCATGGGAGGGGGCTGTGACCAGGGAGAGACACATCTGATTATTGGTGCCATGTTGCCAAGGGGGAAACTGAGGCACAGGGAAGGAGTGACTTGCCCAAGGTCACGCTGCAATGAGCAGTGGAGTCTGGACTGGAACTCAGGCTGTGTGACTCCACAGCATTTTCTTAACAGGACTCAGTGCTGCTCTTACCCAATCCCTGAACTTCGGTCCCCAGGCCCTGTGTGGGGAGTCCTGCCTGCCTTCCTCACTTCATCCTGTACGTGAACTCCCTGGACAACAGCCTTTGGACCTCAGGGCTTTTGCATGTGCTGTTCCTTTACCTGGAATGCTTTCCTGCTCCTTCATTGCCTCTTTTATTCCAACTCACCCTTCTCAGGCCACACGCCACGTTCTCAAGGAGCCCCTCCCCCCTCTGACATAAGGGCAGGTGCCCCACACATGCTCCTGTCATCTTGAACTGCCCAGGGCGGAAGGCTGGGAGGCTTCTGTCGAATGCATGAGTGAGCATGCAAATGTGCTGCCAGGAAGTGCAGGAGTCACGCTCACCCCGGGAAGCCCATTCTTCCACCAAGCTTCATTTAGCTGAAGGCGCTGGGGGAGCAGTGGCAGAACAGGCCCAAGAGTCCCTGTGCTTGCGGCCTCACATTCTGGAGGGGTGGGGGGTAGCTGTGACAGGCGAGGGCACTGAAGCCACAGCTGGTCGGTGTCAGAGACAGGCCTGGAGCCAAGTGACCTTTAGGTGGCTGCAAGCCCAAGGCATCCCTGTCTGGAAGCTGGGGAGACTGGCCAGGGAGCACCGTGCTCCCTGGGGTCCTCTGAGAAAATCCACTTCCCACAGAGGCCACGTGGCAGCGGCTGATGTGCCCTCGAGTGCTGAGTCTCTGCCAGGCACTGTGCCGGCATCTGACGCTCACAGCCAACTCGTGGTGGGGAGGGGGGGGGGCGAGACTACGGCCGTCACTTTGTGCAGGATGCTGGCTCTCAGGAGCAGGCATCTGAGAAAGGGGGGAGCACGTCTCCGCTTCTGGTTTCTGAGCACACTGCCCCTTTAGTGGTGAAGGAATCACCGGCAGAGCCGCTCTGGCTGCGGGCTTCCAGAGCACTGGGTGTGGACCGGGTGCAGGCGCTCGGGGAGGCCGGGCAGGTCCAAGGTCTGGCACAGCGCAAGGGCTCAATAAGACAGCTCAACACCGTGCCCCTGAGGTAAACACAACTTGACAGATGAGGAAACAGAGGCGGAGGCAGAGACAGGCAAAGCCAGCGGGGTCTAACATCCTAAACCAGCAATGGCTTATTCTTCCCACTGCCTCCTTCAACAGACGACAGCCAGAGGCACCCGCTTAACCCTTCATTCGTGTCTCTAAACATGGTCTCTTCATGTGGGCCTCTTTTTTCCAGATGAGGAGACTGAGGCGTGGCCAGGTAAGGTGAAGAGCCAGTGATCAAGCCAGGAACCCCTCACTCAGGGCCTGACTCAGCCGGCCTCCGAGGGTCCTCCCCCGCAGAGAGCCACGACGCCAATTTACAACATCACCCTTTCCCCCACCAACTGCCATGACACATTTTAGTTCTAAAGATTGTACATAAACATATTATGTATGTATGTGCATATTTATGTGTGGAAATGCTAGAACGAGTATGTTGTACCTCACACCTGCTTAAGAAACAGACAGCCTGCCACTAATACTCTGAAAACGTGAGTATCGTTTCCTAGTTACGTCCACCCTCTCCCTGGAGGCAACCACCACCTTGAAGGCCATGTCCATCACGGTCTTCCTCTTCTGTAGAGTTTTCCTACGTAAAAACAACCCTCCACACAACATGCTGTTGCGTGTGCTTTCAGTGTGACTGTTGCGTAAAAGGCATCTTTCGGCACCTGCCCTCGTGAGACCCGCTGTCCATGCTCAACATCAAGTACGTGGCCCTCATCCAGGCGGACGCCTGCGGCTCCAGTTCGCTGCTGTCATTGCCACACAGCTCTCTGCCACGTGAAATACCACAATTCCGCCTGTGCGCGCTGGGCACCATCCAAGCGCCGGCGGTCATGAATATTTAGGACATCGCCCAGTGCACATGTGCGTGAGTTCCCAGAGGACGTGTCTAGAGCGCAACTGCTGACTTACAGGGTAGGTGGGTCTTTAAACTCTACTAGAACATGCCGTACTGTTTTCCAAGTGGTCGCTCTCTCTGCACCGTCAGCAGGGGAGTCGAAGAGCTCCCACCGCCCCATGTCCTCACCCAGGTATCCCCAGGCCTTGCGACCTCTGCCCCTGGGGTGGGCGTGAGGTGGTGGCACACCGGGATCCCTCTGGCTCCCCCAGGAGGTCACCCCGCCACGCCACTTACTCTTGACATCCAGCTGGGCGGCGTACTTGGTGAAGCCCTTCAGGCAGACCTTTTCCCCGATCAGGGACAGGAACTCCTCAAAGGCCGGGCCGGCCTCCTCATTGTTGTACATCTCCTCCTCCGAGCTCTGGCCGGCCTTGCAGTAGAGGATGCCCACTTTGTGCTTCCGGCACAGCTGCAGAGACGGGCCAAGCAGGGACGTCAGAGGGAGGGGAACAAAGGGGCTTTCTCAGCCATGGCACCCAAGGAGCTCCTGGGGTCGCACAGTAATTCAGCACCGCAGCCAGAGAGGAGGGAGAAAGGTGTGGGGGGCACGTCCCAGTTGCCCCTCCCCCTCTCCCCCATTCCACAGGTGTCTGCGCAGCCCCGCTGTGTCTTCTCTACAGGAGGGCCACGCCGCTCTCTCAAGAATTGAGACACTGGTGCCTTGGCTGGCTGCTCACAGGAGGTGGCCTGGAACTGGCTAAGACTCTGCAAAAGAAGTCTCCAGGGCTCAGGCTCAGGGCAGTCAACTATGTTTTCAGGGAGTGCGCCCCCCGTCACCACACGTTTGTTTTATGTATCTCTCATTCTCCTGGTCACTGGTGACCGGACCTTGGACAGACGCCTGACCTAAGCGTGGGCCAGTCGGAGGCTCTCCTGGGACCGAGAGTCAGCTAGCTGGGGTCTGCACGGAGCTGCTACTCTCATGGAAACTCTGGGACCTGTGGGGGTATGAGGGAGCAGAGGGAACCAGTGTGCAGAGATGGGAACAACCCCCCCCAGCCTGCCCCACCCCACCAAAACCTGGTGGCTGTCTCATCCCCAGACCATTTTCCTCCCGAGACCCAGTCACATTCCTGCTCTTGGCTCCAGTGGAATTTGATAAGAGATCCCTCTTTTTACCTAAAGTAGCTTAGGTGGGTTTCCATTCTTGGAAAAAAGAAACAAAAAACAGACCAAGACAGAAAGAGGTACCAGGATTGGGCTGCAGGCTATGGTCCCAGGGGCCCCACACCCCGGTCCCCAGCTCACCCCTTGTTCGTCGAGCTTCAGCAGCTGCTCGGTCACCTTGGGCGTGTTGAGGGCCAGCCGCAGGCAGTGGATGTTTAGCTCGGGGATGACATACTCCAGGGCGTCCTTCAGGGGCAGGCCCCGCCCTGTCCCATGCTTTGTGGCCGTGGGTGTGGCGTCCTCCAGGATGGAACCCCGCAGGGTGATGAGCTGTTTGAGGGAGAGAAGCGAAGGTCAGGAAGCTCTCAGGACCCAGGAAGGGATGAGAGCCTATGAGGGTGTCCTGTTTTCCAAGCAACGTGTGCGATGGTCAGAAGCTTGGGTTCCAGGGCCAGCCCTGGATTTGGACAAGGACTTGAGCTTGCTGCCTCCTGTTTATGTCATCTTGAGCGAGTGCCTTCCTATCTCTGGGCCTCCGCTTCTCTTTCTAGAAATGGGCATGATGACAGCATCAAAGCCCAGAGGGTTCTGGGAGGATTAAGTGGATGAGTCAATGAGACAACGGATGGAGCACCTTTGTCCATTCAACAAACACCAACTGAACGCCCCTGAAATCTAGCCCTGTTCTGGGTGCAGTGAACAAAACAAAGACCCCTATCTTCGCCCAACTGGCATTTAAGTGGGAACACAGATTAGGTCAGCTAGTAAGAAGTATAATGAATAAAACAGGCTCCATAAGGCAAACCCTCAACGAACACTGTCGTCATTACAATATGTGCAAACATATTACTGTGGTAACACTGTGGTGGGGCCCAGGCATGTATGTACGTGTGCATATACGTATTCATACTTATACTAATGTACACACACACACACGCGCACACACACACACACACACACACACACACACACACACACACACACACACACACACACACACACACACACACACACACACACACACACACACACACACACACACACACACACACACACACCTTTTCAGAGCCGTTCAAGTGATTCTGATATGTAGCCAGGATTGAAAACTTTTAGTCAGGCCAATCACGGCCATCTCATTTCGCTTTCCCAGATGGTGCTTTCCATGTTTTTCCTAGAGCTGGCCATGTGAGTAGCAATGAAACGGTAATGAAATGTGAGGGGAATTCAGCTTGGGAAGGACTTATGGACACATTTGCTTCCCTTTGTTAAAGGAAAGCCTGTTTCCACCTGCCCTTTTCTTCTTGCTAAGGACACTGGTGTTAGGGTAAGCTATTTGGAGCTGTGGCAGCCATTTTGTGTTCATGAGGAAAGAGACAACAAGAAAATCACAGACAAATCAATCTCTGCAGCTGCCCACCTCCAGGCTTCTTATTAGAGAATTAAAACAACCCTTTGTTTTAGCTATGGTTCGTCAGGTCTTCAGATTTACTTTGCAGGCAAAGCAGTTTCTAACTGATATAACTTTATAACAAAGTCACACTTATGAAGGTGCAGTGGTACAATAGTAATTACCTAATTACATGTACAGGTCTGTTCAGGGGAGGTTTTATCATCTCCATGTTGCAAATAAGAAAACTGAAGCTGTGAGAGGGTAGGTGTCCTTCTCCAAGGCCACCATAGCTAAGTGACCAAACCAGGATTCTGATGCAGCCCTGACTTTTCCAAAACTCACAGCTTTTTTCCTTGACAGTGTTTCATTTTTATTTCTTTACTGTGAAGTACAATCTGCATACAGGGAAGCACTCAACGCATGGAAGCACAGCTAAAGGAACGATCACAGGAATGAACACTTAGGTAATCCCCAACAAATCAAAAAAGTATTTTCAGCCCCCTCCCCAAACCCCATCCCTCCTCCCTGTAGGCAACCCTACCCTGACTTCGAACTCCAGGATTTATCTCTGCCTGTTTTTGAACTTCAGGCTGTTTGTATTCTTTTATATCTGGCGTATTTCTCTCAATGCTATGGTTCTGAGGTTCGACCATGTTGCTGTGAGAAGCTGCAGTTTTTCCACGATGGATTCAACCCATTCTACCGTGAGCACAGAATCTGCTTCCCATGTTTGACAACTATGAACACAGCGCCTCTTATTGCCCGCAAACACATTTTCCTTTGGGCTTTTACCTAGGAGGGGAACTGATCAGTCACTGGGCACGGTAATCTTTAATTTTCCTGAACTGCCAAAGTTTTCCAAGTGGTTGTACCAGTGTACGTCCCCCTAGCCCTGAGAGCCCGTGGCCTCACGTCCTCGCTGGTACCAGCTGAGGCTTCTCTAGCCACAAAGTGAGCTGGCCAGCAGGTAACGCCATATGCCCAGGGCCTGCGAGACTGCACCACAGCGTGTTTGTAGAAACCCAGGAAAAACACCCCCCTCAGGGAATTGTTACAAGCACCCAAAATACACTTGAGGCTATGATTCAAAGATTAAGGCGGGGGCGCCTGGGTGGCTCAGCTGGTTAAGCATCTCTCTTCAGCTCAGGTTATGATCTTGTCGTTCATGAGTTTGAGCCTTGCATAGGGCTCTGTGCTGACAGCTCAGAGCCTTGCAGCCTGCTTCAGATTCTGTCTCTATCTGCCCCTCCCCTGCTTGTGCTCTGTCTCTCTCTCAAAAATAAATAAAAAGCCTAAAAAAAACCCACCCAAAAACCAAAAAGTTAAAAAAAAAAAAAAAATTAAGGAGGCTCAATCAGTATTACCTGGAAAAACATGCCTGCCCTAAGTCAACAGACAAAAGAGATGGCAAAAATAATGTGTCACCGCATCGCCTCTAAGCATACAGCCCACGCTCGCCAAACAGGACCTGGGCAAGAGGCATGCGTGGAAGGAATGGAATGATTTCGTGTTTCAGAGTTCTCAGCTCTGGCCTTGGTAATTAATAAAAAAACAAGTCTCTTTTATGTAAGGACAGTAGTCTTGAAGTAGATCATGAAAAGCAACAACACTGGATGCCCTGCCAGTCTGGGAGGCCCTGGGATTTCAATCAGTGTACCAACATGATCTGTTTTTGTAACCTGCTGATACTGACGCTGGCCCGCAGTGCCCTCTTCTGGGGCCAAGTGGAAGCACCGTCCTGCACCTCAGTCTCCCGCTCTAGACAGGTGGCCTACTGTTGCATTTTGGATCAGAAGACTTGATCAAAACTCACTACTTGAAAACCTTCCAGCTTCTCCTTCTCTGCTGGGTGGAGTAAGTAGGGCACTGACAGGGTGCAATGAGTGGCCATCTCTACTCTCCACCCGGTCCTGTCCATCGCCATCGCCTGCCTGGCCTATGATGACAGCAGCCTCCTGGTCTCCCTGCTCCCACACTGCTGCCACCCCGGCCCTGGCCACTCTTCCTGCAGCAGCTTGAATCAGACCACATCTCTCCTCTGTGCAGAACGGGCTAGTGACTTCCCATTTCTCTCCAAATAAAACCTATATACCCTGCTCAGCCTGCAAGGCCCTGTGTGACCTCACCCTCAACGACACCCGGCATCATCTCGCTGAAGGTAACCAGTCACGTGAGCCATAGAAAGTCTCAAGGCCGTGTAAACAGAGAGGTTTCTATTTGCACAGGTGGTTCTTTGTCGGCTCCTGACTCAGATGCATCCTTTTCTCTGCTGGGCAGTGGGTGCACCCTTCAGGAACTTCTCCTGGGAGGTCACTTAGGAATCTGTGTGCCTCCGTTTAAATACTGACTCTACCCCTTCCTTAACTGTGTGACCCTAGGCAAGGTGCTTAATTTTTCTGTGTTCCTCATCTATAAAATGAGGATAATAATGCCTCTCTCAAAGGGCCGTAAAGATTCAATAAGATAATCCACAGAGTGCTTAGCATTGTATCTGGCATCCAGTGAGTGCTCAATAGGTGTTAGCCATTATTATGTACACACGTATCAAATGTATCTGTACAAAGCCATATGCATAGTTAAGAATTTAAATTTCACCTTTAATAGGAAGCTACAGTTGGCTTTTCTCCTTACTTAACACTACGCTTTGGAGATTATAAACACACACACACACACACACACACACACGAGTTAGAGTTAGAGTTACCTATTGAATACAAATGAAGTCCTAGTCGATTCACACTATTATACTTGCTTTTTTCACTTAGTAGGAGATTCTTTTCTACCTTGTACACTTACTTATATATTTAAATAAGTGACTGTTACTTTTTAAATAAAAAAGAAACAACAAATCAAACCTCTAACTCTAACAAAATCAAGGCCTGTCAAAAGCTCAACTTTGCTGGGCTAAGGGAGACCTAGTGGGCTTGGAGGCCACACCGTCCCTGGCTTCCTGGTGTTTCCTATGTCCTGGGAGAGACAAGCCTGCAAGGGGCTCAGGCTGGGGCTTGTGCTGTCTGGGCTGGGGCGGCCTGGTGTTCAGGCGTGTGGTGCCAGAGCCCAGCTCCAAGTCTGTTCCTGCCCTGGCGGGAAGCTCAGTGCTGCCAACGCTCACATCCCATCTGCCGGGAGATGTGGGCCCACTCGACTGTCTGCTTGGCGGCTGGGGGTGGCCATCTGGGGAGGGCCATCCTGCTGGGTTGGAAAACAGCCCAAGCCCTTCACCCCGGACCCCACACCTTGGTTTACGGGAGCCTGAGATATGTGCATGTGGACAGGACGATAGAACTCTGCCCATGAACTCTACCCTTGCTCCCCGGCATGGCCCTCGGACCCTGAGGGGTGGGGGGACAGTGGCAGTTACAGGCCAGGACAGGAGTCGCATCTGCCGCTTGGAGGACTCACCGCTCTGTGGCCTTGTGCTACTACCCCACCGGTGCCAGTCTAAGAGAACCTTCCCGCCGCTCTGGGAGACAGGGAACAAGCAGCACAGAGCCTATCCACAGACAAAGACGGAGCCCAGGGCTGTCTGTTTCCAGAGCCAGAATCCCAACTCGACCCCACAGGCAGTGTGCGGAGTGGTTAACAGCATGGGCTCAGGCCCCGGGGAGCCTGAGCTCTACCACTGGGGGCCCTGACAAATGATTTCCCCGGGCCTCGGCCTCCCATCCTCATCTGCAGAATGGGAATAATAGGATCCACGTCATAAGACTCTTGAGAAGATGTGAAGGCTCCGTGCATATAAAACACTTAGGACAGGGTCTGGCAAGAACATATGTTAGAAGTGTTAGCTATTACTGCGGACACTGCTGTTACTACTGGGGGCTGTGGAATGTCTACTGTGTCCCCATGATAGGAAGGGCCTGAGGAAGACGCAAGGCAGACCTTGCTGGCCACTGCCTTCCCTCCAACTCAGGTGATGGGCTCCCTAGGCTCCAGAAGGAGCTGGGCTCAGGGGGGAGCCTGCATGCATGTGGGGTTAGAACAAGGCCTGGTTGAGGCTGTGAACCAAAATGGGCTGAAATTCACAGGGCAGCCTGGAATGTGACAAGGGGACAGTAGACTGAGACCCTTGCCAACAGCGAGCTTCACTGGGGTCTTCCCAAGTTCCAGGCTGAGCACTGCCTAGTGTGCGACCCCACATGGTCCACACTACAGTCCCAGGAGACTGGGATTCCCAAGAGGGAAACTGAGGCTCTGAGAGGAGAAGCCAGGTGTCCAGGTTCACAGCTGGTGGGTGGCCAAACTAGGAATCCATACCAGGTCTCCAATGTGCCAGATGTAATCCTGGCTCAGGTCCCTTTCACTGGCTGGAATGTTTTTGTTCCAGATGTCCACATGGCTCCTTCTCTCCTCTCCTTCAGGTCGTTACTCCAATGTTACCTTCCCAGTGAAACCTCCCTTGACCATTCTACCTAAACACTGAACCACCTCTTACACCTCTTATCTCTTCCTTTACTTTCTACCTTGTCATCACGCACCATGCTGTGTAACTTACTAAAGTATGTGTGTATGGTCTGCCTCCCCCACAAGATCGCAGGCTCACAGCATCTCTGCTACCTTACTTGCTACTGTGCCCTCAGCGCTCAGCACAGGGCTGGCAGGTAGTGGTGTGGAGCAAATCTCTGCTGTGTGGATGAATCCCGGACCTGTGTCCTGGGGCCTCCAGGGCCTCATGCCCATCCTGGGGAGGACTGGAGGCTGGTTCTGGGGGTGTTGGGCCTAGGAAGTGAGTGGAAGCAAGCGCAAGGCAAGAAGCAGCACTGAGCCGGTTTCAAACTTACTGAATACGAACCATGGCAGAAAGAAAGGAGAAAAAAAAAAAAAAGAACCACGGCAGAAAGAATATACCCCGACTCCGTGTCCCTACATCCAAGTGTCATGACTCCCGGTGTGTGCAATGCAGGTTGGTATTTTAAAAATTCATTCTACATATTCCATTTTTATTACTAAGAAACAAGAGCACAAAAGTGCTGGCACTGAGTTTGTAACCCGTCAAAGGGTCTGCCGTGCAGTTTTGAGCCGAGTCGGTGGGAAGAGGCAGCCGAGGGGGGTAGAGAACAGGCCGAGTCTTCCCCCTGCCATTACTGGAGGGCGCTTTGGGCAAGGCCCTCAACCTCTCGGTGCCTTGTCCTGTCATTTGTCAAAGGGGATATCGTCCCTTCATCACAGAACTGTCATGGCATTTAAGTGAGTGAATACACATAAAGGGTAAAGAAAACATATGATGCAGTGTTATTAAGCAGATCTGCAATGTCACAGCAATTGTAATAAAATATCATTCCTAGTGTTTGTTATTTCACCCAGCAGTTCCCCAGATGTCGTGACACAGTCTGGCGCCGTGTGAGCTGTCACATTACATTCTGCCCTGGGGCTCATCTGGCCAGAAAGGTGAGGAGAGGGAAGAGGGGCTGGGAGACAGAGGAGCCGGTGACCACCTGTGGTCTGGGGCATGGTGTTGTGGGGCTGCCTCCTCTAAGCTGCCACAAAGCCTCTGTGTCGTCTCATTTCCCCTCCGCAAGAGGGTCTTCGTGAAGGGATGGGGGCAGGGCCCTTGGTACGCCATCTGCCAGTCTGGATGACGTCCAGGCTCGGCTGGCCTCACACCCAAAGTCCTTGGCGGTGGCAGCAGGCTGCTGGGGCCCCACGTCTGGGCAAAGGCCAGGAACAAGGCGGATGGGGCAATGCTGGGCTGAGGAAGACCCACTTTGGGGGACCTGACCAGCTGACTACCACCCTTTTCTGGAAAGCTCTTCCTTACTTGGGTCTTTTGGAAGTCTGCTGTTTTTGCTGGCCTAGCTCCCCTCTCTTTGCAGAGGGACTGCCTCCCCCAGGTGGTTCCAACTGAACTGTCAAGTACAGTGTGCTGCCCTGTCCCTGGACCCAGTGGGGCACATGTGATCCAAGCAGAGCCAGTCAGAGTCCTTCCCACAGATTTGGCAGCAAGCGTCTCTTCCTTGTGGAGGAGACGTATAAAGATGTAGAAGAGTTGAGCAGCTGGTCTCCATTTTCCCATGACATGGAGAGAGCTTGCTGGTGGCAGAAGAGAATGACATTCATAATGCAAAAAAACAGAGCTTCGAGGAGCAGAGCGGTCAGGGGGCAGAATTCTGGCGACATCATTTGAGTGCCTGGATCCAGCTATGCCTGAAGCTAGCCCTACCCTGCCTGGATTTGCAGTTACATGAACAGAAGACTTCTATTTCTGGCTTGAACCAATTGGAAGTAGATTTCTGTCAATTACAATGGAGAGTCCTAATTGAGCAGGGTGCCCCTAGCAGGCCTTGTTCCCTAGCCGCGGCTGATATTTAATCTAGGGGAAGACCTCCTCTGCCCAAACCAGGACAACGGGTTTCTCTACTCAGACTTGAAAGCGCTGGGAGTGTTTCGAGCCGAGCAGCACCAGCAGCAGTGCCCGCTGTGGCTGAGATTCCCCAGTTCCTGCCCTGCCCGAGGCTTGCTCCCTTAATCCTTTTCCCTTCTGGAGGACATTTCACTATCCCGAAAGAATCCCTTACACCTCTCCCTTTATTTCTTTTTTTTTAAATGTTTTATTTATTTCTAGGAGAGAGAGAGAGAGACAGCATAAGTAGGGGAGGGTCAGAGAGAGAGGGAGTCACAGACTCTGAAACAGGCTCCAGGCTCTGAGCTGGCAGTCAGCACAGAGCCCGACGCGGGGCTCAAACCCACGAACCGTGAGATCATGACCTAAGCGAAAGTTGGACGCTTAACCAACTAAGCCACCCAGGCGCCCCACTCCCTTTATTTCTTATTCTAACCAGAGTGAGTCTCTTGCACAATGTTAAGTATTGTGGATTCTCCAAGATCCCAATCCAGGCCTGGCCCCTTGTTCCCTGATCCCATGCAAGTCATTTCATTTCTCTGAGTCTTAGTCTTCTCTTCTGTAAAATGGAGAGACAAGCAGAACTGCTCTCTGGAGGTTATTAGGAGGATTACGTGAGACGAAGCAGGGGAAGCACTTGCCCACAGAGCCCACCACAGAGTAAGGGCTCACAAAGGGTGAGGGGCCATTGAGCTATGATTTACGTAAACTAACAACAGTGATGCGACCTACCTCACGGGTCCGGAAGATGATCCTGTACTGGTACTGAGGCCCGTGCTCCTTGTGGTCCTCCAACTTCTCCCGCTTGATGCTCACAGCCACTGGCCCCAGTTTCTCGTCCACACCAAAGTAATTGGCATGTTCTGAGAGGGAAGAGTTCAGAGTGAGTTCTCTGGGAAGGAGGGGTGCTGTGCCATGCCCGGGGCACATTCTTGTGCAACCTGTGGGGTCCTGCTCAAACAAACCTCCCGCTTGATCATGGCCACGCTTAACAGAGAGACCGACAGCAGGGCCTGACTGTGCCACCTCAGCCAAGTCACAGAACTTTTCTGAGCCTCAGTTCCTTCATCCAAGAAATGGGTACCCTGACACTACCCATAACTCACTGAGTTGATGTGAGGTGAGGGTGAAATGAGACTACAAATATTAAATGCTTAGCACAGTGTCTGGCACGTAAAAAACCCAGTCTATGGTTATGCCACACTTGCAAATGTTCATCATTAGCTCAGCTGCCGATCAGCCCTGTGAAGTGGTTAAGATTCTATACTAGAGGGCTGCGGGGCTCAAATCTGGGGTGTCTGCAAAGTTAGATGGTTGGCCCAGGCCAAGGCACTCCACAGCACTCTCATCAGTAAAATGGGATCAAGAAGGCTGGGCCCACCTCTCAGCACAGTTGTGGGGATTAAATAGGTTAATTAGCATGAAGCACTTAGCACAGAGCCAAGTACACAGTAAGCACAAAAGAAATGCTAGCTATTATCATCCCAGGGCATGATGTTTGTCAAGAAAAGGGACCATGATTCAAGTCCCCAAGCACTGCTTTTATCCAGCCATGTTCCTATACACCTAGGATACTTAAACACTACTCTTTTCCTTTACGGTGATGGAGCCATTGAATCATGGAGCAAGTTTCCTGTTCTCTTCCCTGAATAGCATCTGTCTCCCCCTTTCTCTAAAACATGCTGTTTTATAATCCTTCCAGGCAAACAGTTTTTTCCGACTTATAACCCAAGTGTTTCCTGCTTGTGGTGGATACCCACCAGCAGTCTGTCTTGACTCAAGTCAACATCTACCCCTTGCCAGAAATTCCTTCCCATCCCAGTGCTCTGAATACTTAATTGATGGTTCCTGTTCTCATGAGATGCTTTTAGTGGATCAAAAGCTTATCAAAGGCCTAAATAATGTGTGTTAATTAACACTGCTAGTCAGAACAGTGCTTGCACTGGGGTAAACCATCTCCCTGGCTGGTCAGAGAACATAAGACGTATCTGCTCCACAGATAATCGGTTCATTCCTAAACATCTGCAAGGCTTGTTCTGTTTTGTTTTCTACCAATACATACCCAGCGCCTTGCATTCCTGGCATACAGTAGGCACTCAGTAGACAATGACCAACGAGGAATTTATAAACTTCCAGGATTACCACAAAGTCCAATTTTGAAAGAAAATGGCTTTTTTTTTTTTTAAATAAAGCTCCCTAATGAGCTACCTGCTCGATGAAGAACTGCTTTCTTTTTTTAATATTTTAGGGGAGAGAGAGAGAGAGAGAGACAGCGTGAACAGGGGAGGGTCAGAGAGAGAGGGAGTCACAGACTGAAACAGGCTCCAGGCTCTGAGCTGGCAGTCAGCACGAAGCCTGACGCGGGGCTCGAACCCACGAACTGCGAGATCATGACCTAAGCGAAAGTCAGACGCTTAACCGATTAAGCCACTCAGGCGCCCCTAGAACTAAGCGCTTTCATGTACAATTGTATTTGGTCCTCACCAGTCTTACGTAGATATTTCTCTGTGTGAGTTGAAAAGAATGTGTTCTCTGTTGGTTAGGAACAAAAATGAAGAATCAGGTTTGGACTCAGTCATTCAGATCCTCTATAGCCGGATTTCTTGACCACTAGATTGGTCAATTTCAGAGAGACGCTGTCAGTGTCCCCACTGACTGTTGATTTGTTCAATTTTCCCTGTAGCCTTAGCAGGTTTGATTTTATATCCCCTTAACCCAGGCTGCCAGGTCACAAACATTCACAACCTTTCTCCTGGTTAGCAACTGGCTGGAGCTTCCCCCACCCCCCATCCTTTTATTTTTGATTTTCTGTGTCCTTTTGTTTTGGGGCATGTGATGCTGCTACAATCATCTCCATTCCTCAGAGGAGGACACAGAGTCCAAGGGGTGAAATGTGTCACCCAAGCTAATAAGCTATGAAACAGGCACCCTGAACCCAGGGCTGTCTGGACGCCAATGCTGGAGTTCCAGGGCCTGCACACACTCTGAGCCCTGTGGAACGACTTAGTTGAAATTTGTTAGGTTTGACTAGGACACTGGTTGAAAAAAATTTTTTAACTAGTTGCTGTAGAATACTAGCTGCCTAGCCATTCTATTCTGCCCTTTCTCCTTTTTAACAAACACTCTCTATTCTTAGGAGAGGAAAAGGGGATTTGTCTAGCTGAAAGCCTGTATTTCCTAGGCTGCCTTATAGATAGTAGTGGTCAATAAGCAGCAGTGGCTAGCTATGGCTTCTGAGAAAGCTCTTTAAAGGGAAATGACTTGACAGGAGATCTGCTGTTTTGCCCTTAGCCTTTCGTTTTTCTCTTTGCCTGGAAATATGGATATGACAGCTGGAGCTGCAGCAGCCATGTTGGACCAGGAGACCACCGTGAGGACTGAAGGTCATGCACTAAGGATGGCATTCTACTGATACCGAGGAGTAACCATACCAGCCCTAAGCTGCTGACCTCCAGATTTCTTCATATCATAGAAATAAACTTCTATGTAGTTAAAGTCAGTCACTGGCAGTTATGAGCAATTCTAAATCAATAGTTACCAGCTTTTAAAAATTACGAGAGGGGCGCCTAGGTGGCTCAGTCGGTTTAGCGTCCGACTTTGGCTCAGATCATGATCACACAGTTTGTGGGTTCAAGCCCCGCGTCAGGCTCTGTGCTGACAGCTAGCTCAGAGCCTGGAGCCTGCTTCGGATTCTGTGTCTCCCTCTCTCTCTGACCCTCCCCTGCTTGCGCTGTCTCTCTCTGATTCTCAAAAATAAATAAAAAACATTAAAATTTTTTTTTAAAAATTAGGAGAATCTACATTAAAGAAAAGCTTCACTTGAGGAGAATCTTGAAAAATCTGAAACACTGGGTTTGCCTGTTTCCTGGAGCTGAGTAGGAGCTGCCCTTTGCCCCGTCCCTGCCCAGCACCTGTAGCTGCCTGGGTTTGTGGTCTCTGCTCCTCGAATTGTCCCACCAGCACCAATGAACCTAATGATGTAGGAAGTCCATCTCTCCCTGGTGTTAACGCCTTCTAAACATCAACAGCTCCACCTTCAGAGGGTATCTGGAAACTGCCTGCTTTGTCCTGCACTCATGGGCTCCCAACCTGGGCTTGTCCATCATCATCTCCTGCCTGGACTCCAGCAGCCACGTCCTCCCTGGTTTCCCAGCATGTGTCCCCCAGGAGGAGGCCATGAATACCTGAGTCAGTTCAGGGCCCTGTGCTGCTCAGAACTCTCTTGTGGCTCCATCTCGCTCAGGGTAAAGGTGAAAGTCCACCCCATGATTCACAAAGTCCCATGCTATCTGCCCCCATCACCTTCCTCATTCTCTCAGTCACTCCGTCCCAGCAACACCAGCCGCCTTCCTCCTCCTTTAGTGTTTCAGGACTATTGAAGTTGCTGTTCCCTGTGCAGGACCCCTGTCCCCAAGCCCCACACAGCTCTTTCCTTGAGCTCAGTACTCAAGCTACCTAGCAGGCGCTCCCAAACCATTCCCTATTGAAAATGAAGCCTCTGACCTTGACACTATTTCCCTCTCCCTTACTTTATACTTCTCCATTGTGCTTGCCACCTTACACTGCCTTACGTATGTATTTTGCACATCAATCACATGTTTCTTATCTTTACCCCCTCTTTAAGTGCCAGGAAGACAAGATCTTGATTTTACGCTAGTCAGTACTGGATCCTCAGGCTCTCAGGATCCTCAGAGAGTGCCTGACACCTAGCTGAACCCAGCGCGGCTCAAGGCTCTGGCGTGCTGACCCGTGTGAGGCGGCCAGCTAAGCGCCAGATGCGGCTCCGCTCCCTGCACCTCACCCCCTCTGTCCAAGGCAGGTCTCCACCCATGGTGCAACCTGAGGGGGCAGGAGGGCGGAGGGGCCCCGCACACAGGGAATGCCCAAGCGACGGGGGTCCCAAGGACAAGCTGCAGCCCGCCCGCCCGCCGCCGCCGAGTCACCTCGGCCCACGAAGTGGTCCTGGTAGTAGCGGGCGCCCAGGTCCACGTGCTCGATGCTGTACTGCCGCGGGCGGCTCTGCGTCCTCTGCTGCTCCTTGGGCACCTCCAGCACCGAGATGCTGGCGTTGGTGCGGTGCGCGCTGAGGGCGGGCTCGGCCGGGCGGCCCTCGCCGCCGCCGCCGAGCCGCGCCGCCGCCCGAGCTCACGTTGCGCTCGCACTCGCCGCCGATCTCGTTGCGGAAGTGCGGGCAGCTGAGCAGCAGGTCGTTGCTGTTGTCGTCGCCCAGGTCCTGCTCCAGGTTCTCCTTGCAGTTCAGGTCCTCGGTGCTGGGGAAGGCGGCGTCCAGGCCGCCCAGGCCGTGGGCCCGCGACGCCGAGAGGGCCGCCGTGGCGGAGGCGGCCGAGGCGCCCGTGGTGGTGTTGCGCCGCTGCGCCGTGGCCACCCTGTTGGCGGCCGCCTCGTTGAGGTCGAACAGCATGCTCTGCACGTCAAAGTGGGCGAAGCTCTTCTGGCAGACCCACGGGCGGCTGGCCTCCGGGGGGCTCCGGCCCTCCTCGGCCTCCCCCGGGGCCCGGCCCCCCTCGCCGTCCGCCTTCCCGCTCCTCAGCTTCCGGAAGATGGACGAGTCGGCCGCGTCCCCGCCGCCCAGGCCGCGCGCCGGCTTCTTCCGGGCCTTCTCCTTCTCCTTGGCTGGCTGGAGCGCCAGGAGGCCGTCCTTGGAGGGATGCCCGTTGCGGGGGTCCCCCTTGGCGCCGCCCCCGCCGCCCCCCGGGCCGTGGGGCCCGGGGTCGGCCTGCAGCAGCTCGCGGAGGTGCTGGGGGCCCGCGGCCTCCGGCTGTTCGCTGCGGAACTCGTTGAGAATGTCAAAGAAGCTCTGCTCGGGCACGCCCTGCACGTCGATGGAGGACGTGCTCCCGTACTCCCGGAAGAGGGGCAGGGCCCCTGTGTGCCGGGGCCCCCGCGGCTCCCCCGTGTCCTCCGCGTCACATTCGCTGAGGGTGATCTCGCTGCTGCTGCGGTGCCGCAGGGGGAGGAAGGCCCTACCGGGGGACCGGGGCCACCCGTCCTGGAATTCCACATCTTTGGACCTTCTCCTGGAGAGTCTGTGGAAGGCTTTGGGCCCCGAGGAAGCCGGGGTGCTGACGGGGGGCTGTCCGTTCTGTACGCTCCTCATGGAATGCGCCACCTTTGTGGCCTTCGTGCCATCTGCGTCCTGTGAGGGGCTTGGGTTGTTCTGCTCTCTCAGAGCGTCCCGCTTGGGCGGCCAGTCGGCCACTCTTGCGCGCACACCCATCTTGGGCACTGCAGGGGTGGTGGGACTGGGGCGGGTGGTGGCGCTGACTGGGCTCTCACCAACGGGCTGGGGCATGCCGCCGTTCTGGACCCAGAATCCCATGGGAGCATAGTCCCCCGTGTGCGGCCCGGGGAGGACATCGGCCCCCCTGGCCCCACAGCTGGCTGCCAGATCCACACCATCATTGGGAATGGGCCGATAGGTGGTCATAGTCCACACGCACTGGGGTGCTGCTGGCTCCCGTGAGCTGCCGAGTAACTTTATGGGGTCCCCTGGCCCTCAGCCATTGTTCAGGGCCGCCAGTCCCAGGATGAAGGATGCTGGCCCCTGAAACCTGACCGGAAGGTTGTGAGCCTGTGGAGTCCAGTTCTCCACCATCGCTGTGGACAACTGAGCCTGGACAACCTCGGGAGGCGGGTGCTGTCCTAAGGTCTCCAGACTGAACAGCTCAGCAGGACAGAGCAAGCAGTAGATGTGGGCGAGGGCCGGCAGGCTGCAGGGCTATCTTCCCTGCCATGCTGAAAAAGGAGAGAACACAAAGGTGAGATGTGAGGTTACTGTTCCCAGAGAAAGACTTTTTTGTGTGACAGAGCTTTATACTCATTTAAAAAACCTTTTCATTAAAGAAATTTTCAAACATACCCGAAGCAGTGGTGCCTGGAGGGCTCAGTCCGTTAGGCGTATGACTCTTGATTTCGGCTCAGGTCATGATCTCATGGTTGGTGAGTTTGAGCCCCACATTTGGCTCTGCGCTGACAGGGCAGAGCCTGCTAAAGATTCTCACTCTCCCCACTCTCTGCCCCTCCCCAACTTGTGTGCACGCGCTCTCTCTCTCTCAAAATAAGCAAAATATTTTTTAAAATATACCCAAAGCAGAAGAGCGTACTGAGCACCCGACCAAGCTTCAACAACCACTAACTATTCTCATTCCTGTTTCATCTACCCACCCACTCCTATACTTTTTTTGGGACATATTTTAGAGTATGTCCCAGGTATCAGCTATAAATATTTAAACATATCTAGCAGTTAAAGCCTTTATCTTATTTTTTAAAATGTTTATTTTGAGAGAGAGAGAGTGAGCATCATATTTGCTTGCAAACCAGGGAGGGGCAAAGAGAGAGGGAGACAGAATCCTAAGCAGGCTCTGCTCTGTCAGGGCAGAGCCTGATGAGGGGCTTGATCTCACCGTGAGATCATGACCTGAGCCAAAATCAAGAGTTGGATGCTTAACTGACTGAGCCACCCCAAGTAGTTAAGTCTTTAGAAAATTAGCCAAAATACTCTCATCACACCCATCTAGATTAACAAGAATTCTTTAGTATCACGTAATACCTCGTATCTGCACTGCATTTCCCCCAGTGTCTCAAAGGTGTCTTTTAGAGTTGGTTTGTTTAAAGCAGGATCCAAACAAGATCCCTACCCTAATTTGGCAGGTAATAGTTCTTAAGTCTCTTCTATACTGTCTCCTGCACCCCCATCACCTTTATTTTGACGCTATTTACTTGTGGAAGGAATGAGGTCATGCAACCCGTGGAGTTCCCCACTTTCAGGATCTGGCTGACTTGTCCCTTGTGGTGTCATTAAACACATTCCTCCACCCGCTGTGAGTACTGCAGGTAAAGGCTGGACTTCTGTCTATCTGTCCTGCTGTCTACCTGACCAGAAATGACAGATGAGTCACCACGAGCACTGGTAGGTTTGGGGGAGGGGAAGTCTCTGGAACACTACGTGATTAATAGATACCATGAGCCAGTAAATCAGCTCCTGTCACTTCTTTGCCGAAATCTCCCCAGGGGCTCCTTACTGAATTAGAGTAAAATCCAAATTCATCTGCTCGCCCACAAGCCCCACAGGCTCTGGTCCCTGCCAGCCTCCCCGATGCCTCTCCCCATCCCTGACTTAGATCCCATCACACTGGCCCTCTCTTCTGTTGTGTTGACATATCAGACCCCACCCAGGACATCTGGCCATCCTTCCCTGGTTCTTCACAGGCTGGCTCCCTTGCATGTCAACTCTTCAGTGAAGCCTTCCCTATGAAGGGAAGCCTACCAACAACAGCGGTGCTTTCTGAGGAAGGGAAGGCTGTGTGTGTGTGTGTGTGTGTGTGTGTGTGTGTATGTGTGTGTGTGTGTGTGTGCACGCATGCACACGCGTGCACAGCGCACTTCCTAACCCATTCCCGGAGGTATGGAGTGAGTTGGCAGAGACCCAGGAGGAAACATGAAGCAGATTATTCATGAAGCAAGAGAGGCAAGCCTGTAGCACCTGAGAAAGTGAGAACCAGAAGGGGTGGGGGGAGGAGTCAGGAGCAAGAGTTTACCCCTCTTCTTAGCCCCCAGTGGAGCATTCCTGATTCCTGACTATGTTGCAAGGAGGCACACGGCGGCAGAGAAGGGGGAAGGAGGTGGAAAGCCCCAGAGCTGGGTTGGTTATGGGAGACGGGAGCAAGGCCAGGTGAGGCTGGGTAAGCTGGATAGCACAGGTGTCTTCTAAAGAGGCAGGTGGGCCTCAGCTATGGGGACCAAGCTTTGCAGGAATGTGGATGCCAGATCACTGGACTTTAAAAATTTTTTTTAATGTTTATTTCTGAGAGAGAGAAAGGGGTGGGGGAGATTGGGGGAGGGGCAGAGAGAGTGAAGGAGACACAGAATCTGAAACAGGCTCCAGGCTCTGAGCTGTCTGCAGAGCCCAGTGCAACGTGGGGCTTGAACTTGGGAATGGTGAGATCAGGACCCGAGCCAAAGTTGGATGCTTACCTGACTGAGCCATCCAGGCACCCCTGGATCACTGGATCTTTAAATCCAGGAACCAGAAATCTTGAATTGTGTGCAACTTCTCCCAGTTTGAAAAACAAAAATAACAGCAGCAACAACAACAAACTACCATGCAGAGAAGATCTCTATAAGAATTTTCAAGAAACTGTGATTGTCTCTGGGAAGGGGAACTAGATCGTTTTACCCCCACTCCCAGTCCCCTCCCTGGGTTGGTAGGGGCACTTTTTTTTTTTTTTTTTGAGGTTACTTATCTTGAGAGAGAGCACCTGAAAGGCAGAGAGAGAGAGAGAGAGAGAGAGAGAGAAGCCCAAGCAGGCTCTGCACTGTCAGTGTAAGATCCCAATGAAGGGCTTGAACTCATGAACTGAGAGATCATGACCTGAGCCACAATCAAGAGCTGAATGCTTAACCTACCGACCCAGGTGCCCCTGGCCAGAGGCACTTCTTGTGCTTGGCAGCACAGCCTCACCCCTGGGTCAGCCTGGCAGAGCATGGCAGATTAGTCCTTTGAGGCCACATTCGGGTTGGCTGGGAAAACCAGTGGCCCAGATGTGACCCCGACCTGCTTATGCAACCACCTCCCAACAGATGGGCTTTGCTGATGGCATTTTGTTTCCAGCTCAGTCAGAAACCCCCAATCTGTTTTTGCTCCCTCCTGTGAAAACACACAGATGTTCCTGAGGCCCTGGTGTCTTTCTAGCTGGAGCAGGTGTAGCCGAGTCTCCCGATGATGCTCGGAAGGCTGAGTGATACCCGCAGCCTCTCTGGGATTCAGGGACTGGTGCACACCAGTCCCTTTCCAGCTGCCTGCTGTCAAGCTCTCCCCTCCTAAGAATATGCTCATCTTTCTGATAGGGAACCCCCGTTACGAGGGCCAGACTGTCTGGGTTCGGCTCGTGGTATGCCTCGGACTGGTTACTGACACCGTGACTCAGTCTGGAGAGGGGGGAGAAGACCACCTATCTCCTGGCCACTACTATTGCTACGGTTCCTCCCTTCATGTATATTCTCCCTCCCCACAACCACAGAAGCACAGCCAGGGGCGGGCTCGGCGGCGGAGCGTTCTCTTCTGCACCTGTCTGCACAAGTTCCTGCTCTCCAGTACTCCTTGGTTCCTGCCTGTTTTCTATGCCTGTCCTCTGGCCTCCTGGTGATCTGTAAGCCCCTAATAAATTCTGCTTCTGCCCAAGATTGTCAACCGTGGCTTCTGCTGCTGGCATGGGAGGACCTTGATTAATACCCACTGCTGTGTACAAGGACGGCAGCTGGGGACGGCGGCATGACGAGAAGCACGTGGCAGTGGAAGAGTCGGGTAGGGATGCATTTGGCTGCAAGTAACAGAATACCATCCAGTGGTGGCTCGGGCAAGGAAGATACTTCGTTATCTCATGTGACAGGCCCGATATGGCAGCTCCACTCTTGGTACACTGGAATGATGCCAGGCACTTTCTCTTCCTCCACCCCATCAAATCCTGCTTTCCTTCAGTGTGCTTACATCTTTGGCTTTTGACCTCAGAGTGGCAAGCTGGCAGCCACACCCACACTTCTTACTGAACCATGGGCAAGGGGTAAGCAAGGGATGATGGAAGACTGTTCTTCTTACCCATCTGACCCTCATCAGGAAGGAGAATGTTTGCCAGAACATTCCTCCTACCTCCACAGACTTTCTTATATGTCTAATTGGCCAGAATGTGGTCACATATGGCCATTCTAGGAGCAAGGAAAGTGGGGAAAGCCAAGAATCTGGGATCATCCTGATTGCCCATGGGCCAGTGATGACTTACCTCTGGCTTTTTTAGGGGCCATGCTGGCTCCCTAAAAATGTCATGGTCTGTTGGAAGAGCAGGCAGCTAACAGTGAATCTGTGTAAATGCTCCCAGAATGTCACTTGTGAAGCTGGGGAAGTCTAAGCTGAGAGGGTGCTCCCTTATCAAGCTCCTAAAACTTGGAGGCTGGAACAACAGACAAGCGGCCTCAATGCTCTGGCTCTGAAGGGCCTTGCTCTTCTGTGAAGGAGCCACAATGTCTACAGAACCTCCCAGGGCAGAGCAGAAGGGAAAAACACAAGCTCTCCAGTGGTAGACACTTGGTTTGTTTCTCCAGAAAACCCATTTTCCAAAAACAGCCCAGATTTCCCTTTGGGAACCTGCGTTCTCTGACTCCCACCCGATGGACTAGAGGAGGGGCTCCTTCCTGACCATGTAACCTGATCAAAACCAGTGAGACCCAGCGACATGGTTGCCAAGAGTCCGAGGGCTGAAGGCTGTGCTTTACCCTCTCACCAGGAGTCTGAGAGGATATGAGGGATGGAATCACTGCAGGCATCTTGTGACCATGAGGGAAGAAAGAAGAATCATTTGTGAAAGGGGCTGAAAGTTAAGGGGGCAGATCTGGGAGCTACCACGAATGTGACCTTTCTAGAGTCCAGATCCTTCACTAAGCACTATACATTTGTTATCTCTCTTAATACCACAACCCTATGAAGTAGGTATTATCTCCATCTTAACATAAGGAAACTGAAGCGAACAGATTAAGTAACGTGCCCAAGGCCAGGTGGCCACGAGGTGGCAGAGTTGGGACTGATCCAGAAGCTTCATCCCTCAAGTTGGGCAGTCCTAAGTTCAAGCACGAGCCCTTCTGGTTGCCCAGTGGGCAAAGTCCTGGACTTTCAATTCTCTGTTTCCTCACTGGTGACGTGGGGCAAAATATCTCCAGATCCAACTGCTCCAGACTTGGGTAGCCACCTGCTTACTTGACATCACCACATATATATGTCACACGCACTGTAAACTGAACATTCCCAACACGAACCCTTGATTTTTCCTCATCCACAAAACTCGTTCCTTCTCAGAACAGTCAGAGTAGGCTAGGTTATGCCATAGTAACAGAGAACCCCATCTTCTAGGGGTTTGCCCAATGGAGGTTTGTTTCTTGTTCATACTGCATGTCCAACACGGGCGGGCCAAGGGCCTTCTCATGCCAGCTCTACTCCCAGTTGACAGAGCAGCAGTTACATGAGACCCGGCCAGTTTCACGGGTAAGGGGCATGGCTGAACTATGCAAGAGTTCCTGCTCAGGAATGACACATATCACTTCTCTCACCTCTCACTGGTCAAATCAAGTCACACACCGAAGACTGGTGTCAACAGAGCCGTGCGGTAGAGTATCTGTCAGAGCAGGGATGCTGTCTGCTTCTTCCACATCTCAGGGGAAGGCACCTCCTTCCATCCAAGGCCTCCAGCTGGGAACTCCCTTCACATTCTCAATCCACTACTCCGTGCCCTGCTGACTCTCCCATGGCAGCTCTCTCACCCTGGTCTGAGCTGGGAGACTGCAGACCATAGCCTCACCGTTACCTCTCCTTCCGTTCCCGCTCCTCTAGGTGCCCTTTCCCACGCAGCAGGCAGAGCAATCTCAGGACTCGTATTTATATTTCAATCTTAGTATAAATTCAAATCTTAGGATAAAATTCAAAATCCTCACCTTAGCCCTCAAGGCTCCTTTCCTCTTCTCCTTGTTCTGGGAGCCCCAGCCACAGGGTCTTTCAGTTCTACTTACCTATGGCTTCTCTGCCCTGTTGCCTCTGGGCCTTTGCATGTGCCATTCCCGTTGCCTTTCCCTTACCTAGATAGTTCTTTCTCAAGACTCAGGACAAATATCACTTGTTCCACATAACTTTTCCTTCTCACGAACTTTGTTCAATCCCCAACCTGAGTGCTCAGAGCACTCTTACAGAGCATTTCTCTTTGGGGTTACCTGCCTTAGTGTGTATACATAATTTACCACGTAATTAAATGTTTGCCGTACGTAAGGTTTGTGAGACACTGAAATGGGAGAGTATTACTGCCTGCCTCTCCAGCACAGGCCGGACACACAGTAGGTCATTAAGAAATATCCACTAAAGAATAAATATCCTCATTCAGACCAGGAATAGCACTGGCTCTGTCAGGGTCTGTGACCTAAGGGTAGGTGGTGTTTGCTTGGTGACCCAGCATCATGTCTGCCCCCGGGAAGAAGAGTGTTCAGGAAGCTGAAAGTAATGTGTGGAGTATGTATGTGCATGTGTGTGCGTGTGTGCGTGTGCATGCTGGCCCTTCACGGGCCTTTGGATGGGGGAGGAGGTAGGTATCCAAGGTCTCCTTCCTAGACAGCCCTCTGCGTCCATGGGTGCCCCCGTCTGCTCCAGGGGTTACCTCTTCACGGAAATGGGATGCAGGCACTGCAATGGGGACTCAGCGGGACCTAAGAGCTCTGGACACTTCAGGGTCATGGGCCCTAGTCTGAGGGTTACTCTCAGAGGCTCAGGGGGAACGATGACCCCACTGCATGCGCCTGGCAATTCAGTAGTTTCTGGGCACATACTAGTTGTTCATTCGTCCAGTAAGAACTAGTCCTTGCAGCTTATGTATATGACCAACACCTATCACATTCTTACAAATCATTTAGTCCAAAAAGTTTATTCAGTCAAAAAAGAAAAAGCACTAAAACCTTATTCTTTTTATTGAACACTGACCAGGCATGTATAACTCATTCATTCATTTCGCAAACACCAAGTACCTAACATGCATTCATTTATTCAACACGCTTCTCAAGCACCTACTATGTGCTACTGTTGTAGGTGCTGAAGAAGATACAGCCCTGAGCAGGACCACACACCCGCCTCTCATGAACTTACTTCCAGGAGAGGGAAGCCAGAGAAGTAAACAAAGACAGAAAACAAGGTAACTTCAAAGGGTGGTCAGCAGTTTAAAGGAACACAACATTGTGACAGGGTGGGGCTGGGGGCTACTCCCAACGGGAGGGCTTGTGGTGGGGTGCCATCTGACCCGAAGAGAGGGGTATGCTGATGAGCGACGCTGACATGCACGGGCGGGAAAGCTGGGAGTGGCCAGTGCATAAGGCCCTGTGGGCTTGTCAAGACACCAGTGCTCACCCCCACTGTCCATTAGAGGCACCAGAGGAGCTTTGTAAAAATATAGGTGTCCACACTCCACCCCTAGAGAGTCTGAATCAGCTGGTCTGGGGTGGGGACCAGGCCTGAGAGCCTCCTAAAAGCTCTGCAACTGATTCTCATATGCAGCCAGCGCTGAGGACCGGGGAAGGAGCAGAGAGCAAGGAAAGGAGCGCTGACACCAAGCCCTGTGCAAGCAGGAGAGCAGGTGTGGTCCCAGCAGTGGGTGTGGTCTAGGGGGCAGGTGGTCCGTGGTGTGGGATGCTGAGACGGTCATGTGTGATGTGATTTTTGGTCTGAAGGGCACTGGTGACCACCGCGGTGGGTACTTCAGGGGACCGCTGCTCTGGGAAGCCTTGTGCACACCCCTTGACCCCCAGTGCTGCTAGCCTACCCTTTTTTTTTTTTTTTTTTTTTACCTAGCTTCCTACCATTCCACAGATACAATCCTCCCCATCTTCCCTGTACTTAGTTCCCAGAGTCTGCACATACCCAGGACTATCGGAGTTAGCCCACTGGATCTTGAAGCCTCTGAGTACCTTTGGTCCTCCTTCAGACTCTGAGTAGCTCCGAGTCTGCAGTGGGCTAGGTCTGCCACATGGGTTCTTGATGCACAGGCAGGGTAGGGACGATGATGTAGTGGTGACAGTAGTAAGAGTAAGGTTAACACGTACTTGGCATGCATTAACAGGTGTTGTGATAACTTTACAAAGCAGAGACTTCTAGCATGCCCATTTTACAGATGAGGCAAACAAAGGTCACGTGGCTGAGTTGCATAGCTGGTAGGCAGGTGGGGCAGCGGGGCCCCAAACCTTGTCAGTTTGGCTCCCACACCTTTGCCACAGTGCTCTAAATAAAAGACAAGGCGGCCCAAATGAGCGTGTTGTGTGGATACATAAATGATGCAAATTATCTTCAAAACCAATTCATAAGGACAAAAACTCTAGAAAGTCAGCAATAGCTCAGGAGACTTCAGGTTAAGAATCTGTTTTCTCCCTCCAGGTCTTCCTCTACTTTAATGGAAACCTAAGCATGCACAGGCCCACTGTGGAGCTCCCCTGAGCAAACAAAAAGGATGGGATGGAACTTCTCCACGTCTCATTAGGAAGCCTTGAGGCAGGGACTGCTCCATCAGCAGCCACCACCCTCCAGAGCCCCAGGTACTACTCTGATCTGTTTTTTACTCTTGGTGCTTCTGACACCAGATGTGTGGCTCTTCGGCACCAAGCAACTCTCCAGTTCTCTGCAGACTCCCTGGGTGTCCTACAATTTAATTCAACCCTGACACTAACTATCTGGAGTTAGCACAGACCCCACAGGTTAAGGGGTCAATTCCACCAGACTGCCCCCCCACTTCAGATGCTAATCACCAGTGGGGGGGATCCCTAGGTTACCCACATGTCTGACTGACTTGGTTACAAACTGGGGCTCCCACAACCCCCTCCTCAGGTTCTGCTCTAACAGCTCACAGAACTGTAACACTTTACTTACTATTACTGGTTTATTATAAAAGACAGAAATGAACAGTCACACGAAGGGATATTCAAGAAGTCCCAAAGGGTCTGGAGTGCAGAAGCCCCTGTTGCCATGGAATTTGGGGTGCACCACCCTCCCGGCCTGTGGATGCGCTCACCAACCTAGAAGCTCTCTGAACTCTGTTGTTTAGGGTTTCGTGGAGGCTGCGCCCTGTGGGCACAATTGATTAAATCACTTGATCATCGGGAACTGATGCAATCTCCAGCCCTTCCCCCCTCTCCCCTCCCTAGAGGTCAGGGGGGTGGGGCTGAACGTTCCAACCCTCAAATCACAAGGTTGGTTTCCCTGGCAACCAGCCCCCATCCAGAAGCTATCTAGGAGTCCACCAAGAACCACCTCATTAGCATAAACTCAGGTATGGTTGAAAGGGGCTTATTCTAAAGAACAAAAGAGGCCCCTATTACCCAAACCACTCAGTAAATTCCAAGGGTTTTAGAAGCTCTAGGGGCCAGGAACTGGAGACAGAACACCAAATACGTATTTTTTAACTTTTTTTCACACCGTGAAAACTTGCACTTTCCTATTTAAGGTCAAAGAACCCAGAGAATTGGTGTTTCTAATTTAAATCTTACAGTCATTACACTCAAACTAGCGGGGGTCCCCAGAGTCTGAGTTCCTGACAGGCCTGTTCCCTTCGAATGTGTGTAAATCAAAAGAGATTCTCCCCCTTCTTTGAGAGAATAAGGGGATGAATTGTAATTATGAGCTGAAGTTTTAGGTGTGCACATTATTTTATTAAAAAATTTTTTTTAAATGTTTATTTAGTTTTGATAGACGGAGAGACAAAGCGTGAGCACAGGAGGGGCAGAGAGAGAGGGAGACACTGAATCTGAAGTGGACTCCAGGTTCCAAGCTGTCAGCACAGAGCCTGATGCGGGGTTTGAACTCACAAACTACAAAATCATGACCTGAGCCGAAGTCTGACACTTAACTGACTGAGCCACCCGGGTGCCCCAACACACTATTTTATTTTAATCCAGCAATTCATTTCTAGGAATCTGTGCCTCAGATATTCACACCAGTGCATGCCGGAAGACAGGTGCACGGTGGTTTCACTGCAGGGGTATTCACACCACCACACTGCTGTAATATGGAAGAGGTGGGAACAGCCTAAAAGCCCGTTGGCAGCGGATGGGTTAAAGGCTCCTGGGTGGCCCAACTCCAGGACACAATGCAGCTGCAATAAATAGTGAAGCAGAGGTAGCGCCAGGTGTCCTGCGTGCTGCAAGATGCCCACTTGGCCCAGAGTGAATGAGTATAGTTCGTACATGCTTAGAGGAGTGCTCACCGTGTACCAGGCTACGTGCTTTACACACATTAACTCCTTTAATCCTCATGAAACCCTGTGAGGGAGGGGCTGTCACCATCCTCATTAAAAGAAAAAATTTTAAATGTTTATTTTTGTGAGAGAGAGCG
The DNA here is from genome assembly GCA_017311185.1 of Proteles cristata cristata. Lineage (NCBI taxonomy): Eukaryota > Metazoa > Chordata > Mammalia > Carnivora > Hyaenidae > Proteles > Proteles cristata. The sequence goes on along the minus strand of JAESUZ010001102.1, from coordinate 480,293 downwards.
GCAGGGTGCAAGTGGGAGAGGGGCAGAGAAAGAGGGAGACACAGAATCTGAAGCAGGCTCCAGGTTCTGAGCTGTCAGCACAGAGCCCACAGCAGGGCTTGAACCCAAGAACTGCGAGATCATGACCTGAGCCGAAGTCAGATGCTAAACTTACTGAGCCACCCAAGCGCCCCACACCATCCTTATTTTAGAGCCAATGCAACTGAGTCCAGAGAGGTTGAGTAACCTGCCCAAGATTACTCAGCAGGAAAGCAGTTTCACTGGGATTTGAACCCAGGCAATCTAGCTTCAGAGTTTCTTCTCTATTGTGTACTTGGTGGAGAGAAAGAGGCAAATTGCAGAATAAAACCAAACAAAATAATAGGGCTTAAACAAAAGGGGGTGGATTTCATTACAGAGAGAGAGATAACGTAAATGTATATATAGGAAAGGACCTAGGGGGACACCCACCAAACTATTAACAGTGGTTACTTTTAAGGAGTAAAACCAGCGTGGAGATAAAAGGATAACTTTTTAAAAATTCTACATGCCTGTGCTTGAATTCGTATAAACACGTAAGTCAAGGCTTTCTTCAGGCTCCCCTAAGAGGCCCTGTCCCGAACCCACATTCCGGAGAGAGGTCTGCATGCTTTCTTCCAGACCTTTTTCTGTGTCTACAAGGAAAGGCTCACAAGTGCACAGGGTACGATTGGCTCAGGCTTTAAATTTCCAGTTTTGGAAGTGAGCATGTGAGGAGAAACATGGGCAGGGGGAAAGCCACGCCCCGAAAAGCCAGGACTGTACAGGATGCAGAGTCAGAACAGATAGAGATGTACCACCTCCACAGCTGAGCCCCAGCCCCGCGTCAGCCCTGCCTCTAGGGCCCATGAGTCTGAAAACTCTCAGTGGAGATTCCTCCTTGTCCTGCAGGCTACTCGCACCCAGACCCACTGAGGGAAGGAAGGGGCACCCCATCTTGTGTCCACATGCCCCTTTGGTGAAACAGAGGCTGTACTTAAATCCTTAAACTACAATGTCACCTTCTTTGTTTTAGTTTGCTAACTAGAACGGTTGAAGTGATGTAGGTTGAATGCTTGTATAATTACATGCTTATATAGAGAGATGAATTAAAAAAATAAACAGCCTTCACACTTGCTTTCCTTACTTATTATCAGACTTGGGAGATTTCCTAATATGGCGGCTGTAGCTCAGTGGTTAGAAGCAAAGACTACTCAGGTTCAATTCCCAGCTCTGTCACTTAATTACCTAGACCTTGGGCACACCACTTAGCCTCTCAACATCTCAGTTTTCCCATCTGTAAAACAGAGATAATAATAGGACTTAACTCTTAGGGAAGTTATGAGTTAATGAACGTAGAGACAGAAAATCCCTGGCACACTGGAATATACAAGTATTAGCTGTTAACAGTTTACTTAAGAACAATAAAAAGAAAATATGTTTGGTTCAAACAGAACCAAATGTGGCCTTGGCAGGGGCCCTGGCTGCTCTGGGCTCAGAAGCCGGGTAGCCTGGGGGGCCTGCCTTGAACAAGAAGCTAGGCAAGCCCCTCCTTCCTGGGGGCCCGGAGCCAGACTCGTGGGGGAGGTGCCCCTTCTGAGTCCCTGTGGGGTCGGGTGGGTTAGGCAAGGGTGTCCCCACCTCCCCTGAAGGCATGTGGATTAAACATCTTGTTCCAATTCTGGGCATCGTCCTACTCACTTCAAATGAGACTCTGAAATGCGAAGTTAGAAAAGGATGCCCCCTGGAGCATGGGCATGAGCACCAGGCACGAACACCAGGCCCGGCCAGGAGCTGCAGCCAAGCGTGTGCTCTGAGATGACGTGACAGAGCTGCTGTGGCTGCAGGCTGGATGAGGGGCTTGGGGTCGGGGAAGACCTTCTGGGGAGACTTAAGCAGGGGGACAACCACTGCTCCGAGCGGCCGGACGTGCCTACAGGGATCCCACTGGGTCTAGCCAGGCCCGTTGACAAGCCACATGCACTGGTGTAGCTGTGACATTTATTATGATTCTGAAGCTTTCTGGTAAACAGCTGCTGCCTAGAGCCCCAAGGGTCCCCCCATCACTGTGTGGGGCGATGCTTCAGGGTCCGCTCCCACAGCTGTCGCTGCCCAGGTTGGGGTGGTGGTTAAATGTTTAGTATGTCCCCCAATGGGCTCACTCCTGTGACCAGGCTGAGCCTTCTTTAGAAGATGGTGTCTTGTCAGCATGGAGCCTGACTTGCGAACTAATCCCAGCTAATTGCCCCCGAAACCTGCTAAGATCACATCTGTTGGGCTCGGAGATTAAATCAATATTTGACAATCTTGATTAAATACAGCCAGGGAATCCTTGTCAGAGAACATCTGTTAAAGCCCTGCTCTTTCCATCTTGCTCTTAGGGGGCCAGCCGGGGGCATCTCAGGCTCTGCTTCTTACCTGAGGAGATTTGAAGTGGGGGTTAGACAGAAACAGAAAGGCTCCCTGTCAGGGGAGGGGAGGGGAGTGAACCTTGCTGTCCAGGGGGGCGCCATCTGCCAGCAGTAATCACTTTACCTGCCCCGACCGTGGGGGCTGCTGAGGGTCAGTCCCCAGGCGGTGTGGAGCACCTGCCACAAAGCACTGAACTCATCTCCTAATGGTCCACTGAGGCAGTGCTCTCGTCACCGCCATTTCAAAATTGGGAAACTGAGCTTTGAGAGGAGACAGTGCTTGCCCAAGATCACAAAGAGAATGAGAGGAGGAATAGGGGTCTGGACCTGGGTCTGGCTGACTCCAGGGTCTGCCCTGTGACCTCTCAGGACCACTCTGCATGAAAGACCAGTCGTCAAAGGAAAGAGCAAAAATGGGCACTTCTGCCATCAGGAGCCGAGACTGGAGGCCTGCTCCAGTGTCCAGTTCCCAAAGCTACATGTCACGGTGGTGGCCCCTCTCAGCCTATGCAGCACCCCTGGGGGAGGGCCCTGCTGTTCTCCCCAATCTGCTGAAGGGAACACGGAGACTCAGTGGGGGCAAGTTACCTGTTCCAGATCACCCACTGAGGTAAAAGGCAGAGGTGGGGCTGGAACCCCCTGGGTGACTACAGCCACCATAACCACGGTCATCTCCAAAAAGCAGGGAGAGTCAGCAGGACGGGCCTCAATAAATGCCTGCTCTCCTTCCTTGAGTGGTTTTAAGACAGCAATGAGGCTCATCCTGGGATCAAATCCTGGCCCCCACACACACCAGAGAGGATTAGCAGGCCACCTCCTGCCGCACAGCCACGGGGGCCCAAGATGACCCCCCAAAGGTGCACTCCCCATAGTGACAGCATATAAGCACACACACATCCTTACTCAGGATTTTACAAACAACAATAACAACAACTAGGCGGCTGTACTCAAGGCACCCTCGTGGGGGGAGGGGTGGGGAGCAGTGGTCAGACCCCCAAATGTCTGTAGCCACTGTTTGCTGCTCTTTCCCCAGATCCAAAGCTGTGCTTGGATCAGAGGAGTCCTCCACAAGTATTTTCTGAGTCCATTAAAAAGAAAAGAAAAAACAAAACCAACCAGTCAGACACTTGGCCAGATAAGCAACTAGCTAGTCAATCAGATAAGCAACTAACCAACCAATCATCCAGTTACCCAACCAACCAGCAAGCCAACAGCCAGTTAACTACCCAACTGGTCTCCCATTTCTGTGTCCCTGTCTCTATCTACCTCTGTACCCCATCTCTCGGGATTGCTATCCCGTTTGTGTCCCTGTTCACATCTGTCCGTGTCCCTCTGTGTGTGTGTGTGTGTGTCTCTCACATGTGTGCACACACAGGTGGCCGTAGCCCTGCACATTCCTGGCCCTGGAGTCACAATCCCACGGTAACTCACCACTGACGATGTGTCCCAGGTCAGGCGGCCTCTGCCTGGCCCCTCCTAACTCCCTCCCATATTCCAAGTTCCCAGCAACTGCTGGAAGGGATAGAAACTAAGGAATTGGCCAAGATTAAAAAAAAAAAAAAAAAAGCTAGGAGGCAGATCCCAAACTGTCTGTCTAGTAAAAGAACCACTGACATATGTGGCATGGTTAGGGCCCCTAATTTCTCATATTCCAGGAAGGATTTACGCCTGCCTTGTCCAGTCTCACCCCCAACCTGAAGTGGAATCTTACACGGAAATTGGTTGCTATAACCAGAGAATCGACTAAGAAGCCCCAAGGAGAATGTATTCAAAAGTAATTCAGAAGAATGGCAGACTTTCTCTTAACATTAAAAAAAATAGTGTTAAAAAATCTCTATGCTACGTATTTTGTATCTATATACACACTGAAGGTGATGTAGAGCAAAGATCTGGAAGTTACCCCAGGGAGGGGAGTGACTCTGTGTGTGTGTGTGTGTGTGTCTGTGTATGATCCTGTCGCCTCACCTGTATACCTACAGACCACCTGTACTATTATTTACTTAAGTTAGTCCTTTCAACCAACTCACTAAAACCTTAATAAGACCAGTATGGGATTCATTATGGTTTTTTTAATACTCATCAAACAAAACGCACAAACACGAGCATCTGTACAGGCTGTGTATCAATGGGAGTGAACTCTGGTACCAGAAATGTGCTGACATCAAAGCCAGAATGCAGCTTCCAGACAGGATTCTGAGCAAAAGAGGCAGACACAGAACAATGTGCATAATTTATGATTCTGTTTATACAAAGTTCAAAAACAGGCAAAATGAAACCATGTTACTTATACTCTCATCTTTGAACAAACCTTCAGAAGGCAAGAAATGGTGACATGGAAGTCGGGGAAGGAGTGGCTTCTGGGGGCTGGAGGGGGTGCTCGATGGCGGGGGACATAGAGGCTTCTGGGGTGCTGGCAAAATTCTCTCTGTTGATCAGGGGGTGACATGAATGCTTGCTTTATACGTGTATTTACAGTTTACACACTTCTCAGTGCAAATGTGATGTGACGTGTCACAGTAACAAAATTTTAAACCTTTTGCACTGTACAAATTCTTTTTAAACAATGAGACTGTACTATTACATGTGTAATCTTAAAAAAACAGATAAGACTCTCTTTGAAGACCTGTGTGTGTACACACACACACACACACACACACACACACACACACACACACAGCCCAGTCATTCTCTGCTCCCCTGGCTCAAAATTCACTTTTTTTCCTTTAAAAAAAGGTTTCTGCTTCCCAGAACCGGCAGAACCACCTCACCTGTCCAAGCACAAACACGCTGGGCATGCTGGGGGGTGTGCACTTCCTCCTAGTCCTGGGGAGGCGGGGAGAGTGGGGGCTACACGCACAGGAGGGCTTTGGGGACAATTCAGCACATGACAACTGGGGACAGAGGGGCAAGGGCCTGCCCCCACCCTGCGGGAGGCCTTACGGGGCACAGGGGCTGTGGGGCCAAGCTGCCCTTAGGAGCACGCATCCTAGCCCTGCCCTGGCAGGCAACCCCACACTGAGCTCCAGAAAGGCTCTAGTCTTGACCCTTGACTAGGTGCAAAGCCTCTTGTCAACCCGAGGACCAGCTGGTAGATGGTAAAGGCCTGCAGCTCTGTTTGTGCAATGCGGTAATCAAACATCCTGCCCAGGGCCTGCACGTGGGATGGATGCCCATGCTAACACCAAGGCAGGAGGGCTGGAAGGGGGCACTGGGCCCTCAGGAGCTCAAAGCCATGGCTCCATAGGAGCCCAGGAAACGAGCCACTCATCCTAGGACAGCTTTCTCTCTCTCTCTCTTTCTTTCCTTTCTCTCTTTCCTTCCTTCCTTCCTCTCTTTCTCTTTCTTTCTTTCCTTCCTTCCTTCCTTCCTTCCTTCCTTCCTTCCTTTCCTTCCTCCCTCCCTTCCTTCCTTCTTTCTTATGTTCATAGTTGAAGGAGCCTTTCTAGAGGCAATCTGGAAATAGCTTTTAAAAATGTTCCTACCCTCTGACCCTGTAACGCTACTTCTGGGAACTGATCCCAAAGAAACAACGGAAATGAAGAAAAAAATTATGGCACTGGTAATTAAAAAAAAAAAAAAAAAAAAAGAACCAACCTCAATGTCCAACAACAGAATGGTTAAAAAAATTACGGCACAACCTTATGACATTTATCTACATGTACAGAGGCAGTCATTGAAGAAAGCCTGAAAAAAATACTCTAAAATGGGGGCACCTGGGTGGCTCAGTCAGTTAAGTGTCCAACTTTGTTCAGGTCATGATCTCACAGTTTGTGAATTTGAGTCCCATGGTGGGCTCTGTACTGACAGCTCAGAGCCTGAAGCTAGTTTGGATTCTGTGTCTCCCTCTCTCTCTGCCTCTCCCCTGCTCATGCTCTTTCTCTCCTTCTCAAAAATAAATAAACATTTAAAAAATACTCTCAGGGGCGCCTGGGTGGCTTAGTCGGTTAAGCGTCCGACTTTCGCTTAGGTCATGATCTCACGGTTCGTGGGTTCGAGCCCCGCGTTGGGCTCTATGCTGACTGCCAGCTCAGAGCCTGGAGCCTGTTTCAGTCTGTGACTCCCTCTCTCTCTGACCCTCCCCTACTTACGCTGTCTCTCTCTCTCTCCTAGAAATAAATAAAAAACATTAAAAAAAAAATACTCTCAAATATTAATTGGGGTTAGTATCTGGTGCTGGGACCAGTTTTGAAAATGTGTTCTTTGTACCTTCCTATATTCTCTCGAATTACTTTTAATGAATGTGTTTTCAAAATCCAGGAAACAAAGCAGTAAGTTTTCATTCACTTAACTGATTTCCATTCACTAGATGAATATTTCCTGAGAACCAACTATGTAATAAAGCAGTAAATGAGGTGGACACTTCTCTGCCCTTTGGGTGGAGAGGGAGACACACGTGCATTGAATGCATTTACCAAGTACACCTGTCAGCACAAAGTGGGATGTGGAAAGGATAAACTGACGAAGGGAAGAACAGGGTACAGCACAGTGGGTGATCAAGGAAGTCTTCATGAAAGGGGTGCTGGTAGGTGAGGGGAACAGATACAGCAGGTGCAAAGGCCCTGGGGGTGTTTAGGAGGCAGTGACTCCAGCTGAATGCCATGTAAGTAATGAACCTGATGAGCAGGAGAGTCCCATTAGGAGGCTGGTAGCCATCCCAGTGTTGGGGGGCGGGGAGGTAGGGGGTGGAGAGGGGTAGGAGTGGCATGGCCTGGAACGGGGATAGTGCTGACATGGGCGGGGACAAACTAGAGAGGATTTGGCTATTTCCTCCCATGAAGCGGAGCTCCACGGCACGCGGTCCTGGGTACCGGGCGGGCACCGGGTGCTGTGCCGAATCTGGTCACAGAGATGTGGGATGCCCCTCCTGTTCCCGCCCCTACGCTGTTCAGACTAGAGTGGGACAGCGATGAATAAACAAGTTATTTCAGGCCAGTATGTTTGGGCTGACCATCAGTTGCTGGGGCTGGGCTCAGCTTTAAGAAAACCTAAAAAGTATGGGGACACCTGGGTGGCTCAGTCAGTTAACTGTCCAATCTGGGCTCAGGTCAGGATCGTGTGCGGTTCGGGAGTTTGAGTCCCGCACCGGGCTCTGTGCTGACAGCTTAGAGCCTGGAGCCTGCTTCGGATTGTGTCTCCTTCTCTCTCTGCCCCTCCTCTGCTTGCACGCTGGTCTCTCTCTCTCAAAAATAAATAAACATTGGGGCGCCTGGGTGGCTTAGTCGGTTAAGCGTCCGACTTTCGCTTAGGTCATGATCTTGCGGTTCGTGGGTTCGAGCCGCGTCGGGCTCTGTGCTGACTGCCAGCTCAGAGCCTGGAGCCTGTTTCAGTCTGTGACTCCCTCTCTCTCTGACCCTCCCCTGCTTACGCTGTCTCTCTCTCTCCTAGAAATAAATAAAAAATATTTAAAAAAATATAAATAAACATTAAAAAAGGTTAAAAAAAAAAAAAGAAAAGAAAGAAAATCTGACAATTTCCCAAACAAAAGCTAGCCCCAGCCCTCCTACGGGTGGGGTGTGCCTCAAAGTCCTTCCCAGCCAGGTTTTCACAGGCTCACAAGCGCTGCTCAGGACGCCCTACAGCAAGGAATCTCCTTGACTCCCAAGGTGCAGATGAGGTAAGGGAGCACTAAGCAGTGTTGTTTCTTGACAACAAGAAGGAGGACTCAGGCCCTCAGTATGAGAATACTGTTACCCTCACAGGGAGGCTGCTCCAGATGCTGAATGTCTCATACTGGTGACTGCAGGCACTCCAGTGTTGTTCACATCCAAACCCGCTCTCCTTCCTGGAGAGAAGCCAGAATTTATTTGAAGCAGCAGGATGCCCCTCCAAAAAGCCTGCTTTGCCACGTTCCCCGTCAGCTTCAGCTACCTATGTGTCCCATTCTACCCCAGGAGAGGTTAAGGGGGAGTCAGCTGGGGGTGGGTGAAGGATTTTCTGGTGAAGCTACTACTTTCCAACAGAAAGGTGGACCCTCAGCCAGCACAGCTCTTCTACCCTTCCCCTTCCTGGAACGTGACTGCCATACATGGAGGTGAGGTAGCCGTCTTGTGATCATGAGGCTGAAAGCCACATGCTGAGGATGTCAGGGCAAGGAGTCAGAGGAGCCCACTCTCCCAGCCAGTGGCCCCACACAGTCTACCCATCCTCTCTTGTATTCCTTTGTACAAGAGGAAACTTGCCTACTGCTTGTTGGTTTCCTGTTACTTGTAGCAGAGTACAATCTTGACTGATAGAGGTCCTACCCAGATCCTCATTTTACAGAAAAGGAAACTGAAGCTCTGTGAGGGGAGGTCACTAGCCCAAGGTCACACAGAGCCAGGAAGAGATAAGGCTGGAATGTGAGCCTGTATCTCTAACCACTTCGCAGCAGCATCTTGAATCTTGGTCAAGAGTGCTGGCTTTGGAGAAAAGCTTGGCTTCAATCCGCTTCTCCATCTAATAGTTTGCTGCTCTGTCCCCCACATCAGAAGCATGAACTCCACAAAACTTAGACTCTTCGCCACTCACTCCCCTGCTGGTGAGGTGTTCAACACATCCCCGCCAAAGGAGCAACGACTAAATGCATGGGAAGGTCGAGTGACTCTTGTGGAAGAAAGGAATACCACGATTCACTTCACAGGAGGCTGGGAGGGCTCACTGAGGAATAAATGGAAAGCCCAGGGCATGGTGTCTAATTTGGTTTCCAATAACTGATTCCATTATTACCCTCATGGAGGCTGTGGGTCTCATCTTCCAAAGACCTTTCCTAAAGGTTTTGCCCACGCTAGATGATTTTTTTTTTAAACTTGGATTCAAAGATGATTTCTCTATGCAACTCATAGCCAAACACCCCTAGGGCTCCCCACCAATTCCCAACCATGCGTCCCTAGAGCAGCACCCCGGCCTCCCTGCCTCGGCCTTAGGTTCTGCGTGCAGTAGCTGCCCCGCTCTTTGCACATGAACCCTGCCTCTTCCTTAGGCCCACTTCCCAGGCCACCTCCTGAATGATGCCTTCTCTGACCCCCTCAGCCCATCTGGCACTGCCCCCTGGGAAGCCCTCTGTGCCCTCCCTGGCTGGCCTAGCCTCTGCCCGATGTGGTGTCTGGAAAGGTCATCCACCTGGCACTCTAGTCAGGTGCTGTAGGTACGTGCATCTGCCTCCATGAGACTAGTTCCTGTGGGCAGGCCCCTCCCCTCCTCCCCACGCCCCCCCACCCCCACCCCGCGGGTGCTGGCACCTACAACAGCTGTTCAACGACATCTGGTGAATGGGGGAAAGAATGATCACACTGCCTGATGTTTCTATGGGCCTACAATGTGCCTGGCGCTGTTCTATGCACTTTATGCACATTAAGCCATTTCAGTGTTTTGCTTTTGAGGGAGAGGCAGAGAGTAAGCAGGGAAGGGGCAGAGAGAAAGGGAGACACAGAATCTGAAGCAGGCTCCAGCCTCTGGGCTGACAGCACAGAGCCTCACGTGGGGCTTGAACCCACGAACCGTGAGATCATGACCTGAGCCAAAGTCGGATGCTTAACCGACTGAGCCACCCTGGTGCCTTGCATATTAACCCATTTGATCTGCACAACAGTTCTTTGAGAGAGGTACTATTACCATTGCCATTTTATACACAAGGAAACTGAAGCTCCAGGTCACACTGTTGGTAAATAGCAAAGCCGGGTTCTAAACATCCTGCCAACTAGCTCCAGAATCCATGCTCTTAACCTCTGGGCTCTCCTGCCTTGCATGAATAAATGCACAAATGTTCACAGCACGAAGGAAAACACCTGGGGCCAGGCCTGAGCCGAAGGAAAAGCTCACCTCCTAAGCCAGAGCAAACACTCTCACTGGCCTCCCCAACATTCCAATGCTATTCTCCTTTGCTTACCTGCCAATATTGATGCTGAAAAAGCCAGACACTCACTTTTCTAGCATAGAGCTGAAAAGTCTGCTCGGGGAGGGAAAGGGGGAGCAGAAACACGGTCCCGACTGGCTCCCTGCTTCCTGCCTCATGGCTATGACAGGATGTGATACCTGGAGCCACAGCAATCATCTTGCAACCATGAGGAAAGGCTAAGATGATTTCAGAAGCACACACTTGGAAGAAGCTTCTGACATGTGGAGCTGTTGAAGCATCCCAGAGCCGCTGAGTATCTGTTACTTCTGTTCCAGGCTGAGACACATGTAGAAACTAGTAAGGCGCAGGCGCTAGGCAATCAGAATGGACGGCAGCTGGTGGGCATCAGCCCTGCTTGTATCTGGATACTTGAATGTGAGTGTCTCAAGGATTAATATCAATGCCAGTTTTGCTCGCTGTGGTCTCTCAGCACCAGTACAGTGCTGGGCACAGTTTGCAGAGTCAGCACACAAGCAATGTTGGGTGAATGATCCAGAATGTGACGTGCCAGGACCTGAGTACAGCTACCTACCTCCCAGCTCTGAACAAAGGTGTTTCATCTGCCCCCACTTCAACTTCCTCATTTGTGAGTATTTATCTCACAGAGCTTGGGAGGAAACTTCAATACCCCTATGTGGACAGGACTTGGTGGGATGCCAGGGACGGGCGCTAGCTGCTGTCACCACCGGCTTCTTTTATCCTTGCCTCTTCCTTACCCGTCAGATGGTGCCATGATCTGTCTCCCCTTTAAGGAGACAAAATCTGACAAAGTAGAGTAGAAAGCACTCCGCAAGTAAATGTTAATTCTTACTTTTGACTCAGTGCAGTGGAGCAGTTAAGAGCAGGGATTCAGAACCAGGCTGCCCGAGTTTGAATCTCAGCTCTGCCACGTGACCTCGGCAAGCCACGTGACCTTGGCAAGCCACTTAACGTTTTTGTGCCTCAGTTACCCCACCTACAAAATGGAAATAACAGACGTACCTCCCTCACGGGGCTGATGTGAACACTGAAGGAGTCAACAGGTAAAGTTCTAGAGCAGCGCCCGGCGCAGGTGATCCCCAAGAATGTTAGCTTGTGCAACCTTGAGCAAGCTACTTAACTGTGCCTTTCTCTCCTCACAGGTTGCTGGGAGAATTCAAGAAGTGAATCTATGTGAAGTGTGAAGTACTTGAAGCAGGCCTGCTTTACGAGGAGGGCCCAGGTAACGTTAGCAATCCTCGTCATCTCTGATTGGGGACTCTCCTGGATGACTGACCGCCTACACTTCTCTTTTACCCCCACACTGCTGTTTAACTCCCTGGTCTGCATAGCTGGCACCCGCCCCCCCACCTCTCCTCGGCTTCCCCCGCCCTCACAAAGCCAGCAGCTCCAGGAGAATGCACAGTACACCTCTCACCCCATGTGCCTAGCGCCTGACTGGTGTGCGGCCGCCTGCTAAACGCCAGCTGGCATTGCTCAGTGCTGTGACATTCCTCCCCCTCTCCTGGGCTGGGACACTGGCACCTCAGGCCGGGGTTCCCTGCATCCCACCACCCCGAACTCTGCAGGCAAGCAGCGCCGCTCTGCTTACAGGCACAGGGTCCTCAGGAGGGTTTTCCTTAGGTCACGGCACAACCCAGGCCTCCGATAGGAACAAAAGGGAGTGTAGTGAGCACGGGGTGGGGGTGGGGGAGCTTGGAGAGGATTCCTCCAGCAAAGGAAGAAACTGTAACCACGGGCAAAGGGCCTTGAGCCTCCCGGGGGGGCCTGTTCCAGGCAGCAGTGACTAGCATCAGGCAGGCAATGCCCAAAGAGCTGCCTCGGGTTTCTAGAGCAATTAAGGGACCCTGTGTCCACGATGGTGCTGATCACTAAGCAACGCACGCCTGACCAGGTCATCTAGACCCTCTGGTTTTTGCAACTATAAAATGGGTATCAACTTCTCCGTTGATCCACTGCTGGTCCCACTCTGAATCACAGGAAACATTTCCCAGGATTCCTGGTTGAGTTTAGCCAATGGCACTGCTTCTCCCTCTCACCCTCCACCTTGGACAGAATCTCAGGCATCTCCCACTGCCCTGGGTTCCAGTAATATGGCCTCCCTCCCTGTCCCTGTTTGGTTCCTCTGCTTCTCTATCACTCATTTAACACAAGTTCTCCGTGTTGAATTCCTTCTGCCTGAAACACTTAGAGTAACACCTAGAAATACCTGGATTCTGTTTTCCTGACAGATACACCTGCCTTGCTTGCATTTTAGGGGCATCTGAGACTGAGGGGGAGGAGACGCAGCGGGAAAGTGGAAAGCCCCACACAGATGAAGGATTATTTTATGGAAATAGCCTCCTCTCCTCCATAAGGCACGGGAACACTGTGAGCGTGGAGTTTAAACCCCTCCCAGATGAAATGATCCGATGTTTGAGAACTGCTTCAAAATAATCTGAAGGCAGGGGTATGGATGAAGCATGCTTGGCGGGGTGCCAGTAACTGCAGGCTCCAGTGACAGGTCTGCACCTGTGGGCTCAGTATGCTCTTCTTTCTACCTCTGTAAATGTTTGAAATTTTCCTTTATTAAAACAAAACCAACAGGCAAGAAAAAACAGGTCCCTATTCTGTTGGTAGGGGTACTAACTGGCAGAACCTTCTTTGAACGCAATTTGTCAGTTAATTAAATTGAAACCATGTACATCTGTGGACCCAGTGATTCCAACACCAAGTGCAAATAGGAATATACCACTTAGTAGGTGCCAGCACCTTATTCACATTATATATTACACGTTATATATTACATGTTCGTAAAGCCTAATGAGGTGGATACAGTTTACTGTCTCCATTTCATGGATGGAAACCAAGGAACAGAATGTCAAACGTCCTAAATGTTGACGTCCTAAAGCCAGGACCCTGGAATATGGCTGTATTTGGAGACAGAGGAAAACTAAAAGGAGACCATTAGAGTGTGTTCTAATCCAATCTGACTGGTGTCCTTGTAAGAAGGATTAGGATCGGGACACAGAGAGACACATGGGCACTACGTGGGCACAGAGGAACAAGAGCAATGGGGCAGCTGCCTGCCAGCCAAGGAGAGAGGCCTCATCAACCAACCTTGATGGCACCTGGCTCTTAGACCAGAAACCTCAGAACTGGAGAGAATACGTTTCTGTTGTTACAACCACCCAGAGTCTGCAAACTAATACAGCAGGTCACAGAGCCAATCGGTGCTGCAACCAAGATATAGGCCCAGGTCCTCTGGGTCCAGGGTCCACACCCCTAACAACACAGCAAAATGTGTGATTATTTTATCTCTGGAAGTAAGACTGGAGGGGGTGCAGGGAAAGGAGAAACACTTTCAGTATTGACCTTGTATACTTTTATAATGTTGAAATTTTTAAAAATTCACATGCCATGTTTTTAAAAATTAAAAATGGGCACTTGGTGGCTCAGTCAGTTAAGTGTCCGACTTCAGCTCAGGTCATGATCTCACAGCTCATGAGTTCAAGTCCCATGTCAGGCTCTGTGCTGACAGCTCAGAGCCTGGAGCCTGCTTCAGATTCTGTGTCTCTCTACCCCTCCCTACTCTTGCTTTCTCTCTTTCTCAAAAATGAATAAACATTTTTAAAAAATTAAAAATACCATTACACACGTGGAAATGAATAGATACTACCCACCCAAATGTGGGAAAGAGGAGTATATCCAGGCCTGATTTGTCTTTGTACAAGTTTCACTATAATCTCTCTCACACTGCCTAAAAGCCAGCAGAGAGAAGCCAGAAATGCTTCCAAAGGCAGACAATCTGATATGAATTAAAAGAAAAGAGAGGGTAATGGGGTATCTGAGTGGCTCAGTTGGTTGGGCACCTCGATTTAGGCTCAAGTCATGATCCCAGGGTCGTGAGATGGAGCCCGAAGTTGGGAATCTTGAGAGAGCATCTTAAGAGAGAATATTAAGCAGGCTCCACACTGAGATTCTGAAGCTTCCTTAAGATTCTCTCTCTCAGGGTGCCTGAGTGGTTTAGTCACTTGAGCATCTGACTTTGGCTCAGGTCATGACTTGCAGCCAGTGATTCTGAGCCCCGAGTCAGGCTCTGTGCTGACAGCTCAGAACCTGGAGCCTGCCTCAGATTCTGTCTTCCTCTGTCTCTGCCCCCTCCCCCGCTCATGCTCTGTTCTCTCTCTCAAAAATGAATAAACGTTAAAAAAAAAAAAAGATTCTCTCTCTCCCTCTGCTCCTCTTTCCTGCTGACATGCGCACTCTCTCTAAAATGAAAATAAATGAAGAAATAAAGAGTAAAAGGGTAAAATATTTGTTTAGAAACTTTACAACACTCACTATGATAGTGATACTAACTGCTGATATTTCCACGTCACATTATATGCTAGATATTGTCCAAAATGCTTTATATATATATATTATCTCATATATAAATATATCTCATATATAAATCCACAGTATATCTTAGGATATAGATACCACTACCATTTCCATTTTCTATTTAAGGAAACTCAGGCTCAGAGAAGTTAAGTAACTTGCCAGGTTAGATGGCAGAGACAGGTTTTGAACCCAGGACATCAGGCTCCAGGATTTCCCCGAATGATCATGCCCTCCTGGCTTGCTTCATCTTTGAATAGGCCACTCATGCTAAGGGGAGCCCGAGTCAGGGTACAGGTGCAGGAGAAGGCAGGAGGTAACACTCCACCAGACCAGTAACCAGAATGTTAAAACCGGAGGCCCTACCCTCATTGGCTTGGCACAAATTAGGAAGCAAAATAAAAGCAAATGATGCCAAGTCAACGGGAAAGCTGGACTCTCCTGTACTCTGGGGAGAGCATGGGCTGGAGCAGCCTCATAGAGAGCAACCTGGCCATTCCTGGGGGAAGAGAGATGCCTGTCTGTCTCCTGCCACAATACGACTCCTGGATATAAGCCCCAGGGACTCAGAAGGACCTGCGTATGTGGGTGTTCATGGAGTGCCGTCTGCAGTGGTGTGGAGCTGGGGGCGACCTGGGTGACAACACGGGGGACTAGAAATGTGAGGAGTCACGGATATACGTCCCGTACGGCAGTTCAGCAGGCAGACACAACGCATGGGAGCACACAGTGACACAGCAAATCTCAAAAATATGCTGTTTGGTGAAAACCAGAAGAAATGGAAAGACTGAGATACAGAGCCCAAAACCATTTCTGGAAGCTCTTATTCAAATCTCCATAAGGATTAGGAGGAACTTAACAGAGGACCAAGGGGGAGAAGGAGGGCGGAAATGGTGGGGAAAAGAGAGAGAGGCAAACCATGAGAGACTCTTGAATGCTGACAAAAACTGAGGACTGGTGGATGTGGGGGGGAGGAGGGGTGGGCATGGAGGAGGACACTTGTGGGGATGAGCACTGGGTGTTATGTGGAAACTAATTTGACAATAAACTATCTGTAAAAAAAATAAAATAAAATAAAGTCTATACAATGTAAAAAAAAAAAAAATCTCCATATATTTCTCTGCAAGGATATGTACATAGCTATAGACACACCACACACACACACCTCAGAATGGAGGAAGGAATGGAAATAAAAGCAGAGAATGAAAGAAAAAGTAAGAAAAACCTACCCACTGAGAAAGGAGGCAACATACACACTGCTTCTGCCAACAGACAAGTAGCCTACGTGAGACAAACTCTACGTGCCCCCCATTTGTGGGGTTATGTGAGGGTGGAAGGGCAGGCAGAAGGCAGAAACTGGACACAAATCACTGTACTTCTTCAAAACGAAACCATGGGCACCTGGGTGACTCAGTTGGTTGAACGTTCGACTCTTGACCTTAGCTCCGGTCATGATCTCACAGTTCATGAGTTCGAGCCCTGCATCGGGCTCTATGCTGTCAGCTCAGAGCCTGCTTTGGATCCTTTGTCCTCCCCCCTCTCTCTGCCCCTGCTGCTTCCAAAAATAAACATTAAAAATAAAAAAAGAAAGAAAAATACACTTCTGTGTTCTTAAGTGGCACAATCTGTTGGGCCTGACACAGTTTTTAACTCAGTGACCCTCGGTCAGGGAGGAGTCTGGCGGCCTTTCCCAGCTGTAGCAGGTGCTGGATTGTCTACTCGGTACCCACTTTGCTCTTCTCCTGGGTAATGGAGCCCAACTGGTTAAAGGCAATCAAGGTGTGTCATTCATCTGGTGATGGGATTGGCCTGGCAAGGGTCGGGGGTACATGTCCTAAGCTGGACCAATCATGGACTAAAGGGAGTATTTATAATCCACAAGGGATGCTTTTTTTTTTTTCTTCTCTCTCTCCTAATGTCTGTGGACAAGAAAGCAAGTGGCCCTGACTCTCACTGGCAGCCATTTTGGGACAAAGTGGCATATCTGTATCTGTATGTAGATCTATCTATATATCTGTATCTGCATGTAGACATATCTATATAATCTCTGTCTCTTATCTATCTCTATCTCCACACTAGGGTAAAGCTAACGCTGAGAACCTGAGTCCTTGATGACAGACATTTGAACTACTGATCCCACCCACCTGATGGCCACCGGCCGATGGACTTCTAAGACACATTAAACTTCTTTGCTCTTTAGCCAAATGACGTTGGGGCTTTGTTACCTGCACCTAAAAGCATCCCAACAGAGACCCGTGGATGAGGCAGCCATTCTCTGACTGTTAACAAGGAGAAAGCTACATAAGAGGGCAGGGGGCATCAGAGACACCCTGAATCCTAACACAAGGAGCTTATGTGCAGGTCTGAGGCTGCACATCCCCTGCCCGCCCAGGCGGCACCACACATGTGATGCTGCAGTGAAGACAGCTGTGCAGTCCTTGGTGTGCAAGAACCTCCCACCGAGGGTTACCGTGAGGGTCACTGCATTTCCCTCGTTCATCACACGAGCCCAGTGAGCTGCCTCAAGTTTCCTATGTTCTCTTTTTCCTGAGAACAGCAGGGACTTAATCTCCAGCTGGTTGGGAAAGCGGATGAGAGAGGACTAGAAAGCCCAGCCTGGCTCTCCCGCAGTGGCTCTGTTCCGGAATCAAAGGTCGCACTTCTGGATCTGGGCCGCCCTAAGATCTGACCTCAGTGAGGCTCTCTGAAACAGCAGGTGGCCAGAGGCCCTCGGCGAGGAGCCCTCACTGGCTGCCATGTACTATCGGTCCATCAGAATCCGGGAAAGGCCTGGGTGAGACACCTGGGAAATCAAAGGAACCTGAGCTCCTGCGTCTGTCTGTGCCAGGTGCCAATCGCTGCTGTGCCACTAGGGAGCCCTGTGACCAGGGACGAGTGATCAGCCTTGAACTGCTTCATCTATAAAATAAGAGCAGACGTACCCATCTCACAGAATTGTTGTGCCGGTAAAATGAATTAACACGGGTTAAGTGTTTAGCATGAAGCCTGGCACAGAGAAAAGACTTTATAAATATAAATTACGGGGTGCCTGGGTGGCTCAGTTGGTTTAGCGTCCGACTCTTGGTTTCGGCTCTTGCCATGATCTCACAGTTTGTGAGTTCAAGCCCTGAGTAGGGCTCTGTGCTGACAGTGCAGGGCCTGCTTGGGATTCTCTTTCTCTCCCTCTCTCTCTGTCCCTCCCCTACTCACTCTCTTTCTCTCTTAAAAAAGAAAAAAGTAAAAAAAAAAAAAAAAGAACTATTTTATCATTATTTGATGGAATATATTTAATTACTGAAGTATAATTGCATACACGTACCTGTTTGGAATGTACAAAACTTTGACATGTGTGTAACCCACACCCCGAAGAAGACACAGAGGCTGGCCGATGACACACATTAACTGGGTACCTTGTTTCCTTCTCTAGAGTTCCCCATCTTGGGGGGGGGGGCGGATGGTGAAGGGACTACAGAGACATGCATTCTTAGGGAC
Source organism: Proteles cristata cristata (assembly GCA_017311185.1). Taxonomy (NCBI): domain Eukaryota; kingdom Metazoa; phylum Chordata; class Mammalia; order Carnivora; family Hyaenidae; genus Proteles; species Proteles cristata. The sequence continues at coordinate 462,179 of JAESUZ010001102.1, read as the reverse complement.
TTGTGGTGGCTCAGGGGTGATTATAAAGTCATTTGTCCCACATGATGAGGAGCCAGGACCTCGTCCTTGTACACAAAGCCCCTTTCCAGACTGTGCGGCAAACACAAGACTTAGGACCCAACTCCTTGCAGGTTAGGGTCTGGCAGTCGTCCCTGCTCCTCTCTCTGGGAGGCAGGGCGGCTGCACCCCTAAAAGGCTCTCTGGCAAATTCACTTGTCCCCACATCCAGGTCCCTTCTTGTAGCTCTCTCTTACCAGATTCTTTCACCCCTATCTTTCCTGCAACAGCCAGATTCATTCAGAAATGCGCATCTGGCCAGGTCCCTCCCCTGCCTGAGCCCCTTCTAGACCTGACCTGGGGATAAACTCTCAACTCCGTGGCCTAGGAGGCCCGGTGCTCTGCCCTGCTCGTACCCCGACCTCTCTGGCCAGAGCCACTCTCTGCTCCCCCTTTGTCTCTCCTCCAGTCTCACTGGCAACTTTTTTAAAACAGAATTTTTTGTTGAGATCATTATAGAATTACCTATACTTGTAAGATACAGAGAGATACCATCTACAGGCACACGTCAGAGATGTTGTGGGTTCAGTTCCAGACAATGCAATAAATGTAGGTATTGCAATAAAGTGAGTCAAACAAATTTTTGTTTCCTAGTGTGTATAAATGTTATGTTTACACTAGAGTATAGTTTACTAAGTGTGCAATAGCATTATGTTAAAAAAACACAATAATGTATATACCTTAATTTAAAAATACTTTTTATCGGGGCAGCTGAGTGACTTAGTTAAGCATCTGACTCTTGATTTCAGCTCAGGTTTTGATCCCAGGGTCCTGGGATTGAGTCCCGCGTTGGGCTCCACACTGAGCATGGAGACGGCTTGGGATTCCCTCTCTCCCTCTCCTGCCCACACACACACACACTCTCTCAAAATAAATAAACACCTAAAAGTCCTTTATTGCCGAAAAATGCTGACCATCATCTCTGAGCTTTCAGTGAGTCATAATCTTTTTGCTGGTGGAGGTCTCTCCTCGATGTCAAAGGCCACTGACTGAGCAGGGTGGCGGCTGCTAAACGCAGGGGTGGCTGTGGCAAATTTGAAAAATAAGACAACAGTGAAGGTGGCCACACTGATTGACCCCTCCTTTCACGAATGATGACTGGGTAGCACGTGATGCTGTTTCATAGCATTTTATCCACGGGAGAACTGCTTTTTAAAAAGTCAATCTTCTCAAAAATAAATAAATAAATAAATAAATAAAAAGTCAATCTTCTCAAAGCCTGTTGCTGCTTTATCCACGAAGTCTAGGTACTATTCTAAATCCTTGGTTGTCATCTCAACAACCCTTCACAGCATCTTCACCTGGAGTAGGCTCCATCATGAGAAACCTCTTCCTTCATCATAAGAAGTCGCTGCTCATACCTTAAAGTTTTATCAGGAGATTGCAGCACTTCAGTCCTGTCTCCAGGCTCCCCTTCTAATCCCAGTCTCTTGCTGTTTCACCACATCTGCAGCGGCTTCCTCTACCGAAGTCCTGGATCCCTCAAAGGCATCAATGAGGGTTGGAATCCACTTCTTGCAAACTCCTGTTTATGTTGCTATTTTGACTCTTCTAATGAATCACAAAGGTTCTAACGGGCATCGAGAATGGTGGATCCTTTCCAGAATGTTCTCAATTTACTTTGCTCAGAAGAATCACTAAGTGTGGCAGTTACAGCCTACCAAAATGCATTTCTCAAATATTAAGACTTGAAAGTTAAAATGACTCCTTGGTCTGTGGGCTGTAGAAAGGACATTGTTAGCAGGTGTGAAAATAGCATGAGTCTTACTGTCCATCTCCATCAGAACTCTTAGGTGACCAGGTGCATTGTCAGTGAGCAGTAATATTCTGAAAGGAATCTTTTTTTCTGAGCAGTAGGCCTCAGCAGTGGGTCTAAAACATTCTGTAAACCATGTTGTAAACAGATGCGCTGTTATCCAGGCTTTGTTGTTCCCTCTACGGAGCACAGGCAGAGTAGATGGAGCATAATTCTTGTTTTTTTTTAATGTTTATTTATTATTTTTGAGAGAGAGACGGAGAAGGAAGGGCAGAGAGAGAGAAGGGGACAGAGAATCCAGAGCAGGCTCCATGCTGATGGCAGCAAGCCTGATATGGGGCTCGAACTCATGATCTGAGATGAAGTCGGATGCCAACTGACTGGGCCACCCGCGTGCCCCGATGAAGCAAAATTCTTAAAGGCCGTAGGATCTTCAGAGTAATCAGTGACCACTGGCTTCAAATTAAAGTCACCAGCTGCATTACTCCTAATAAGAGAGTCAGTCTGTCCTTGAAAGCTTTGCAGCCAGGCACTGATGTATCTTCCTACATGGCATGTGCACATTCCCATTTGGGATTGACTTTGTGCTCAGCACAATTTCCCTGGGTTCATCCACATGGGTGAAGGTTATCAATTGTCTGTCTAACCATTCACCCGCTGAAGGACATCGAGGTTGCTTCCAGTTGTTGACTTTTGTGAATACAGTTGCTGTGAACACCTGTGAACAGGCTTTGGGTGGACACTAGTCTTACTTCTCTGGGATAGATAAACACCCCAGAAAGCAATGGCTGCATCCTGTCATCATCGTATATTTAATTTTTTTTTTTAATTTTTTTTAAAATGTTTTATTTATTTCTAGGAGACAGAGAGAGAGACAGTGTGAGCAGGGGAGGGTCAGAGAGAGAGGGAGTCACAGACTGAAACAGGCTCCAGGCTCTGAGCTGGCAGTCAGCACAGAGCCCGACGCCGGGCACGAACCCACGAACCACGAGGTCATGACCTAAGCGAAAGTCAGATGCTTAACCAACTAAGCCACCCAGGCGCCCCTCGTATATTTAATTTTTAAGACCCAGCCAAGCTGTACTGGCAAGCAGCTGCACCACTGGACGTCCCATGCACAGTCATGGGAGATCCAGTGTCTCCACAGCCTTTTCACTGGCAACTTTGGTTCACTCCTTCAGCTGGTACTGACTGGGCAGCTCCTGGAGCCTGGTACTACCCCAGATACTATTTTGGGTTTAGAGTAATGAGTAAGACACATAATGTGTATTGTCAAATAGGATCGTACATGCTAGAGAGTGTAGACAGGTGACACTGCATCAACAAACCAATTCTGTTAAGTGCTAAGGAGAAAACAAACAGGCGCTGTGATGAGGGGAGTGTGTGCAGGTCTCAGGGGAGTGGGCGGCGAGTCATAGCACAGTGACTGTGAAGCCAGAAGACCCGGGTTTGAATCCTGTTCTCCCACGTCCTCACTGTATGGCTCTGACAAGTGACCTGGCTTACCTGCGCCTCACTTTCCTCATCTATAAACCTGATAGTACCTACTTCATAGGGCCGCGGGGAGGATTAAATGAAATACCCGTAACACACTTGACAGCAAGGACCTGGCCTGGGAGTGGGGGGCCCATCTGTTTACAAGTGTCTAGAAGAGTCTGTCAGCTAGTTGGTGGCACAGCTCAGGAGCCCCGGTTGTGGGTTTCCTGAGACACCATGTATCCAACTGCTCTGAAGGGAGGCCCCCTCCTCCCGAGGTCACAGCCCTCCCTGCTTTGGGAGTAGGCAGCCCCGGCACACAGAGGAAGGACAGCAGGGCCCCCCACTCACCCAGCAACCCGCAAAGGCCGCTCCGCAGAGGAGCTGCTCAGGGTACCCGGGCCTCTCCACACCCCAGGAATCTGACGCGATTCCCAGGCTGGAAGGTGGGGGGACGGGTGGTGGGGGGGGAGGTGGGCAGGCTCACCTGGGCCCTCCCTGAGGGGCTGGGGCACTGGCATAGGACCTCCCCAAAGAGGTGGCCCACAAAATAGCTACTTCCTGTGCAGTGCTGAGGAGACAGAGGTCATCTGGAAACTCCCCTCCCCGTCCTGTCCCACCTCTGTCCGGGGCCTGGCCCAGGAGAGGGAACTGAGACAACACACTGGTTGGCATCTGACAAAAGAAACAGGGAACCGGGGAGGGAGGGTGCCGCTGGCAGCTCCAGGCCTGGGGGTAAACGAGGTGCTTTATGGGGAGCGGGCTGGTCTCTTCTCTAAGAGGAAGGGATCACAGGTCGGCAAGGCCCAGAGACTTTCCGGGACAGAGGCGGTGCTGCCGTGAGGCGTGAGGCGGACCCCATGTGGCCCGGCAGGCACGGATCGGCAAACCACTTCTTCCCTGGGGACCCGTGAGTCTGGAACCAGGGCACCGTCTCCTGAAGTAAAGCTCCTTTCAACCCTGCAAACTGAGTGGCAGAGGACAGCACACTTCACGGTGCCGCACGCTGACCGAGGGCTGGAGGGTCTGACCCTGACCTTGGCTTGCAGCAGGCAGTACAGACTGTCCTAGAGGAAGGAGTCAGGACACCAAGCTTTCAAAGTACACACAGGAGTGAAAAAAAACAAACCAAACCATATCATTGCTCTCCTTAAAACCCTTCCGTGGTTCCCAGGGTCTGTGGCAAGAGAGCCCCGATCTCTATCACCAGGTCCCCTATGTCGGGCCTGCTGACTTGACCCCTGCCCTGTCCAGGACACCCCAGCCTGGGTCCCTCCAACACCCTTCAGCTGCACACCGTCTCAGTGCCTCTTTACAGGCTGTTCTCTCTGCTCAAAACACCTCGCCCCTGGGCGAGTTCCTCTGTATCGCTGGGGATCACTTCTTCAGAAAAGTCTTCTTGGACCCTCCCAATCCCACCCCTGCCTCAAATAAGACCCTCACCTCCCACCCTGCTACTCTTTCAAGGCACCCTGGCTTTTCCTTAGAATTTAAGTACCACTTAAATTATGTGGTTTATTTGAGTGATTATATTTCCCTGACCAGAGAGTGAGTGCCATGAAGTCAGAATAATGGTAATGGTATTACTTTTAACAACAGCTCGCACTTATTAACACCTACCCTGTTTTACAGCATTATCTCATTGACTCCATATAACAGCTGTGTAAGGTCGATACTATTATTATCCCATTTACAGATGGGGAAGCCATGTCAGTCCTGCCACGGGACCAGGCCCTTAGTAAATGGTTAGTTTGAGAGCACCCGGATGTCCAGGTTACATTTCCGATTTTTCCTTCCCCCTAAAACCCATGGCGGGGAAGAGAGAAGATGCCCAGAGGAGACAGAAGCCCAGGTCCATAAGACACATTTTTGTCACACTCTGGAGTGACCGCCTCTGATTCCAAGGGCCCCTTCAAGTTCTAATCTCTCTCAAATAGGAGAAGACCCTGTGCGGCTACTGTGCATCAGATGTGGTGGTCTTAGTTCTAGCGACAGAGCAACAAACAGAACACAGGGGGCCACACCCTCACACAGCTCATGTCTGCTGCAGAGGTGAACGGAAAAAGGTCAGGGGGTAGAGGAGAGCAGGAGGATCAAATGGGTGGGACATGAAACTATTCTGTATTATCTTTCAGGTTGGATTCATTTCATACCTTTGTGAAATCAATTTTCTGTAAACCCGAAACTGTTCTAAAAACAAACAAACAGGGCGCCAGGGTGCCTCGGTCGGTTGAGCGTCCGACTTTGGCTCAGGTCATAATCTTGGGGTTTGTGAGTTTGAGCCCTGTGTCTGGCTCTGTGCTGCCAGCTCAGAGCCTGGAGCCTGCTTCAGATTCTGTCTCCCTCTCTCTCTGTCCCTCCCCTGCTCATGCTCGGTCTCTGTCCCTCAAAAATGAATGAAACAAATAAACAAACAAATAAAAACAAATCCAAAAGCCCTGTCTCTCTTGAACCTGCTCCCAACACCATTTGCCAATCATGTCCCTGCCTTCATGGCTGTTTCCAGGAAGTGCTCCGTGCTCTCTGGGTCTCCCCCCTCCTCCAGGTACCTCCTTCTCAGCCTCTGACTCTGGACGGCTTTTCTCTTCTCTTTCTTTTTTTTTTTTTTAAATGTTTTATTTATTTCTAGGAGAGAGAGAGAGAGAGACAGCAAAGCAGGGGAGAGTCAGAGAGAGAGGGAGTCACAGACGGAAACAGGCTCCAGGCTCTGAGCTGGCAGTCAGCACAGAGCCCGATGCAGGGCTCGAACCCACGAACTGCGAGATCATGACCTAAGCGAAAGTCGGACGCTTAACCAACTAAGCCACCCAGGCGCCCCTTTTCTCTTCTCTTTCAACACACCCATCCTTTGGCGATCTCACCTGGTCTGCTGGCTTTAAATACTGTCTCTGTGCTGAGGGTTCCTACATTTCCTTCAGCAGCACGGACCTTTCCCTTCAACTCCAGACTGGGATATCCAACTGCCTCCCAGCAAGCTCATGCAGCTGCCTAAAAGACATCTTAGGTTTAACACACCCAAAGGTGCATTCCCTATTCTTTACACCACTGCTTTCTCCTTGCAAACCTCCACTCAGGTGGTCCTCAACTCAATGTCTTCACTATTTAACTGGTGGTGAGGCCAAAACCTTCGTGCCGTCCTTCGCTGGCCCCTCTCTCATCCTACACCCAGTCCATTCATACTCACTGTCGGCCCCACTTTGAAAATACGAGGACCTGCCTACGTCCCCGCAGTGTCTCCTGCCCGGACCATGGACTTATTAGCAGGAGCTTCCTCCCTAGTTTCCTGGCTCCCACCCCTGCTCCCACACACAGCCAGAGGGACTCTGTTAACATGACTCAGATCATGTCCATTTGCTGCTCAGAACCCTCCCACTATACATTTAGGACAAAGCCTCAGTCCCTACAAGGCTTCACATGAATTCTCTGACCTCATTTCCTCCCGTGTTGTCTTTTATTTTAGCCACTGAGGTGGGTGTGGAATGGTATCTCACTGTGGTTATCATTTGCATTTCCAAGATGATGATTAAGGAAGGCGAGGCACGCACTTTAAATAATAAATGGGTACCATTTACATGGCATTTATTATATGCTAGGCACTATGCTAAGTGCTTTTATACCTCATGAATCCTTTCCAAATCTCTTAGGCTAGATGTGTTTTGAAATTCTGGATAATTTGGATTATTTATTTAATGTTTATTTATTTTTGAAAGACAGAGAGTGGACAGAGTGCGAGTGGGGGAGGTGCAGAGAGAGACAGAGATGCAGAATCTGAAGCAGGCTCCAGGCTCTGAGCTGCGAGCGCAGAGCCTGATGTGAGGCTTGAACTCACAAGCTGTGAGATCACGACCTGAGCTGAAACCGGATGCTCAAATGACTAAGCCACTCAGGTGCCTCTGGATAGTTTGTATTTGAGACAGACAAAAGAGAGCCTGAATTCTGGCAAGGTCTGGGGAAGCATCCATCACACTGGTATTTCTGCAGCAATGATAGTCTGTTTGGATCATGTGCCACCTGGGATCATGGATCTGAATTTAAATCCCTGATTCTCCACAAACCATTTTATGAGGTAGATAGTATTACCAACTCTAGATTATAGATGGGGAAGCTGAGGCACAGGAAGGTAAGTGCTTTAGCTATAGTCCAACACAGGCCATTTTTGCTACTGTGGTCTTTACCAGTTCTTAGGGTAGCTGACTAGAAATTAATCAATGCTGAATGAGTGGATGAATAAATGAATGAATGAGATTAAGCTGGGAAAGTTGGAGAACTTAGGTTCTCCCAACTATTTATAGCTCATGGCAGGAAAGTCAACCACCACTGAGCTAATTCTGTATATTTAACCTGATTAATTTACTGTGATTACAATAACTCACATATAAAGCAAGACTCCCCCCCCAAAAAAATGATCCTAAGAGATAAGAGTTATCTTTTAGAGTTTTCATACTATTTTATTTTGAACAAAGTGCTATTTGAGAAAGATACATTAGCACCTAAAGACTTAGATGATGCTGGTTTGGGTAACGATGAAAAGGCAACATGTTATAAGAGACTTAGAAAACATTCTCAAGGGCTTGACATCACAATTCCAAGTGTTGTAAGCCACTTAAACAGGCCCTTTCAATATTCTTTTAAAAAAGAATAGGGACAAATAATTGTAAGCAAATCCACTTACTTTAAACAAATACTGGATATAAAAGTCTTATGATATAGAGGGTGGCATTAAACTAGAGTTTTAAAAACAGAATAAAAAGTGTGCATAAGTTAATACTGCAACCAGTATTCCAGTAAAGTGCCACTGCGTGGGGTGCAATTTAATTTTCCTAAATTGACATTTTTTATTCATGTCGGAATGACTAGTCTGACTCAAAAACAAGTGCTTATGTAATCACTTTTATGTATTCACATTTACTCATTTATCCATTTTCAGTAACTGTTCTTTGGAAATTAGTTTTTTTTTTAATGTAACACAGCAAGTTAGTGGCTATACTTTAAAGATTACCAACACACAACTAAAAGGAGAATTCAAAACAAAACAAAACAAAACAAAACCTGTCTGATATATGACCGGGTTCTTGGGAGGCTTGGGATACAGTTTCCAGGGAAAACAGGTTCAAGCTGACAGCTTGGAGCCTGGAGCCTGCTTTAGATTCTGTCTCCCCATCTCTCTGCCCCTCCCCCAACTTGTGCTCTATCTCTGTCTCTCAAAAATAAATAAATTAAAAATAAATAAAATAATAAATAAAAAAACAAAGTGCTACATCATAAACACTTCAAATGAACATGAAAATGATGGATGCTAGACATATGTATAAATGGCCCAAAAAGTGACTCTTGTGACAAGGACGCCTGTGGAGAGTAACATTGTTTTCACGATATGTGAGAAGACAGAAGCAACATTTAGATTTCAGCATTTTTGATACCGTGATTCTAAATGTATCACAAAATCAGTAAATTTTAAAAATATAAGTAGACAGCCGATTAGGTTATCTATAATTCCTAAACATTTCAGTAGGCCCCAAAACTTAAAAAAAAAAAAATCTCTTTGAAAAGATGGGGAATACCTTGTTACAGGACACATGTGGGTTTTTTTTAGCCCAAGTGTTTAGAAAAATTTTGAGGGAACACATTGGCTCACAAACGTGATCATCTTGGAGGTTGTGAGTTCTCTGATTTCTTTTTAAACAACAAGCATTACTTTGATAATCAGAGAGGCGGACAAACAATGCAGCTTTACAAATGTGAAGCTCACCCAAGGACACGATAAAATAGTAGTCCTCACCCTTGGCCGCACCCTGGAAACATCTGGGGAGCTTTAAAGTAAACAGCCCACGCCTGGTCCCACCCTTGGTGATTCTAATGAACTGGTTTGGGGTGGGGCCCAGGCCTTGGGGTTTCTTAAAACTCCCCACATGACTCTAATGCGCAGCAAGGATAAGAACGATTAAAGCAAGATTTTTCAGATTTTTTTTTTGTAGAACATGTAGGGTCTTTTAGAAAATGAAAAGGTCCCATAGCCGAAGAAGCAGGATCTTTCCTGCAAGATTTCGAAGCCTGTAGTGTGCAAATGTGCACCAAGACTCTTATAGGAAGAAGACAGTGCAAGGTGGACGTCTGTGAGTGTGTACGCATTGTCTGTCTGATCAGCGCTGCTTCTCTTGAGCAGCCATGACGTTAGCAAGCCCCGTCCACCTCCTAACCTGCCCCCCTCTCCCGCCACCTTGGTCCTGTCCTCCATCACCTCCCAGCTGGACGATGGCAGCAGCCTCCTCCCTGCCCTCCCACTGCCCCTACAGTTCATTACCCACAAAGGTGAGCTAGCGGAAGTCCCTGGAGCACACAGTTTGTAAAAGCTTCTGCTCCCTACGGAGACTGCCCAAAGTGTCCCTGACTGCCACACTAGGACTGTGTATAGGCAGCATCAAGAACAGCAGAGCTGTGGCAGAAGGAACCTGGGTCCTCAATGCCACTGTTGAGTTGCCATGTCACAGGCCCAGAAGGTGGCCTGAAGAACTCCTGGACTTGGGAGTTGGGGAGCCCACTCACTCCCAGACTGCCCACGCCAGCATGAATGGGGGTTTTCCGTTATTCACAGCCGAAAACATCTGAGCTATACACTCTGTTACAAAGTACCCTATTTATTGGTCATACATTTTTTTTTAACCAGGTAAAATCACCTTATTTGCTTTTCGTGTTTATTATCCATCTCCCCCTTCTAGAACTCCAGCTCTATAAGAGCAAAGACATTTGTCTGTCTTGTTCCCTGCTCAGCCCCTCGTACCTGAAACTCTACCTGCCAAAAAGGAGGAACTCCGTGTTTGCTGAAACAATGACTGAGCTCAGTTCTTGCAACAGCTCCAAAAGGCAGGTGTTCCAAATACCCACCTCTTCCTGACTTCTCCCTGTTGTGGCTCTGCAGTTACACTGGCCTTTGTCCAGCTCCTCCAGAGGCAAGCTCTCCTAGTACAGAATTCCCTCTGCTGGGGATGCTCCCTGGCACTCCACTGAAGTCTATTGGTCCTTTGGGCCTCCTCGCTAACATCCGTCCTTACAACATCTTCCGATCTCTCCAAAACACACCAGGCTCCCCTCGGATATGCTTTTCTGGCTCCTCCATCAGGGCACTTAGCACAGATGCAATCACACAGCTGCTTTTGTAATTACTTACTTAGCTTCTCTTTCCTCCACCGAGAATGAGTTCCAGGAAGGTGAGGACCCCTTTGTACTGCCAAACCTCTAGAGGGTCTGGCCCACAGAAGGTGCTGAATAAGTACCACAGCTGACTGTAGTGGCCAGGACATTTGTTGTTCACTGAATACCCATGCACCTCCAACTTTCCAGCCCCTTGCAGTGAGGCAGGGCCGTGCAACTAGTTCTGGGTGTGAGCGGAAGTGAACTGTGTCACTCTGGGCCTTAGCAACTAAGTGGTGCACTATGTGACTCTCTAGTTCCCTGTTCTGCTGTGGTGACCCTGGAGGCTATGTGTTCTAGTCATGAGGCTTTAAGACTGGAGCCCACATTGACCTGCATCTCTGTGGTACAAGGCGACCTGCCTTGTGTCACAAGTAAGAAACTGACATTTGCTATGCCCAACTTCTAGGATTTCAGGGTCAACCTGTTACCGCAGCAGAATCTTGCCTATCGCTAGCATTCCTGCGATGGAAGGAAGGCAGCTAGACGCAGAGACAAGTGTGATCACAGACTGGTAGGCGAGGAGTAAGATTGCGTGGTCTCCAGCTGCCAGAACTGAACCTCGGTGAAAGGATGGGGGCGGTGGGGTACAGAACGACTACTCACTGGGGAATTGCCACTTTCAATTCCTGATGCAACCGATGAAAGGACCCAGAGCCCCCACTCCCTTCAGAAAGAGCCTGCCTCGGGGCCTTCATCAAACACAGCTCCTCAGGGATCACAGCCAAGTCTCAGCCCCTGGGGACGGGAGGAGGCTCAGAGGCCAGCGACACCCTGGAAAACCTTATTAGCCAGAGGAAGCTGAACCAGCAAGACTGCATGAAAGGGCCCGGGCTAATTCGGGCTGACAGCCTTCCCGCGGAATCACCCACCGGGGTTCTGCCCTTCCAGCTCCATCCCAGAGAATAAATCACACTGTCAGGTCTAATTTGGAGCTCAGCTGATGGGCTGAGCAGAGCATCCATGCGTTCTGGCTGCGGAGGTCAAGGGCAGCCCACACGCTAGCGGTCAGTGCTGAAAGGCCCAGGGACTAGTTAGGTGGGAAACAGCTGGGAAGCCAACAGTGGGTTTCCAATACACACCAGAGACACTCTGCTCTGCTCCTGTGAGATTTCTGGCCCAGGCCCCGTTCTCAGAGCACCATACTGCTAATCCTGGCACAGCACCAGCTTGAGGCTGGGCACAAGGTAAACACTCCCAGTTGGTAAATAAGTGATCATAACAGCACCGGCGAGTGCTTACTATCTTATAGGCTAGAGACTAAGCTGCCTAACTTGTGACACACAGTCAAGGCTAAGGCATATAAGCCACTCCCACTGCCACCATTGTTGCGGCCACCACCACCACTACCATCTCCTGCATTATGTCACTACTTTGTGCCAGGCTCTACTCTAAGTATTTGAGATTCATAATCACTTTTCTTTCTGTTTTTAAGTAGGCTTCATGCCTAGCGTGGAGCCCAATGCGGGGCTTGAACTCATGGCACTGAAAATCAAGATCTGAGCTAAGATCAAGGGTCGGATGCTTAACCGACTGAGCCACCCAGGTGCCCTCATAATCAGTTTTCAATTCTCAAGGGTTAGGAAGCTCCCGGGTTACACTCCCGGGAGTAGCTGGACTATGGAGCTCATGCTCTTGGCTACCACATCGAACCATTCTTCTTTCACCATTTTGATTTTAAGAAGCTTACCCTGAAATGCCAAGTCAGCGTTCAATGTCCTCTCCCACCCCCCTCCGAGTTCCCACAGCCCTGTGGCTTTCCCCACTAGAACTCCCATCGCTCCAGGCTGTTTACCCAGAGATCTCTCCCAGAAACCTCTCTCTCCAGGAGGGCAGCCCTGTGAGCCTCATGCCCAGCAAAGGACCATGAAATGCGAAATGCCCAATATTTATGAGACAGACGGATAGAAACCGAAATCCAAACCTCTCATTTTAGAGAGGAAGGGGTGACGATTCAGAAAGAAGAAAGGGAGATTCACTGATGAAAGGGGGAGTGGAGAAGGGGAAACTGCTCCTTGATGAATTTCTTCCTCCTGTAAGGCCCAAAGCTGCTTCCAGGAGCCCTAATTGACCTCCAGGCTGGCTCAGCACCTCTGGGGGCCCACCATCCCCTGGGCGGGATTCCCCCATACAGCCCTGATGCGCTCTGGAGTGTCACTGTCACTAAGGCCTTGCCTCTCTCCCGGGATGGGAGGCCTCATAGTGCAGGGTCCACCGGCCAGGAGGCTACTACCCCTACACACTGCTACACCACAGGGATGGCCACAGAGGAGGCCACGTTAAATATGTGTTGAATAGACCAGCAGAACCCCAAGAAAGGAAACAAGGCCTGAGCCTCATTCTAGGAAGATGAATCAAAAGCACAGGTCTAATTTCTTTGGAAAGGGAAGGCCAGGAGAAGTCTTCTCAGCCACCTGCAAGCCAGGAAGAAGACGTGCGGTTGGTGCTGCTCACCAGGACTGGACCAGGGCTGGGGAGAGGTAGAGGCACAGGGTGGATGCGATTCACAAGAAAGCTTTGCAATGACTGAAACTTCCCCAAAGCAAAACACGCTGCCTTGTTCCTCCCCTGCTGGAAGAATTTAAAACTGAGGTCACACAGCCAGCAGTCTGGGGGCCCCGGGACCTTTTATGAGGTAACCAAGTGTAGTGCCAAAAACAAGGGGTCTGGAGACAGACTGAAAAGGTCCCCACCCTGACTCCCCGACTTGGTCCATGGCTTTACCACTCTGTGCCTCAGTTTCCAAGTCATTCTTATGGAGAGATCACAGCAGCAACTTCACAGGGTAGGTGCAAGGGGTAGATGAGATCATGCATGTAAAGTGCTTACACAGGGCTGGGCACAGAGTCAGTACCCATTAATGTTAATTATTATTGTTTTTCTTCCCCTGTGGAGCCAGACACTGTTGGCTGGCTAACCCAACTGACACTCTCAATTCCCTTTTCCTCTGGCTTCCTTCTCAGGAGAGGCTGAAAAAGCTAAATGAAATTTCCCACCTTCCTTGGAGCTAGGGGAGGCCACCTGACACACTGCTGGCCAGTGAGATCTAGGTGGAATCTTCTGGTGGGGGGATGTTGGGGGAAATGTCAGTGGTCCAGAAAAGGAAAACACATGCGGCTGGGGGCTGGCCCTCCTCTCCTTGTTCTGACTGGAGCTACAGCACCAATCTTACAATCGCGAGGGAGGCCGAGTAAATCAAAGATGCTCCAGGCTGGATACCACTAACCAAATACCTTCAGGTTTTGTTGTTATGGGAGAGAAATCAACGTTCAGTTGTTTGAAATGCTGTAAGTTGGGTTTTCTGTTCTTGTAGCTAAAAGCATTACTGGCCGATGCACCCACCATAACACAAATGGCTCATAGCACCTGCCAGTGGCAACTGTTTGCCAACCTCTGCTCAGGTCCCTGGGTGAGAACCCCTGACCTAGAGCAGAAAGGGTGGGAGACTGAGCCAGAATAGTGCCTACCAACCCTTAGTCACCGTGTTCTGCTCTTCTTTTCAGCTGCATCTAGTCCACTGTGCAATTATTTACTTAATATTTTCTTTACACCAATTCGTTTCTATTTTTATTTATTTCTTTGTTTTAAAGTAATCTCTACACCTAATGTGGGGCTTGAACTCACGACTCTGAGATTATGAGTTGCATGCTCCACCAACTGAGCCAGCCAGAAGCCTCAGTAAACAAATTCATTTTTAAACTTAAACACACACACACACACACAAAGGAATCTACTGGGACTCCCCAGGTGGCTCAGTCAGTTGGCTGTCTGACTACTGATTTTGGCTCAGGTCATAATCCCAAGGTTGTTGGGCTCGAGCCTCACATTTGGCTCCACACTGAGTGCGGAGTCTGCTTGGAATTCTTTCTCTCTCCCTCTACCCCTTTCCTCTCTCATGCTCTCTCTCTCTCTAAAATAAAATAAAATAAAATGGAATGTATATTACTACCAAAATGAAAAATCGGTTCTCTTCTGTCACAAAAGTAATTTAATAAATAATAATAAATACAAGGTAAACAAACAAAATATGTTCATCCACAAACCACTAAAAGTTATCTGATGTAGCATAATTTAGGTTTATTGGACTAGCAAGAATTCTTCATTTTTGCCTTCTATCAGGGAAAAAAAAAAGCCAGAAGATCTGGCAATGCTTTGCATTATTTCAGGGCGACAAAGGCTGAGAGCTAAGAAGGGGCTGCCCCACAGAGAGGGAACACAGTGTCCTGTTGCTGCAATTCCCCAAAACCCTGTTCCAAAGTGAGATAATTTGTTTGGATCTCCTGCTGGCTTGTGGAAGAATTAGGCTGGGTACCTTATTCTTACTCAGGGCCTCCTCAGAGAGGCCTTCCTGGATTATCTCACCTAAAATCACTCCTGTTCTTCCCAGACAGCCCCCTTCCTGCTTTACTGACTTCTCTGACATTCACTTGTCTGTTGTTTTATTCTCTAGTAGCATGTCAGTTCCCACAGGGAAAGGATTCTGCTTTGTTCATTCCTGAATCCCCAGTACCTAGAACGTGACAGTAGGTGCTCAAAGGTCATGGTCATGAAGCACAAAGAAAGGTAAGGAACCATTACAGACTGGACGTGACGAAGGAGACATGATGACTAAACACAGTGTGGGATCCTGGATAGGATCAGAAAAGGGACATCCGCAGGGTGCCCGGGTGGCTCAGTTGGTTAAGCACCCGACTTTGGCGTAGGACATGATCTCACAGTTTGTGGGTTTGAGCCCCGCCTAGGGCTCTGTGCTGACAGTGTGGAGCCTGGAGCCTGCTTCAGATTCTGTGTCTCCCGCTCTCTGCCCCTCCCTCACTACTCTCTCTCTCCCCAAAATAAATACACGTTAAAAAATGTTTTTTTGAAAAGAAAAGAAAAGACACTGGTGGAAAACTAGTAAAACTTGACTAAACCTCTTAGTTCACAGGACTGGACCAGTGCTCATTTCCTGGTGGTAACATTAACATTAGGGGATGCTGGGTGAAGGGTAGATACATGAGCTGTTGGTACACTTTGTATAAATTTTGTGGAGTCTAAAATTCCTTCAAAATTAAAGAGCTAGTAAAGAACTGTGCTGAAAAGCATCCTTTGATGGAAATGTGGCCTCTTGAGACTGTCCCATGAACACGCTCAGGTCCCCGGGCAGACGCTCAGGTCAGGATGAAGGAAGGTGAAGAGGCCCAATAAGCAGCCAAGAAGAGAAGCTGCTATCTAGATTCACTCCGTTGCCAAAGCTTGACCCGCTGGTTGCTGCAACTCAGCCAACATCACGGTTACATGAATCATGCAGAGTCTGGATGCCAGAATCTTCTGTTCTCCACTTTCCATACGATTAGGGGCTTTTGGTGCTTCGAGGATCAGACAGCGCGCTCACCCCCAAGCACCCTCACAGCATCCTGCCAACAAAGGCTGGAACTCGTTTTGGAACACCCCACTAGCAACTGAGTGTCACTGCTGTGCCTATGCCGAAGATACAAACCAGGATGTTCACTAGCGAAGTCCCCAGAAGCCTAATTGTAACATATTCAAAATCTTTATGTCACAGGTATTTGCTATATGCACACTTTTTAATTCTGTGTCAGTCCCTACATTGTATCTTCAGCCTAGAGAAGAACAGCACATCCGCACGGGGTAGGTGACAGGGATGTTCTGTGTCTTGATGGTTGTGGGCAGTCACACAACCAATGATTTGCTCACGCTCAGAGAGCTATACGCCAAAGAGTGAACTTTATTCTGTGTAAATTTAAAAAACTGAATTAAAAAAGAGAGGGTGTGATACATGGATGTGTGCTACGAACAAAGCTCTCTAGGACGCTCTGCTGCTGGGGACGGTGGGAAACATGCTGCGGAAGCGCCCACATACAGCACGGCTTCTTTTCTCTTTGGGCTGCAGAGTATGTAAGTGCGCATGTGTGTTACGTTGGGACCAGGACACGCACCTGACTGCTGACATAATTAGCCCTGAGGGAAGGTGTGGCGGGTAGGACAGAGAAGGAGACTTCCATTTTTCCCTCGATACTTTTTCAAGTAATTTTTAAAAATAATAGAGGCCTCTGGATTAGTCGTAAAATTTAAGCAAACAGGCAGCCGCACTGTACTTACCCTCAGTGTGTTCTGGACACTAGTGCTCCTTGAGGGACCCAGGGAAGCCACTGTCAAAGGCTGTGCATCTGCGGAGAAGAACAACACAAGGTCATGTCTTTGGCCAGCCCGAGCCTTCCTGCTGCAGTTTCCATCATTCACAAATTCACCCCCTTCAACAAACGTTTACTGAACACCTGCTCTGTGCTAGGCACCAAGGGAACACCAGGGGCCAGGACAACGCTGCTGCCCTCGGAGAGAAGACATTCCAGTAAGGGAGGAAGGCAATAAAACAAATCCAGACGATGCGGAGTCAGGGAGTAGTGTCTTGATGAAAACTAAGCAGGGCGAGGAGAATGACGAGCCTGCTGCTTGCCAGAGTGGTCAGGGAACAGACACTAATTCAGGAGGACCAAAGGCTGTGTGACTATCTGTGCAAGAGCCTTCCAGGCCATGGGAATGGCCAGTACAAAGGACCTGAGGCAGGGAATGTGTGTGGAGCATTTTAGGAGCAGCGGGAGGCCCATGTGCCTGGCACAGGGTGAGTGAGGGGCTGAGTGGTTGCCTGAGATGAGGGCAGGGAGGTGATGCGGGCAGATGGAAGGCCACTATAAGGATATTTCTTTCAGGGGCGCCTGGGTGGCTCGGTCGGTTGAGCATCCGACTTCGGCTCAGGTCATGATCTCATGACTCGTGGGTTCGAGTCCCACATCGGGCTCTGTACTGACAGCCAGCTCAGATCCTGGAGCCTGCTTCCGATTCTGTGTCTCCCTCTCTCTCTGACCCTCCCCGGCTCATGCTCTCTCTCTCTCAAAAATAAATAAAACATCAAAAAAATTTTTAAAAAAAGGATTATTTCTTTCAGACAATTTTGAGTAGAGGAGTGGCAGAGATAAATAGTGCTTGTCCTAGCTTGTAACTTCATATTATAAATTTATGTTTTAAAATATTTAGTATGGTTGTTCCTATTTGAATGGATATTTCATGAAAACTTTATATTATTAATTTATGTTTTTGAATATTTAGAATGGTTGTTCATATTTGAATAGAGATTTTATGAAAGAATGAATGCCTCCACTGTCTGTATTGTTCACCCTCATGTTTCAGCTTAGGGCAGGTACTTACTAAGTCAGGGAAATGAGATGTGAGGGGATAATCTAGAACCTTCCTATAAGGAATGGCCATTAAATAATGACTCTCACTCCCCACGTGCCAGGCCGTGTTCTATGAGACATGTGGTGACTCATTTCACTCTCTCAATAACCCTAAGAAATTGATGTTTATGATTACATTCATGCTACAGAAAAGGAAACTGAGGCACAGAGTAGGTAAAAAACCCACTAACTGAGGCTGCCCACCAGTCAAAAGTATATGCCAGCTGGAATGAACTCAGGCAGCCTGGCTCCAGAGCCTGCTCCTGACCATGTGGCTGGGCCAGTGGTCATGACGGTCAGTGAAGAAACAGCTAATTACAGTCAGATGATGCCTCGCTTTCCCCAAGAGCACGATGTCCAAATGCTACTCAAACAGCAAGGCTGAGCTCAAACTCCAGCCGGCTCCTCCAGGAAGCTCCCAGGAAGGAAACCTAGCGAGTAGCTAGCCAGCTCTCCAGAGTCTAGGAACCTGGTTCCTAGACCAGGATATCTTTAGTAATCTTGCTCCTAGTGGTTCCTGGCGAAACCAAAAGGGCTTCTTAACCTTTCTCATGCCAGAGAGTCCTGTTGGTAGCCTGCTAAAGACGAGTGTGGACTCCTTCTCAGAATCATGTTTTTAAGTGAACAAAATACAATACCCAAGGCTATAAAGGAAACCAATTATATTAAGACATCAAAGTATCTGTAAAATAAAACCTAATCTGAGATACGGTAATATTCGTGCTTCTTTATGAATGCTTTAAATTATAAGATCCTAGTGGTGCTTCCAATAACCATAGTAATTTAGAAACAGATGAGTGTAAATGATATTTTGCAATATCTGCAACAACTGTAATGTGATACGGAAATATTTTTAATTTCTAGTGGCGACAAAGTCACAGGTATCACAATACAATTGTAGCTTTGGCCCTCATTCTGAACAAAAGGAAATGCTAAATTCCAGATGGTAGAGGGAATAAAGACGTAAATTTTTTCCCAGCCAACTTCGCAATCCTCTAAATTCTATCCAAGGACCCTTTAAGGGTCTATGGACCCAGGATGAAGAATCCTGATAGGGTAAAGGTGGAGCTGGTTCCTGGGGAAGGTAATTAACTGGGGAGTGTGAGGCAGATTCAGATCCTTGTGAACAGCTCCATGGGAAGGGGTCCTGGAGGGCTAGTCCTACAATCCAGGCTGGCCAATAAAGCCACTGAACCCCATCCCCCTGCTCCTTGCCTCAGAGATGGCTCAGGGTGGTCCTAGCATTGAAGCCACGATGATTAGGTTGAATAAACATCAGGCTCAGGACATGTCCTGGGACTATAGGTAAAGAGATGGTTTATTTCTCTTGGGGTGCCGCTTAGCTGGCTGGATGTATATGTAGAGCTGCTTCAGAGCCTATCTGACAACAAAAGCAACACAGAAGAATACAGAGCCAGGAAGTAGAAGGAAACAGGGTCCTGGCAACCTCATGTAAGGCTCTAGATCTAGCCACACCTGAAGCCATTCAGTGTACAATGTCCCAGGCAGTAAATGCAAATATTTCTTTTAGTACTTAAAGCAGATTGACCTGAATTTCCATTTGTTCACAAAACCAAATGACTCAATTAACACAGAAGGGCAGAGTTGAGTGCAGTTCTTGACAATTTCCTTAGCTCACCACCAAGCCATTTAGGGGAACACAAAATAAAATTAGACAGTTACTATACACAGAAACAGCAAATACAGAAAAACACACACTCTTTAAAAACTCAGAAATAGTCTCTTGGGTAGCTGGCTTTCCCTAAGCTGGTCTGTGAGGCCCTGACAATTGTGATTTTCAAGATGCTTGACAGGGCATGAGGGAACCAGAAGCACCCAGAACATTTTCCTTTATCACCAGACTTTCCATTAAAAAAAATTCCTGGGATGATCAGAAAGCCCCTGCAATGAAGCTCCTGTAAAATTTTAATAGCTGCCTTTTAAAATACCGCGGAAATTGCTTTTCTGCCACTCTCACTCTTCCTCCTTGCTTTCTCTAGAGTGATGTATATGGCTCTTTAAAGGCACATCAGTGGTGACGTGTGGTGGTGCCACGTCTCTGACTGGAGGGAGCTATCATATCCATCAGTGTGGGGCCCCTCATACAGGGGAGGGGCCAGAGCAGAGAGGGGGATGCTGAGGGGCTGTGGAAAAGACAGCAAAGGTGGGCTACATGGTCAGTACTTCGGCCAGGACCACAGATCTCCCAGAGCCCCTTCTCACACCACCTGGGAAGGGTGGATGCCCTTGGACTTGCTGCATCAATCCAAGCAAACTCGCTAGATCAACAGCCCACCTGGTCGCGGGGTCTCGCATCTCACTTCCCAGGGTTTATTCCAAGACACAGAATCCTAGGTGACAGGACCTGAGGATGAGGGGATGAAAGCTTGGCCTGACTCGCAGCCTGACTGGTTCCTCCCTTTCGCCACAGCGATTGGCTTCGGGAGAGACACATGATCTAAGCAGGGCCAATCAGAGTAGGCCCTGGAAAGTTTGCCGAAATTACTGGGGGGAAAAGGATGGGATGGAAGGTAGGGGCTGCTGAAGGCCTCTCTGCTACCTGGGAGGTGGGGGGCACAGGACAATGAAGTCAAAGCTGAGAGAGACAGAACCCTGACAGAACCCAGAAGTGGATAAGGGTAGCTTCCTGATAAGAATACTGGAGTGTTGGCTCCGGTCCGGCCAGCTCCGGGACTTTCAGGTCCCAAAGCCATTAATTTCCTTATGCAGTTTAAGCCAGTTTGAGTTGGGAAGATTCTGTCATTTACAACAGAAGTAACTGACTGATGAAACCGGAAGGGACCTCAGAAATCAATACAGCATTCCTTCATGTTTCAGTGAACATGATCCTTTCTAAGAAGCTGACAAAACAAAACTATGCATGTCTCTCCTGAAAGGGGGTGGATGGGGGGGAACTCCACAAAATACTGTTTCCAAAATGTCAAAGGGCTCTGAAGCCCCTGTCCATAGGAACTGGGTGAAGAACACGCTGATCCAGTTTGAACTATCCACTTGATGGATAAGGAAACTGAGGTTCAGAACGCTTATGTGACTTGTTTGGGCCCAGGGCTGGGAGAGGCAGAGTCAGGCCTCTCTAGAGCCCCGGAAGGTGCGGACCTCAGGGGAGGCAGCGGAGGAGGCTGCAGGCCCCCACGCTCCCATTTAGCAACAGCAGCTCCAGGTTTTTTCTGCCTTAAAAACTGGGCTTTCAGGGAAGTATCCAACCGAAGTTCTACCACTTCACGATAACATATGGAAAGCCAATCTCTTCTATCACATTTCAAAGTATTTACATGTTACTGACCTTGGTTTTGATCCTCACTGACACCTTACGAAGCAGGCACTATCACCATGGCTCCGCGTGAGGTGCTTCTGCAGGGGCAACCAACCAGGGCGCTGCTCTCTGATCCCAAAGCGGCCCGCGCACCGAGGCCTTTCTGCTCCTGTACTTCAGGGCCTCACGTTTCTAGTCTTCCCTTGTATTTCGATCTCAGCCTGATGGAAAGGATCATCTGCTTTCACCTCTCCACTGCCCTCGACTTGGTCCTCCCTGCGGACCAGGTAAAGAAGTGGTGGCTGATGTGACGGGTCAGAGGTTACGATGGTGGCTGGGCCTGCTCTTCTAGCGGGCAGGACCGGGCACCAGCTCTTTTCTCTCCCTGTGCCTGGAGATGGCAGCTTCGGCGCTCTCTTATAGCCTGTTCTGAACACCCTGGCCAGTGTTTATCCACCGGCTAAGATCACCGCGGGTACACGCACTCCTCCTAAGTGAGTGCTCATGGAAGCGGCCAGACCTTTCTCCTCCATGCAGCTCGCTGTGTGAGTGGCTGATCTAGGCATTTAGACTTAAGGTAAAGGAGAACTGCCTTCTCCTTTCTAGACTTTACCAGAGCTTCACATTGGGCCACAGGGACCTACCCACCTATTAATAAAGAGGTTCAATCATCCTCCATTTAGAGAAGATTCCATTATGCCCATCCTCATCCCGTCTTTAAAATAGGGATTTAGGAAAATAATCTGTTCATTCAACACCCTCTACCCACCTGCCAACAAAGAAAAAGCTGCTATGCAAAGAAAAGACTTTGCCTTGGGAAAATCTAGGCCCTCGACTACTATCCTGTATGGCAGCCGCTGAGATCATCTTGCAATTAATCATGTTTTCTCTTATGGCCTATATTCTATTAATAACACACTAACGACTTAGCACCAGTTCTTTCACTGATTCAGTCCGCAGATATGACTAAGGCTGGGTCTCGGACTTCGAGGGTCTCACATCCTAATTTCCTGTCCCCTCCCATGCCCCCCACAGAAAATAAGCATCATGATATAGAGCTCTGAGGACTTCACTATGCCGGGGGCCCAATGGCTGTCCCGCGTCCAGCCTAACCTAAGTACTGCAGTACAGTGGCTCAAGACAGACCTCTGCAGAGAAACTGCTGCGGGAAAGCAGCAAGGTGTGACCACTTCATGCACAGCAGACTGGCCAAAATGTCAGACTCTGACACCACCGATCTTTACTGAAGTTGTAGACTAAGGGGAACTCTCAGTCACCGCGGGTGGGAGCATACCTAGGAACAGACATTTTGAGAGAGCAGCTGGCAATTTCTTATAAAGAGGAAGAGATGGTAACCTCAGTGACACACTTCACTTCCCCACTGACTGGGGTCTGGGATTCCCTGCCGAGTTCCCAGACCCATGTGGCCTTGCAAATTCTCGCTCTGGTTTAAAGCAGGAGGTTTTTGCTTTGATTTGACTACATGCCAGGCACTGTTTTCAGTTAACTATCAACTCATTTGACCCTTAGAACAACCCTGTGAAGAGGGTTTGCTGGCATCCCCATTTTTTTTCTTAAGTAGTTTATTGTAAAGTTGGTTTCCATATTAACACCCAGTGCTCATCCCCACAAGTACCCTCCTCCATGCCCATCACCCCCCCGTCCCCTCTCCTCCACCCCCATCAGCCCTCAGTTTGTTCTCAGCATTCAAGAGTCTCTCATGGTTTGTCTCTCTCCCTCCCCCCAACTATTTTTCCTCTTCTTCTCCCCCATGGTCCTCCATTAAGTCCATCCTGATCCACCTATACATGAAAACATATGGTATCTGTCCTTCTCTGCCTGGCTTATTTCGCTCAGCATAACACCCTCAAGTTCCATCCACGTTGGCATCCCCATTTTTAACCAACCAGCAAACTGAGGTACAGAGAGGTAACTTGACCAAGATCACACAGCAAGTAGATAGCACTAATCCACTGGGATCTGAACCCAGTTGGTCTGGCTCCAGAACTGCCAACACAGTAGTTAAAGAGTATGGGCTCAGCCCCGAAACACATCTGATTCCACATCCAGACATCAATTTCAGATGCATCAAAATATGAGTGTGCCTAGAAGAGAATGCAGGAGCATATCTTCATTCTGGTGTAGGTGAGGGTTTCTCACTCAGGAATTCTAGGAGAGTGTTCTCCTCACAAAAAGACTCATTCAGGGGTGCCTGGGTAGCTCAGGGGGTGAAGCGTCCAACTCTTGGTTTCGGCTCAGGTCATGATCTCACAGTCGATGAGTTTGAGTCCCATACTGGGCTTTGTGCTGACAGTGTGGAGTCTGCTTGGGATTCTCTCCCTCTCTCTCTGCCCCTCCCCTGCTTGCTCTTTTGTCTCTCTCTCAAAAATAAACTAAAAAAAAAAAAAAAAAAAGACTCAGTCACACAGTCCTTTGTCCCTTCACCAGCTTGGAATGCAGATGTGATATTTGGATTTGCGAGGGTCCCGCCTGTCCCCAGAATACTATTCTGCCAGAACAGGACTGAACTCTCTGGGTGCCCTGGGCCCTGGGGAAGGTGGGTGCAGCAGCCATCTGTGGCCATGAGGGGGCAAGAGTCAGAGGAGTGCTGGTGTTGACCATGGCTTCTGGCACACCACTGAACCACCACATCCTCTCCCTCCAGATGTTACTTGACACACAGGGTCTTATGTGCTGAAATGACAATGCTGCCTGTTTCAGGCCAATACCTGCAGCCGAATGTATGCCAAACTAAAACACTTTGCCACAGCCAGACTGGCTGTCATGGGCTGTGGAGAGTGCGAGCAGCCATGAACATGGACTTGAAGGTGTCTCAAAAGGACTCAGAGATGAACTCTGGGAATCAGAGATTTCTGCTAACTGTGGCTGATCACAGGCATCTAGAGATGACGTGGTGTCTGAATTAATTCTCGGAGGACCTGAACTGTGAGCTGCCTTCTTTCTCCTTACGGACTTGTAAGAGCCGTCAGGGAGACTGTGATTTTAAGGGCCGAGCCCAGCCCACTGGCACAAATGCACTGGGGTCTGCTGGCCCCAGGCTCCCAGGCTGGGGAAATCCTGCAGAGCTTGTGGGTCCTTTTTCTTCCTGTCACCAGGCATTTGCTGGATGTGCCAACAGTTAAGCCCCTTCCTGCACTCCATAAAAACAGCTCGTCAATGTGGTTGACCGTCGGGTGCTTTTCCACAAAGCACTCCCACAGATCTAAGCTAATCAGATGGAAGATGGAAGAGTGGTCAATCTACCAAAATAGGTCAGTCTTTATTTTTTAATCCTTTTATTCATAAGGTATTGGAAGGGAAGAATGAAAAAAACATTAGTGAGAACATCTAGTGTTACTCAACATATCTGTGTCTCAGTTTGCTCACCTATAAAATGGGGATAATAAATAATAATTGGGGTGTTGTGAGGACTAAATAATTTACTCTAGGAAAATGTTTATTTATTTGTTAGGTTTTTATTTTTTATTTTGGGGGGAGAGAGAGAGAGAGAGAGAGAGAGAGAGATCTTAAGCAGGCTCCACACTCAGCATGGAGCCTGATGTGGGGCTCGATCCTAAGACCCTGGGATTATGACCTAGATGAAATCAAGAGTCGAATGTTTAACTGACTGAGCCACCCAGATGCCCTTCTATGAAAAATATTTAGAACAGAACCTATTACACAGTGAACATTCAATAAAGGTGAACTACCACTGTGACGTGAATTTTTTGGATGCACGGCCTGTGAAAAGCTTCAACACCCCACTCTCTGCTCCACTAGATACTAAACTCAGATTCTGGCCACTCAGGGAAGGAAGGAAGCTTGAAGGTCCAGGCCAGGGAGGAGAAGCTGGCTTCAGGGCCAGGAAATGGACCTACTGGGTGCTAGCTGCTCACCCAGTAGCCATCCTTCCCCTTCTTCTCTGAGTGCTCAGCTAATACTACATCTCTCGACCTGCCCTGCAGCTAGGGGTGGCCAATAGGAGGCAAGTGGAAATTGCTGTGGGGCTTTAAGGAAAATCTCTCACCAGATACATGGAGAGGACTACACTTTTGTGCTCCTCCTCCCAATTCCCATCTGGATTCAGACTCACCGGCTGGACTCCAGGAGTCATAATGGACTGTGGTGCCACCTTTAGGATGAAAGCCTTCTGCTGGGGACGGTGAAGCAGAAAGAACGGTCCTGTTTTTCCTGACGTCTGTGGAGCTACCACATCAGCCGTGGACTGCTAGCCTCTCTGGACGTTTTAATCATGAGAGACACCACCTTCCGTGGAATGTAAACTGTTGTTGTTTCTGGTCTCTGTTACCGGCAGCCGAGTGTACTTTCAAAGGATGCTAGGGTCTTACACAGCAGGTGGCCAATGGGATGGTGTTCCACACCAGAGAAGTCCCTCTAGAAACCTGTCACCATTAAAGTGTCCTCATGCTGTAGAGGACCCTCAATGTCTCCTCAACAGCAGGCAGAAAACTAGGTACCGAAATTCCCACAGAACGGGGTTACAGCCATTTTGCTCTACGAGGAGGTAAAATAAGATCTACAGGAGAGCTACCGAGTCATTCACTCATTATGCAGCACTCCCCTGGGCGGAACGCTGTGCACGCTAGGGTGCTAGATATGGTAGCACAGTCCCTGCCCTTATAAACCTTAGAGTCCAGAACAGGGGACAGAAAATAATCAAATAAGCAAATAAAAACATGTATGAGTACGAATGGTGAGAAGTACCATGTAAGAGACCAGGGTGGATTTTAGCCTGGAACTGAAGAGAAAGGACAAAGCAGTCACATGAGGAGTAGACGACTGGGTGGCTCTGTCGGTTAAGTGGCCGACTTCGGCCTAGGTCATGATCTCATCGTTCCCAAGTTCGAGCCCCAAGTTGGGCTCTGTGCTGACAGTTCAGAGCCTGGGGCCTGCTTCAGATTCTGCGTCTCCTTCTCTCTCTCTCTGTCCCTCTCCTGCTCATGTTCTGTCTCTCTCTCTCTAAAAATAAATAAACATTAAAACATTTAAAAAAAATAAAGAGTCTCCCAGAATGCCCACCAACAGAAGAATGGATAAACAAAAAGTGGCACATCCACACAATGGAATATTATTCAACCATAAAAAGAAGGAAGCACTGATTCATGCCCAACATGGATGAAACACTGAAAACATTATGCTGAGTGAAGGAAGCCAGTCGCAAAAGATAAGTATGATGCCATGTATATGAAATGTCCAGAAGAGACAAATCCAGAGACAGAAAGTAGATTAGTGGTTGGTAGGGGCTGGGACGAGGGGGTGGGGGTGTGGGGGAATGACTGCTGATGAGTACAGTTTTGTTTTGTTTTGTTTTGTTTTTGGGCCAAGGAAAATGTTCTGGAATTAGATACTGGTGGTGGTTGCACAGCCTTGTGAAAACACCAAAACCCACCGAACTGTGTACTTTAAAAGAGTGAATTTTATGGCATATGAATTATATCTCAATTAAAAGGCACTCAAAGGGCTACTGTGATTCAATCACTATGTTAATAAAGTCTCTAATGAAAGTTAAAAAAAAAAAAAAAAAGAGTCTCCCAGGAGATGGAGGAGAATGTGGGAGGCTGTTCAGGGAAACTTGCGGGAGGCCCGTGTGGTGAGATCGGTGCAGCGCAGGAGGGAACGCTCCCGGACGTGGCAGACACCCAGAGGGCCTTGTGAGCCATGGTCAGACACACACGTTTTATTCTAAGTATGCGGGGAAGCGGGAGAGTGATGTGTTCTGATCTACATTTCTGAAAGGTTTCTTTGGCTGTTGAACAGAGATGGTTAGTGTTTAAAAGAAGCAGGGAGAATGATGAGGTGGCTGCTGTACTATCCCAGGAGAGGAGGTGGTGCCTGGGACCCGGGCGAGGGCAAAGGAGTGGAGAGGAGGAGGCTGGTAAAGACGTGAATTTCAAATCGAGGACACACAGGCCTCGCGGATGAGCTGGCCATGAGCGTGAGGCCGAAAAGGAAGATGCACATGTCTCGTGAGTTTTTCCAAAGTGGCTGTTCTGCTAGATTCACATTGTGCACAAACAGGAGCAGGTCACCAAATGCCTGTTAAATGAATTGAATAAATGAACAAAATCACTGCCTGGCTTTTGTTGTGGGGCACATCTTTGTATTTTCAGTAAAGATGTTAAGTTCTCTCTCTTCACGTATATACACACACACAGATCCTTACCTATCAACACAATATCCGTACCCATACATGTTTCTCTCCCATCCACTGGTAGAGAGTGGTCCACTAAACACATCAACTCCCATCTGCTCAAATCCTTTTATACACACACCCCCTCTAAGCAAGGTAAAACTTCTAAGTCAGTAACAACAAGGTCCTTGCATTTTTTTTTTTTTAATTTTTAATGTTTTTTTTTTTAATTTATTTCTAGGAGAGAGAGAGAGACAGCGTGAGCAGGGGAGGGTCAGAGAGAGAGAGAGTTACAGACTCTGAAACAGGCTCCAGGCTCTGAGCTGGCAGTCAGCACAGAGCCCGACGCGGGGCTCGAACCCAGGAACAGCGAAATCATGACCTAAGCGAAAGTCGGACGCTTAACCGACTAAGCCACCCAGGCGCCCCGGTCCTTGCATCTCTAAGGGGTGCAGAGAAACAGGTAAGCCAGCAAGAAGGGAGCTCTTACTTGTGATCAACAAGAGGAGGAGAGGAAAGAAAGGAAGAGATGCTGCTCCAGAGACAGGAAGTGTCCTCTGTCTTCCCAAGGGAGCTTGCTTGGGATGTTTTCTCCCTCTCTCCCTGCCCCTCCCTGGCTTGTACGTGCGTGCGCTCGCTCGCTCTCAAAAAAATATGAACACGAAAAAAGAAAGAAGAAGGGGAGAAAGCACTGTGAGTAACAGGGTCTAGTCAGGGCAGGAAGCCTCAATTTGACCTTTATGCCTTTCCCTTTAAGAACAGCCACTGCAAGTGAAGACCAGCAGAGGACAAGTTATAACTCAAAGGGGTCATTAGCTCCAAACCACTGCCAGCCACACCCATTCTGAGGGAAACACCAGGGCCCTAGAAATGCATTCTGGAACCAGAAGTAGGAAAGGGGAAGGAAAGCAGAGTCTCACAGAGAACATCTCCAGGGCCACTGCCACCGCAGACCACAGGGCAAACAGTGCACCTGAAGCAGTAATGCAATGGTGTCGTGGGGATGTGTCCACCCAGAACATTCCTTCTAGGTCCGCAGACCACAGGGCAAACAGTGCACCTGGAGCAGTAAGCAATGGTGTTGTGGGGATGTGTCCACCCAGAACATTCCTTCTAGGTCCACTTTCCCCAGCAGTAGGGCTTATCTGGTTTAAGAGTGGGGCGTGAGGAACATTCCACCGCATGGTTCTTGCGCGGTGGGCTTCGCTGTGGACGTAAGGAAAATTGTCCCCTGTGCCGCCGGTCCCAAGGAGCTTCATCTGGAACACAGCCAGGGACCTGATGCCTCAACTTCAGCATTTCTGTAGCTCTCCTGTGTTAGTCTCACGAGCGGCAGATCTGGTAGCACTGAATGCTTCAAACAGTTGACCAAACGCTGCTTTATTCATTCTACGGAGACTGGGAAGTAGGTCAAAGTGCCCATCATGGTCAGTTAGAAGGGACTTCCCACATGGCACCCATGTTAGCCTCTCTTCGTCTGAGATCCAAGTGAGGGTTCCCCAACACCATGGACTCTCCACCTGTGGCCGGAGCACCCTCCCAAGGGGTCGTTAATGTTGAGTAACGTATGAAGTTTGTTTGGACCACAATTAAGGATACTGTAACATCCTCTAGACAGAATGGTGGGCTGAGCAGGCCATGTGCCATGGGAGAGAATGGGAGTGTGACATCACCACTCAAATACGACACAGATATGTATTTCCCTTAAGTGGGGTCATATCATAATTACTTTTCTGGATCCTGTTTTGCCTTAAATATTCTCAGAAAAATGCCTCCAAATCAACTAGTAGCGGGTCTTACCCACTTCTTTTTTAGCAGCTAATATTCCACAGTATGGATGTACCATATTTTACCCAATCATTCCCTGAAAAGTTGGCATTTATTTTATTTCTGAGGGTTGGTTGGTTGGTTTGCCCCTGTAATGAACATCCTTTGGCACTGGGACCATTTTTTTCTATAGGGTAGATTCTCAGGAGTGGGAGTGCTGTACTGAAGACTATTTATGGATATTATATGCTTATATTATAGGAGGGGTTCCAAGATCAAGGTGTAGAGCTGTATATGTGACACGTGCTTGGTTTTGTATTGAGTATCTCTGGGAGAACACACCTGAAATGGGTGTCCTCGTGGGAGGGGAACTAGGTTACAGTGGGTGGGTTGTGGGGGGAGACTTACTTTCTGGGTGCCATCTGAATGTTGTATCACGTGCACATTCTGCTCATTCGAAAATAAATAAAAAACCTTTTTCAGGCTGCCTTCTAAAGAGGTTGCAATGATTCACACGTCCTCTAGCAACCTGGGAGAGTACTTAGCTGAGCTCATTAATGCCCTATATTTTCCTCCTTCAAGGCTGTCCCCCCGCCCCCTTTTTATTTTGACCTAGTATGAGCTGAAGCATGTCAGATTTTACCCCCTCGTGATCCACAATTCCTCCTATTCCAAAGCCCTTGGGCAGGCAGAACAGACTCCCAGAGATGCGAATTTTGACAAGTCGGCCTGGCCGGCCCCTCCCAATAGCACAGGAAAGATGCCCAAGCCATGGTGGCAGCCAGATCTTCGGGGACCTGAGGGCACGGATGGCAGAGAGACACAGGGGCAGGGGCTCACTCTCCTCAGATGCGTGCAGGTCACACTGTTTTAAACTCATGCTGGCTGAGCTGCCCTCTTTAGCCGAATGGCCCTGAGTCTCCCAAACGCCCAAAGTCTCTCAGAAAAGGTGAGAGAGCCCTGCAGCAGCTGCCGCCCGAGGGCCCCACACTCTCAAGAACAAGGCCAGAGACAAGAAACAGGAGGGAACAGGGGACAAAGGACAAAAGAATCCAGCTCATACAAACGAGAGGCCTTCTCATTCATTTCCTGCAGGCCAGGCATCCTCTGTGTCTGGACCCAAACCAAAGGCCTCGCCAGCCGATGCTTTTAAGCCCCACTGTGACTCACGAGACATGAAAACAAAGCTGACCTCGCGCAGGGAGCAAGGGCCCCGCGTGCGGCAGCAACTCCAGTATAAGCACCTGCTACTGCATCCCCGGCAGAAGCTCCGGACTGACCTGCAGAGGGGAGGGGAACCGATGAGAAAGCAGCTCTGGGGGAGGTGGGGGACGGGAGAGCATGGAAGAACATCTCAAAACAGGCAGCAAGTCCCCTCGATTCAGGTCCTCTGCTACCGTTCTGCCACCTACGCTCCAGTCTGAGCTGGAATTGGTGTGGGGGAAGCCCCAGCCTTTGCTCGAGCAGTTCCCTCTGCCTGGATGACCTTGCCCTTGATCCTTGGAGACCCTGCTCAAAAACGATGTGCAGGTGTGAGTGTTGACTGGAGCGTCCTCTCTGAGTGAGGAAAATGGGAGACAACCTGAGCGCCTGTTAGCAGGGAGCAGCCAACAAATTGTGATGCAGTCACAACGGAATTCTTTGTCTGCCCTTCCCTCATCCTCCACGGCCTCCATGGCAAGTTCACTGGCAGGTTCTGTTGTCCCTGTCTTCAAAAATATATCCTGAATCCATTTCTTTTCTCCTTTTTTTTTTTTTTAAATTTTTTTTTAATGTTTTATTTATTTTTAGGAGAGAGAGAGAGAGACAGCGTGAGCAGGGGAGGGTCAGAGAGAGAGGGAGTCACAGACTGAAACAGGCTCCAGGCTCCGAGCTGGCAGTCAGCACAGAGCCCGACGCGGGGCTCGAACCCACGAACCGCGAGATCATGACCTAAGCGAAAGTCGGACGCTTAACCGACTAAGCCACCCAGGCGCCCCATCTTTTCTCCTCTTTTTTAAAGTTTACTTTTTTTTTTTTTTTAAGTTTATTCATTTCGAGAGAGACCAATATAGCGAGAGAGGGAGGTGCAGAGGGACAGGGAGAGAGAATCCTAAGCAGACTCTGCACTGTCAGCTTGGAGCCTGATATGGGGCTCGAACTCATGAAATGTGAGATTGTGACCTGAGCTGAAACCAAGAGTTGGATACTTAACTGATTGAGCCACCCAGGCGCCCTCTCCTCTTTTCTAAGCCAAGCTATCACCCTCAACTTCCATCTGGACAATTCCATCAGCTCCCTGCTGGTGGTCTGGAGTCCCCTCTTGCCTTCTTAGGTCCTATTCTCCACACACAGCCACAGTGATCAAATCAAACAGGGATCACATCAGATTGCTTTCTTGCTTAAAAAGCCCTCGAACTTCATCTCCTTCTGTTTTACCCATTGCTCAAATGCTCCCACCACCCTGGCCTTCGTTCCCTTCCAAGCTTATTCCTACCCCAGGGCCTTTGCACATTTTGCTCTAATTCTCAAGGCTGGTTTCTTCCTGCCAGTAAGGTCTCCCTGTGGCTGTATACCAGTAGTGAGTAGACATGAAATCTATCTACATGCAATGACATGGACATCTCATGGACATAATGTTGACTAGAAAGGGCCAGACACAAAGAAGCATTTACACAGAGTTCAAAGTCAGGTGTGAGACATCAAGAGAGTGGTTTTGCTTGGAGGAGAAGAGTGACTGGGAGAGAATAGGAAAGGGACTTCTGGGGGCTAGAAATGTTTTTAGAGCTGGTTACATGAATGCGTTCAGTTTGTGAAAGTTCATCTAGCTACACACTTTCAGCATGTGCCTGCCCTTGCTTATATATTTACACACACACACACACACACACACACACACACACATTTTAATAAAATGTTTAAAGAATTAAAACATTTTGGCTGCCCATATTTCTTATGGTTTGGGAATTTCTCATCTATGAGTCTTGGTGGAAGGCGAGGCTTACCTCCCATTATCAAATATTACAAAGGCCAGGAACTGGCTCTCAGAGCCTCTCCCCTACAGCTAGACCATAGCTGCAGGATCTGAGTTCTACCCAGCAGATACACCCTCCGTCCACAACCTAGGGCAGCTTGGAGTACTAGGACGTATTTAGCCTGGCGTTTGAGGTCAGAGCTGCAGCCTGGCACAAGGCGAGCTCACTGAGGCTTGATGAGTGGAAACAGGACGACCCCCACACCCACTTCCTCCCCCAGCACGATAATACAAGACAGGACCATTCTGTACCTGTGAGCCCCTTCATTCTTTCAAGAAATGTTTACTGAGTGCCCATTCAGTGCCAGGCACTGTTCTAGGCCTAGGGATCCAGGTGAACAGAACACTGGAGCTAATGATCCTAGTAGGGAAGATGCACAATAAAATAAGTAAAAGATAGGTTAGTTAAGTGGTACAGAGAAAAACAGAAAAGAGAGATGAGGACCTCCCTGAGGAGGCAACATATTAACAAAGACTTTTAGGATGTTAGGGAGGATGTCGGTATGAGAGAAGAGCTTTCCTGGTAGCAGGAAGAGCCAGTGCAAGGGCCCTGAGGCAGGCACATACTTGGGTGTCTGTGAAACATGGAGGAGGCCCATGTGCCTGGAACAGGGCAAGTGAGGAGAACAGAAGGAGGAGATGGAGCCACGGGTGATGGGGGCAGACTGTGTGGGGCCTAGGTGGCCACAGTGAGGACTTTGGCTTTTACTCTGGGTGAGACGGAGCCATGGGAGGGTTATCAGCAGAGGAGGGACCAATCTGATTGGGTGATTAACAGGGTTCCTCTGGCCACTACCCAACTCCCTCCTCTGCCCAAGATGGAAGCCAGTTCCAACGAGAAACAGAAGTCTGGTCATTTGTGTGGCAAATGTCTGTGAGAAATAAGCAAAAGTGCTCCACCCACTTCCTCCCCAACCCATCCAGGCCTCCTGCCAGCCAGCAGGGCTTTGCAGCACGATTAACAATGCGTATCACGTTATAGGAAGACCCTCCCCTTCTGGTCACTGGGAGAATCCCGAAAAACAGATGAAGGAACGATAAGGCCACATGGCCAGGAGAGCTCCGTCTCCGTAGTCAGCCAGCACCAGAACTGAGTCCCAGCTCCGCCTCTTAGCGCCTGTGTGACCCATGACTCCTTGCTTGACCTTTCTGAGTCCCAGGCTTCCTTATCAGTGTAGAAGGGAGGGGGGAAGAGGAGTAATTTCTACCCTCCATAGGACTGTTGGGAGGATTAAATGAGCTAACAGGTATCAAGCGGCTGGCAGAGTGCCTGGCGCGGAGGGAGGCAAAAAAGATGTTAGCAAAGCTGTCATGGTAACTGGAATATTGAAAAAATAATAAGCGACATTCTCGGCTTCTCAAGTCTGAGGGTGCCCCTTGGGCAAATTGGACTCTGATGATATTAAGCAGGGAGCTGAGGTGAAGGATCCTCCTGAGGAGGGAGAGAGGCCTTCCAAATGGGAGCCTCTTTGTCCCTCTGCCTGTACGCCATGAACTGACTGCCCAGAACGTCGTCATCCTCGCACGCTTCTCGGTGCTTCACAAGCAGAGGCCCCGGCGGAGGAGACCTGGCCTATACCCAGCTCTCTCAAGGAACTGTGAGTCGGTGGGGAAGCACAAATAACGGCATAAATGGCAGTCCAGGGCAAATTCTGTGCCTCCTCTCCAGTCAGAAGGGCAGTGGGCCCTCCGTTTGTTCCACGCGAAGAGGGCAAGGCCTCTGGGGGGCTTCAGGTCCACATCCGTAACATGGGGAAAACAGTCACGATTCAGGCTTGCTCACATTCATTCAGCACGCACTTACCAAACTGGTAGGAGCCGGGCCCTGCTCTAGATGCTGAGACCCAGCAATCACACAAAGAGCTCACATGTAAGGAGAACGGCACACAAAGTAAACAAACATATAACGTCAGATGGGAAGTGCTGTAAAAAAAACGGGAAGAAAATGACAGGGAGGGTCACTTTAGGCCATTTTAGGGGGGCTCGGGAAGGCCTGTCTGAGGCAGTATCCCAGCCATTCAAGCAGAGACCTGAATAAAGTGATGAAATAAGCGCACGCATACGTATATTATAATTTTGGATATGTCTGTCTGTATATAAAATATATACACACACAGAGTCAGGAACACAGCACCCACCGTGGAAACCTAAAGGATCTAGTCTGAGACTTAAAAGTGCTTGAGGGGCACCTGGGTGGCTCAACCGGTTGAGCGTCCAACTTGGGCTCAGGTCATGATCTTGTGGTTCGTAAGTTCGAGCCCGTGTAGAGCTCTATGTTAACAGCTCAGAGCCTGGAGCCTGTTTCAGATTCTGTGTCTCCCTCTCTCTCTGACCGTTCCCCACTCACGCTCTGTTTCTCTCTCTCTCTCTCAAAAATACATAAACATTAAAAAAAATTAAAAGAAAGTGCTTGAGAGCTGACCAGGATTGGCACCTTCATAAAACCTACGCTCTTCCTTTGGATTCCAGTATGAGAAGCACAATTAGAAGGTGTCCCTTTTTCTTTCCTTTTTCATACTTGATGGTGTACTGCAGACAGGGAAGGTGCTCCCTCTCAAGACTATGGTCCCCCCTTGGTCACTGCTGCATTCTGCTGTACAGACAACTGAATTAATCCAGTTCCCTATTGATGAACAACAGAAGGAGGAGGTGGAGGACGAGGAGGAGGATAAAAAAGGGCTAAAGCCCAACATCCTGTCACTGTGTCTACTAGGCACCTCAGCCGAGGTGCTGAGGTGCCATGAAGTCTGAAGAGAGCAATGTGGCCTCAGAAGGCTTTTAGGATTCAATGAGATGACACAGGTAAGGGACTTAGAATAATGGCTGGCACTCACTGCTTTATAAATTACTATTGTCATTTTTTAAAAAAATTTTAACGTTTTTTAAATTTATTATTGAGAGACAGAGAGAGACAGAGTATGAGCAGGGGAGGTGCAGAGAGAGGAAGAGACATAGAATCTGAAGCAGGCTCCAGGCCCTGAGCTGTCAGCACTGAGCCCGACGCGGGGCTTGAGCCCACAAACCATGAGATCATGACCTGAGTTGAAGTCAGACGCTTAACCGACTGAGCCACCCAGGCACCCTTATCATTATTTTATTTGTTAAATGGGAGCAATCATTGAAAAGCTTTGTATGTAGCGGTATCTAGGTGGCTCAGTTGGTTGAACATTCGACTCTTGATTTTGGCTCAGGTTATGATCTCATGATTTCATGGGTTCAGGCCCCACATAGAGCTCTGCGCTGGCAACATGGAGTCTGCTTAGGATTTTCTCTCTCTCCCTCTCTTTCTGCCCATCCCCCGCTAGCGCTGTCTCTCTCTCTCAAAATAAACATATAAAAAAAGTTCTGTATGTAAAAGTGCTTAGCAGTATACCTATTACAAAGCAGCCATTGCTAGCCATTGCTACTGCTTAAATTACATTACTATTATAATTTTGTTCATTTCCTCAGCAAGATTCAGTAAAGTGTGTGTCTGGCAGAAGTGTAACCCCTTTAACAAAATGGATGTGGTCCCTGCCTTTATGGAGCTGGTATCATTGAGAGGATGACAGGCCCTGAATATATCAGCTGAGCAGCTCAGGGATGACGGGTGAGGCACAGTGAGGGCAGGCCCCTTGGGGGAGATCTGAAAGAAGAGTCAGCATGGTCCGGCCAGAATTGGGGCGGGGGTGGGGGGAGACCAGGAGAAGCAGCAGCATCCCAGGGGCATGGGTACACATGCCATGCGCTGAAGGACACGAAGCAGGCCAGGTGGCT
Organism: Proteles cristata cristata; assembly: GCA_017311185.1. NCBI lineage: Eukaryota > Metazoa > Chordata > Mammalia > Carnivora > Hyaenidae > Proteles > Proteles cristata. Next base: position 426,506 of record JAESUZ010001102.1, on the reverse strand, counting down.
GGCAGGCACGTGCGGAGAGCCCTGCTGGACGAGGCGAGGGGCAGGAGGCAGGCAGGGGCCATGGCATGCGGGCTGGCCTTTCCACAGGGCACTGCTTTGGAAACATGGGTGCTGCACGGGACACCCCTCATCCTCTAGTGGCCCAGGAGTGAAATGAAGTTTGAGTATTCCCGTAGTAAAAAAGTACAGCTTAATCACTGTCCTCAGGGTCTCGCTTAAGTGACTCCCAGCCCAGAGGTCCTGGGGAGAGGACACAGCAGGTACCCAGGAGAGGACAGAGTGAACAATGACCCTATCCCTGCCTACAGCTGACTGGCCTGAGGACAGCGCCTGACCTCAGCTGGGCCTGTCTTGAAAAGCCTTCCTGGTCCTGATTAATGAGTTGAAAGGGAGAGATCTTTTTTGTTGTTGTTGGGTTGTTTGGGGCTTGGGCTGAGAGAATACAGGGCTATTCTCTTCAGGAGCCTGTACTGCAAGGTATACAACTTGGTCTGTGGATAACCAGGTTTCCCAGCCATGAGAAGGAAAGGCAGAGGTAGAGACTGAGAGAGAGAGAGAGAGAGAGAGACGAATACAAGAGAATGAATAAAGCAGACACTGGCAGGGGGGAGCCCTGAGGAAAGAATCCTGATAGTGGCATTTGTGTCCTGGTCCCAGCTCCCATTCTGTCCTTCTACAAGCTTCTGGGTGGGAGCAACCAGCCCGTTGGTGATCCCACCCTGGCCAGTGATTGGTTCAGGGAAGGTCACGGGACCTGTGCTAGACCAATCAGAGAGGAGCCCTGATGTTTTACACTATGGTTGGAGGCAGATACCGCCCCTCTCTCTCCAGCCAGGAATAGAGTCTTAAACCTGGACCAGTGGGGCAGCTAGTCTGCAACCTCCAGGGCAGCCAGGTTTGAGGATGACCTGATTATCAGAGGGAAGAATGGAAGGACAGAAAGAAAGTGGGTCACTGTGATGGCCCTGAGCTCCTGGCCCAACCAGCCCAGAAGCTGACCCCACCTCTGGCTTTCCAGTTGCGCGAGCCAATCCTTTCCCCTAGAGTTTATGGTGTTTCTATTATTTGCAACCAAGTAACTGACTAGTACACTGACTAGTCCTTTCTGAGGCCTTGCTTTCATTTTTCCGGACCATCCAGCACACTCTAATTAAGTCCTCCTTTTTCGCCTGAGCCGCTAAGATGACAAACCTTGAGGTGTTCTAAGAGCAGCCATAGCAATTTGGCCAATGACTTAACTCGCCCCTGCCACAGTTTCCCCAGTTGTTAAATGGGGATAGTAATGACAAACACTTCATTGGGTTGTTAAGAGGATTAGAAATGATTTAAATACCTCGTGCACTGTAAATTCTCCCCACATTAGCAATTATTATTCTAAAGCACTGAAGGGTAACTGAAAGGTCTCAATCTCCATAAGCAATTAACTACACCCCTCCCCCATCTTGTTTGCTGTTTCTTTGTTCAGGTCAGCAAACCCTTTCTTCACAAACAGTCCCAAAGAAGAGCCAGCCCAGTTTCTGTCAGGAGGGTCGCAAATCTAGCCTCAGTGGGGGATCGGAATGAAAAGAGACTGGACTCAACTTCTCCGGTAGCTGGGTGGCGGAGGAAGCCCTCATGAGCTCATTTCTTCATCAAATACAAGCTGAGGTCTGAAGTTTCAAAACACAGGCTGGGACACGCTGGCACAGTCCCAGGAGAGGACAAAGAAAAGAGAAAAGAGGCTGGATGGAAGAGAAGCCACCACACGGCAGGTTCCACAGCTAACTGTCGGGAGGAGGCTCCTAGGCTGGCTCCCAGCCACATCCGGTCTCTGCACAGCTCTGAGGCCGCAGGAAGAAGGGACCCCACCATGTCTGTATTTACAGCTGGGAACTGGCACGGGCAGGGGAAACTCGGAAATAAACTCAGTCAGGAAGTGAGAACTGGAAGATGCTTCCATAGCAACGCCCATCTGGAGCTCCCTGCCCGCAGCTGGAAACATTCAGAAGCAAGGCTTATCTAGAGATGTCCACCAAATTCATTTTTCCATTTGCACCTGGAATATGTTACTTAAACTTCACTTCCTTGGGGAGCCTCTGGGAAGCCCCTGTTCCATGGCTCAAAAAAAATAAATAAAATAAAATAAAAAAATCCTGTCCTCCTGAACATTTAGGACACAGGACTCATTGGGGTGGCTGTGTGTTTCTCTCTCTGTGGAGATGCGGGCTGTGTCTGCCTTGTTCACTGGTACCTGGCCCAGAACAGGTCTTTAATCCATGCTTCCTGAATAAAGAAGTCAACTGGTTTGCTCTCAATTTTGTTATTCATAACTTCAGCTACCATATAAGCACCCGTATGCACATGGCAATGAACTGAGATGCGTGACCCTCATGAGGGACTTACTACTATTACTCTCCCTTTAAAAATGAGGCTCTTTCTCGAGGTCAAAGCCACAAGAGAACTGGAGTTCTTTCATCTCAAGAGAAGGATGGGAGAGAGTGTGACTACGTAGAGCAGGGCTGGACAGGTAGAGGGGTAGATAACGAGGAGTTGACTCTGACACTAAGAAATTTCTGAGTAGAAATGTTATAGAGCTGGAGTGTATACCTCATCAAGGAACTTTGGAACACAGGCTTCTCAGGACACAAACATTAAACAGACTGCGATATCCTAGGAGAATCCTACCCAACATTCCCGGAAACCACAGCTCACGTGATTCCTTACCTTTGAATGTGTTTTTTTCTGTTTATGAAAGCAGTATGCTATGCTTATATATGCATATAAAAAACTTGAAAAATGAAAAAAGTGCAAAGAAGAATATAAAGTTACCCATAAGCTCCCTACCAGAGGATAACCGCTGTAAAGATGTTGATTTATTTCCTTTCAGTCTTTTTTTGTAGTGTGAACAGTGTGTGTATAGAAGAGAAGTGAAGAGACAAGATTTTTCCCCTTTAAAGTCTCCCATCTGTGCTTTTCTGAGATTTTTTTTTTAATTTTTTAAAATGTTTTATTTATTTCTAAGAGAGAGACAGAGACAGCATGAGCAGGGGAGGGTCAGAGAGAGAGGGAGATACAGAATCTGAAGCAGGCTCCAGGCTCTGAGCTGGCTGTCAGCACAGAGCCCTACGTGGGGCTCAAACCCACGAACCGTGAGATCATGACCTGAGCCAAAGTTGGACGCTTAACCGACTGAGCCACCCAGGCGCCCCCCTATGAGATTTTTAAACGTCAAGTGAAAAATAATATTTTCAAATGGCAAAATTAAGCCTATTCCCCAACTACAGACTTGGGGAGGAAGGAGCATTCCCTGTTCCTCTCCTCCGGTTTCTCCACCTGACCTCTGCTACAAACCAGCAGTTCTCAATCCTAACTGTGTCTGACCTAACAGCAACTGCCACAGTCAGCATTAACTGATCAACTACGACAGAAGAGGCCATTAAAACATTTTACAGATATTCTCTAATTTAATCCTTACAAGCCTGCGAGGCAGGTATCATCATTATCATCATTATTTTACAGATGAGGAAACAGGCAAAAAAGGTTAAGTGACTTTCCCAAGGTCACCTGGCTGTTAAATGGTGGTTTTGGGATTTGAACCCAGGCCATGGGGCTCAAGGTACCCCCTTTGCCCTGGTCCACACTGCTCAAGACCTCGGCAACAGTGACACCAGCCACGAGCTGCAGGGCAAGGTTCCCAATGTTCCTATTGCCAAGTGTGTCATCATGATTATTCATACCTCTCTCCAGACTCATTCTGTTTCCTAAAGGAAATGAGAAATTGCCGAAATTCAGCGCAAGTGAGAGAGCCGGAAGCTACAGCTGACCACATCCACATGTGGGTCTCCTGCAGGGCTGCCTAAGAGACATTCTTAAACGATGACCTTTCTCGAGGGTCCAGGGTCAGCCCCTGGGTCGCTGACTGAGACTCCACCCGGCACCAGATGGGATGTGAAAGCCCCTCCCGAACTCCCAGTGCTGCAGTGGGATGGGAACAAGCCTAGCTGGGAAACTCACAGCCCACCACTGATGTAGGAGCGAATCTGGACAAGAGGCTGCGAGCAAAGCCTGTCGGCAGGGATGAGCCAGGCCTTCTCTTGGGTGTTCAGAGGACGAACAGGGTTGGAGTCAATATCCGCTCACTGTGGAGGATCAGCTAGTTATGTTTATGCCACCAGCACACAGATCCCTGAACCAGAGCAGCTCGAGATTCCCTCCACCCAAGGGCAAAACCACACCCACGTCTGAGGTGGGTTTTCCCAGGGGTTAATCACTAGGCAGTTTGTCTCCCCTCCAGGGAGGGAAGAGAAAACCTTCATTTCAGAAAAAGGTCACTGAATGCTTGGTTCAGAGGAGAATTTGCTACATTGGGCCTGAAAATCACTGGGGAGAGAGGACCGGGGTGGGGGGGGTGGGGGGAGCAGGGAAGATACCGAGGGCTGCAAGACTGTCACTTACCCAACGGGCCCTCAAACTGCCTGGGTGCAAGAGGGGCTGTTCACCACTATTCAATTTTAGGCTGTGTGTGTGTGCACGTGTGTGCATGTGCATGCTGGGGGCTGAGTGGGGCTGGATGTGTTTTGTTAACATTCTAAAAAAGGTACAATGAAAGGTACAATGAACTCCCATATACTCTAACCCAGATTCAATAATTACCAAGATTCTGCCACATGAGCTTTGCTTACTCCTTATCTATTATTCCTCCTGTTCCTTCTTGCTGAAGTAAAGTAAATCCTAGACATCGTGTCATTTTACTTAATAAGTTTCGGTTTGCAGGTCTGAAAAATATGCACGTTTACTTACATGTCCATAATATCCAGCTGGTTTCATTACTGATTAAGAGAAAAATAATTTTTTTTTTCTGAAAACAAGACCCTAGAAGAGAAATATTGACAAAGGGGTAGGGAAATGGGTCATCTCATCTACTACCCATGGAGTAATGGCTTTCTGGGGGGCTGCTTGGTGATACAAATCCAAAATGGTCTAACAACTTGCAGGTACCTTCTGACTCAGCTTTTCTATTCATGCACCTATCAAAAAAATATTTACTGACTTCTACCATGTACCTTGCAGTGTCCTAAGCATTTTTCTCCTTGGTTCCGATGTGAAAATAAAGGCACAGAGAGGTAAAGTTGTTTGCCCAGCTCTGATGTGCGAGAGCTAATATGTGAACCCAAGCCATATAGGTTTAAGTGTGTAATACCAGGTCCTGGCAAAGTAGCATTTTAGGCCTTCCACTTGGGAGGCCACAGCTCTGGGTTCCACGGAGTACTCCCTATCCATCCTGGTGGATGCTTACTATGTGGAATCTGCCCCAGACCCTGTGTACGAGGTAGGGGAGATAACGTTAGTCCCACTTTTCTAGGAGACTAAAGTACGCAAGCAGAAGGCACCTAGCGCAGATCACACACGTACTGTGGATGTGTGCGGTGTGCCCAGCAGCTCTGCCTCCTCATTCAGGAGGTACCGCTCCACCATACGGCCATGCTGCTCCACCGCCCTGGCAAGGCTGTGGCTCTCTGTGCCCACCCTTCATCCCACACACAAGACACTACCTTTGGGGATGGGCATATGACCAACTACTACAGACTGAATGTTTGTGTCCCCCACCAATCTGTATGCTGAAACCTTATCTCCAGTGTGATGGTGGGACTTTTGGGAAGTGATCTGGCCAATCCCATGTATGTCCTTATAAAGGAGGTCCCAGAGAGCTCCCTTGCCCCTTCTGCCCTGAGTGAGGACATGGCAAAGAGATGGTCATCTGTGAAGCAGGAAGCTGGCTCTGACCAGACAACAAATCTGTCAACACCTTGATCCTGGGCTCCCCAAAGTTCCAGGATGGTGAGAAAAACATTTCTGTTTTTTGGTTTTTTTTTTAATTTTTTTTTAATGTTTTTTTAATTTATTTCTAGGAGAGAGAGAGACAGCGTGAGCAGGGGAGGGTCAGAGAGAGAGGGAGTCACAGACTGAAACAGGCTCCAGGCTCTGAGCTGGCAGTCAGCACAGAGCCCGACGCGGGGCTTGAACTCACGAACTGCGAGATCATGACCTAAGCGAAAGTCGGACGCTTAACCAACTAAGCCACCCAGGCGCCCCAAACATTTCTGTGTTTATAAGCTACCCAATCTATGGCATTTTTGTTAGTAGCCCGAATGGATGGACACACCCAATTAGAGTCTTCCCCGGGGCTTGTAAAAAGATGCTGAAGACAAGAAATCCCCTTTCCACCAGCTTCATAAATAAGGAGGATTTGTACCTTGACCCAGCCTGTTTGCAAAGTGAAGTCAAGCGGAGCAAGGGAGAGGAATAGAGCCCCAATGACATGTCTGAGCCCTCTACTTGGGCGAAGTCTGAAGCTCCTCTCCTCTTGGCTTCCCAGTGACACAAAACAAATTCATCCAACAATGCAAAGAGCCTTGATTAATCTGCCCAGCATGCTCTGTTCCACTGCCCACTTCTATTCCTTCCCATGCCGTTTCCCTTGCACCTAGTAGGAGTCCTACTTACCTTTCAAAGGCCAGTGCAACCCCTTAGCATGATTTTCTACACTCTCTGTTCTCTCCTCTCCAGCTCTCTCCCCCTGGAGATTCTTGCCAAGCAGAATCTCTATCCTGTATTCCCATGGCACTTGGTGCTCACCACTCATCACTCTGCATTATGGCCATCCGGGTGTCTCCTGCCAGGAAGACGGTAAGGGTTAAGACCAAGGGTTAAGACCACAGGCTCTGCAGGAGGAAAGATGTGGGTTCAAACCCTGCTCTGCCATTACAAACTCTATAAAGACCTAGGCAAGCCATCTTCTCATCTACAGGATGATCTATAGGATCATCTCTCTGATCCTTGATTTTGTTCATCTATAGAGGGGGGGAAAGTAATAGTACCCAGCTGCAGTAGACACTTAGCTCTGTAGCTTATGGCCACTCCCGACTCTCATCTCTTGCTGCCTCCCACTATAGAGACATCCACTTTCCTCCCTTGTAACCAGGGACAGTCAACTGGCTCCTTTATGGCCACTCAGAGATAAAGAGAAGTCTCCTGGGGGTAGGAATGTTTATGAGAACATGTTCCCTTTGGAAAGGAAAGACACAGGAAGAGAAAGCCTATTCCCTGCCACTTTTCCCTGCTTGGGATGCTGTGTGTAAGGATGTGGTCATCAGGCCAGGGCGACCAACACTGGCATGAGACGGATGTACACAGGGGCTATGAAATAGAGAAAGCACCCAGTTCTCGAAGGTGTCACTGAGCCTCTGCAATGGCCATGGGGCCTGTCTCCTCCAGCCTCTGCAGTGAGAGAAATCATCGTCTCCATCGCTTAGCCAGGAGTCACCAGGCATCTTGTTACCTGCGGTCCAACCAGCAGTTTGTCTCATAGAGTAAGGGTTCAATGCCATTGTGCATGCAAAGTGCTTAGTGCGTTGCTGGCACTCACTCAGTGTTGGTTAAAGATTGTTACCATTATCACAGCTGCTCAAGGCCCTTCCACAGAGTCCATTCCACTGCAGACAGAGAAGGTGCGGGCATCAAATACTCGGCACGTTTTATCCCCTGCCTGGCACCTGATGGAGGGAACCACAGCCACCTAAGGTGGCTGCAGTCGCATGAAACAGCAGAGGAGAAGAGGGGCGGCAGGGGACCGATGGCTCAGAAATCTCATGAGGGAGCTGCTTCTTCAGCCGTCCTGTGTCCCAACCGCCAGGCTCTATATGCACTGGCACCGCTTTTGCCATGTCTATCCCCAGGCCACCTGTCCTATCACTTACTCTGCACTTTTCCTTAACTCTCCTCACCTTTATTTTGGCTTACATACCGATGTTGGCCTCACCCAAAGCAGAAATAGCTATGGAACACTGGGTTGGATGTGCTATTGAAATTCTTTTCCTGTTACGCATTAAAATAAAAGTACAGCTATTAAAATGTTTAAAGTGTTTATTCATCTACCACCTCAAATTATCTAGTGGAATGATCTGACCTTGGGAAACCTGTGCCCATGGCACTAAGACATCATTCCCAGTCAGCACGCTCTCTCCCTCACACCTTCTCTCTTTCACTTATGTTCTAGAAACAGAAAAGCTCAAATGCCAGCTCTAAATAACCTTTCCAGAGGCTGAGATCTCTCCTGACTCCCTCATTAGGGAGCTGTTCCCCTGGGACATATCCATGGTTTATATTTTCTGCTTACACTGTCTTCTAGGATGGGTTAAGGATAATAGCACTAAAGCCAACATGCACGGAGGGCTTTCTCTGTGCCACATGCTGCTTTAAGGCCTTAAAAGATTGGCCTTAAGGCCTCTGAGATTGACTCATGAGCCTCAAATGGCAACAGGTGCAGTAGGCAATACTAGCCCCACTTCACAGATGAGGAAAGAGGCTCAGAAAGGATTAAGTCACTTGCTCAGGTGACTGACTCTGGGGCTGCCCTCCTGACCTCTTCTCTACTCTGCTATCCCTACAACAGCCAGCACTGACCAAGATCTATGCTGATGACCACTGATACTAAGCGAGCCTGAGGAACTCACCTAAAGTCAAGTAGCTGGGAACACCTGGGACCCAGGTCTGCCAATTCTCCTGCTCACTCTCTGCCTGCACAAGTGATCATGGACCCAGCACATAGCAGAACCTGAATGGAACCTTGCTTTACTTCTGGAGGTCATGGTGCACCTCCACTCCCTGGCTTCCTCACTGTCCCCTTTGAGCTCATGTCACTCAGCCCTGAGAGGCCAATTCTTCTCTGAAAGGAGGAAAAAGAGTCTCTGATACTACCAAACAGAACCTCATGTCACCATGCCTCATGCCCAAAGGAGAGCAGGCTGACCAAACTGTAGTTTTCTAAAACCAACCTGTCCATACAATTATTCAATGGGAGGTTTCTCCTGACCTGGTTGCTAGGCCTCATGCCCACATTCTCAATTAACTGATTATCATCATGTAGCCAGTGCTTACGGGGCTTACCATGGGTGTCAGGCCATGTGCTAACGTGTGCTAAGTGCTTCACAAGTCCCGACTCACTGAATGCTCACAGCATCCGTACGAGGAAGGGACTAACATTACCCTTGTTTTAGGATAAGGAAATGCAGCCGCATGGAGGCTAAAGCCAGTGGCCCAAGGCCAAGGAGCTGGGAGTGGTGGTTCCAGAGGCCCTGCCTTAAGTACGTGGTTGTCACTGCCTCCCACAGCATCATCTCTCCCATGTACTGAGCGCCCATGGGGTGCCAAGTTCTAGACTAACACTTCATGTAGGATGACCTCAGTGAATTAACACCACCACTCCCATATGCATACAGCTCAATAAGGTAGGTATCATAAAAACAAAGAGCCTGAAGCTCAGAGAGGTGAAGTCACCTGTCAAGGCCATGCAGCTAGTACAGAGTGGAGCCAGGACATGGTTACCTGCAGTGTGACTCCAAAGCCATTGGCTGCAAGGCTCCATAGCCTCATACTCAAGCTTTGCTCCAAATCTCCTGTTCCCAGCAAGCCCCTAAGAGAGGTCAGTCTCCAGCTCCGAGAAAACGGGGTGGACCGTCTTCTCTGTAACAGGGTAGCACAGAGCAGCACAGAGCTCAGCAGCCACACTCCTCCTGGTAACTGCTGCTCTGCACAGTCTCCAAGAAGCTACCAGCACATCCCCCTCCTCAGCAGTGAACCCCCTGAACTCATGTGCAGGGAGCCAGGCCAGGGTCTTTCCTGGGTGATGGTAACTGACCAGTGACACTGCTCTCCCCCTAGCCCTTCTGTTAGGTTTTGCTCCGTGGTCTTTACTCTGGGGGTGTGAGGAGGTGTTTCTTCCCTGAAGGTCTGCTGCTGGTGCTCTCCTTTCTGCACCAGCAGAGCCTTCCTCCGGCCTCCAGACAGATGGACCGGTGAGCAATCTTGGTCCTGTCCAAATGCCTGATGTGTTCACAGAGTGCATAAGAGAGAGGACTCTAAAGACAGACAGCCTGTGTTCAAATCCCAGCTTTGCCATTTACCAGCTGTGGGATCTCAGGTAAGTGATCTCCACTCCCTGTGCCTCAGTTTCCTCATCTGGAAAAGGGGGATAATGATAGGACCAACATCATATGGTTGTGGGAATTTAAAACACTTGGAATTGGGCCTGGCACTCAGAGCTGTATAAATGTTTGTTACTGTTAGTGAGTAACCCAATAAAACATACTCCTACCCTTCAGGTGGGTAGATGTCCACTGGGCCTCTGAGATCCTGTGATCACCCACCAGTTACATATCAAGAAAAAGGAGACTCACAAAAGATCTGCTGACCAGCCGTGAGACAGCAGCAATTATAGTATAGTCCACTTACAATTATTTGGCTTGTTTGGCTGTTTATATATTTATTCTTCGTCCCCACCCCTACACAGAACAGAAAGCTCCATGAAGGGGAGGCTAGTGTTCAGACCCCACTTGGCAGGAGACGGAATTCAGTAAACGCTCCCTCCATGATCAGGGTCTTATGCGAAGAGAACCCTCTGATTGTCTCAATTTGCTGCCTTCCCCTTTCATGCCATGCCCAAGGCAGTGCCTGCCACACCAGAGGACCCCCCAAAGAGACATCCAGTGACTGAATGAGGTCCTTGGATCTATTTAACAAGAGCACCTACCACCTGCCAGGCCAACAAACCAAGAAAAGATGCCTCTATCCCTGCCCCCTGGCATCCAGTGATCTAGTCCATCTGGTCACAGAGATCAAGATGTGGTATAAGATGACTCAGAAACACTCCGAGGTGGCTCAGCAGCCAGAAGAGGGGATGGGTGAGGAGAGGGACAGAAACAGGAGCTGACAGCACTACATAATTCTGCAGAGTACACACCAGAGAAGGTGCCTCCCTGACCCTGTCACACAGAACCCTAAGCAAACATATGAGCTCCACTCATGCAAACAGGCACCAGGCCAAACAAATGGCCAGGCAAGTGGCCCCCAAGGTTGTCTTTCTAAGCAACATCAACAAACACAGCAGTGAACCCCAAATCCTCTTCTCTAAGGCTGGTTCAGTAAGCACCCAGCACCCCCACTGGGTGGGTGGAAGCCCAAGGCCCAGTCCGGATGTGCTGTGCCAACAAGTAGTGACGGTAACAAGTTAAAGAATGCATCCTGAGTAGGAAGGCCTGGTGTGGATCCTGACCCCACCCAGAATGAAAGAAGCCACCACCTCTGCCCACCTGTGGGCATAGCTAAGCTTGAGGGCTTTGGCCCACTGGTTCTCATCAGGGGGTGATTTGCCACCCCCTACCCCAGAGAACACGTGCAGATACTTTCGGAGGTGGTGAGCGGGGGCGCGGTCTTGGTAAACATCCATCCCACAGTGCCCAGGACAGCCCCCAGAACAAAGAATGGCCCCACCCAAAAGGTCACCAGTGTTGAGATTGAGAAGTCCTACATCTAGGCTCTGAAACTGTAAATAAACCAACAAACAAAAACCAGTGACTCATCAAGGGATTTGACAAAAATGCAGATTGGATTCAGTGAGAGGGGTCCAGTCAGAGAAGCTGTGGTCCGGGGAGCACTGGCATCTGGCAGCATGGGTACCCTCTGGGTGCTCCTTGGAAACATAGGCCCTCAATCCTTCCCCAGACCTGATTAATCAGAATCTGCACTTTGACAAGATTCCTAGGTGAGTCCCAGGTACATTCAGTGAGTGGAAACTAGGGAGCTCTGAGAAAATCTCCATTCCTGGGCCTTTAGCCCTTTGGCGGAGCTGTCACCACTGTCGGGGTGGAGGGTCCGCACAGTCCTCCCTCTCTGGTGACAAATATCCTGTCAACTCTCAACTTCTTGGCATCAAATAACTTGTTTCCCCTTCCCCCCACCCCGCCACCCAGAAGCAGAGCTGCTTCCTGGCTGTCTGCCAGACACCAAGCTCCTGGGCAAGAATCCGGCCGATGCGGAGAAACAGGAGTCACATCCGAGCATCCATCGTGACTGCTGATGAACAAACAACTAGATAAAGAGGGCTTTATCGCACTGTGACGTAAAATCGGAAGGTGATGATAATGATAGCCAGCACTTCTTGCGTGCACTTTTCTAAACATGGCAACTACTGTCCCCATTCTACAGATGAGAAAGCAAAGGCAAGGCACAGGTAAGTCATTTGCCCAAAGTCACGTGGGTGGGGAAGTGGGGAAGTACAGAGCTGAAACCCAAGTCTAGGAGCCTACCTGCTGCTCTATTCTATCAAGCCCTGATGTTTTAATACCTTCCTTACCTTTGACACAAAGGAAAGAGCTCATTAATTCCCCCGCCCCAAGAAACAGGCTCCATTTGGCTGCGCTGTTTTCTGGCACTTCTCCAGGGCAGCTAGCTTTTGGCTGTCCTACTTTGGGAAAGAAGAAAGTAGGCTTCAGGCACAGAGCATCAAAGCACAGCTGGGCTTGGGGTGCCTGGGTGGCTCGGTCAATTAAGTGTCCGACTCCTGATTTTGGCTCAGGTCATGATCTCATGGTTCATGAATTCGATCCCCACATCAGGCTCTGTGCTAACAGTGCAGAGCCTCCTTGGGATTCTCTTTATCACTCTCTCAAAATAAATATTTAAAAAAAAAAAAAGTATAGCTGGGTCACTTTGGGACAAAAATGTGAACCACACTATTGTCTGAAAAATCAGGGAACCTAGCTGTGGGGTGAAGGGTCTTTTCCTCATGGACTGGAATCTCTGGATAAAGGCCTTCAAAAAGTTGGAGGGAGGCAGGTGCCAGGCCTCTGGTCCCCTGTCACACCTCTTCCTACATGCCAAAATCAGCCTCCCACAGCCCTTTGCTCCAAACACTCCCAGGGATGAAGAAAGTGGAGGCTTCAGGGAGCAAACTCAGGGCCTACAAATTCTTCTCATCACATTCTCAATCTTATTCATCCAATCAGCCTCTTCTCTCTGTTCCTCCAACTTGCCAAACTCGTTCCTACCTAGGGCCTTTGTATTTCTGTCCTTTCTGCCAGAAGCCCTCTTTTTTCAACTCTTTGCATGGCTGGCCCCTGCCCCCCCCCTTTTTAAATGTTTTTTCAAATTTATTTCTGAAAGAGAGAGAGACAGCGTGAGCAGGGGAGGGTCAGAGAGAGGGAAACACATAACTGGAAACAGGCTCCAGGCTCTGAGCTGGCTGTCAGCACAGAGCCCGATGCGGGGCTCGAACTCACAAACCGTGAGATCATGACCTGAGCCAAAGTCGGATGCTTAACCAACTAAGCCACGCAGGCACCCCGATGGCTGGCCCCTTTTCATCCTTCAATTTCTTGAATCAAATGTCTCTTCCTCAGACACATGCTTCTTAACCCCACTAAGGTACCCCTCTTACCAGTTGCTCATATCACACAGTATCCTCTTTTAGTTAAGTGCCTGGCGCAGAAGAAAAAGCCCTCTAAATATTGTTGAATGAATACATGAATCTTTATTTCTAGTCAGGTTAAAGAAATGATGACTATCTTCTTGAGGGTTCACCAGAAGAACAGGCTCTAGTTTGCTAGAGCTGTAAACTCTGTTTGCGGAGTACTGGGCCAGCCATATTCCACAGCAACCAAAGAACAATAAAGACAACAAAAACAATTACAATAATGTTAACACGGTGAACATTTAATGCACACTTACTATGTGCCAGGAACTGTACAAAGTGCTTCACTACTTCAAAGCTCATTAATCAGCCTGTGATGAACTTGTTCTTCATTTTACAGAGACAGACACCAAGGCTTGAGAAAGCTATGTCACTTGCCCAAGGTCACGATTTAGTAAAGGAGCAAATGCAGTGCAGGGCCCTTAACCACAGCCCAGGTCGCTCCTGCACAGGGCTTATGGCAGTGCTGCCTGAGACCAGAACGATAGAGCACCTGGGAAAGTGACTTATTATTCTCAGGAGACTCAGCCCTGTCGTATCTTTCTCCCGGCTTCCCCCACAAAGAACACACAGTTGCTTACAACTCTGCAAATTCCACCTCTATGATCATATCTGTACTAGGCAAACTTTTTGATCAGAGTTGGATATATAATTTTATATTTTATACAAAAAATTTAAGATCATTGCTGGGCAGCTGTCTTTGGCTGAAGTCACTGGTTGAACTGGATTGAACGTCACCTTCCCCTGGAATTGAGCTTGCCGTTACTCCACATACTCAAAGCTAAAACTCAATTACTCTTCTTGTTCAAAACTACCACATAAGACTTACTAACAATAGATAACTCATACATGTGCCTGTCTGCCAGGCACTTTACAATCCCAACTCCTTTAACCCTCACAGCCACCTCAGGGGGTACGTCCTATTATTATCCCTGCTTCACAAATGATGATGCTAAGGTCCCGAAAAGGGCACTGCCTGCCTAAGGTCACCCAGCAAGTAAGCAGCAGATTTGAGCCTCAGCCCATGGTTCGAGTCTGTTTTCAATCACTGCCCTCCACTTCTCTAAGTGCCTCCCTAACCCTGATTTGACATCTGCTCAGAAGATACTCCATATAAGTTCTGTTTAGCTCTTCAATGTACTATGTACATCATTTATTCACTCATTCATTCAGACATGTTTCTAAAATCTATCGATGGTCAGAACTGTGCTAACGAATGTGGATGCAAGGTCTCCCCCTTCCTAACACTTGGCTTAGGTGAACTAATGAGTGTAAAAAAAAAAAAAAAATCCCTAACATAGTGAATTAAAATTTTTTTTTTAATGTTTATTTATTTTTGAGAGAGAGTGCATGTGTATGAGTGGGGGGAGGGGACAGAGAGGGAGACAAAGAATTCGAAGCAGGCTGTGCACCGTCAGCACAAACCCTGACAAAGGGCTCGAACCCACAAACCATGAGATCATGACCTAAGCTGAAGTTGGATGCTCAACCCAGCCTCCCACGTGTCCCAGTTATAACATAGTTGATTTGAGAAGCTCAAAGTTTTCCCACTAACATCAGGAACAAGGCAAGGATGTCTCTTCTCACCACTACTTTTCAACATCATGCTGGAAGTCCTAGCTAATGCAATAAGATAAGAAAAGGAAATAAAAGGTATACAGATTGGAAAAGAAGAAATAAAACTGCCTTTGTTCACAGATAACATGACCATAAGTGTAGAAAATCCTAAAGAATCAAATAAAAACAGAAAGAAAACACAAAGCTCCTGGAACAAATAAGTGATTATAGCAAGGCTGCAGGATACAAGGTTAATATTAAAAATCAATTGCTTTCCTATATACCAGCAATGAAAAGTAGAATTTGAAATTAAAAGCTCAATACCTTGGTACATTAGCATCTTCCAAAATGAAATACTTAGGTATACATCCAACAAAATATGTATAAGAGGAAAACTATAAAATTCTGATGAACGATATCAAAGAACTAAATAAATGGAGAGAGATTCTATGTTTATAAATAGTAAGATTCAGTGTTGTCAAGCTATCTATTCTTTCCAGCGAGGTGCGGTGGAGGGTGCCTGTATCCCAGCTACTTGGGAAGCTGCGGCATGAGGATGCCCACTGGGTGTTAGCACTAAGTTTAGCATCAGTACAGTGACCTCCCAGGAGTGGGGACCACCAGATTGCCTAACGAAGGGTAAATCAGCCCAGGTTGGAAATGGAGCAGGTCAAAACTCCTGTGCTACTCCGTGCCTGTGAATAGCTAGCACCTTCAGCCTAGGGGTGAAACCCCATCTCAAAAAAAAAAAAAAAAAAAAAAAAAGGTATCAGTTCTTTCCAACTTAATCTGTAGATTCAATCAATATAATCCCAGCGATTCTGAATATTGACAAAATGATTCTAAAGTCCATATGGAGAGTAAAAGACCTAGAATAGCCACCACAATATTGAAGACGAGGAACAAAGTCAGAAGACTGATACTACCCAATTACAAAGCTACAGTAGTTAAGACAGTATAGTATTGGTGAAAGAATAGATTAATGGAACTGAACGGACACCCCAGAAATAGACCCACATAAGTATAGTCCATTGATCTTTGACAAAGGAGCAAAGATAATCTTTCCAACAAATGGTGCTAGAATTGAACATCCACATGCCAAAAAAACAAAACAAAACAAAGAATCTAGACACAGACCTTACACCTTTTGCAAAAGTTAACACAAAATGGATCAATCACAGACCTAAATGTAAAACAAAAAATCCTAAAACTCCTAGAAGATAACACAGGGGAAAACCCAGATCACCTTGGGTATAGTGATAATTTTTTAGATACAACACCAAAGGCATAATCCGTGAGGGAAAAAAAAAGAGTTGAGAAACTGGACTTCTTTAACATTAAAAACAATTTTTTAACGTTTATTTATTTTTGAGAGATAAAGAGAGACAGAGCATGAGCAGGGGAAGGGCAGAGAGAGAGAGGGAGACACAGAATCTGAAGCAGGCTCCAGGCTCTGAGCTGGCAGCACAGAGCCTGATGTGGGGCTCAAACTCATGGACCACGAGATCATGAGTTTGAGACCTGAGACAAAGTTGGAGGCTTAACTGACTGAGCCACCCAGGCGCCCCATGGGCTTCATTAAAATTTAAAACTTCTGCTCTGTTAAAAGACAATGTCAAGAGAATGAGAAGATAAGCCACAGATTGTGAGAAAATATTTCCAAAGATTTAAAAAATGGGTCAAATATCTTAATAGACACTTCACCAAAGAAGATTATATATATGATATATTATATATCAACAGGGAAATGCAAATTAAAACAACAAGAGGGGCACCTGGCTGGCTCAGTCAGTAGAGTATGTGACTCTCAGGGTGATGAATTCAAGCCCCACAACGGGCACAGAGCTTACTTAAAAACAACAGCAGCGAGATACCACCACACACCTAGTAGAATGGCCAAATCCAGAACACTGACACCAAATGCTCGTGAGGATACGGGAAAACAGGAACTCTCATTCACTGCTAATGGTAATGCAAAACGGTACAGCTGCTTTGGAAGACAATTTGGTGGTTTCTTATAAAAGTAAACATACTCTTACCATTTGATCCAGCAATTGTGCTCCTTGGTATTTACCCGAAGGAGTTGGAAATTCCTGTTCACGTAAAAACCTGCACACAGATGTTTATGGCAACTTTATTCATAGTTGCCAAAACGTGGAAGTAACCAAGACATCTTTTGGTAGATGAATGGACAAACTCTGGTACATCCAAACAATGGAATATTATTCAAGCCATTAAAAAGAAAAAGAGAAACCTCAAGTGTATTTACTAAGTGAAAGAAACCAATCTGAAAAGGCTACATACTGTATAATTCCAATCATACAGCATCCTGGGAAAGACAAAACTATGAAGGCCGCAAAGAAATTGATGATTGTCAGAGGTAAGGAGGAGGGAAGGACAAAAATGGTGGAGCACACAGGATTTTTAGGGAGGTGAAACTAGTCTGTAAGACACTACAATGGTGGGTATGTGTCATTATATGTTTGTCCAAACTCACAGAATGTACCCCAAGAGTCTGTAAACTGCGTAAACTATGAATTCTGGGTAATACGCTGTGTCCGTGTAGGTTCATCAGCTGTAATAATGTACCACTTTGGTGGACATGCTGATAACAGGGGAGGTGTGTGCATGGGTGGGGTAGGGAGTATCCTCCATTGTGCTATGAATTTGAAAGTGCTCTAAAAAGAAAGACTATTTAAAAAAAACACTAGGGGCACCTGGGTGGCTCAATTGGCTAAGGCTCTGACTTGGCTCAGGTCATGATCTCACATTTCAGGAGTTTGAGTCCCGCATTGGGCTCTCTGTTGTCAGCACAGAGCCGGCTTTAAATCCTTTGTCCTCCCCTCTCTCTGCCCCTCTCCAGCTCATTCGGTTTTTTCTCTCTCAAAATAAATCCATAAATACTAAAAAAAAAAAAAAAAAAAATCAGGCTAACAAAATAAGCCATCAATAAAAAGATTGATGTTATTCTGCAAAAAAAACCCAGATATTCAACATTATGAAAAGTAAGAGTTTTATTTTTTTTTTAAGTTTATTTATTTTGAGAGAGAGAGTGAGAGAGAGCACAGCTGGAGAGGGGCAGAGAGAGGGAGAGATTCCAAGCAGGTTCCCCACTGTCAGCACTGACCCTGACGCGGGGCTCAATCCCATGAATTGTAAGATCACTACCTGAGCTGAAACCAAGAGTCAGATGCTCAACCAACTGAGCCACCCAGGAGCTCCATTTTTTTTTTTGTTTGTTTGTTTTATTTTGTTTTAAATTAAGACTTGCTTTTTTCAAGTGTATGTGATGGGCCTAATGTAGACCCATCTCTTGGGGCTGCTGAGAGGGTTAACTGAGTTAACCAAGCACCTGCAATGCCTGGTACACCATCAGCGCACAATTAAGTGTTCTGCATTATTATCTCCAGTACCCTGGACAGTGCCCTGACACACAGTAGGCACTCCCTGGCCCAAGGGGGCCCAGCCATCTGCAAAAAGGAGGCCCAGCCCAAGGGAGGAGATGACCTGGAAGGCCTCTAGGAGCCAATGGGATAGTCCTCTAGGCAATCAGACAAGTAGGTAAACAGACCTGCCCAGAAAAAAAACCGGTTCTGCAGCCTTTCTCCAGCTGCTATAGGCACTCTTCCCAGAGCCCGCCTCTCGACTTTGATCTAGGAGGTATAATTGTTTCCCTGATTAGACGGATACAACTCAAGGGGCTTTAGAACTGTGTCCCTCACAAGCTTTCTTACAGCACTCCAGGCTGGAGCCCAGCAGTTCCACCACAATCCATGGGTTACTTTCTGCAAATCGACCCAACACCATGGACGTGTGTCATATTGGGAGGAGAGCCTCTCCTGATGGTTAGACTTGCAAATACTTATGGAGCACCCCTGTGATTATGTATTTCTATACTACTGGGAGAGACAATTAAGAAAATTCTCGATTTCCCAGCCCTCCTTGAAGTTAAGGGCAGTCACGGGCTTTATATGGCCTGTGACACATAAAGAGGTGTCTAGTGGAATTTCCATCCTTGACTAAATAGATAATCCTTTCCTCCAGATACTTGTAGGAGGGTGTTTTTTGGAAGTGGTGAGGGTTAGTGATAACAAAGGGCACTATTCCCCTGAAGTGACGGTGGCATTTTCATCACTGACATGAAGTTCCCCAGAGTCTCATGTAGAGATGGAAAGCAGAGGGTGTGGAAAGCAGAAGGTGTGCAGTAACAATAATAATAATAATAGCTGGCATCCAGTGATGTCACTACTTGCATGCAGTATTCTAAGTGCAATACAAATGTTAACTCCTTTCCTCCTCAGCACAGGACCAAGAGGCAGGGGTTACGTTACTTGCCCAATGTAGAGAGTAACTGCAAGGGGTTATCAGTACCCAGGTGGTCAGGCTCCCAAATCAGAAGTCTTCACTGTGAGCTATACTAAGTATGGGCCCAAGCCAGGCCTATAAAAATACATGAAGCCTTCACCACCACATACTGAGCACTTACTATGTGGCAACCTTGGAACTGAGCATGGTGTGTGTGTTACCCTCCAAAAAGCCCTGTGTTTGCCACCGTGACTGTGCCTACTGAAAAGATGAGAGGTGATGGACTTGCCTTGTGTCACATGATTGGTAAGGACTCTTGAGGCCAGAGGTACAGGCCTGCAAACCACTAGACACTGGATCACACCTCCTCGGAACAGTTTACAAGAGAAATTTTCTTTCATTCTTAACCACCATCAATAACCTGCTCTCAAGGACATTCTTGGCCTCTCCTTTGCCACACATGATGAAGGCCACATGCACTTGGCCATAGAGAAAAGCAGGGCATGGAAAGAAACAGAGCAGAACCTCACACCCAGGTGCTCCTCGAATCAAGGCCACTGTCCCTCCCTTGACCTTCAGGCCCTGGCAGCCAGAACAGGGCCCTCCTCCTTTGCTTTAGTCTCACAGGCCCTCCCTCTACCCTGGAGGAAGCCACGCTCCCCGGGACCTCTGCACATGCTGTTCATGCTGTTTTCTCTGCCCAGAATGCTCTTCCTCAATATACACCTTTCTCTTTCCCTTAATTAACTCCTACCCATCCTTCAGTGTTCAACCAGTGGACTGGAAAAACAGATTTAAGAAAAGAAAAAAAAAGTGCAAACTGTAGAGCAGGGTGTTTGCTACATTTTGTATGAGGAAAGGAGTATAAAAATAGGTTATCAGTATTTGCATTAAAACACTTTTAAAAGGATATGCAAAAACTAATACAAATGACTGCTTAAGGGGTGGAGGAACAAGGCAAGCAAAAAAAGGAGCAGCAGAGAAAGACCTGCCAGTGTGTGTCTACAACACACACACATACATACACGCACACAAATGGACTTTTCAAGCATACCAATGCATGGCCTAAAGGGTCACAAGTAAAAACAAAGCAGGGGTAATGGACAGAGAGGGTCAGAGAAGGCATCGGAACACATCCCTGTGTGGGACTGCCTGAGCACATCTGACTGTGGATTCCTGAGCGCAGGCCCAGACGTGCTGTGGCTGCCAGCCGGGGGCCTGCCACGCAGCTGGTGCCCAAGAAATGCTTAGGGCGAGTGTGAGTGGATGCAACAACCAACCCACCTCCCGCCGCACACCTGGGCTTGGCCCACAACCTGCAGCCCGCCTGTCTCCATGAAACAAATGGGTGAGGGGGGAAGGGAACGGTCACCTTGCAAGGAAAGTGCTCTACGACACGCTGCCGAAGGAAAGCATGCAGTGCAAGGATCCGCAAACCTTTTCCGCAGAGGGCTGGAGAGTAAATACTTTAAAGTTGGGGGCCATGTGGCCTCCGTTGCAACTGCTCACCTCTGCTGTTGTGCGCAGCCACACACCATACGTAACCAAAGGAGCTTGGCTGTGCTCCAGTAAAACTTTATTCATAGATGCGGAAGCCCAAAGGTCATGTGACTTCACATGTCATGAACTGTTCTTTTGTTTTTTTTCAACCATTAAAAATGTAAAAGCGTCAAAGCCTGGGTCATACAGAAACAGGCAGTGGGGTCAAATGTGGTCCGTGGGCTGCAGTCTGCTGCCCTCGGTGTTGAGGAGTCTGGCCAGCATTTATATAGTAGTCATACATACACAGCGAATTTCTGAGCGGAAAATTCTCAGAAATTTCTTCTGAGACGGCCCACAGTGGCTGCTTCTGTGGGGGGTTCAGGGGAAGGAAGAAAGTTGACTTTATTTTTCAATAAGGTACCGTGTGCAAATTAATGAAATACTGTTTTAAAGTCAGTATACAGAGAGAAAGGAGACTGTATGGCGTGAAGAGCCTAAGCTCTGGAGTGAGAGACCATGGCCAGAATCCAAACTCTCTTCCTCACTTGCTGAGAACCCAAAAGGTAAGTTATTTTTCCTCCCTGTGCCTCAGCGCCATGGGGATAATGTTAATACTGGCCTCATGGGATGTTATGGAGATTCCACAGGTTAATCCCTTTGAACAGTGTCAGGCACCTGGAAAGTGCTGGCTATTATTATCTTTCTTATTAAGAGTCTTTTCTGTGGAGAAAAGCCTTCTCCGAAGGGAAGCCTGAAACGTAACTGTGGCTACGAAATTCCCCTTGAGAGCCCGCCCAGTCCCACAGCGAGTCATCCAACTGTTCACATAATAGATGCCTTGTGACGTGAGGAAGCTCATTTGTATTAGCAACCGCATTCCACAGAGATGCATCCTGGAGCCACGTCTACACATCCTGTTCCACAGAGAAGGCAGCCAGCTCCCCAATTCTGGGTCTGTCCCCAGCTGTCACGCTGGGTGGACTGCAGGGCTATGCACCTAGGAGGTCATTCGGTGGCCATTTATTAAATACCTACTGTGTGTAAGGACATGCAGGCATATGCCCTTCTGCGCCTCACCTAGAAGTTGCAAGTGCAACAACCAAGAGCTTCTTTTAAAATCAGTGGTGAGTACAGAGAGGAGATGCTTTGGTTGTGTGCTCCCATAAACCTCTTGCATTTCCCTGTGTGTTTGGTCATTGAAGAATTATTTATTGGGGTGCCTGGTAGCTCAGTTGATTAAGCATTCCAACTTCAGCTCAGGTCACAATCTCACAGTTTGTGAGTTCAAGCCCTGCAGTGGGCTCTGTGCTATCAACAAGGAGCCTGCAGCCTGCTTCAGATCCAATCTCTCTCTCTCTGTCCCTCCCCCGTTGGTTGGTTCTCTCTCTCCTTCTCTCCCCCACCTCAATCAATCAATAAACTTAAAAAAAAAAGCCAAAAAACTATTTACTGACCTCCTAAGGGTCAATGTTGTTCTAGGCACTTGGTCTTAACCAGGATCCCCAGTCTCTAGCTATTTCCCTCTGAACTTTGAGATCTGTCAGGAAGATACCTGGCGTCATCACTGTCTCCTCTGTGTCCTCTGTGCTCAGCACATGAGCACAGTCCATGGCACAAAGCAGCCAAATAACCATTTATTAGGTCAAATGACTAAGCATGGAGGACATCTGGAGGCCGGGCCTGACTGGGGTCTTTGCCCCAACTTCCAGTGAGAGCAAGCAGTCCACTTTTTCTGGGTGCAACGAGTCCTCCCCAGTTCTTCCTAGCTGGGGGTTGGGGGTAGGGCAGTGGGGGACCAGCATGACCGTTCACAGGTCCCACCCAGCCACATGATCCAACCTGGGCCAATCAGCGGCTCTTCCTCAGGAATTTGAATTCCAAGCTGCTGACAAAAATCACACTAATGCTAATAATGTACTAATGACACAAATAACAAAATAATGATAATGGGAATAAAATAAAAATAGTGGCTTTTATCTAGCCACATACTCTGCACACGGCACTGTTTTAAAAGTCCCAAGTATGACCTTACTGGGTCCTCGCAGCAACTGTCCTATGTTTATCCCTGCCTTACAGCTGACAAACTGAGGCACAGAAAGGCTGGGAAACTTGTGAAGCGGCAGCAAGGTAGGGATTCGTGCCAGCTACGGTCTTCACTGCCTCCTTCTCTTCCAGGACAGCCCCGAAGACGTGGCCCTGAATACCAGCCTCAAGACGCCCCAGAGCTGCCTGACCGCAGTCTTCTAGTGCAGGTGTCCAGGCTGGCTTCTATTGCTTGCAACCCAAGAACCCTGACTGATAAACCCGGATATTTACTTGGTTTCACACCTGCCAACGAGCTGGCACTGCTTCCCGGTGCTACAGGGCGGGGCGGCTTGTGAACACTGTAGGGGTAGAGCTGCTGGTTGGGGCAACTGCCTACACCTACAAACGCAGCCATCTTCCCCATCTTTCCACATAGGGAAGGAAATCCAACAGGAGCAGGGGGAGAGCCAAGGAGCTATGTCAGTGAATGCCGTCCCCAGGGGGCTACTGCTCGCACTTTGGGTGGAACAATCCCACGTGATGACATCAATCTTCTGCACTGCAGGAAATTTAGCATTCTTGGCCCCCGTGTTACTGTGAGGCCAAACCACTCCACACATTTCTGAATGCCTCCTGGGGGCTGGTACCAGTGGTTGTGCCTCAGGCCCCCACACCAAGTTCCCATGTCTGGTAACCCACCTCTCAAGCACTTTCCTAACTTGGATTCTGGTTTTCTACGAGCTGTTTCTAAGTTCCACAACATAAAAGGTTTAATCACTTATTAATACCCATGAGCCCCTGCTAGAGGTTCTAGAGGTCTTATATACAGTACTCATTTACCCCTCCCGGGCACCAATGCAGTGGGCACCATGACCAAAGTCGCTCCCATCTTAAAGATGAGGGAACGGACTTGATAGTTTTGGGCAGGGGAGGCAGGGAGAGCCTTGATGTCAGGCATTCTCCTTAGAGTCCAATGGGAATTGGTGAGTTAAGACCAGTACCTAGGCCTCTGAACTTCACGTTGGAGGTGGTCTGCTTCCCCCCTGCCTAGATGCTGTCCTCTCACCACCATTTGGCCTCAAAGCTCAGCACAGACACACACCTTCTCAGGGAGCCCCCTCACCACCTTCCCTGACCCCTGGGTCTGGCCCTGCGCTCCATATATTAATATGCCCTCCAAGTTCCCTGTATTTCCTCTTTATGGTATTTATCACAGAGGCAATCAATGTTTGTGAAGTTATTTGTTGAGTGTCTAAATCCTCTGCCTCCCTTCTAGATCGTCAATTCCATGAGGGCAAGGACTTGCTTAATTATGTATCTGTGTCTGGTGGCCCAGATCTGGCACCTGGTGGGCACTGTAAATATTTGCTGAGTAACAAATCAACTGCTTTTTTAAAAATTCATGTTTAAACTAGGACAGTAAAACACTGGCTCTTAAAACCTGAAACCAGGCTGAGGACTGGCCTAGAATCGATAGAGAAAGAGATCAGTAGTCACCTGAGCTTTTACATGGTGGCGCTAAGGAGGGGGGAGATGTACCACTGCGATGGCACAATTATGGAAACTCAAGTCATCGTTAAAAATAAATACTGGGGAAACAAAAGCATGAAAGTAAACACACATTCCACATTCCTCTGTTCAGAATTTCAAGCCTCTACTCCTACACTTTACCTTCCGCCTCACCTTCCTCCTAAGGTTAATTAAAAGCACAGGCCAGAAGTGGACCCTCTGGGTACAAATCCCACCTCTACCACAAATAAACAAACATGATCTTGGGCAGATTAATTAACCCCTGAGCATCAGGAAAATGGGGACACTGCAGGATCTAGTTTACAAGGCTGCTGTAAAATGAATTCATCCATGCACCCTGCCAGGTATACAGTAAGCGATCAATAAAGACCAGCTGTTACCATTATTATCATCAGTATCACTGCTCTTTAGCCCCAACAACCAAGACCATGAGGAGGTCACTTTGCCAACGGGCCACACGTGTCCTGTGATTTCCTCCCCCAGACACCCAAGCTGCCTACTCTCTTTGTTGGTGTCTCTCTTGGATTCTGAGCTAATAGATCAGTCCCCATTTGCCTTGGGTGATCTAAGATGAATTCTGACACTTAGAATCAAGCATTCCAATATAACATCCAATCATTTGAGAAGCCAACCACACAGCTATGGCACAGTACAAAGGTACAAAGAGGTTGCATCAAATGTTTACCTCATACATACTCAATGATGATGCACCTGACGCCTCAATCCTTTCACCCCTTAAAAAAAGGACAAATAATTTAAATAGCACAGATGTCCACCATTCCACTTTATGAGCATTTGTTCTGGTGTGAATGTGAGATGAGAGTCAAGCATATGCTATTCCCTCAGGCAAGCTCAGTTCATCATGGAGCAGCTTGCCCCTCTGAGTAGCATCTAGTGTCTTAAGAAGCACATTTTTCATACAACATGGCCTCTAAAGGCAAACTCCTTTGGCAGGTGCTTCTCAGAAGAAAGAACAGACCCCGGAAAGAAACTGGCTATATGGAGTATAGTACAATACAGACTTCTTGTCTCCAAGAAGTCTTGTCTCCAATACCTGTTCTCCCTTTTCCTTTAATAACAGAACTCCTACATTTAGCCAGGCACATGGCTAATGTGAATGAAGATGACAATTCCCAGCCTCCCTTGCAACAAGGTGTGGTCACCTGACCAAATTCAGACCAATGAGAGAAGAGTGGAAGAGGTGTGTATGACTTCTGGCCACCCCTTTGAAGTGTGGGAGAATTCAGGAAAACCGGTAATTTAGAGGGGTGGAGGGAGATGATCTCTACTTTCACTAGCTTTTAACTGAAATTCAGTGTTTCCTTCCAATTATGAATGTAGGCAAACCACAGTAGGTTTCATATGTGTGAAATGTCACCAACAGAAATTACAGGGTGTTTTTTAAAAATTTTTATTTACTTTGAGAGAGAGAGTGAGGAGAGGGGCAGAGAAGAGGGAGAGAGAGAATTGCAAGTAGGTTCTGAACTGCCAGTGCTGAGCCTAATGCAGGGCTTCAACCCATGAACCACAAGATCAAGACCTGAGCTGAAATCAGGAGCTGGACACTTAACTGAGCCACCCAGGTACCCCACACGTATTTTTTTAAAAAAATCATGTTAGCTCTTAAAAACATCTCAAAGTAACATTCGTTATTTTAAAATTATGTAGTAGTGGACCCATCACTGCATTCTGCCATACTAGATCACAGAATTGTTATCCTCACAATTTAAAAACTGTATTTCAATGCAATTGGTATACTCTGTAATTCCGTGTGTTTTATGAATTTAAAAAACAAGATTTTGAGAAATAGATGTCAAAAAGTACCTGGCACACCAACATTAAGAACCTCTGCCTTGTTCTTTAAAATGTTAAAACATAGTTACCACATGGCCCATCAATTCCACTCTTAGGTATAGATCCAAGAAAACTGAAGAATACATTCACATAAAAATTTACATATAAACAAATGTTCGCACTTCATTCAGAACAGGCAAAAAGTGGAAATAATCCAATGGTCCATCAACTGATGAATGGAGAAGCAAAATGTGGTATACCCATATAAAGGAACATCCAGCCAAAAGAAATGAACTACTGGCCATCACTATGCTCAGTGAAAGAAACCAGACACAAAAGGCCTGATATTGCATTATTCACTTTACATGAAGGGTCCAGAACAGGCAAATCCATGGAGACAGAAAGTACATTAGTGGTTGCCAGGGGTTGGGAAGAGGGAGACAAGGGGGAATGAATAGGTTCCGGGTTTCTCTGGGAAAAGGAGGTTCTGGGGGAGTGAAAATGTTCTGCAGTTTGACTGTGATGAGAGGGCAGATAGCTACTGAAATGTACACTTAAGAGGGTAAATTTTATGTGAATTTTAGGTCAAAAAAAAATATCCTGCCTTAAGGCTAAAGGGGGCTCTGTCTTCTCTCACATCCTCCCTTCCCATGGGCCGGAATGCACACGATGGTGGGGCATCATCCATACAGATGACGACAATATCCTGGGAATGGGGAGCGACAAACTGGTAGCCCCCCAACACTGCGGAGCCGCCGTGTCAGCCCTGGGCTGCTCACTCTCAAACTGTTTTATGAGCAACAAATTAACTGCTCTCTCACTTACACCACTGCTATTCTGAGTCTGTTACAGCAGCCAACTCTATATTTAACTAATGCTCCACCTCTTAAGGAAAGGTTAAAGGTGGTCTCACTCTATAGTATTTTCGCTTTACCTGATGACTGCCCAAGGGAATTCTTCCATAAGACACACACGCACATCCTACAGTGTCCCCACACCCGCCTCCTGCCAGGGAAGAAAACTGGGGACCTCTTCACTCTGCACTAAGATGCTGACTGTGGCTTCAGGAGAGAAGGGGGTGACCTGGAACAAGGCTTCCATTCTTGATGGACTGCAGATCTTCTGAAGTGTCAGCAGGATGGTCAAAACACTTGACCTTAGCTTTCTACTCCCTGGCCTCCTCAGATACAAGATGACTAACAGGCTAATTAAAAATGTGTGTTAATTGTCGTACTCCAGTGAACGTGAAGTTTTCATTGTTAGGAGATGGAGATGAGATGCTAACTGGTCCCAAGACTCTAAAAGGAAGTTCTGGGCATCATTAATGCCAACAGGCCTACAAAAATATGGCTGAAGCATGCATTTCAGTTAATCAACTAGTTAAACTTTCCCTCTGAAATTTCACTGCCAGGGTTTTTTTGTTTTTTTGTTTTTTTTTAATATTTTTATTTATTTCTAGGATAGAGTCAGCGTGAGCAAGGGAGGGTCAGAGAGAGAGGGAGACACAGACTGAAACAGGCTCCAGGCTCTGAGCTGGCAGTCAGCACAGAGCCCGACGCGGGGCTCGAACCCACGAACCGCGAGATCATGACCTAAGCGAAAGTCGGACGCTTAACCGACTAAGCCACCCAGGGGCCCCTCACTGCCAGGGTTTTTAATACTTCCGACTAGTCATTATTTCCTGCTCCAGTTCAGTGACAGGCTATCAGTAATTTTAAATGAGTAAACCATTCCAATTCAACCACATTCATTTAATAAAGATTTTTTTTTGAGCACCTAGTGTGTACTAGGGATGCAGTAAGAGGAAATATGAAGAGGTCTGGGCTTGACCTTCCTGTGGGGTAGACAGACATTAAACATGTGAAAGTAAACATAATGTACAATTAAGTACAATAACTTCTCTGAAGGTTTGCCAGGTGAGAATAACAGGGGCCCTAGTTTAGACTCAGGATGGTCCAGGAGGGCCTTTTAGAAGACTTGACATTAGGCTAAGATCTGAGGGATAAGAAGGACACGGCCAGGAGTACGTGGGTGACTCGGCTGGTTAAGCAGATGACTCTTGATCTTGTTTTAGGCCATGATCTCGCAGTTCATGTGATCAAACCTCACGACAGGCTCTGTGTGGACAGCACACAGCCTGCTTGGGATTCTCTCTCTCTCTGCCCCTTCCTTGCTCATGCTCATGTGTATGCATTCTTGCTCTCTCTCTTTCTCTCTCTCTCTCTCAAAATAAATAAGTAAACTTAAAAAAATAAACAAAGAAAGATAGGCCAGGTGAAAAGCCAATGGGTAGAGTATTTTAAGGTCAGGGAAGAGCATGTACCAAGGAAACAGCGTGGCTCATTTGAGAAACTACATGAAAGCCTGGCTGCTGTGCCAGTGAGTAAGACTGGCAGGAGCTGCATCATGGTGCACGTGCAGGCCACGACACGGACTTTTCCCCGCAAAGCACCCTATTTTCAATCGGAGCCCAGATGGCCCCCACTTTCAGGCCACAAGATATCTAGGGAGCTCCAGCCCTGACCCCAAACTAACAGCCCACGAAGGCATCCTTTCTTCCCTTGGTCATGGCGATGGTAATAGTTGTGGCATATGACCTAAGCTGACACACAGGGAATTTAAGAACTTTTGGAGAAGGTCCCACAAAAAAGGTCTTTCACTCTCTTTTTCCACGGGAATTGTGCCTCATAATTCAAGGCTGAGGCTGAGATTTGTTGCAATCATCTTGTAACTATCAGAGAACAACCAACTTGAGACCAGAACTGTGATAAATATATAGTTGGTCTTTGTCCCTGGCTGCTGACACAAAGCTTCTAAAATCCTTGGAATTTTTTTTTAATTCCTTTTTAATGTTTGTTTATTTTTGAGACAGAAACAGTGCACAGTGGGGAGGGGCCAAGAGAGGGGGAAACTCAGAATGTGAAGCAGGCTCCAGGCTCTGAGTTGTCAGCACAGAGCCCGATGCTGGGCTCAAACTCACGAACCGTGAGATCATGACCTGAGCCAAAGTTGGAAAATTTAACCAAACGAGCCACCCGACACCCCTAAAATCCTCAGAATTTCTTGAATGACAGGGGTGATAGGAACATCTTGTGTTATTCCTAACAAGCCCCTTTCAGCCACATCTGAGTTTATGCTAATAAAGCCACCCTTGGTTGAGGGGCCCCTCGATAGCTTCGGGAAGGGGGCTGGTCACTAGAAAGACCAAGGCATGATGAAAGGGTTGCAACTGGCAGTCCCACTCACCCCGCAACCTACAGGAAGGGAGAGGGGCTGGAGATGGAGCTAACCATCCCTTCTCCGTGATTTAATCAATGATGCCTGCGTAATGAAATCTCCATAAAAGCCCCTCAACATCGGGTTGGAGAACTCCCGGGCTGGGTTGGTGAACACATGGAGGTGGTGTCTCTGAAAAGGTCATGGAAGCCCTGTGCCTCTTCCCCTACATCTTGTCCCATTCATCTCTTCCATTTGCCTGTTCCTGAGTCACATCCTTTGTAATAAACCAGGAAATGTAAGGAAAGTATCTTCCCAAGTTCTGGGAGCCATTCTAGCAGCAAATCATCAAACGTGAGAAGGGGGTTACTGGAACCAATTTATAGCCAGTTGGTCAGGAGTACAGGTGGCAATCTTGTATTTTCTACTGGTGTCTGAAGTGGGGGCAGTCTTGTGGGACTGAGCCCTTAACCTGCGGGGTCTGTGCTAACCTGCGGGGTCTGTGCTAGTTAGTGTCAGACCTGAATGGCAACACACCCAGGTAGCATCTAAAGAGTTGGAGAGTCGGCTGGTATGAGGAAAAACCCCACACAATTGGTGCCTTAAGTGTTATGAGTAAAAAGAGCTCAGAGGAACCATCTGAGAGATCAAGGAGAAAAAAACCTCAGTATTGGTAATAACATTATCTAAATTTTAGATCAAGCTGTACCTAAAGCAGATTACCCCTGGACTTCAATTATGTTAAGCCAATAATCTCCCAATTTCCTTAAACCAGTTTGGGTTGGGTTTTCTGTTCCCTACAGCACTAAGATCCTGACTGCTATAAATGGGAAATCACTGAAGTGTTTACAAAAATGGGCTATGACATGACTTCATTTCTGTCTCTGGAGAATGGAAGGGAAGAGACTTGAACAGAAGCAGTGAGTCAATCAGGAGGCTACGGCAATGGTCCCTGGTCCCGTCGGGAGAGGAAGTCATCAAAGCCCTTCAATGAGACTAACATTACTGAGCAATTACTATGTGACAGGAACAGAGCGAAGTGCTTTACTGGTATGAATTAATAACCCAACATGGGCAGTATGACCAATGCTACTTTTTTCTGTGACAGGTTGAATTGTGTTCCCCTCAAATTTATGTGTTGAAGTCTTAACCTTCAGTACTTTAGAATCGGACCTTATTTGGAGATAGGGTTGCTGCAGGTGTAGTTAGTTGAGATAGAATGAGGTTACACTAGAATAGAGTGGGGTTCTAATTCAATATGTCTGGTGTTCTTATAAGAAGGGGAAATTTGGACACAGACATACACAGGGAGAACGCCAGGTGAAGATGAAGACAGAGATGAAGATGATGCAGCAGAAGCCAAGGCTTGCCAAATATTATCGTCAAACCACCAGAAGCTAGAAGCAGGGTATGGAACAGATTCTTCCGCATGGGCTTCAAAAGGAATCAACCCTGTTGACACCTTGATCTCGAACTTGAAGCCTCTAGAATGAAGGGACAATTAATTTCTGCTGTTTGAGCCATCAGTCTCTAGTACTTGGTTATGGCAGGTCTGGCAAACTAACACTGTAAAGAGGAAACTGAGGCCCAGAAGAGCATGGTACCCTGCAGTCCATTTTCCAGTCATCAGTGTTAAGTCTCAGATCTGCCCACCTTCAGAAGCTGTGCTTCCAAACACTGTGTTTATTCCTCTGGCTTTGTGGGAATGGCTCTGCCCTCAACCCTGGGAGGGCAAGAGAAGTCCTGAGCCCTCTGTGTGCCCCTGTTTTCCATCTGCACGACTGACACCTGCCCCCACCCCCAACTCCCCACTGCCTGGCAGGTGAGGAGAACAAACAAGAATGGCTGCAGAGGCGCAAGTCTCTGGAGGCAGCACCGGAGCAAGACAATCCTGGCCGGGATTCTGGACAGAAGAAACCACTGGAGAGGAGGGTGGAGGCAAATCAAAACCACCTCCCTGCCCTGAATGGCTGGCACGACATGATTCAGCCCCTCCCTCCTGCAGCAGACTGGAGAACAGAGCTGGCCTCTGATGGGCAACACAGAGAGGGGTGGGCCCGTGGCAGCAGTCATCCAGAAGACACAGGAATGCTGCTGAATCCCAGATCAGGAGTCCACGACCCACCACTCTGAGCTGGTCAAATGACATCCCTCCCGTCCCCATGAAATCAAGGCCCCGTCACTCTCCCTTCAGGAAAGGGAGCTCTGTCCAAACCTGTCCTTGTCATCACGGGCAAGTTGCTGCAAAGCATCCCTTGCTGAGCCCAAGCAGGTGGCACATGTGACTGGCAGCGCCCCACGGCTACTGTGGCAAACTGAGAAGGACAGAGCCCGCCAGCTCCCTGCAATGCTGATTCTCCCTCCTGAGGAACATTTCTTCAGAGATCAACGTTTCTGGACCAAGGATTCAAATCCAAGAGGAATTCAAAATGAATTATTAGCACTTCTTTTGGGAAAAACAGCGAGCCTCGGATCACACAGCCGGGGAGTGGGGGGACTCAGTGTCTAGACCAAATGGTACTAACGGAGTGGGTGGAGAACTAGCCCAGCACACACCCGGGCCATGCAGAATCACGTGTTCAATCACAGCTTGCTGCTTCTAACGTGCACATTTCCCCAAAATGCCTACCACACACAATGAGCAGAAATGCAGCAGGTGCTTCTGAGGGTGGGCAGGAGGCGGCAACGGCCTGCTGTACTTAAGACACAGCTGAAGGCTGGGTCCCTAACATGAATCCTGCAGAGCCCGGGCCTGGTACAGAAGGGCTGAAATGGCATTTGATGTCAACCCAACACAGCTGATGACACCAACATCAGAAAACACTCCAAGTGCAACTAAGGACTGGAAAATGCAAGAGCTGGGGGGGAGGGGGAAGGAAAATACAGTCTGCTGCTGTTTTCCTTCACTCTACATGGCAAAAGTTATGAAGGAAATAGCAATCTAAATGTTTAAAACATTTAGAAGTATAAGAACTGACAAAATCATAATCACTGTGAGAACACATTTCTTTTAGGAGAGTAACAGATAACGCTAGCCAAAAATAAGGCTAGAGAAATTCAAATAACACAAACTAGCAACTTGGTTTTAAAGGTTTATATAAAACTTTTACCAGAATGCAGATGAGATTCAGTCCTTATAAAATATCCATTCAATGTTCATAAAAATTGGTTCTGTTAGGAAAAAAAAGAAAAAAACTCTCATATTCCCCAAAAGAGAATTTTTTTTTTAAAGATTTTTTTTTTAATTTTTTTATTTATTTCTAGGAGAGAGAGACCGCATGAGCAGGGGAGGGTCAGAGAGAGAGAGGGAGACACAGACTCAGAAACAGGCTCCAGGCTCTGAACTGGCAGTCAGCACAGAGCCCGACGCGGGGCTCGAACCCACAAACCGCGAGATCATGACCTAAGCGAAAGTCGGACGCTTAACCGACTAAGCCACCCAGGTGCCCCAAAAGAGAATTTTTCCTATCACAATATTCTGACTTTAATGCATTTCAACTAGCAAGGAAGAACAATTTTGGGAAAGGATAACAAGAAATCTAACAGAATGGTTCACAACCTCAGCTGCATGTCACAATTACCCAGAGAGTTTAACCTAGCCTGATGCCTGGACCTTCCCCCTGGGGGGAATCTATTTTTCAAAGTTCCCCGAGTCTACCTGATGTTACTCAGGAGTTACCACTCACTGTTTTAGCTGTAATAACGATATTGCAATTATGTTTTTAAAAAAGAAACCTCCAGGCACCTAGATGGTTCAGCTGGTTAAGTGTCTGACTTAGGCTCAGGTCATGGTCTCGTGGTTTGTTCAAGCCTTGAATTTGGGCTGCCTGTTGTCAGCACAGAGCCCACTTAGGATCCTCTGTTCCCTTCTCTCTGCCCTTCCCCTGATCGCTCATGCGCTCTCTCTCTCTCTCTCTCTCAAAAATAAATAAATATTTTTAAAAATTTATTAAAAATAAGAAAGACCTCCTTTTAGAACTACATGCTGAAATACTGGTGGGTGGAAGAATATGATTATATATATTTATATATACATTATATATATTTATATATAGTGTGTGCTTCAAAATAATGGGCAGGGGGAAGGTGAAATCAGAATATAAATAAGACTGGTCACAACTAGATAATATATGCTGCTCTATATCTTGTGTTTGCAACTGTTTGTAAGAAAGAATAAAAAGTAAAAGCCAAAAACAATTTTTTTAATGTTTATTTATTTATTCTGAGAGAGAGAGAGAGAGCCCAGGCAGGGAGGGGCAGAGAGAGCGGGAGAGAGAAAATCCCAAGCAGGCTCCATGCTATCAGCGCTGAACCCAATGTAGGGCTGAACCTCACAAACTGTGAGATCATGACCTAAGTCAAAATCAAGCCATATGCTTAACTGCCTACGCCACCCAGGTACCCCCCAAAAACAATTTTTTCAAGTTCCCCAATGGATCACAACATAAAGCCAGGGTTTTCCATCTTAAATTTGAAAATCTGTAAATACCTCTGGGTATGTCTTAAGATAAAGAGGAAACCAAAATTCAAAATTGCCAACCAGACCTCTGGAATGACAAAATGAGGAGCTCAGAAAACTTGTTTCTTCTAAAATCCAATAATAAAACTGAATTGTTAAATACAACCATCTGAGAACTCTAAAAATTAAAGGTGTATAATAACGTGAGAAACATTTACTCAAGGGAAACTGCTGAACTTCCGAGTATGTGCCACGGAGGTATGTGGTATTTAACTTAGCTTGTTTCCATCACATGATCATCACATGCCCCATCACAGGCTCCCATCACACACTCCAGCAGTGTTAGAGTCGGAGCCATAGTCAGGACAAAACAGAGCAAGCCATGAAAACTTCACTCTTGGGGGGCGGGGGGGTGGGGGTTGACTGACTCCAAGCAGAGCAAGGAAAAACCTCACACTCCTGGGCACTGCAGAAACAGTAGCAATTTCAGTGGCAAACAAATGGGAAAGACCATCATCACAGCTAGACTGCGGTTATAATCTGGTGGGAGCAAGCAGCAGACCTGCAGACGGAAGAGCCAGACACTGAACAAAAGATCCACAGAATGAGACAGCCATACTGGGCCTTAGTAAGCTCTCCTGCATCCCTGCTGATCTGAAGAATGTGTACACATACAAGGCTGCACACAAGTTCTGGAGAGACTAGAGAGGGCCCTAGCTATCCACATTTCCCTGGCGTGGAGGGAGGCTTTAAGAATATGCATCCAGAGAAGACACCAGATAGCCAGGCAGAAAGCAATAGCTGGGGCAGATTCATAAACTGCTTGAACTTAAAAATATTCCCCAACCCACACACAGATCCACTGTCTAAGAATGGAAGCCTTATTGGCTCATGATTTTTCTGGACAACTTCTGGTCAAGCACTAGCTTACCACTAAACCATACTGAACCAAGGGCAACCCCTGATAACTTATGCTTAAAATTAAGACTTTTTTTTTTTTTTAAAGAAAATAGAAGCATCAGGAGAGAATGGCATCAGAGGCCAAAGAACTGGCTCAGGAAAGTGCTTTAAACACAAATCCTTTAAAAAAAAAAAAAATAGCAACAATAAAGACCTGAGAAGGAAGGGACCTGAATCCAGAGTTGCTACAATGTATGACCTAAAAAAAAATTATGACACACAAAGAAGTAGTAAAGTGTGACCCATACTCCGGAAAATAAGTGGTTAATAGAAATTGTCTTTAAGAGGGCCCAGAAGTTTGACTTAGCAGACACAGACTTCAAATAGCTACCATAAACATGTTCACAAACTAAAGAAAATCATGTCTAAACATATTAAAGGTGAAACAATAAAGAAACACATGTTTTTAAAAGGAAAACTCTAAACTTGAAAATGACAATAACTGAAATGAAAAATTCACCTAAAGGGGCTCAACAGCAGATCTGAAATGGCAGAAGAAAGAACCAGTGAGCTTAAAGACAGATCAACAGAACTTACCAAGATGAAACAAATGAAAAACAGAAGAAAAAGGAATAAAAAAAAAAATACTCGCAGAGTCATGTGGGACACCATTAAGGTCACCAACATGAACATAATGGAAGTCCCAGAAAAGGAAGAGAGCCAAAAAATATATATCAATATAAATGTAACATATACTTATATTATATACTTATATATACTTATACTTATATACTTATATATATATATATATATATGTAGAAAGAGGAAAAACAGTCTATATGCACAGAAGGCATCGATGCAATCAGCTTATTTCCCATCAAAAACATGGAGGTCAAAAGGATAACATATTCAAAATACTGAAAGAAAAAAATTCTATCAAACAAGAATTCTATATCCAGCAAAAGCAAACTTTAAAAAGCAAGGTGAAATAAAGGCATTCCCAGACAAAGAAAGACACAGAATTTGCTGCTACCAAATTTTGATTTACAAGAAATACTAAATGAAGTCCTTTCGGGTGACAACTGACAAGAAGAAATAACACCAGAGGATAAAAATAAATTTAGCAATAGGGAAACTGGGTGGCTCAGTTGGTTTTTGAGTGTCCAACTTCGGCTCAGGTCATGGTCTCACAGTTTGTGAGTTCAAGCCCCGCACTGGGCTTGCTGTTGTCAGCCTGTCAGTGTAGAACCTGCTTCAGATCCTCTGACCTCCTCTCTCTACCCCTCCCCGGTTTGCACTCTCCCAAAAATAAATATTTAATATGTAAATAAATAAATAAATTTAACAAAAAGTATTAGGACTCCTACACTGAAAATTATAAAATAAACATGCTGAGAAATGGAAGAAAATCAAAATAAATGGAGAAGCATCCCATGTTCATAGAGTGGGAGACTACTGTTAACATGTGAATTTTGACCAAATTTATATATAGAAAACATGAACTCTATCAAATCCAAGTATGTTTTTATGCAGAAATTGACAAGACAATCCTAAAATTTACAAGAAAATGCAAGGACCCAAAATAGCCAAAACAGTTTTGATAAAAAACAAAAGTAAGGATTTACACTTCCCAATTTATCAACAAGTTATAAAAAATAGTTGCAATAATGAAAACAGTGTGGTACTGGCAATATGGCAGATATTTAGGTCAATGGGTCAGAACTGAGAGTCCAGATATACATCATTAACAATCAACTGATTTTCAACAAAAGTACTTACATAATTCAGTGTCATAATATGGCCTTTCTTCCAACAAATGATGCTGGGACAACTGGATAGTCACATGCAAACAGATAAGTTGAGACCCTTAACCTCACATAATAAACAAAATTTATGTCAAATGGGCTACAATCCTAAAGGTAAGAGCTAAGTGTTACAAAACCTCTAGGGAAAAAAAAAAACGTAAGAAGAAAATCATTATGACACCGAATTAGGCTGAGTTCTTTAAAAAGACACCAAAAATAGAATCCATCAAAGAATAAATTGATCAACCAGATTTCACTGCAATTAAATATTTTTGCATTTCCAAAGACATCATTAAGAAAATAAATACTGGGGCACCTGGGTGGCTCAGGTTAAGTGTCTGATTCTTGGTTTCAGCTCAGGTCACGATCTCACAGTTTGTGAGTTCGAGCCCCGCATCTGGCTCCCCACTAACAATGCGGAGCCTGCCTAGGATTCTCTCTCTGCCCTTCCCCTGCTTGTGTTCTCTCTCTCTCTCTTTCTCTCTAAATGAATGAATGAATGAAAGAAAATGAACACACACACCCCATGCCTTGTGGTGGAGCTGCCTCCTGTAGTCTCCTCTGCAAATGGGTTCCGTGGCCTAGCGCCCCTGTCCCTGCATGCTGAAGCCTAAGCATGGGCCGGGGGGGAGGCGGTTGCCACCCAGCTTTCCACCAGCCCACAAGCAACAGCAAGGCAGCCACCCTCTCCACTGTCTCATTCGCTTGTGGCCACCCACGGCTACTACCAGTACTGCCTGGGTTCTGCCTCCAGTATTAGCTCCTGCAGAAGTGCAGAGTACCGGGGCGCCTGGGTGGCATAGTCGGTTGAGCGTCTGACTTTCGCTTAGGTCATGATCTCGCGGTTCGTGGGTTCGAGCCCCGCGTCGGGCTCTGTGCTGACTGCCAGCTCAGAGCCTGGAGCCTGTTTCAGTCTGTGA
Organism: Proteles cristata cristata; assembly: GCA_017311185.1. NCBI lineage: Eukaryota > Metazoa > Chordata > Mammalia > Carnivora > Hyaenidae > Proteles > Proteles cristata. The sequence continues at coordinate 389,228 of JAESUZ010001102.1, read as the reverse complement.
CTCCCTCTCTCTCTGACCCTCCCCTGCTCACACTGTCTCTCTCTCTCCTAGAAATAAATAAAAACATTAAAAAAAAAAAAAAAAGAAGAAGTGCAGAGTACCTTGGGGAAGCTATCCTACCCCACCCCAATCCCCTGAAGGACCACTCAGGTCACTGGTGGGCAAGCTTCTTTTTCAGAAAGCCCACTCTCCAGTTCATGGCCACAATGTTAGAGTCCCCAGGATGCTAGGAATCTCCTTAGGCCTCCAGTGGCACAATCACCTATGACATGGCCTGGGAAGCCAGGAGGAAGCAGCATGGTGGCTAGCCTGGTGAAGCCTACACCAGGCCCCCAGTCCTGGGTGGCCACCACCAGCCACCAGACTTTAGGATGTACTAATCACCTCAGAGCTCCTCCCTGCTCCAGCCAGTAGACTAGACAGGTTGCACCAAGCAGAAGCAATTGGGTTATTTTATAGCAAAGCAGCAAAACACCAAAAAGGAAGTTGAGAGAATCCGACACTTTACTATCGAAGCCACACGTGAGCTTTCCTGACAACCTGTAATGTGTGCCTTGCACCAAGTGGAAAATAAACTCCAAGCAGCCAGTAAAAAAATGAAAGAAAATGAAAGTCACAGACTAGGAAAAATATATGCAAATTACATTAGCTTTTACTAATTACATTAGTGACAGTTATCTAGAACGTATGAAGAACTCATACAACTCAAGAAGAAATTAGCAAAAGATTTAAAGAGATATTTCATCAAAGAAGATATACATATGGCCAATAAGCACATAAAAGGATGATCAATTATTCATTAGGGAAATGTGAATAAGAACTGCAGGAATATACCACTGCCCATCCACTAGGAAGGATAACAAGTGTTGGTGAGAATATGGAAAAACTGAAATCCTCAATACATTGCTAGCAGGACCATAAATTGGTGTGGTCACTTTGGAAAACATTTGGCATTTTTTCTAAAAAACTTAAACAACAAGAGTCACCAAATGATTTAGCAATTCTACTCCTAGGTGGAAATGAAAACATATGTTCACACAAAGACTTGTACCTAATGTTCAGCACCACATTACTCATAATAGCCCAACACTGGACATAATCCAAATATCCATCAACTGGTGAATGGACAAACAAAATGTGGCATACCCATACAATAGAATATTACTCAGCAATAAAAGGAACTATTGATACATGCTGAGACATGGAACATCTCAAAAACATTATGCTACGTGACAGATGCCAGATGCAAAAAGTTATAGCTCAACAAAGAGGTTTAAAAATTGCAAATCACACGGGGCACCTGGGTGGTTCGGCTGGTTAAGCATTTGACTTCAGCTCAGGTCATGATCTCACAGTTTGTGAGTTCAAGCCCCATATCGGGCTCTGTACCACAGCTTAGAGCTTGAGGCCTGTTTAAAAATCTGTCTCTCTCCCTCTGTCTCTGCCCCTACCCTGCTCTCTTTCTCTCTCAAAAATAAACATTAAAAAAATTGCAAATTATTTAGGGATGCCTGGCTGGCTCAGTTAGCAGAACACAAAGACTCTTGAGATCATGGGGTCGTGATTTCAAGCCCCACACTGAGTGTAGATTTAAAAAGAGTCTGAGGGGCGCCTTGGCGGCTCAGTCGGTTAAGCATCTGACTTCAGCTCAGGTCATGATCTTGCAGCTCGTGAGTTTGAGCCCCACAATGGGCTCTATGCTGACAGCTCACACACAGCCTAGAGCCTGCTTCAGATTCGGTGTCTCCTCCCTCTCTCTGCCCCTCCCCTGCTCATGCTCATGCTCTGTCTCTCTCTCTCTCTTTCAAAAGTAAACAAACATTAAAAAAATTTTTTTTGTAAGTTTGAAAAAGTTTAAAAAATTTGCAAATCATTTAGAAATGAATGACTCATGAGAAATGACCTCAAAACCTGTAGGTTATGCAGGAAGAGTAAATAGAGTATAGAGAGAAAGAAGCAAGAGACAAGTGACTAAGTAATTTTAAATTTACTCTACATAGGCTATCAGGTCCACCTAATAAAGCAATATTGGTGACAATAGTAACAACTACCTTTTTTCCTCCTAGGCAAAGGTATTTTTATTTATTAATTTAATTTTTTAGTTCCAGTATAATTAACATATATTATATTAGTTCCAGGTGTACAACATAGTGATTCAACAAGATACACTACTCAGTGCTCATCACGGTAAGTACACTCGTAATCCTCTTTACCTATCTCACGCATCCTCCCACCAATATCTCCTCTGGCAACCTTCACTCTATAGTTAAGAGTCTGTTTTTTGTTTGTCTTTTTTTAGTTTCTTCGTTTGTTTCTTCAATTCCACATGAGTGAAATCATATGGTATTTGTCTCTCTCTCACTTATTTCACTTAGCAGTATAATCTCTAGACCCACCCATATTATGCAAATGGCAAGGTTTCATTCTTTTTTATGACTAATATTCCATTATGTGTATACATTTTTAAAAGTTTTAAAAAGGGGGCGCCTGGGTGGCTTAGTCGGTTAAGTGTCCGACTTTCGCTCAGGTCATGATCTCGCGGTTCGTGGGTTCGAGCCCCGCGTCGGGCTCTGTGCTGACTGCCAGCTCAGAGCCTGGAGCCTGTTTCACTCTGTGACTCCTCTCTCTCTGACCCTCCCCTGCTCACGCTGTCTCTCTCTCTCTCCTAGAAATAAATAAAACATTTAAAAAAATAGGTTATAAAAGTTTTAAAAAGCTTTTTATTTTGATGTAGTCTCAATATATACAAACACAATGGATATACATGTGCATATATACATATATACACACAATGGATATGTATACATACATATATATATACATATGCATGTATATATATGTATACACACACAATCTTTTTTATCCATCTTTTCAAATTAGCATTTTCATGTTCTTTGGCTAAATATCCAGTATTGGAATTATTGGATCCTATGAGAGTTCTATTTTTAATTTTTTGAAGAACCTCTCTACTTTTTTCCATAGTGGCTGCACCAGTTTGCATTTCCACCAATAGTGCACAAAGATTCCTATTTCTCCACATCCTTACCAATACCTGTTGTTTCTGGTGTTGTTGACTTTAGCCATTCTGACAGGTGTGAAGTGATATCTCACTGTGGTTCTGATTTGCATTTCCTTGATGAGTGATGTTGAGCATCTTTTCATGTGTCTGTTGGCAGTCTGTACGTCTTCTTTGGAGAAATGTTCATGTCTTCTGCCCATTTTATAATTGGATTATTGGCGGGGGGTGTGTGTGGAGTTTTAGAAGTTCTTTATATATTTTAAATACAAATCCTTTATTGGATAAGGTCCTTTGCAAATATCTTCTCCCATTCAGTAGGCTGTCTTTTCGTTGACTGTTTCCTTTGCTGTGCAGAAACTTTTTATTTTGATGGAGTCTTAATAGCTTATTTTGCTTTTGTTTCCCTTGTCTTAGGAGAAACAGAAAAAAAAAATGTTGCTACAGCCGATGGCAGAGAAATTACTGTTTATGCTCTCTTCTAGGATATTAATGGTTTTAAGTCTCACATTTTTTTTTAATTTTTTTTTATGTTTTATTTATTTCTAGGAGAGAGAGAGAGACAGCGTGAGCAGGGGAGGGTCAGAGAGAGAGGGAGTCACAGAGTGAAACAGGCTCCAGGCTCTGAGCTGGCAGTCAGCACAGAGCCCGACGCGGGGCTCGAACCCACGAACCGCGAGATCATGACCTGAGCGAAAGTCGGACGCTTAACCGACTAAGCCACCCAGGCGCCCCTTAAGTCTCACATTTAAATCTTTAATCCATTTTGAGTTTGTGTGTGGTACAAGAAAGTAGTCCAACTTCATTCTTTTGCATGTAGCTGTTGAGTTTTCCCAATACCATTTGTTGAAGAGACTTTTTCTCATTGTATATTCTTGCCTCCTTTGTCAAATATTAATTGACCATGTAATTGTAGATTTATTTCTGGGCTCTCTATTCTGTCCCATTGATCTTTTTTTTTTTTTTTGTGCCAGTACCATACCATTTTGATGACTACAGCTTGCTAATATAACTGAAAGTCTGGAATTATGATGCCTTCAGCTTTGTTCTTTTTCAGGATTGCTCTGGCTCTTCTGGGTCTTTTGTGCTTCACACAAATTTTAGGATTATTTGTTCTAGTTCTGTGAAAAATGCTGTTGGTATTTTGATAGGGATTTCTTTAAACGTGCAGATTGTTTTGGGTAGTGCAAACATTTTAACAATATTTATTCTCCTAATCCATGAGCATGGAATATCTTTCCATTTGTTTGTGTCATCTTCAATATCTTTCATCAACGTTTTATAGTTTTCAGCATACGGGTCTTTCACTTCCTTAATTAAGCCTATTCCTAGGTATTTTATTATTGGTGAATAACAACCCACTTTTGATTGTGTCCAGCACAGGCTCTGGGCTGATCTCTTCCATGCATGTACATCAAATCACCACATCCCCTAGAGTTCACTACTATAACTACTCTTATTAACAGGGAAAGTAGGGGATCTGAGATTGGAACCTAGGCCAGCACCTTAGTCACCAAGCTCATCCAACAGCCCCCACTGCAATCTGCAAGGTGAAAGTAGCAATCATTTATTCTCCTGTCATCATTAACCATAACAAACCAGCACTTATATTTCCTACTTTTACTGTGACTTAATGATAACAGGTGCATACAATCTACCTTATTTAAACTTCAGGGCAATTGTAGTAGATGATAGTATTCTTACTATTATTTCTCATTCACTTTTCAGGTATAGAGTGAAACTGCATTTCCCTGCCATTGTGAAGTTGGCTATGGCTATTAAGATTTGTTTTAGACAATGAAATATGAGGAGAAGCAATGGTGGCCGGTTCCACATGGGATCATTTGAGAGCTGATGTACAAAGCCCTATCTTCCCCTTTTTGCATAAGTAAACTTGTTCCAGGTGGTGGAATCTGGGTCCCTGAATGAAGATGATGTAGAGCAGAGACTACCACCAAACCATGAAGAATATGTGATATTAATGAGACTCAATGAGAAGTCATTTAAGCTACTGAGATTCGAGGGTTATTTGTTACAGCAGCAGAACCTAAGCTATCCTTACCAATTCAATATGCTTTGAGTCAATCCTTTTTTTACTAGGAAATTAACTAAGGCTTAGACAAGTTAAATGATGTGATCGAGGACACACAGTGGAGAGGAGGCAGAGGGAGGACTAGAATTTAGGTCTAATTCCAGGGTCCTTAAAAGTTGTCAATTCAATCACTGTCCTTCTAATTCCTCCTAATTCACTCACCACTTAATTCACTCAACAGCAACATTTATTGAGGGCTTATGATGGGTGCTGCAAAGAATGTCTTCCAGGTTGACATTTTTTTCCCAGTAAAATTTTTTTTTGGTTTTTAATATTCAAACTTCATGGAATGTACATAGTTCACGTGTTTTCATCTAATTTTTATATGGGAAATTGTATGCTCTCAATGTAACATTTTTAACAAAATGATGAGCAGGAAGTCTCAGGATTACATATTGCATACAATCAGTAGAAGGTCAGAACCAAGTGTGGACACAAGAAGGTTGACTGAGGTCAACAGAGGCAATGCAAGTTCGAGATGCTGTTGACCAGAGCGAATGGCAGGGTGAAGGCTGTGGAAACTCTTTTTTTAGTCAGCACATTAACTGTTTAGTGTTGAAGAAGTGACTTTTTTTTTTTGAGCATTTTACATCTGAACATATTAGTTTGTTACTGATCTCTAGGAGATAGGCTGGCCTATCTCCATTGCGCCAATAAGATATAAGGAGAGCTGCCAGCATTTCTGGAGACAGGTGCCCCAGCTTCTTACTCCTTTAGACACTGTCTTGTCTGGCTAGGATGCCCAACACTGTCACAGTGCAGGGGATCAGGCTAGGATTGCACACAGGAAGAAGTCTCCAGAACCAGGAAATGAGATAAACTGGGTCTGCGATGATGGGGGTGGGGGTGAACCAATCAACCATCTCTATAACCTGCCTACCTTTGCACTTCCTCCCCTATGAGATAAGAAACAGCCAGATTCATTGCGAAGACACTCTTCAGGCTTGAATGTGCTTATCCCCAGGGGTTTAATGAAGACTTTTAATGGATCCAAGGGCACAAATGTTTTTAAGGGAAGCAACGTTCAGATCCTCAATGGCCCCAAGTTCCCCTTCCCAAAACTGATCTGACTGCAAACCAGTCTGCCTTCTCTGTTGTCCATCCCCCTACAGTACAGCTGCCCAGGGGGTGTGTAAGCCTCTAGGACTCCAAACAACAGAAAACATGAAAATAATGGCTTGAGGGAAGGAGTCTTTAATGAATAAGAAGCTCCTTAAACCCCCAGGCTTGCCTGTCCTTCCCTGACTTACACATCTTTCTGTTAAATAATGAATCTTGGCTTTAAAAATAGGACATTGTGACCTGTGCTGGGATTCCCTAAATTCAGAATACTCAAAGCAGTATATATAGGTTAGTGGCCCTGATTTGTTGAAATGGAGTGTTTTGCAGGACCATCAAAATTTTGAATCCCCTAAAAAAAATTCGCAGGGGAAAATGTATGTGATTTCTTTCAGATTCTGTGTGCTTTATACAATAAGGTAGTGAAAAACCTACTTTATCGAACCATATTATAAAATATTCATTTCAATTACAGTCAATATCTTATCTCACCTTACAAAATATGTATTATAATTTCTCCCACAAATAGTATTTTACAGTGGCCATAAAACTATTTTAAATGTTAACTTTATAATGCACAAGGAAGTATTGTTTATCAAAATTCTTTTGAGGGAACACAAACAAAAATATTTGAAGATGATCAGTTTAAATCGGAATAATCATGGCCAGCCCACGCCCTAATTCCTGATGGCTGAACTACAGGAACTCAGCATGGGGTACAAATCCTGAGGGGGGGGGGGGGAAGACTCCAGACAATGGCAAAGTCACACGTGCCTGGGGTTAGAGCCAAACAGGACAGTCAGTCAGGCTCTACACCCTCTTCCTCTCAGCTCTCAGGGGCCTCAAAGGCAAAGCTGCTACAAGACAGTATTTGAAAAGGGATTTTCTGGCCCAATGGGTCAACTCAAAAGATTCCCTTTCACCCAAGTAAAACGGCTGTGGCCCTTACTTCACCTCCAAGTAAGTATGGGCACATGTGTGTGTACATGTACACACACACACACACACACGTGAGGGAAGTATTCACCATAAATTACTTGGGATTGAGTCAGTGAGTAATTACCCTCTTAAATAGTTTCCACTATTACCATAACCCTTCTTCAAGAGGTGACTTTGTTCTGAAACTGAAGCAACATTTGAATTTGCACATATCCAGCTCTTTCTACGTTAGCGGAGGGGCTACACACAGGTAAAAACCATTATGCTAATAAAGCTCACACAGCTAACCAAATTTCCCTCAAAACATGATGTGGTGTGCAAGGCTGGGTAACAGGTAGGAAAGGAATGATTTTCTAGAGAAGATTTAACTCATACTACTTTCATTCGTTTGAGAAAGACCCTGAGTCCCCTCTGTGGGTAAGGCCCTAGGCCGAGTATGATCCCTGTACTGCATCAGAGTGGTTCTCAAACTCTGAGGTACGTCCAGTCACCCAAGACGTTGCTCAGAACCCAGATATATCCAGGCCCCAGATTAGAATCACCAGCAGTGTGGAACAGAGCCTCTATATTTTTAACATGTTCCCCAGGCCAGGTCTGTGGCTCACTGAAGTCTGAGGACCACTACTCAGAAAAGGCTAGCAAAGTGGTTCTCGAACATGTGAATCATACAAACCATTTACGGAGAATTTTAAAATACAGATTCTACAACCCACAAGAATTACTGAATCACTTACAGGATTCTTGGCTGCAAGTGGCAGAGACCCAACTCAAATTGGCTCAAGAAGAAAATAAAAAGCAATTTTCTGGTTCATGTTACCGAAAAGTTCAGGGGTCTTCTCAATTTCCAGTTACCCAAAGAATTTATTGAGAACCAATAATTTCCAGTGTCCTTTCCATCTGGCCCTTTGGGCAAAGATGGCCCCCAGCAACATTAGGCTTAGGCTCCACAACTTTGCACTTCAGTAGAAAGAAAGCACCTCTTTCCTGGCAGCTTCAGCGAAAGACATGTATAAATTCTGAGCAGACTGATGTGACTCATGAGCCCTTTCCTGAGCCAGTCACTGGGGCAGAAGGGAACAGAACAGTCTGAATGGCCCAGGACTGCTCCCGTTCCACATCCAAACCACATGGACCAGAATGCTCCACGAGGCGGGAGAAGGTGGGGGAGGTGCTTCTTAAAAGTTGTTTTTGTATTCCTGTTTCTAAAAGTTCTCTCCAAAAACTGAAAAATACATGCCAATACAAAGAAAAAAGTGAAAATAATCTATAAGCATTCTACCTGCAAAAGTTTTTAGAATCTTTATTTTTTAATGTTTATTCATTTTTGAGAGTCACACACACATACACACACACACACAGAGCATGAGCATGAGTGGGGGAGGGGCAGAGAATCTGAAGCAGGCTCCAGGCTCTGAGCTGTCAGCACAGAGCTGGACGCGGGGCCCGAACTCACGAACCGTGAGATCATGACCTGAGCTGAAGTTGGACACTTAACTGAGCCACCCAGGCGCCCCAGAGTCTTAACCTCAAACTGTGGATATAAGCATTGATTTGCTGATAGGTATGGAAACCTATTCTGTACAACAGAGCATTTCATTATGGATGCCTTTATGACAATACCCCCAACTGAAAGAAGATAAATATCTTAGTCATTTTTCTGATTGTTCAGCCAATACTGGTTTGCCTCCCTTTTTCCATGAATTTGTTCTTGTTTTTAACCCCTACAGAAATCAGTGGGTGTCTACTAAGAACAATGATATTCTCTCAATTATAGTGTAATTACTGAAATTAGAAAGTGCCAGTGCTATAATCCTGCTAGCTAATGTACAGTTATCTATTGTATAACTTATAATTTATAACTTATAAGATAGTTAGTTACCCTGTTTCATTTTCAAGGGCAGGGCTTCTGATTCATTGCCATCACCACCACCCTGCCCCCTCCCTAGAGTAACTAGATTCATACACAGAGCTGGGCTCAGTGAATGAATGAACTGGACGGTGGGGGAGCAAATCCTCAGAAGGAAAACCACAAAAGAACCATGAATGGTTACTGGGCCAAACCAGCAGATGATATCCACTACACCTGCCCCAACAGATGCTCCAGGAATAAAGCCAGAGAATCCCAACTGTTAAGAAGTGTCCCTAGGTGATGTCAATTCCCAGCCAGGTTTCAGAGTCCCAGTGTCCAGGGAACAGGTACGATCAGACACAAACACGACGTTTCTTGAGAAGCTGTTTTTCAGATCTGTCTTTGACAAGAAAAGAAACGTGATGATGGTGAGTGCTTCTGTGCTCTCACTCAACACAGCATGCCAGGGGCTGGAGGCCTGGGGCCGGGTGGGTCAGAACTGGGTCCTGCTCTAACAGAGGAGGGGCTAAGAGGCGACAGAGGTGCTTGCAGGGAGCATTGTGCTGCTATGCCACGTAGAGAAGGGCCCTGCACACGCCATTGTGAAGGAGGCGAGACAGGTCAGAACATTACCCCTGCCATCAGTTCACGCTCACGGGGTGAGACCAGGAGCCAGGGCTGCACTGCGCCCAGACACCTGGGATCACTGGCATTTCCACAAGAGCCCCAAACCTTAGACAACACACGTCCATCCAATGAACGAGTCCTGTCAGCTTGTTATTCTCCCTACAAGGCAGAGAGAAGCTACGGATTTGGCCAAGATCACAGAGCTAGCTGGGGTGGAGCTGGGATCGATTCCAGATTCTGTTCCCAAGTCCTAGCTTGAACTACAGAGCACTATCCAGCCTTATGGAGGAAAAATAGGATGATGATCAATAATACTTGAGTGCTTATTATGGCTCAAACTAAATTCTTTTTTTATTTTTAATATTTTGAAGTTTATTTATTTTGAGAAAGAGAATGGGGGAGGGGCAGAGAGAGAAAGAGAAAGAGAGAATCCCAAGCAGGTTCCATACTGTCAGCACAGAGCCCCATGCAGGGCTTAAACCCCAAAGCAGTGTGAGATCATGACCCACGCCGAAATCAAGAGTCAGATGCTCAACCAATAGAGTCACCCAAGAGCCCTGAACTAAATTTTTTACATAGACTTATTTAATGCTCTGAATGGCCCCATGAGGTAGAAACATTTACCATCTACATTTTACAGGTGAGGAAACTGAGGCCCAGAAAGCTGAAGTGATAAACCCAAGACGAGACAGCTAGCAAGCAGCGGAACTTTGAATCCAGGCCGTCTGGCCCCTGTTCTTAACCACAACGTGATAACACTTCATATGTCAGCACAGGGATGATGCCCTGGGCCAGGAGGGCAAAGAAAGTCTTCATTTTATGAGAAGTGTGTTGTCACGCTTATTGCCTTGCCAGAGCTCCCTGGAGGAGAGGCAGCCAACTGACAAAAGCTGGGTCAATCAGACCCCTGGTTCCAGGATGGAAATAGCCAGTCAAGTCTTCCACTGTGGCTAGGACCTGGAGACACCATTAAGGAAGGAGCTTCGGGACATCCGGATGCTTGGAGAACACTGGAGAGGGAAGGAAGCAAACAGAACATAGAGGCAGAGGTGGGAAATGGAGAGGGAAGACTACTGGGTCTCAGGCCTGCTGATCACAACCCAGCAGACAATGCGTGTCCCAAGCTCCAGGAGGCATCTCAGAATTCTTCCAGGCTTGGATGGACTGGACATGGGCTCCTGTATTTTCAACCCAAAGAACCTGGGCTAAGAACTTCCTACTTGGCTCCCTCTCTGAGCTCATCTTCTGCCATTCTCACTGTCCCTTCCCTCATAACCCTCCTTGTACTTCGTAGAACCTGCTCTGTAAGCTCCTGCCTCAGGCCCTTTGTGTTTGCTGTGCTGTCTGGAATGTTCTTGCCCAAATGTTTCCACGGCTGGCTCCTCATATTCAGGTCTTGATCAAAGGCATCTCTTCAGCGGTCTGCCCTGATCACCTCTGCTTAAATAGTAGCTTCTGCCGCTGTCCAGCCTTTCCCCTGGCTGGTTTTCTTCACAGCACATCTCACTAACATCACATTATTTATGTCTGTTTAGAATCTAGTTCCCATCAAGAATGTCAGAGCCAGAAGTGTGGGGACTGTGTCTATCCTGGGCCCCACTGTGGCACTAGCACTTGTGTGCCATATCGTAGGTGTTCAGGAAATACCTAAGTGATGATATCTGCCCACACATACTTTTGTACATCTCCTGGAACCTTTATCCCCGCCCTCAGGAACACAGAAAGGGGGACAGGGAAAGAAACAATGACTAACCTTTATTTGAGTGATTATTATGTGCCAACCACAGTTCTAAGCACTTTGCAGGGATCATTTATTCTTCACAAAAGCCTAGGGTAGGAGCCATTATTACTCCATTATACAGAAGATGAAGCTGAGGCACAGAGAGGTTAAGTTACTTGCCCAAGGACACCCAGCCAAGAAAAGGCAAAGCTGCGAAGCTGGCAGTCTGATGTCAGGCCTCGTGACACCCAGGTGGGCAACCAGTTCTATGATCCGGCAGCCGAGCTCTGGATCTTCTTGCTGAGCTCCCCACAGCCCCGCTGGTAGACCACTAACTTTTTCTTTCTTTCCTTCTTCTTTCTTCCTATTCTTTCTTTCTTTTTTTCATCTTCATCAAGGTTCCAGAATGTTGTCCACTGCTGCCTGTACTCAAGTTGTCAGCTTTTTCCCTGGTTTGGCCCAGCCATGGGGGACACATGAGTCCTTCACTGACATGGCCACACGCTGGCCAGCATGGATTTCTTAGGAGTACTCAGAACAATTCTGGGCCCTGCCTCACCGGCCCCCCATCAAGGAGGACCCCTGCAGGGTAAAACAGCTGAGGGACCCACACCTGCCTGGGTCCTCCACTGGCATTTATCATTGTCGTGGGAGCCTGGCTGGGCAGTGAGGCAGGGGACAGGCCTAACACAGCCAGCTGCAGCACAGGGGCCATCAAGACGACAATCTCTCGTGGACAAAAGGAAGGTTTGCCAAGGAACTGCAGGAAAAGCCGCTGAAAATACATTTGTAATAAGGCAGCCGGTTATTGATGAAATCCACCCTCTTCCAAACCAGACTCTGCCTCATTCAAGTTGCAAGACATTAAGCAAAGTCACCTCCCTGTGCTCCAGTTTCGTCGCTGTGAAGGGGGTATTACTAACCTGCTTCAAGGAGTTATGGCAGGGACTGAAAGGTGAACAATAAAACACTCAGCCCAGGACAAGGCTCATACTAAGCTTTTCAAGTCAGTGGGAAAGGACGGCTGATTCAATCAATACTGCGAGAGACAACTGATTAACTATTGGCGGGATATGGGTTTAAGATCTTTACCCCACCTAACACCAGAAAAATTCCAGATGTTGGATGTAAACAATGAAACTACACGTGTTTCTTCTTTTTGTTGTTGTTGTTGTTGTTACTGTTGTTGTTTTTGAGAGAAAGAGAGGATGCAGTGAAGGCGAAGTAGAGGGAGAGGCAGGAAGGAGGGAGAGAGTCCTAAGCGGGCTCCACACTCAGCACAGGGCCAGACATGTGGCTTGATCTCATGACCCTGAGATCATGACCTGACCTGAAATCAAGATCTGGAGCCTAACCAACTGAGCCACCTAGAAGCCCCAATACATGTGATTCTTGATATCAGGGTTGTGAGTTTGAGACCCATGTTGAGTATAGAGATTACTTAAAATCTTAAGAAAAAAAATGAAGCTATAAAGTAGGAAGAAAATGCAGTATTTATCTCATCTCCAATTAAAGGCAAAAGCATAAAAGCAAACAACAACATCCACAAAAAACCTCAGTGTGACATTTAATAACATTATAAAATTAAAAGGTAAATAACTCACTGGGGATATAAGTCTGCAACCTATAACAAATGATTCCTACCTTCAGTAATATAAAGATACCCTACAAATCAATAAGAAATAAAAATTACCCTCTAGAAAAACAGGGTAATTTCCTTGTTTGTTAACAAGGAAAAACCTATGGTTAATAAACAGACAACTCAACAATAAATATCTCAAAGTGTTTAAACATATTTATACATTTTATATCAGTAATTGAAACTCCAGAACTTTGTCCTGAGAAAAACCTAAGGAGCAAACAAAGGTTTTTGTGTGTGAGATGTTCAGAATTACAATAATGGAAGGCGGAAGTGAGCAGTATGTCCAACAGGGTGCTGTTGGAACACTATGAAGGCATTAAAAAGAATGTGGCTGACCTTGACCCACTTCCACAGTAGGCTGCCCAAGGCAGACTGTTAAAGGAAAGTGCCGTCTTCAGAACATAGTAGAGAGTATGTTTGTGTATGGGCGCCTGGGTGGCTTAGTTGGTTAAGCGTCCGACTTTCGCTCAGGTCATGATCTTGCGGTTCGTGGGTTCAAGCCCCGTGTCGGGCTCTGTGCTGACTGCCAGCTCAGAGCCTGGAGCCTGTTTCAGTCTGTGACTCCCTCTCTCTCTGACCCTCCCCTGCTCACGCTGTCTCTCTCTCTCTCTCCTAGAAATAAATAAAACATTAAAAAAAAAAAGAGTATGTTTGTACAACAAACAACTATAGGCATACATGTGTGTAATAAAAATAGCTAACATGTGAGCGCTTATCACATGCCAGGTGCTACTCTAGCTTTTTTACCTATATTAACGCGACGAATCCTTACAAGCCAAGACATTAGGACTGTCATCACCATTTCACAGATGGGGAAACTGGGGCATAGAATGATTAAGTAAAGGCCCAAGTCAGTACCTGCCAAAGCTGGGGTCTGAACCCAAACACTGTGGCCCCAGAGCCCAGGCGCTTAAATACAATCCACTACGTGCACAGCAAGAAGGGTGCACTTAATGTCGCTCTGGGCAGGCGAGAGACACTCGGGGGAGGCCCAGGTGCCAGGGTCAAGAGAGGAACAAGGAACTGCCATGCTTTGCTTTACATATGGCTCTACTGCTTGAAATGTTTACAATCAGCATGTGACTGATGTAAGTTTTAAATCGATACAAAAAAAATCAATCAATATGAAATTTCTGCCAAGTGACCTGGAGGAGTAGAGGATGATAAGCATCCGTCAGTGCCACCAACAGGGGAGCACCGAGTGGGATCAACTTGGCACCTCCTTTCACCTGCTCCACATGCGGATGGAAGGTGGGGTCACACCAGTCTCCCAGAGGATGCCAAGGAAAGTCATGTGGCTGGCTGAGGTATCACACAGGACACACACCCCGTGAGGGGGAGCTCCCTTTACATGTGGATCGCTGGAGGAGGAGATAAGGGTTTGATGGGCAAGGAGACTTTCGGCCCAATCAGTTAAGCAGGCTCAGGAGGTCCAAGTCCAGGGCCTATATACACCTTATCTGGCCCACGTGTCAAGTTACGTATGTGTCAGCACCCAGAAAGACCCTGTTTTCTGCCCTGTAATAAATACTGTAATAAAAGGCACAACAGGATCTAGGTTAGTGGCGATGGTAGAAGGGCCACCGATGTGGCCTGGATCACTCCCTGGTTTCATAAATGTAGGACACTGACATTAGTTCCTCCTGGCCACAAGCTGTGCCAACATCACGAATTAACAGCTGTGGCCAGGGTGAGAGAAAGGGGAGCAAGGTCAGACTGTAGGACGGGCCACCCAGGTTCCAAATCAGCCCTAACTAGCTGAGTAACAAGGACTGAGGGATTCGCTTCTCTGGGCCTCAGTTTCCTCATCTGCGAAATGGGGAGTAAGAGTCTACTATAAAGAGAGTTACGGGAGACGTGTGTAAGTAGGACACCCAAGCCTGTGTTAAAGAGGACCAGGGGCTGTCATTACTGTCATCCATCTGAGCCTGCAGCCCAAAGCCTGAAACGCCTGGAAAATCTCCTCTTCCCCCAGCCCCCAACGGACCACCTACTCTGACCAGTTCCTTAGCAACCTATCAGGCCATGCATTTCCATCAAGCACCAGTGCCACTCTGCTGGCCAGGCACCACAGTCCTCTCTTCCCTCCAGTCAAGGCGGCCTCCCTCCTTGTTCCACTGCCACTCCACCAGAGGCAATGACAGCAAGGACACTCAGAATAAAAGTCAAACCCTCTCCCCAGCTCCCACCCCTGCCCACCTTCTGTCTCCTTCTACAAGGCTCCAGCCACACCGGCTACTCTGCTGTCCCTCCCACCAAACTCCTTATTAATTTGTTTACAACTTTTTCTGCTATGTCCTTCAATGTGAACCTAAACCCCAGGAGGAAAGGCCTTCTTGGGCTGTGACCCCATCACTGGGAATATCTGCCAAAGGCACAAGTCAGTGACTGAATGAATTAATGAATTCGACATCATTCTACATCAAATCTACACACACACACACACACACACACACACACCGCCCAGAGGGAGTAAATGTGTTGTCATTTCCAGAAGAAAAGAAAGCCCTTAGGTAGCTGCAATATAACACGTAACTGATCCCAAGGCATCCAAATGATTTCATGCGTGCTAGTACTCTAAAGAATTTATGACCCAGACAACAGTGCCTGGGGTCAGAGCGCGCCCCTGGCCAGGCTACTAGAAGGAGAGCCTTTCCGATGGAGTAGAGCCACTTTTTGTTCTATTGTCTAGGAAGGGAGTTTCAGATCACAGAAGGAATCCAAAGGCTCAAACACTTCTTGCCCCAAGCATAAGGGCGTAATCCTCTGGCGTGGAGCAAGAACTCTCTATAGAGGCTGTAGGTTTGAAAATGCATGGCCAGGGAAAGAGAACAAAAACTGGAAATGTCAACAACGGCCTAGAGCTGTCTCTCCCTGGTTACGCTGGGACACACATGCGCGCGCGCACACACACACACACACACACACACACACACACACAGAGGGCTCCACCTGGTCAAAGGTAAGGCCTGAATCAGCTGCTCCTGAACACGTCTCTCCCTGGTTACGCTGGGACACACACACACAGACACACAGACACACACACACACACACACACACACACACACACACACACACACACACACACACACACACACACACACACACACACACACACACGGCTCCACCTGGTCAAAGGTAAAGCCTGAAGTAGCTGCTCCTGAACAGTAAGATGACTGTGCCGGTTCATCTGTTTACTCCCAAATCCAAGCAGTGTGCCAGTAGCAGAGCCCTGTACACATCGAATGAATGGACACATAAACAAAGAGGACTGGGATCACCGAAGGAAAAAACCCACAGATCAGAAGCCACCAGCTCAGTCGTTCAATACTCATCGCTAATGTAAACAAAAGTTCAAAAGAGTCAGTACCCTTAGGATAACTAAATAATAGATGAGGGAGGTTTCTCTCTAAAGGAATATTCCAGCTAATCAGTGAAGAGGAGGACAGAATTACAAGTGTCACAACTTCTGCAAACCCCAAGTGAAGTCATGGGTCTCGGAAATGGTTATTTACAGCCATTAACTCTATAGGACGTCACTGAAAGAGACCACAGGCTTCATCCACCTGCTGAGCACAGAACACGCAATGGCCAGGAGAATGCCCTGCCGTCCCTGCCCCAGAACACACACCAATACACGTGTGTGTGCACATCTCATACCCAAATCTGATCCAGTCTCCAAGCCCAACCACCCACTGGCAGGAAACACAGGGGCAGAAGAACTTTTTAACCACCACCACAGAAATACAACCCCAGACACAGACTGTGGGAGATCTAGAGGGCAAATTACGTGGCTTTTCTCAACAAATAAAATATCCAAGAAAAAAAGGGGGAAAAGGGATGACGGGGGGACCGGAGATTAAATGATACGTAACAGGCATGTGAGCCAAATCCCACAGTGGACCTTGATTGGAACAAATCAATTCTAATATGATTTTTTTTTATGAGAAGATCTGAAATGTTAACACTAACTGGATACTAGATGACATTAAGCAATTATTGTTATTTATTTTAATCACAGCCATGATATTGTCATGGTGTCCTTAAAAAAACCTTATCTTTCATAGATAAAAACTGAACTATTTAACTATAAAATAATCTTGTGGGGGTGGGTTGCAACCTGTACAAATAAACCCAGAGTGGTCATGAGTTAAGAAGAGCTGAAGCTATTACTGACTTTTCTCAAACGGTGTCTAGAGGTGATTAAACCAAGAGGGTGGCTGAGAAGGCAGCTTGTGATTACTTTCACCGCCAAGGGCTAACGATCAGATGACATCTTCCTCCTGCAGCTTCAGGTCAGTCTGGGTAAAGCCAAAGTCCTCATTGTGGCCCCAATCGCCCACACAATCGGCCCCTCATCACCTCTCTCATTCCCCCACCCCCACCCCGTCCCACCACTGCCCTCTCTCTAGCCCTATGGGCACTCTGAAGTTCTTCAAGTGTGCCAGGCACCTTCTCACCTCAGAACCTCTTATTGGCCCTTATTTCCCCCCAAATGCTCTTTCCCTGATACGCCACTCCCTTTCTGAACCTCTGCTCGGATGTCATCTTCTGAAAGAGGACTTCCCTAACCTCACTCTCTCAAACAGCACCACAGGTCTTCAAAAATTAATTAAATAGGGGCGCCTGGCTGGCTGGCTCAGTAGGAGGAGCATGCGTAGAGGTTACTTAAATAACCTTAAAAAATGTTTTGGAAAGGGGTGCCTGGGTGGCTCAGCTGAGCATCCAACTCTTGATTTCAGCTCAGGTCATGATCTCATGGTTCATGGGATGGAGCCTTGCATTGGGCTCTGCACTGACAGCGCAGAGTCTGCTTGAAATTCTCTCTCCCTCTCTCTGCCCATCCCCCATGTGCATGCGTACGCTCTCTCTCAAATATTCAAAAAAATTGGGGGGGGGGAGAATTAATTAAATAGTATCACATGCTACTTATTCTCATTGCATATACCCACCTTCAGTTTTTTTCACACCTATTATCTCTTTTAGACTTGCTATATATGTGTTTCTTTACTATCTATCTTCCCTTTTATAGTAGAAGCTCCATGAGGGTGGAAACTTCATTTGTTTTGTTCATTACTGTCGTCCCAGCTCCCCAAACAGCATCTGTACAAAATGGGTGCTCAATTAATATTTGTGTAGTAAATCAAAGAGCCAAAAGGACATGACCTTGAGGTACCATCCTAGTGTCCGGCAGCTCCTTTAAGAGCCATTTTTAGGGAGGGGCACCTGGATGGCTCAGTTAGTTAAGCACTGACATCAGCTCAGGTCATGATCTCCTGGTTTGTGGGTTCAAGCCCCACATGGGGCTCTGTGCTGACAGTCTGGAGCCTGGAATCTTCTGCAGATTCTGTCTCTCTCTCTCTCTCTCTCTCTCTCTCTGCCCCTCCCCCACTTGTGCTCTGTCTCTCAAAAATAAACGTTAAAAATTTAAAAAAAAATTTTTTTTAGGGAACACTTCAGAGCTAGTAAAGCTGCTGGCTGCCTAATCCAATGTTTAGTCTCCCCTATTAGAAGAATCTGATCTTTAAATGTTTTATTTTTAAGTAATGGCTATATCCAACATGGGGCTCGAACCCATAACCTTAAGATCAAGAGTCCAATGCTCCACTGACTGAGTCAGGCCAGGTGCCCCAGAATCTGATGTTTAGCTAAGGACAAGGGCATGTGAAATAAAGACTACATTTCCCAGCCCCTTGCAACTATATATTGTACCCGAAGTTCTGAGCAAGAGTCTGTAAGTAGAATTATCATGTGCAACTTCCATTAGGTCTTTTTTTTTTTTTAAGTTTATTTATTTTTGAGAGGGAGACAGAGAGAGCAAATGAGGGGAGGGGCAGAGAGAGAAGGAGAAAGAATCCTAAGCAGGCGCCGCACTATCAGCGCAGAGCCTGATGCAGGGCTTAAACTCATAAACTGTGAGATCATTACCTGAGCCAAAATCAAGAGACACTTAACTGACTGAGCCACCCAGGAGCCCCTCCATTAAGTCTTTTTAAAGAGACAGGGGTGCCCATCTTCCTTCCTTCCTGCTGGCTGGGGTGCAATGGCCGGAGCTTGGGCATTGCATTTAGAATCATGAGGTGGCAGGATAAGGACGATAGATTCAAGAGGAAGAAGGAGCCTGGGTCACAGTAAGAATGCAGCCCTGGCCTACTTATATCACTGGGCTCCTTTATGTGATAAAGAAACTTCCATCTTGCTTAGGCCATTTGTCATTCTGTTTTATATGTGGTTTTCTATTATAAGCAATTGAACCTAATCCTGATACACTTTGGATCAAAACACTAGTCAGAGTGAACGGAACAAGTCCTGTATCTACACACATGTATAAAAATGTCCATAAATTGAGAAGTATTCCAAAGAATAATCGCTGTGAGCTGCATGGAGCTATCATGGAGCTGGGGAGAGGGTAACCAAGTGGGAACAACCAAGGAAATAACGACATGAGAATCACACAGAGTTTTGAATCAGGTTAGCAACCAGAGGACAGCTGACTCTTAAACAACATAGGTCTCAACTATGAAGGTCCACTTCCTTAGTTCATACAATACTATAAATGTATTTTCTCTTCCTTATGATTTTCTCAATAACGCTTTCTTTCCTCTAGCTTACTTTAGCGATACAGTACAAAACATGTCTAACATACAAAATACATGTTAATTGACTTTACATTATCAGTAAGGCTTCTGGTCAACAGTACACAATAGTAGTTAAGCTTCTAGGGAGTCAAAAGTTGTACATAGATTTTCAACTATGTGGGTAGGTATGTGCCCTTAAACCCCACACTGTTTCAGGGTCAAGTGTATATAAGGAACATCTACAGGGGCACCTGGGTGGCTTAGTTGGTTAAGCGTCTGACTCTTGATCTCTGCTCAGGTCATGATCTCAGGGTTGTGAGATGGAGCCCCCTGTGTTGGGCTCTGTACTGGGCATGGAGCCTGTTTAAGATTCCCTCCCTCTCCCTCTCTTTCGGGTCACCCCCCCCCCCCGCCCCACTCACGTGAGCTTTCTCTCAAAAAAAATAAAAAAAAAGAACACCTACAAATCAGGACTAAAATGCAGCAAAAGTGATGAGCAAGCTACATCCAGAAGAAGAAAGTTAAAAGAGGGGCACCTGGATGGCTCAGTGGATTAAGCGCCCAACTTCGGCTCAGGTCATGATCTCACAGTTCATGAGTTCGAGCCCCGTGTCGGGCTCTGTGCTGACAGCCAGAGCCTGGAACCTGCTTCAAATTCTGTGTGTGTCTCTCTCTGTCTCTCCTTTGCTCGCACTGTCTCTCGGTCTCTCAAAAATGAATAAACATTAAAAAAAAAAGAAAGATAAAAGAATTCTGCCTTATCAGTTTTCAGAGGAGTATAATTAAAACCACAATGAGATTTCATTTCATCTCTGGCAAAAACTAAAAAAGACTTACCAAACCAAGCCCTTGGTGGCAACATTCAGAGAACAGTCTGACAATATTTGGTGACATCAAAGATGCTCACATCCTACAACCCACCAATCTGGAGCCTAGTACACACCCAAAGAAATTCATATCGATACATACTAGGAAACGTGTAACAACATTCATGGTAGACCATGAAGAGCAAAAAATCTAGAAACTAATGAAGTGTTCACTGGCGTACAAATGACTAACACAAAAATGTGGTATATTCAGCCAGTGGAATATTATATAGCAGCAAAAAAAAAAAAAAAAAAAAAAAAAACCCAGAATGAACTACAGCTATACAAAAATAGTCTGGATCAATCTCAGATTTACAACATTATGTGAAAAATGCAAGTCCCACCAAACTATATACAGTACAGTATCATTCGTATAAAGTTCAAAAATAATTCTTAAGACAAAGAATGATAAATAAAAAATTCAAGATGGTCACCTCTGGGACAGCAGGCAGGTGATGGAATGGGAAGTACCACACAGGTTCATGTGTTATTACCAATGTTCTAATTCCTGGACAGGGAGCAGGCTAATGGCTATTAGTTATAACGACAGATAATTTTGCATGAGCCAAAAATAACAGTGTTTCATGCACCAAGGATTCTGATTAATCTGCCTTTGTGTGCCCAAAGGCCATCTTTTAAAAAAATGGGATACATTTAGAAAGAGGTGAGAGAGCATATACACCAAGTTCCTGACGTATGGGACCAATGAGGCAGGAAGTAAGAGCGGAGGGGATGAAGTAGTAGGTGGTTTCTGCTTCATGTTTTGTTCTGCCATCACTCAAACATCCATTTCAACAAGAAATGCTTCCTACAATAAACTCACACAGTATAACGCAGCGGCTCATGAACTCCGGAGCCAGACCACCGGAGACCACAGGCGACTGCACTACTCCCTGGCTGCTGTAAGTAGGCAGGCAGGACCTGTGGCGGGTTATTTAGCTTCTCTGTCCTCTGTATCTGTATCAGAAAAGAGCGGATGATAACAGTGCCTACTTCCTGGGGCCACTGTGGAGATTAAATGGGTTGGTGCATAGTTCCTCCACAGAAGGTAAGCCCTTAATGAGACTGCGTATTATTATTCTCACTAGTCTAATTTCAAACACCTACGTGGAGGACAGGCATGAGCTGAGCAATGATCTAGTGAAGGCCTGCAAATGATCCTGGTCAGTTTAACCCCCAGCTGTGCTTCTTCCCTCGTACTTGGAGTCTCTGAAAGAAGTCCAGTGCACTGCTCATCCCAAGTACTAACTGAACAGATGACAAATGAATACAAGATGCTGTCTGAACAGGACCCTCCTAGATGCCTACTCGCAGGTCCACTCTCCCTTCTTTAATACTAACCCTTCATTCAGGGTGGTGGTAAGTCTAGCTTTAAAAACTGCATTTCCGTGACTTCCCTGCAGCTAGAGGTGGTCACATCATGGAGATCTCTAGCCAAAATGACACAAGCAGAAGTCAGCTAAAGATTTCAGGGAAGGTTTTGGTTTCCTACAAGAGAGGTACAGTCTCCCTTCCTTAAGAGTTTTACTTCTTTCTGCCTGTGACAAGGATGTGGGGCTTCCTCTCGCTATGAGGGCAGGATCAGTGCAGATAAAGAAGAGCCCGGGACACTGGAGAGATGGTGAACCGCGGCACCACCTTTTCCTGCTAACCTCTGCACTTCTTATGGGAGAGAATGAAGGCTCTGAAGACCCCCAACGGGCCACATCTCCAGAACTCAAGTCTTCCATCGTCTCTCCCACACTGAATCTGGGCTGACCTATGACCCACTTTAGCCAACAGAATGAGGCTGAAAGTGAGCTGGGCCAGTTCTGGACTACGCCTTAAGAAGGCTCATTGTGGGGGTGGCCTGGGTGGCTCAGTCGGTTAAGCGTCCGACTTCGGCTCAGGTCAAGATCTCCTGGTTCATGGGTTAGAGCCCCATGCCGGGCTCTGTGCTGACAGCTAGCTCAGAGCCCGGAGCCTGTCTTCAGATTCCGTACCTCCCTCTCTCTCTGACCCTCCCCTGCTCACACTGTCTCTCTCTCTCTCTCTCTCTCAGAAATAAATAAAACATTTTTTAAAAATTTTTTAAAAAGGCTCATTAGGAAGCCCTGGACTGCCATGTTGTAAGTACTGGCTGGCGAGGCCACATGGAAGAGATCCAGAGACTACAAAGAGCGAGGCCTAGCCATCTCGAGGGCACAAGGTGAGTGAAGCATCTTGAGTGTTCCAGCTCCATCTACCCTTTGTCTGTAGCCGCATAAGAATCCCTGGAGTCTCAGAAAACCAGAGTTTGTCATTTTAAGGCATTAAGTTTTAGGGTGCCCTGTC
Source organism: Proteles cristata cristata (assembly GCA_017311185.1). Classification (NCBI taxonomy): domain Eukaryota; kingdom Metazoa; phylum Chordata; class Mammalia; order Carnivora; family Hyaenidae; genus Proteles; species Proteles cristata. The sequence continues at coordinate 366,527 of JAESUZ010001102.1, read as the reverse complement.
ATGTATGTAGCAATAGAGAAGTGGAATAAACCTCTGTGTGGGCACACCACTGTACAAGTTTCCCAAAGCCAAACACATCCCCTAATTAAAGTACCACCTGAAAAAGAAATATGCCCATCAATCAAAGATCCCAACAAAATCTCTTGCATACTGATAACAAAGATCCATAATATGAAAAAACTATGAACCTTCTCTCTGTTATTTTGTTAACAAGTACTCATGAAATACATCTCATCCATATTAAGGGTGATGAATCTATTACTTACTTTATAATTAAAAAGCATTTAAAGTGGAAAGTTCAACACTGTTCTGGACCTGGTGAGAACCCTCAGAAAACACATCTCCAATCTGGGCAAGAGGTATTATTATATTAATGCTACTTCATATTCATTTTCAAAGGTTTAGAGCCTAAGTTAATAAGGTGGCTAAGCAGGTTGGACGCCTGCAATCTAATTAAAGAAGGCTATCAATAAAAATAATAATTTGGAAAAAAAAAAAACAGAAACAAAGGGAATGCACATCAGTGATGGCCTAGCCAAATTCATTATGGTACACCCACACCACCGTGTGTTAACACAGCCATCAAAAACAGCAAATCTGAGTACTATCTGAGAACATGGAGGCATTTCTACGTGGTAGTGCCATGTTAGAAAAATAAAATGTGGGGCACCTGGGCGCCTCCGTTGGTTAAGCGTCTGACTTCAGCTCGGGTCATGATCTCATGGTTCATGGGCTTGAGCGCCATGTTGGGCTCTGTGCGGACAGCTTGGGGCCTGGAGCCTGCCTCAAATTGTGTGTGTGTGTGTGTGTGTCTCTCTCTCTCTGCCCTTCCCCTGCATTCTCTCTCCCTCCCTCCTTCTCAAAAAATAAATAAAACATTAAAAAAAAAAAAACCACAAAATGCAAGGTAGAAAGATACATACAGTACTTGGTTGTTATTATGGGCGAAGGACTGTGGGGAGGATGCTGACATGGCGGTGGGGCAGAGAGGAGTCCACAAACTAGGGACAGAAAAAAAACTGAAGAGGAGCTTGGGACTAATTCATGATTATCACCTCCACATAGCGAGTGTTCTCTAAGCACCAGACACAGTGTCTGACTAGGTCACCAGACCTCACCTGAACTTCTCACTCAATGTGGGAACTATGAATTATTCCCATTTTCCAGATCAGGAAACAGAGGCCCAGAGAAGGTAAGCACTGTGCCCAGAGTGCGGGCAGTGCTGGGACTTGAGCGTGACGTGCCACGGTCTCTCAGGAGGGCACTGCCGGAGGAGCAGCTCCTCGGACGCCTGGCACATTTGGGCCCAGAGGTGTGGCTGTGTGAGATGCAGCCAGAAGTCCATCGGCGCCTCGGCGTTTCCTGCCATCCGGAGAAATCCGAGAGGGCCACTGACCTTGCTCCGCAGAGCCCGGGGAAGCCCTGCCCAGGACACTATTACAGAACCAACTGCTGACACCAGGAGCCAGAGCACTGATGAGGTGGTGTCAGCTACGACACGCTCTCCGAGTTCGCCGTTTACTTACAGTGCGTTCAGCGCCCGAAAGAGAATGATTGCCTGTTAAAGCAGGGAAGACCAATACACCGGGCCTGGCTGGTTAATTCCGATTTCCAAGGCACTCCTGACCTTGCTGCAGGACACTGAGCAGGACCTGGAGATCAAGTGGGCTCTCCGTATACACGCGGGTGTGTGCATGTGCGGGCAGGGTCTTGGACAAAGCTTTCCCCACTTGAATTAACCTGCATGCAGCCTCCACACTCACCAGGGCCAAGGCCATCCGTTCCGGCCATGTGAATCCGGGCTGCCTGGATGAGCCACTGGTGGGGCCCAGACTCTCCAAACTGCAGGGGCTGAGGGACAGGAAACCAGAGGCCCTGATGCCGCAGGCAGGCCCAATGTGGATCAAAGAGAGGGTGTGGGAACGCTACCTCCCCCATAGCTGCAGGTGTGGGGACATTCTAATTCAAACCCCAAACGGGGACAGTCATCCATCCTCAATGCTGCACCTGATATCATAAACTTATTCATAAAATAATTTATCCCACACCTACCACATGCCAGGAACTGCTCCACGAGGATAGAGACCGAAGTCCCTGCCCTTTGATGGAGTACAGGTGGGGGGAGGGGCAGATAATAAACAAGTATGTCAAATGGTAATAAATGCCATGAAGAAAAATAAAGCACAGTGAAGGGCTAAGAATGGTGGATACAGTGCTATTTAATAGGGACAGAGGCCTCACCGAGAGGGTGGCATCTGAGCAGAGACCTGAAAGGGGGGGGAGTTTTGGGGATACTGGGGGAAGTGTCCGGGCTGAGGGAACAACCTGGGCAAAGGCCCTGAGGGAGGAACAGAAGGAGGCCCGAGGAGCTGGAGTGCGGCCAGCAGCAGTTTAGAAGTCAAAGAAAAGGCCAGGGAACTTGGGGGGGCGCAAGGCAGGGATGGGGGCGCAGGCCAGCTGACACTGAGCGCCACTCCCTGCCCCATCTGTGAGCACTTTACATAACGATTCACTGACAAGAGGCGTGGGTACTGCTCCTACTTCCCCTTTCATCAGATGAAGAAACTGAGGCCCAGAGAGGGAAAGGAACCCGCCAGAGATCACACAGCTCCCTTGTGCCAGGTCGGGATGCCCCACAGCCCCTGGCACAGAAGTCTGCATCCCACAGGAGGTCAACATTCACCAACTGGTTCCTTCTCCGGGGAGAAAATATCCTCCATTTTCTTCTCACTCCCTCAACACTCCACCCACCTTTCTTCACAGTTAGGAGCAGACAGGTAAACACTTCATGCCAGAGAAGGGAAGTTAAAAAAAAAAAAAAAAAAGCCACCAGTCTAATTCCCGAAAAGAAGAAACGCATCATTACCTTTCTCTCCTCTACAAGTTACCATCAAACTTAGCAAACCTCACTCACCCCAGAGACGTCCTGAGCGCAGCCCTGATCACAGAGCCTGCAGGTGGGCAGGTGACTGGGCCCGATCTGCTCCCAGCAAGGCCACCTGCCCGAGCTCTGCAGGCTGCCCCGGTGCCTCCCCCCTCGGCCCCGCTGTGGGTGTTTGGAATGCGGAAACGGGAACCTGCCGTGCCAGCTCCTAACAGCGACTTCTTCAACAGCCGCGGGAACACACCGGCCACCAGTTCCCCCACGGGGTGCCTGCTCCGCGCAAACAGGCGTGCTCCCCAAGAGGGCTGTTTCGCCCACAGTCCCTTTGGGGGAGGCAAAAAAAACAAAAACAAAAACAAAAACAAAAACAAAAGGACTCCTTACTCACCAGACACGTGGTCTGAGGAGCCTGAATGGGCTTCAGAGAAAGAAAGCTCAAAGGTAACAAAGAGGGCTTGCCTGTTACTGCTGATCCAGGAACGGGCCACCTGTTCACTGACTGAGCCAGGGCTGGATCCGTGCCCACAGCCTCCCCTGCCCTAGGCTGCCGCCTGTTCACTTCATTCACAACCTCGCAATCCAAAGGTGGGCTCCGTTCCGGTGCGGACTCCCTGTGCGGACTCCCGCTCTGCTCGCTGCGCTCTGCTCCCTGCGCTGGCGCTCAGGCAGAGGCAATGTAGCTTAATGATTAAGCACCGCCTCTGGGCCCCTCCAGCGGCTTTGGAAGCACAGCCCGGAATGGCTTTGCCTAATAATAACCACCACCAGAGCCTGGGTGCTCACTCTGCACAAGGCACCCTTCTAAGTACTTCCTAGGAGTTATCACCCTTACAGCTACCCTCCTAGGGAGTACTATTATCGTTTCTATTTCACAAGTGAGAAAGTTCAGAAATAGAGAAGTCACAGACTGGAGATCACAGAGCAAGAAAGTGGTGGGGCAGAGAGGTAATCCCAGCAGAGCGACTCTGGGTTTCCAGTTCTTAACCACTGCACCAGATCTCCTTTCAAGATGAGACATCAGGTCGCCCCAATGGGTCCCAGTTGCCGCATCTGTAAAATGGGGTGAGTGTGAGAGTTGGTGAGGTCTATATGGGGAGCACTTAGCCTAACCCACAAAAAGTGCTCAACAACTACCAGTGACAGTCATGACATTCTGCCCTTGGATTCAATCAGATTCAGCTTATACCTTCAAAATAGGGGGTAATCATGGGCATGGAGTTTAAAATCCTGGGCAGCTGAAGGGGGAAAAAAAAAAAGATTCTTGCTGCCCTTCTTTTCACCCACAAAAAAATAACATTGATCCTTGAACATGGGGTTGAACTGCACATGTCCACTTTTATAGTTCTTATAGTACAGTATTATAAATGTATTTTCTCTTTTTTATGATTTTCTCAATAACATTTTCTTTTTTCCAGCTTACTTTATTGTAAGAATACAGTATATAATACATACAACATACAAAATATGCGTATGTTCTTGTTCTCAGTCAGCAATGTTTCGAATCAACAGTAGGCTATTAGTAAAGTTTTGGGGGAGTTAAAAGTTATACTCAGATTTTCTACTGTGCAGGGGGTCAGCGACCCCAGCCTGGAGTTGTTCAGGGGTCACCCATACTGTGTATATTAAGTGCTCACTGGGGGCCAGGACTACAGTGTTTGAAGTGCTTTACGTACTTTAATGCACAACTCCACCCAACAACCTAGGAGGTCAGTATCACTACCAGCCCCACCTCAGCTCCAGCCCACGCTCTGTTCCCCAGTCCCTCTGTAGTCCTGTAGGGCAGTAACTTGACACTGTGTCCATAAGCAAGAACAATCAGCATCCACAGGAAACCTCAGTCTGCAAATGAACAGTCACTTTCACAGACTGTTGGAAGGAGGGGACAGGATTATTAAATGGTAATTTAATTATTCAATCAATAAATCCCATTGGTTAATAGCAGAGGTCATATTCGAGAGCAAGCACGTGCTGGTCACTCAGGGTAGGCACCTGACCGGCATCCTCTCCTTTCATCCATACAACCACTTTCCGAGCCGATCCTCAGAAAGGAAAACCGAGCCTCTGCAAGGAGCACCTTGAACAGAAACTGGTCAAGAGCAGAGACAGAAGGGAGAGCCAAGTGTTTCTGAGCAGAGCAAATACTCTCAAACACATGCACAATGCCCCTCAGACTACTGCCTCATCACTCAGCTTGGGTTTGCCTGGATTTTCAAACAAAATACTGGGTTTCTCGACAAGATAGACAGCTGCGATGGTGCAGGGACTCTGAGTACACCTTCTCAAAGGCAGACATCAGAAGAGAACAAAAGTGACGTCCTGATTCAGGTAATTACAAAACAAAGCGCATTAGCACAATGGCATGAAAATGTATGAGTGCGATGCTTCTACTTTGTTTTACTAACTTCTGCAGCAGACCCAGTGGTTTGCCTATCAATTTCATCCCCTTCTCCAAGTCCCTTCCTAAACAGCACTCAATTTTTTTTTTTAATGTTTTATTTATTTTTAGGAGAGAGAGAGACAGCATGAGCAGGGGAGGGTCAGAGAGAGAGGGAGTGACAGACTCTGAAACAGGCTCCAGACTCTGAGCTGGCAGTCAGCACAGAGCTCGACGTGGGGCTCGAACCCACGAACCGCGAGATCATGACCTGAGCAAAAGTCGGACGCCTAACCGACTACGCCACCCGGGCGCCCCAACAGTACTCAAATTTTATTTCTGCAGCCACTCTCCTCCCAGCAGTCGTGTGCTTCAGGTAAGGATGGTTCCAGCCTCAGTCCTGAGAATAAATCCTGATCGGCTCTTACCTGTGACTTGCCCAGGTGTGGTCACGTGCCACAATGCTAGCCAATGAGATATGAGGGGAATCTGAAATATGAGGGTTATCTAGGAAAAGTTTCCTCACTTGTTAAACAGTGAGTGATAAATAGATGCCCTCTTTGTACTACCAGATACAGCCTTGTTGGGATGTGACCGCTGGAGCGGTGGCAGTCATCTTGTGGCCATGAGAGTCTGAGGACACAGGAGACAAACCGAAGATGGCAGAGTGACACAATAGAGGGCTCGCTTACAGGCACTGTGGAAGTGCTTAATTAGTCAATCAATTAAGGTGGTGCCAATCTTCGCTGCATGAGATCATAAATCTGACTGCAGGCCAATCGCATCTGGGTTTCCTACTGCAGTAGGTCAGTGGTGCTCTCAGGCCCAGGAGCACCTGAGTACTTGTTAAAAATGCAGGTTCTCAAGCTAGACCTACTGAATCAGAAACTTGGTGGGGCCTGGCAATCTGTAATGAATGTAACAAGCACTCCAGAGGCTTCTGATGTCTGCTGAGGTTTGAGAACCACTGCAGAAGCACACACGTCATTTCAGAGCAAGGCCTCTGGAGTCCAGAGTCCCTGGGCCAAATCTGTCACTACTATTCTCTAGCTGTGTGACCTTGGGCAAGTTATTTAAATTTAGCTGCCTCATCTGCAAAAGAGGAATAATATGAAAATTTCTCTTACAGGGTTGTCGGGAGGCCTGGATGAGTCACTTCACGGGAAGCGCCTCCGTAGCACAGGGCCTAGCACAGGGCCGACGTTATAAAAATTACCTGTTTGCTGCTGCTTTTGTTGCTATCACTGTTGTCTGCAACCAAAGGCATACCAACTGACACAACTTCCTGACAGAGCTCCTCTGAAGCTGGGTCCAGAACTCCTTTACCTTTAGGTCACACCCAGAACCCAGCTCAGAGCTCTGGGGCCTCTAGAGATGTAAGACTGTCCAGCCAGTGCAGGGGTGGGACACACAGGAGGGGCTGAGGCCTTTCTCCATCACTCCTCGGACCTCCTTCTTTCTGCAGATACCCTACGGACACTCTACCAGCTACCCTCCCTGGTTACTGATCCAGAATGCCCACAAGCTCTGCCCAGCCCCGGAAAGCACTCCCACCACGTGAGTCATGCCAAACACCTGGCAAGAATCCAGGGCTGCCCTTCCCTCTGGGAGTTATCTGTGATTTCAAAACTGGTGGCACCAAGACGCAGAAAGCCGAAGAATGACTAACACCACCTCCAGGTAAGGTCCCAGCAGGAAGAGGCAGCCTCTTATCAGGCTTCACAGCAGGACGGGGTCGGGGCTGTGGGTGGGTGGGGCCGGGATTCTGCATTCGCTGGCCCTACTGGCACTGTTGGCCTGGTCCCTGAAAGCGCAGTGTGGGATGCAGAAAGGGGAGGGGGTCTCGACCTCTGACCACTAACTCAGCAGCAAGAAAGCACTAGTCAGGTTTCTCGGGCTCTAGAAAGGAAACTATTACGCCAAACCTCATAAAATTGCCAATATTCACAGATTCTTGACCTGCGAAAAGGTAATTTCATATGGCTCAACCTAATACAAGCCAGGGAACTCACTCAAATCACGTGGTGTCAAGAAGCTGGTCACCAGAACTGGAATGGTGGTGGCCTCTGAGCAGGGGAGGTAACTGTGAGATCATGACCTGAGCTGAAGTCGGCCGCTTAACCGACTGAGCCACCCAGGCGCCCCGACGTGTGGTCACTTTTCAAAATTTAATGAAATTTAATAAATCAATCAACCATGCAATATCTTCCCATCTCAGAGAAAAGACAAACTTGTACTGGATCCTACAAGATCAGCAAGCCTGTCGCTTCTCTGCCCTCGTCCCCTGTTCTGGCCACTTGGGCCTCCTTGTGAGCTCCTCAATCTTACCAGGCCCATGTCTCAGGGCCTTTACACTGGCCACTCCCTCTGCCTTGATACCCCCTCTGCTGACACTGCCTTACCTTCAGGCCTGTACTCAAGGCACTTCCCAGGGAGGCCATCTCTGGCCATCCTGTCTAAAGCCTCAACACCCTCCACCACCCTAATACTTCACAGTCCCTTTCCCTGCTTAATTTCTTCTGCTTAGCACTTACTACTGTCTGATGCGGTATACATCGTCCTTAATTCTCTTGTTTACTGTCTGAACCCCCCACTTGAACAAGGAGAGCCCCAGGAGGGGAGAAGCTTGTCTGTCTTGCTCACTGCTGCATCCCCAGTTACTAGAGGAGTGCTCAGCTCAGTGAACACCCGCTGAATGAGTAAGCTGAAAAATCAGATGCAGAGTCGCTACTTGGGGTTTGCCACCCTCAGATCCCACACGTGCAGGTCTACACTGGAAACACGGGAAAATCAAGCTAAGTTGGTGACAGTGCTCCTAGTGGTTTCTCCACACTGGACTCACCTCAGAGCCTTTGAAAGAAAAACAAAGGGCAAAGCCGAAGAGGATGCTGGGGGCAGGGGTCTGAGGCAGGTGCTCTCCTCCTCCCTTGCCCATAAACCCAGTGCGTGGTATAGAGAGCACGGGGCACCGGAGAGAAGAACTAATCCTGAGCTGGGACAAGCGCCAGCCTCTGAAAGGATCAGAACCAGAGCAGGTTCACATCAACCATCTCTACCCACCTCGGAGGCGACCACGAGGCAGACAAGGGTGTCTCCTCTTCCTGCCATTTCCACACAAGGATTCAGGCTATGTGAGAGTCCCCAAAAGACCAAATGCAACCAGGGCTTCCACTCACGCGTCGTAAAGGAGTTCTAACTGCGGGCTTGAGGAGGAATACCAGCAGGTCCGAGGCACCGTCTGTCTGTCACAAGCTGCATCTTGCCCCTTTCCCTGTGTTGTCAGAACTGAAAGGGGCTACCTTCCCTGCCCCCTGCTGCAGTGCTAGAGGCAAACCAAATGCTGCATTCTGGTTCCATGTGGGGCCTTCACAGGGACCCATCAAAGGAAGGACTGGGTGCATGTCTGTCTTGAGGAGAGGATTGGGGGAGGATCTGAGGCCTCCAGTTGCAACACGTCTTTGGAAAAAATGTGGGAGGGGCCCCACGGTCAAGGTGCTGGAGGTAGACATCTCTCAGAGAAGCAGGGCCTCTGGGAGCTGACTCACAGGGCCTGTGCCACTGTGGCTGGCACTCAAAGCAGCCAGGGAAGTGTGTGGCGCTGGAACCTTCCAGAGTCCTCACTGCTCCTGGACATTGCTTTACCTAAGGGGCTTCCAAAGCCAACCCTGACTCCTGTAACGAAAACACCAACAAGAAAACCAAAAATCCTTGTTTTTATTATACAAGTAGACTGGGCAGGGGCAGGGAACTCCCTCAACACCTACACTTGAGCTCGAAACACCAATTCTGAGTGACTTTGGATGTCCTTGTTTCTAACTTTTCAGGATGAGACATTTCAAACATACAAAGGTGAAAAGAGACTATAATAATCCCCCATTGGCCGGCTTCAGCAACTCGTGGCCAATCTCACTTCATCTCTTCATTCCCCCATATACCTGGTCCCCATCTACTCTCGGTCAGTCTATATTATTTTGAACCAAATCCTGGACACCTTAACAGTTCACAGGTATTTCAGTATGTACATTTAAAGACAAGGATTTTTTTCTTAAGCATGGCCACAGTATCATTATCACAACCAAAAAAACCCAAAATAATAATAAATAAGAATTCCTTAATAATACAGAATATCCAATTGGCATTTGTTAATTTAGAAAAAGGGGGAGTGCTGGGGCGCCTGGGTGGCTTAGTCAGTTAAGCGTCCGACTTTCGCTTAGGTCATGATCTCATGGTTCGTGGTTTGAGCCCCGCGTCGGGCTCTGTGCTGACTGCCAGCTCAGAGCCTGGAGCCTGTTTCACTCTGTGACTCCCTCTCTGACCCTCCCCTGCTCACGCTGTCTCTCTCTCTCTCTAGAAATAAATAAAAACATTAAAAAAAAAAAAAAAGAAAAAGGGGGAGTGCAGGTTCCAGAATCATAGGAAAACCTCATGCCCAGAGTGGTGTTCAAGCCTCCAGGCACAAAGTGGCCTGGGACCTGATTCAGGCTGTCCCAGACGGGAGAAGAGAGACCACACGTAGAGTGGAGGGGCTGGAACTAGTCAGAATGGTCCTGCTTGCCCACCCTGTGCATCCATATGTCCATCCACAAGAGATGGCACAGCAAATATTTAAGAGCCTGGACTCTGGAGCCAGTGGCTTAGGTTTGAATCCTGGCTTTGACACTCACCAGCTTCAGGACCTGCACTTCTCAGGACCTGCTTCCTTATCTGGGAAAGGGGGATGATAACAGTACCTACCCCATGGAGTGTTTTGAGGCTTAAATGAGAAATTACAAGAAGAGCACTCAGAGCAGGGCCTTTATACATGATGAGAGCTTGGTGAATGCTGACTAGGAGCATTACTTCAGCCAACAGACACTTACTGAGCATCTTTGACATGCCAGGTACCATCTAGCAGCAGGAGAGGAGAGTGGTGGAGAGGTTAAAGCCCTCATGAGTCACCACCTGGGGACAGGGACTGGCACCAGGCCACTACCTGGGGACATGAGCAAACTGAGAATCTCCAGTACCTGCGTGTTTGGGTAGGGGGTCCAGATTCATCCTGCCCCTGAGATGGGGAACCCTAACCAGGACAGTAATCAGAAGTCCAGAACGACTCTCATGGATGAAAGAGGGAACTAGTGCGGCATCGCTCCTCCCATCCTCACCAAGCCCCCATTCAGCAATGCCACTTTGGATCAGAGCAAAGGCAAGATTCACGTGCCAGGTAAGTGCGGCTGTTGCTGAGCTCATCAGAGGATGCCACACAGCTCCCACAGAGGGCCACAGCTTCAGGGGACAGAGTCTGAGGCAGTAAGAGAGAAGAGGCTTTGAGGAGCCTGAAATTAAGTCCTCCATTAAGAGCAACCTCGGGCTGCACGTAGCCCAGTTCCAGGAAAAGCTTCAGCTGAAGCCACCCTCAAGACCACCCGCGGATCAGCCAATCAAAAGAAATGTGTAACATTCCTGTGGTCTGAGTCAGGGCTGGGAACTGCAGGTAGTTACTCTGTACAAACTACCCAATCACTCACCGCTTGCCTAAACCCCAGGTAGGCCCTTTGAGCTCACCTTATAATTGGTCATTTTCAAAGGATTCTCAAAGGTCATGATTGGGTCCCGCCAAAAGTAATGGACGTCTCATGGATACTGAATGGTCAAAACTATAACCATAGGTACTGTACAATTATAATTGGTGCTTATGTGATGATGCAAAACGTACAACGTGTGCACTGTAACATCCCCGTCCCTTACCCCATAAAAACCCTGCTTGCCATTGTTCGGGGCTTCGTTTTGCTGCTGCTGTGCTGGTAGACGGGTGAGCCCCTGCTCTAGCTTGTAATAAAGACCCTTATGTACTTGCATCGGTGACTGGCTCCTTGGAGGTCTCAGGGGACTCACGATTCGGGCACAACATTTGGGGGCTCGTCCGGGATTCCCCAAGACCCCCCAGGACCCCTGAACTGGAGGGTCATCCAGCTTGTTAGAATCTTTCTCTGTTGTGTTTATCTGTGTAACTCTCGTCTCGAGACAAATCTGTATTAGGCGACCAAAGGTGGTTAAGGCGGACTCACTGGGGGGCCACGGTCACGGGAGACCTGGAAGACGTTCCAGGCTCCTTCTGTATCGGAGGGGAAGAAGTGTCCAGTGGACTGCCCCTAACCTGTATTCTGTATCAGAGGGAAGAAGTGTCCAGCGGACTGCCCCTAACCTGTATTCTGTATCACAGGGGAAGAAGTGTCCAGTGGACTGTCCCTAACCTGTATTCTGTATCAGAGGGGAAGAAGTGCCAGTGGACTGCCCCTAACCTGTATTCTGTACTGATTCAGAGGAACAAGGCAGGTTGTGCCCACAATCCAACCGAAAGCCTTCGTCTCTCAGTTTCAGTTTCTTTTCTGTGGCGCCACCGTCCCAGTTTCAGTTTCGTTTCCCTGCACAGCGAACTTTGTTATCTGTCTCTCTGTGTGTGTCTGTGGCTGTCGGTTCCATTTGTTGGACTTTTATTACTGGGCGACTGAGACTGACGAGATGGGAGAGACACCCTCTACACCCCTAGACCTGTTGCTCGCTCATTTCAAGGAAGTTAGAGCTCAAGCGCACAATCTCTCCGTAGAAATTAAAAAGGGAAAGTTTCAGACTCTTTGCACCTCGGAATGGCCAGGCCTGAACGTCGGTTGGCCTCCAGAGGGAACCTTTAACTGGGATACCATCCACCGAGGAGAACAGCAGGTCTCTCGGCCCCGCACGGGCCACCCGAACCAGGTTCCATATATTGTAGCCTGGGCCGACTTGGTGGATGATCTCCCTCCATGGCTTAAACATTTTTTACCTCCCCAGGTGTTGCCTCCTCTGCATTGGCCCCTGTTTTAGTTACTTCCGAGAAACGGGTGCTGCCCCGAAAGGCTAACTCTCAACAATCTGAATCTAAACCCTCAGCTTCTCTTTACCCCATTTTTCAGGAAAAGACGGAGGAAGAGTTGATTTTTCCACCCCCATACCAATCCCCTTTACAGGCCCCTGTCAACGAGACAGCAGCCCCACCACAGCTACCAACAGAGCCACCAGCTGGCCCCTCGGCTCTGGCCATGGGACCGAATTGAGACCCCACCCCCGGGACAAGAAGCCGCCATGGCATTACCCCAGAAGGACCTGACTCCACTGTCCTCCCTCTGAGGGCCACGGGCCCCCGATGCTCAAGGCAATCAGCCACACCACTATTGGCCATTTGCCACTAGTGATCTCTATAACTGGAGATCTCAGAATGCTCCCTTTTCTGAGAATCCTAGATCCCTCATTAATTTGTTAGAAACTGTCCTTTTTACTCACCAACCCACCTGGGATGACTGTCAGCAATTGTTCCAGGTTCTCTTCACCACTGAAGAATGAGAATGCATCCAAAGTGAGGCCAGGAACCAATTTCTGGTTGGACCCCCACTGGGGTCCCCACAATGGACCAAGCGCGTATTGACACACACTTCCCCCTCACCCACCCAAATTGGGACTACAACACAGCAGAAGGTAAGGAGCGCCTCCTAGGGTACCACCAGGCTCTGTTGGCAGGTCTCAGGGCTGCAGCTCGCAAGCCCACTAATATGGCTAAAGTTTATAATGTTAGTCAGGGTTCCGAGGAAAGTCCTGCAGCCTTCCTCGAAAGGATAATGGAAGCCTTTCGCCAGTACACTCCCATGGACCCGGAAGCCAAATCCAGTAAATCAGCAGTAGCCATGGCTTTCATTAACCAAGCGGCTCCCGATATCCGCCGCAAGCTTCGAAAGTTAGAAAGACTCGGAGAAAAGAGTCTCCAAGATTTAGTGGTGGTGGCAGAGAGGGTATATAATAACAGGGAAAGTGCAGAAGATAAACAAATTAGGACTGAAAAGAGGCAGAACCGGGACCTGGCAAAGATACTGCTGGCTGCCACAGCAGATCCAGACGACCAAAGACACCATTTTCAAGCAACTGGCGTCCCTAGAACACGGTAAGAAAGAAATCAAACGAAATGGGAGAAAAACCCGCGTGGGCCGCAATCAATGTGCAGAGAGGAGGGACACTGGGTCAAGGATTGTCCCAATAAAAAACCAAGATCTAAGGCTCCTATCCTAGTAATGGGAGAAGACAGTGACTAGAGGGGACAGGGTTCGGTGCCCCTCCCCAAGCCCAGGGTAACCTTACAAGTGGAGGGGAAATCTACAGACTTCCTGGTCGATGCAGGGCCCCAGCATTCTGTGTTCCTACAGCCCGGGGGCCCACTGTCAGCCAAAAGGTCATGGGTCCAAGGAGCGACCAGAGTCAAGCAATATCCATGGACTACCCGAAGAACTGTCGATTTGGGCATGGGTCGGGTATCCCACTCATTTATGGTCATCCCAGAATGCCCATACCCCCTTCTGGGCCGTGATTTGTTGACAAAGCTGGGGGCACAAATCCATTTCTCCCCTGAAGGGACAAAAGTGTTAGACCAGACAGGACAACCCATACACGTCCTTACTGTAGGGCTGGCAGACAAATATCGCCTACATGAAGAACCTCGGCCAAACGAACAGGACATACAGTCCTGGCTACAGAGGTTCCCAACAGCATGGGCCAAAACAGGTGGCATGGGATTGGCCAAGCATCGGGCCCCAATCCTTGTCGAACTCAAACCAGGAAACTAACTGGTCAGAGTCCAACAAGACCCCATGACCCTAGAAGCCAAAAGAGAGATAACTCATCAGGCGATTACTGGACTTAGGGGTGTTACGGCCTTGCCAATCGGCCTGTAACACACCCCTGTTGCCAGTTCGTAAGCCCCACTCTAATGATTATTGGCCCATCCAAGACCTAAGAGAAGTCAACAAGCGGGTACTGGACATCCACCAGACGGTGCCCAACCCCTACACCCTGTTGAGCTCTATTCCACCTAGCCATATCTGGTACACGGTCCTGCACCTAAAAGATGCCTTTTTCAGCCTCCCACTAGCTCCCAAGAGCCAAGACCTCTCCGCTTTCGAGTGGCACGACCCTGACAAAGGAATCAACGGACAGCTAACATGGACCAGACTTCCCCAGGGGTTCAAGAACTCCCCCACCATCTTTGATGAAGCCCTACAAGAGGACTTGGGTGAGTTCCGCTCCCAACACCCCCCACTGACTCTTTTGTAGTACGTGGATGATCTGCTTATTGCAGCTGAGAGTCAAGACACCTGCTTGACTGGCACTGAGAGGTTGCTGCAAACCCTGGAGGACCTAGGATACCGGGCCTCAGCTAAAAAGGCCCAGATCTGTAAAGAAGAAGTCCAATACTTGGTCTATATCCTCAAGGGAGGTAAGCGATGGCTGTCACAGGCGAGAAAAGAGACTGTCCTAAGAATCCCTACCCCTAGGAATGCCAGACAAGTGCGGGAATTCCTAGGATCAGCCGGTTTCTGTAGACTCTGGATTCCTGGGTTCGCTGAGATAGCCCGATCTCTGTATGGGGCCACCAAAGGGCAGCCTAACTTCACCTGGACTGAGGAACATCAGAGGGCTTTTGAGACTTTAAAACAGGCCCTCCTGTCAGCACCCGCTTTGGGCCTACCGGACTAAGCGTACGGACTAAGCCGTTTCATCTGTTTGTAGATGAACACAGAGGGATAGCCAAGGGTGTCCTGACCCAGCGCTTAGGCCCGTGGGGCCGCCCCATGGCCTACTTATCAAAGAAGCTTGACCCAGTGGCTGCAGGATGGCCCCCATGCCTCCGCATGATAGCGGCAGTAGCTCTTCTGGTTAAGGATGCAGAAAAATTGACACCAGGACAAGAGTTAACTATCACTACTCCCCACGCCATCAAGGGAGTCTTAAAACAGCCGCCAGACCGATGGCTCAGCAATGCCCGCATGCCACACTATCAGACTTTGTTGCTTAACCCTACCTGAATCATCTTCCAGGCCCCCACAGCCCTAAACCCAGCCATACTGCTGCCGGATCCAGACTTAGAAGCACCCTTACACTAGACTGTGCCGAGATCCTGGCACAAGATCCTGGCTCTGATCTGAGGGACACTCCACTTCCAGATGCAGAAGTTACCTGGTTCACATATGGCAGCAGCTTCATGCAGGAGGGACAAAGGTATGCAGGAGCGGCAATAGTGTCAATGGAGAAAACTATTTGGGCAGAGTCTTTGCCCACTGGCACTTCAGCACAGAAGGCCGAGCTCATAGCCCTAACCAAAGCCTTGACTCTGGGAAAAGACAAAAAATTAAATATATCTACAGACAGCAGGTATGCTTTCGCTACTGCACAGGTCCATGGGGCCATATACAGAGAAAGAGGACTGCTCACAGCTGAGGGAAAAACTACCAAAAACAAAGAAGAGATCCTGGCCTTACTAAAAGCTTTAGGGCTCCCCAAAAAGCTGGCTATTATTCACTGCCCAGGTCACCAAAAGGATAATAATCTGATCTCTAAGGGCAACCACCTAGCAGATGAAGCAGCCAAACAAGCTGCTCTCAGGGCCAATCATACCCTGGCCATCACCCTAGTTGACCCTGGAGACCCTACTCTCCCTAAAGTCCCCGAATATAGCAAAGAAGATTTACAATGGATCAAAAAGCTGCCTATGACCCAATACCTAGAAGGATGGTATAGATCAGCAAATGACAAGCTCATCCTCCCTGAAGATCTAGGGATGAGAGCCCTAACCAAGATACACCGTGCCTCCCATATGGGAATCAAAAGAATGCAAGATTTAGCTCATCGTGCTAAGATAAAAATCAGGGATGCTAATTCTAAGATTGAACAGATTGGGGCCAATTGCAAGGCATCCCAACTCACTAAGGCCATGAATAATCCTAACAACCCCGGAACCTGCCTGAGGGGAAGACGACCTAGAGCCTACTGGGAGACAGACTTCACTGAGGTAAAATTTGGACTATATGGGTACAAATATCTACTGGTGTTTATAGATACTTTTTCAGGATGGACAGAAGCATTCCCAACTGAGCATGAGACTGCCCAGATCGTGGCCAAGAAACTCCTAGAAGACATCCTCCCCAGGTATGGCTTTCCTCAGATGATAGGGTCAGACAACGGACCTGCATTTGTGTCCAAGGTAAGTCAGAGTTTAGCCAAAGTCCTGGGGATTGATTGGAAATTGCATTGTATGTACAGACCCCAGAGTTCAGGACAGGTAGAAAGAATGAATAGAACCCTAAAAGAGACCTTAACTAAATTGACCTTGGAGACTGACAGAGACTGGATGGTTCTTCTTCCCTTTGTATGCTATAGGGTGCACAATTCTCCATACCAGATGGGATTAACTCCTTTTGAAATCATGTTTGGGATGGCCCCTCCCATTATTCCCAATCTCCAAGCACAGGTGATTAATGAGTTTGAAGATCAGCGCCTACTGAATGACTTAAAAAAGATCCAGTGGGCCCATAAACATGTTTGGCCTAAATTGCATGCCCTCTATGAAACAGGTCCACCACCAGAGCCGCATCGCTTCCACCCCAGTGACTGGGTCTACGTTAAGAGACACCGCCAAACAAACTTAGAGCCCAGGTGGAAAGGCCCATACACCGTGCTTCTTACAACCCCGACGGCCCTGAAAGTTGACGGAGTCGCCACATGGATTCACTACACCCACGCCGGGCCCGCCGACCCGTTTGCAATCAAAGAGGGCTACCTGACTCCAAACCCTCAATGGAAGGCCACAAAAAAGCCCGAAAACCCACTCAAGCTCAAGCTGTGCCACTCCTGATTTTTACTGCTCTACTAACTGTATGTAGATCCAGTCTCAGCCCCCATCTCCCCAACCCTCATCAGCCTACCACCACCAAATGGTTTTTGCGAGGACCCCTAACAACACCTAGGGACTTGGGATGGACAGTTCAAGAACTAACGTTAACTGGACCAGCGTCTGTTACATTCCCTACCTTTCACCTAGATCTGTGCGCTCTAAGTGCTGGTGTCTGGCCCAGGGGAGATGAACGAAGCCCCAAGGGCTTTACTTCTTGTGGTACTACTTTCGGGTGTGGAAATGACTGTCAGAGCCAGAATCTAAGACAACAGACCTCTTATGTGTGCCCCGGAACTGGTAACGTTGACACCTGTGCCTCCTGGGGATGTGAAACTATCGCTCCATGGGTCAAACAACCCAATAACGATTTAATTACTCTTGTTCGGACCAATAACAAAACTAGTCCATTTAATAGAAACCCAATCTCTATTCAACTCACTCCTAGAGGAAAAACAGAAAACTGGTTAGTAGCAAAGATGTGGGGCATTTGACTCTGCCTCTCTGGTAAAGACATAGGCTTCCTATTCTCTATTCAAAAGCAACTAGTACTCCCGCCTCCAGTGGCAATGCGGCCTGCAGCCCCATCAGCTGCAAATTATAAACCGAGAACTACCCCAAGTGTGCCTGCTCGTACTCAGACTGCACCAAGCCTCAGTGCTACTAATTCTCCCTGGGTGGCCTACCAACCAAGCCCCCGCCCCCCAAACCATGGCCAATAATATACTCTGTTCTAAACCTTACTTATAGCTTTTTAAATTCCACAAATCTCACCAAAACAGACTGCTGGCTTTGTTTAGATCCACGACCACCTTTCTATGTTGGGTGGGCAATTTCTGGGCAGATGTCCTATGACACAGAAGGCCACTGTTGCTGGGGACAGCATCCCGTTTTAACTTTACAGGAAGTAAGCGGCTCAGGCCTTTGTCTTAGGAAATGCAGGAACTCTTACTACCTTCTCATGCTTCAGTCATTTATGTAATCAGACCATGACTGTTACAGGGTCATCCTACCTTAGACCCCCTAATGGAACATGGTTCGCATGTACTTCTGGCCTTACTCCTTGCCTCCACCCTCAAATATTAGATAATAACACTTTGTGAGTCCTAGTCACCCTCTTTCCACAAGTGTACTACCTACCTGCATCTACATTTTCATTCTTTGAGATCCAACCTGAACATGAGTACTCTCGAGCCAAGCGAGACTTCAGGGTGTCGGCTGCCCTCCTAACCCTTATAGTTGGAACAGGAATAGCAGTTGGGGTCGGAACTGGCACAGCTGCTCTAATACAAGGCAACCAGCAGTATGATGCTTTGGCCCAAGCCATTGACCTTGATTTAGCCAACTAGAAAATTCTATTCGCTACTTGCAAGGTTCCATAGATTCTTTGGCTGAGATGGTATTACAGAACAGGCGGGGACTAGACCTAATATTATTACACCAAGGAGGATTATGCCAGGCTTTGGGAGAACAATGTTGTTTCTATGCCAATAACTCAGGAATTGTACAAGACAGCTTAGCTGCTGTACGCAAACATCTACAGGAAAGATAAAAAATGAAAGAACAGAGCCAAACTTGGTACGAAAACATCTTTAACTGGTCCCCCTGGCTCACCACTCTCATTACAGCCTTTGCAGACCCCTGAGCGCTTTTGTTGCTACTCCTGACGTTAGGACCTTGCATTTTAAATAGATTGCTTGCCTTCATACCTGAACGCCTGGGGGCAATATAACTCATGGTACTTAGGTCCCAGTATGGCCACCCTAATGACTGGGACCTGACAGAAGACCCATGATTGGCCCTTCAAATACACAAGAGAAGGGGGGAATGAGGAGCCTGAAATTAAGGCCTCCATTAAGAGCAACCTCAGGCTGCACGTAGCCCAGTTCCAGGAAAAGCTTCAGCTGAAGCCACCCTCAAGACCACCAGCGGATCAGCCAATCAAAAGAAATGTGTAACATTCCTGTGGTCTGAGTCAGGGCTGGGAACTGCAGGTAGTTACTCTGTACAAACTAGCCAATCACTCACCGCTTGCCTAAACCCCAGGTAGGCCCTTTGAGCTCACCTTATAATTGGTCATTTTCAAAGGATTCTCAAAGGTCATGATTGAGTCCCGCCAAAAGTAACGGACGCCTCATGGATACTGAATGGTCAAAACCATAGCTATGGGTGTTGTACAATTATGATTGGTTCTTATGTGATGATGCAAAACGTACAACGTATGCACTGTAACATCCCCGTCCCTTACCCCATAAAAACCCTGCTCGCCATTGTTCGGGCATTGCTTTGCTGCCGCTGCACCGGTAGACGGGTGAGCCCCTGCTCGAGCCTGTAATAAAGACCCTTATGTACTTGCATCGGTGACTGGCTCCTTGGAGGTCTCAGGGGACTCACGATTCGGGCACAACAGCTTCATGCCCAAAGAAGCAGTTTAGAATGGCCTTTCAGTAGGCGGGCCCTTTTCTTGCCTGGCCCCCCTACTCCTCAGTTTCCAAAGTCCTCTCTCTTTCTTGGGAGATACGACCTGTTTCCACCAAACCGAGAGCTCAAAGTAAGGAGCAAGTGCAAGTGTTAGTCACGCAGGTCTACACTAGCACCCCAGTACCAACATAAACTCGAGGATCGATGCTGACACAACTCTGGGGCTCCATTTTGTGTGATGAGTCCTTTCTGTGGCTTCTATTGCTCAAAACTCAGAGCCTAATCCCCTCAAACACTAATACGGCATATCCAATAGAGATTTAAGAGTGTGGTCTCTGGACTGGAGTTCAAATTCTGCGTCCATCACTTCCTAATCTCGAGCAAGTGGCCTCTCGTTGCCAGAGCTGAGCTTTCTCGTGTACAACAGGGATAACCAGTCCCTGCCACCTCGCAACACAGGTCACACACATCAAGCACTGAGCACAATCCCAGGCCCATAGGGCACCTGTGATGGATACCAGCTGTGGGATTAGCTATACCTGCCTATGATTAATATGCTTTTCATCACTCACCGCCTTTATTCACCAAGATAAAACAGGGATAGCATCTTTGATCCATCACTGTGAACTACCGCTCGTGATTTACAGGACAGTCTTATACCCTAGGCCCACGCTGCCCAACACGTGGCTACCGCGCACCTGAAACGTGGCTGGCGCAGTTGGAGATGTGTAAAATACACTGTATTCTGAAGACTGAGTGCGGGGCAAAAACATAAAACATCTCAGTAATTTTTACACTGATTACATATGAAGTGATAATATTTTAGATTAAATAAAATACATGATTAAAATTACTTTCTTCCATTTCTTTTTTACTCTTTCACGGGGCCATTATAAAAAAAAATGTAAATTCTATATATGATCCACACTGGTGGCTCACAGTGGATTTCTAATGGACAGTGCTGCTGTGGACCTCTGACATCCAGAGTCTTCTTTCTCAACTCTGTACTAGCAGCGTCTGGCACGGTGCCTGGCACACAGGCTAGCGTAGAACAAAATGTCTCGCAGACGGCTGGATAAAGATGCTCTCCACACTTCTCCTGGTCTTAAAATGCACCCACTGCTATCTTCATATCTAGCCAGGCCGGGCCCTTGTTCAACATATTTAACAACCTACAAGGCCAGCCTACATCGAATCAAAATGGACATAGTCACGGTGGCGGGAGCAGGGTGCCGGGGCCCCTGCAGGGCCAGGTTATCTCTTTAGTTACTGGACCGTATTTGATACTTAACAGTCAAAAATGCTGGCCTGGTGCCAAGAAACATCCTACCAGCCCAAGTCCCCCATCAAAGCTCACCCAAAAGGGACCCTCACCTTGTTCACTCTCCTTGAGCACCATGCCTCAAGCAGTCACCCCTGCTGTATTTGAGGACAGGCTCTGCGAAAGGGCCTTCAGTACTGAAACAACCAACCAAACATCCTGACAGAAAGTGACCCCATCACGTCTTACTGTCAGTAGAAACGAGCCACAGCATCCACAGACCATTCCTGCTGTCACGTGAATGATGAACTAACTACAGTCCACAGTGCTTTGCAGGTCAGACAACTTCGAAAGGAAATGCTGAGGCCACTTCGCAAACTTGCCTCAGCCTACTAAACAGAGCCTGGGAAGATCAGCAGTGCGGCATGTGGGCAGAATCTAGAGTCTGGAATCAGCTCCTCATCTGTAAAGTGAGTCCCATAAATACTTCACTGGATTCTTGTGAGAAGTGACTGAGGAAAAGTGTGACATGCATAGGAGAGCAACTAGTACAGACTAAGAACTAACAAAGGTAAGGTGCTGGGACACCTGGGTGGCTCAGCTGGTTAAGCATCCGACTTCAGCTCAGGTTGTAGCCTCATGGTTCGTGGGTTTGAGCCCCGCATCAGGCTCTGTGCTGACAGTGTGGAACCTGCTTGGGATTCTCTCTCCCTCTCTCTCTGCCCCTCACCTACTCATGCTTTTTTTTTTCTCTCTCTCAAAATAAATACATAACTTTAAAAAAAAAAGTAAGGTAGTATTATCATTATTTTACAAAAATTAAAGTAGCATGAACTTGAAAAATGTGATCTCACCCTTCTCCAGCCACAATGATACTGTTTTTGTACCTAACTCATTCTCACCTTTGGACTTTTGCATTTGTTGTTCCCAGTGCCTGGAATGTTCTTCCCCCAGCTCGTGGCACGTGCCTCTTGCTCATGCAGGCCATCCTGCACCATCCAAGGTAGAGTATCCAACTCTTCCCCACTACCAGCCTGCCCTATCAGCCACTCTCTATCCCCTCAGCCTGTTATTTCCTCTAGGAGACTTAAACCAACTAAAATTACCTTGTTTATTGCATGTCTCCCCAGCTAGAACGTAAACCCTAGGAGAGTGAGGATCTTGTCTGTTTTGTTCACTGTCCAAGTGCTTTTAGCCACTAGATCTACTACCCATGTACCAGAATGCTTACTGGATGTGTCTTCACAAAGATAAAGAAATCGCAGAAACAACCTAAATGTCCAGTGACAGGGGAATGGAGGAATAAAGCATGGCCTCTTCATACGGAAGAATGTGGATGTGGGTCTAGCTGTTAAAAAGAATGAGTCAGGGGCTCCTGGCTGGCTCTGTCAGCGGAGAATGCAACACTTGATCTCCGGGTTGTAAGTTTGAGCCCCATGCTTGGTGCAGAGATTACTTAAAAATAAAATCTTTAAAAAAAAAAGAATGAGTCAGATCTGTATGTAATGACTTGAAGGAATATGCCCTATCATCGACTGAAAAAAATTAAGGTACAAATATATGTGACTTGATTGCTACCCCTCCTTTTTTTTGGGGGGTGGGTGGTGAGGGAGATGGAAGAAAATAATCAACATATGCATATGTACATCCTTACAAGCAAAGAAAAAGCCAAGGGAGAGCATCTACCTAAATTGCCAAGGGCAGAAGGCATATCCATTTTGTTCATCTCCAAAGCCTGACAGTGGATACCTAACTATTCACTGCCTGGGTAAATGGTTATCTTTGGGGGAGGGGATTTTAGAGTGGAAGGCAGCACCTATTATTTTCTTTATACATCTGTGTTGTTTGACATGTTACAACAAGCATGTGTATCGCTGTACAACTTTGTTTTAAAGCAAAATTCAACCCATTCCCACACATGCAAAGTCCACGACCAGAACAGTGCTCAGCAACGAGAACAATATCAGTCGTAAAGAGAGCACAAATGCACGAACTGGTCCAAAAGCTTCTTTCTAAAAGCTAAAAACAAAAACTTTAAAGGAGAGGACTGTTTAACTCTCTTATTAAAACAAAAGTACAGGTTTTGCCTGGGTGGCTCAGCTGGTAGAGCGTCCGGCTTCTGCGATTCATGGGTCTGAGCCCCGCGTCGGGCTCTGTGCTGGACTAGCTGCTCAGAGTCTGGAGTCTGTTTCAGATTCTGTATCTCCCTCTCTGACCGTCTCCTGCTCTTTCTCTCTCTCTCTCTCTCTCTCTCTCTCTCTCAGAAATAAATAAAACATTTAAAAAAATTGTTTTTAAACACATAAGTATATTAGGGGCACTGGGTTGTTCAGTCGGTTGTGTGTATGACTTTGGCTCAGGTCATGATCTCAGGGTTCATATTCGAACCCTCTGTGCTGTCAGCATACGGCCCATTTTGGATCCTCTGTCCCTCCCTCTCTCTGCCCTTCCCTCGCTCACATTCTCTCTCTCAAAAATAAAAATTAAAAAAAAACCATAAACATATTTCACTTAGAGTATGCAAGTTAAACAGATAATAAGGTCAAGCTGTTACTATAACCTGTGTCATTTCAAAAAAGATTTTTTTAACATTTACTTTTGAGACAGAGAGAACACGCACCAGAGTGGGGGAGGGGCAGAAAGAGACAGAGACAGAATCTGAAGCAGGCTCTGTGCTGTCAGCACAAAGTCTGATGCGGGACTCAAACCCATGAACCGTGAGATCATGACCTGAGCTGAAGTTGGATGCTGAACCAATTGAGCCACCCAGACGCCCCAAGCTGTGTCATTTTTTAAACCTAAATTTGAAATACATCGGTGAAATGTGTTTTACAGGGGAAAAAAAAGGCACCAATTACTACACGTTCTAAATTCCATTTTTGATTTACCACCTGACAACTGCAATGTCTGAAAAGCAGGCTCACATTTAACTCTTAGACCATTCCACACAGACTGCTAAAAAACCATGTGCTGTTGTCACTAACAATTCAGACCAAGGTTTCTCTAAGTCACTGGCTTATTTCCTCAGATTAAAAAAAACCACTTAGGGGGCGCCTGGATGGCTCTGACAGTTAAATGTCCAATTTGACTCAGGTCTTGTGGTTTGTGAGTTCAAGCCCTGCATTGGGATCTGTGCTGACAGCTCAGAGCCTGGAGCCTGCTTCAGATTCTAGGCCTCCCTCGCTCTCTGCCCCTCCCCCGCTCACACTCTGTCTCTGTCTCTCTCCCAAAAATAAATATTAAAAAGAGGGGCACCTGGGTAGCTCAGTTAAGCGTCCGGCTTCGGCTCAGGTCATGATCTTGCGGTTTGTGGGTTTGAGCCCCCCGCCAGGCTCTGTGCTGATAGCTAGTCTAGAGCTTGGAGGCTGTCTTTGGATTCTGTGTCTCCCTCTCTTTCTGTCCCTCTCCTGCTCACGTTGTCTCTCTCTCTCAAAAATAAATAAAACATTTAAAAATAAAAAAAAAAAACCACTTAGGTAAATTTGGTGGCCATCATAAATGTGACTGAGACCATGGGTTCCCATCATCAAACGAAATCACAATGACAGGGTTCTGCCAACAGACTCAAGCCTACACAGGGATATAATGAATTCCCTTCCCAGCCTCTTCCCTCATGTGTGCACTACCTCCCCAAATGTCCAGGATTGCATTCTTCCCAAACAGGATTTCAACTCACTGAAACAGTGTAACTTTAGAGAAAAATTAACCATTCACCCACATTGGTAAAAATGGGCCCCCTGGAAAACCAGGCCTTTATGCTACACCTGTGGCCACTGCAGTTAGGCCAAATCCATATGGTCTTATCTGCCCCTTACTAATGTTTCACATGTATTTATCCTTGGTGATCTAAAAGAAACAACTCAACCTTATTAGAAAAGCCATCTCTAGTGGCCAAGGTGGACTTTTCAGTGCCCATGAGATGGAAGACCAAGACAGGCCAATGAGATGGTGTTTCTATGAAACGGCAGCTCCATCCTTCTTGCCCATCAGCTGGACCTGGGAAGGCTAGGGGAGAACAACTCTCAAGTTTCTGCCTTGGGCAACTGGGTAGTGTTGGTCCACTTGCTGAGATGGTGACTACTGCATATGGGAAGAGAACGAGTTTAGATTAAACATGTTGAGCTCATGGTGCCCAAGGGACAGTCACCAGAGGACATCAAGGAAGCTCAGGCCCACATCTGGAGCTGACTAATATGGCTTTGAGACAGAGTCAAGTGCTGGCAGCACTGGGGTGGTACTAAAGCACCGGAATGAATGTGCTGGCGTGGGGGGGAGGGGGAGTGTGGGAGAGGTGTGCTGGGGGCTGCTGATAGCCAGCCAGCGCCATCTTATCTCAGGCTGTTATACTACATATGTGCCACAATTTGATCTTCGGTGAATAAAAATTAGGGTGGGAGGGACACTAACCTTATCCCTGCTCTGCTCTGTAAACAAATATAAGCAGCAAAAGCCTATTAAGAGAAACAAGATATGTTTATTAAGTGCTTACTATGCACCCTGCCCTGTGCTAAACACTAAACATGAATTATCTCCTGGAATCATCAAAACAACTCTGGCACAAAATCCTGTGACTACCATTTCACAGATGGGACACTGAGGCTGGGAGTGAATGTGTGGGGGAGCTCAGGGCTGTCATGTCACAGCCCACAGTTAGACAGTCTTTGGGCCAGATGGAGAACGCTGAAGAAGAACAATTATAATACATAAGAGCTGCTACTTAGTAAGAGATGGCTCTGGACTAGGAATACAATCTCAGCAAATTGTTACAACCTTCTGAGACTGATATTGTCATCCCATTTTACAAATGAGGAACCTGAAGCTGCAGAAGAGGAAATCAACTAGATCAGTGGTCTCCCCATGGCCCAGACCTAGAGTACAGCCAGAGCCCCACCCTCAAAGGGTCTCTGGGACACTGGGAAAACGCTGAATAAATGGTACCATTTATTGAATGCTGACTATGTGCCAGCTGCTGCTCTAAGCACTTTACCCACAGTATTCTCACTGCATCCTCCAAACAACTCTATGAGGTGGCTGCTATTAAAATCCCCATTTTACAGATAGGGAAACCGAGCCACAGAGAAGTAAAGTCAGTTGCCCAAGGTCACACAGCTGGTCAATGGCAGAGCCTAAATCTGAATCTGGGTCTCTGCCTCCCAAACCAAAGCTCTCAAAATAATTTCAGTTAACTGCGGCCATCCTGCACTGAGTGCTAACTTATGGACTCGGCCCTTTACATGCACACCCTCAACTAACCCTATGCTTAATGGATAATACTCTTACTCTATTTCTTGGGAGTCAACAATAGCGCAAACACGTAATAAGTGCATTCTATGTGCCAAATGCTTTATTCGCCATATCTCAACGTCTCAGCAGAATTCCCGGCAAAAGACACTCTTTTTCCCCTTTTACCTAAGGGGAAACCGAGGTTCGGTACGATTTTCTCAGATCGCAGCTCCTGAGCGGCAGAGGCAGGACGCGAACCCATCGCTCCCCGACTCCCATTCCATGCTTTTATACAGAGCTGGGTACCATGTCTCGAAAGTTGAATCATACGGGCACAGGGCCGGCCAGGTCCGGAGGGCGCGAGTCCCGGCGCCGCCGCCCCCAACAACCACTGCCCACACCCGACCGTCCGCTGGGTCCCCAGCCCGCGCTGACCCTCAGGGTCCGAGTGGACACCGATTCCCCGCCACCCGTGCGTGAGGCCGCCCCTACACCCGAAACCACATACCTGGGTGTCCCGGTTGCCCGCGCCGCGGGCCTCACGACCGCGGTGTCCGGCCCCGCGCCGTTCGCTGGAGACGCCGCCAGCTCCTGTGGCCCGAGTGACTTCCAGGCTACCCACTTCCAAGCCGCTTCGCGCGAGGCCTCCTGGGAACTGTAGTTTCGCCCTAGGAGGCAGCAAACTGAAAAAGCCTGGCGCGCAGGTACTGCCGGGAGCAGTAGGCGCAGCCCCGCGCCGCCTTCTGGGAATGGTAGTCCACCTGTCGCCTCCTTGCCGCTCCAGTCTCCAGAGCACTTCCGCAGCCCCGAGGGGCGTGAGGGATGGAGGCGTGTCTTCTGCAGACTCCAGCCTGGTGGCCGAGCTCTTAGCTCCGCGAGGGCGCTTTTTCCCTTTCTCCCAGCCCTGTCCGCCTCCAGCCTTCCTTCGGCGGATTCACCCCCCCTTCTCCGCAAGGCGCTAGGTACTTACCCCGAGGGCGCGAGCCTCGGGAGTGGTATGGACAGCGGAGCTGTGCGCTAGACCCCCAACGGAGGGGAGCGGCGGAGGAGGGCGTCTGTGCGCGCTCGCGCACGCGCGCTCGCCGGCCAACTCCGGCCTTAATGCCGCGGACTCCCGCGGGGGAGACTTTTTTTTTCTCTTTCGAACGCGCGCGCGGAGTCGCGCGCTGGGCTTTTGCCTACGGGCGCGCGCCAGTGCGCACGCGCGCTCATTCCGCTCGCCTCGGTCACTCTGCGCAACGCGGGGTTGGGGGTCTAACAGCTCTGTTGGGCGAGTCCTCCCGCAGCGTCCCCAAGGTCGCTCCTCAGGCGCTCCTTCTAGGTCTAGTACTTCACATAGGAGCTCCCGGGTGTCGCCACACACGCCGTACGCGTCCCTTGTCGGGAGTCCTGTCGTCACAGGTAACAGGCATAGCTCCAGCCTTGAAGGGGAGGACACGCCCTCTTCTCTGCGCACGCGGATGGCCGGGACGCCAGAATGTGTAGGGACTCGGGGGTAGTGGCCTCTCGCCTGCGCAGGCAGCTCCAGAGCTCTTCCTTCGTCGGGAGCCTCAGGACCACCACCCACAAGGCTGCCCTGGAGGCCCTGTTAGGCACCTTTCTGTTGTTGATCACACATTCTGAGGGTGGCTAGTGTTAGTTGAGTACCTACCGCCTAGGAATTTTGTTCACATTTAGTCCACTTGCTGATATAATCAAGAATCCGACCCTTTTTTAAAAAACTGGATGCCACTCCAACTCCCTAGGAGTTATGGAGGGAATTGGCTGAAAGTGGAAGGTCCTCTATCAAGAAAACCCATTCAATACCTTTCCCACCTCATTCTTTCTTCCAAGAAGATGCTCTGTAAGACTTGAAGCAGGGAAGCAAGCAGAGGGCCATTCATTTGCGCATTCATTCAAAAGAAACATATTAAGCACTTACTTCATACCAGGTTGGGTGATTATGAAGACACAGAAAAGACAGACTGTGTTCCTACCTTGAAAGAGCTAAGTCCAGTTGGGGTATCAGACCACCTCCAGACGGTGACAATCTATAGCAGGACCACCCAACAGAAATACAATGCAACTATATTTGCCATTTTAATTACTACATTTAAAAAAAAATTAAAGGAAGGTGAAATTCGCTTCGAGATTTTATTTAACCCTATATATCCAAAATAAGTTATATTTAAAGAGAAAACATTTACATTGCTTCGATTTTAAATTTTCATTGAACTAAAAATGAAATTGAAACTCTAAGGCATTAACAGACACTCGGATGTGGCAGGGGGTGTCAAAGCAAAAGGTTGGAAACTGCCCAATGTCCATGAATAGAAGTTTGGATAAATAAATGCTAAATACCAGGCAGCTGGCAACTGCTGAAAAATGAGACAGAGCTATTGAGTATTAATACGAGTTAATCTCTAAGATACATTAGGTGAGAAAGAGGTGCAGAACAGTGAATGGAGTGTACTACCGTTTCTAAGGATATTTTTTACATATATGCTTGCGTATGTACAGAACACCTGCAGAAAGACACAACCAGGGTTACCTTTGTGAAAGGGAAACAAGTTGTCAGGTGTGAAAAGGTGGCTTTTTCGTTATATGCTTCTTAGTATCTTTTGAATATTTTTTACATTTATTTTATTTTTTAAAGTTTTTTTCAAAGTTTATTTTTGAGAGAGAGAGAGAGAGAGACAGCATAAACAGGGGAGGAGCAGACAGAGAGAGCGACTACCATGTCCATTTTAAACAGTTGTATAAAGGGAGGATACTAGCTAAGTCATAGACTCATTAGAAGAATTAAAATGAAACAATACATTTAAAATGCCTGCTCAGTTCCCAGGATTACCTCTGGCATTACAGCCCCTCTGACCTATTAGGCCCTTCTGGTGCCAGCTTTCTGCACCCCTGTTCCCTAACATGAGAGCCACCATGCAGGGCCCACCTCAACGTGTGGAGGGCACATCACCCTTCTTTTGGGTGGCCAAGTCTCCTTGTTATATATACTCACAACACTGTGTTCCTTTCCTTCTTAAAACTGCATCTATAGAATAATTTGTTTCAAGTTTGAGAAGATTAAAAGTTGCAGAAAAGTTCAAAGAATGATATAGTCCATTACTCAGAATTTCTCATTGTAATCGATTTTGTGACAACTCTTTAATGTTTCCCTTTCCTGCTAAACTGTAAGTTCTCCGGGGCAAGAACTATATGCCCTCACATTCCTATAACACGACGTATAGAGCCCATGAGTGACCCAAAAGGAGCCCAGGGGCCCAATGGTGTCATGGAGTGCAGTGCCCCCTAGAGATAATTCTCTTTATTACAAAGGCAGAGCTTGCTGAAATCTAGCCTTCCATCCCACCACCTTGGACACAGTAGCTTGGAGTGGACTGCAGCTAAGAAAAGGGTATAGTGCAGTGTGCAGCCACAGACCCGGTTTGTTTCCGTAGGCAGCAGGGCTTACCAAACCTTCGCCCCAAATACAAACTCCCCTAAATTGACTGCAAGGCTTGAATTCTCCCATTAGATCATCTTTGGGTTATCAAGATAGTAAAAGTCAAGACTATTGGGATTAAGACATTTGGAGCTCACTCCAGATTTGCTCTTAAGTACCAATAATGAGATTAGGGAGTCAAATGTGGGTAAACTTTAGGAGAGAGGTTTCCTCTGAGGATAACGGGAGGAAGCTGGTATGTGGGTTGGACGAGAGTGGCAAAAAAATAAACAGAGGTTTGGGGTTTGAAGACCTTCTTTCTCACTGACCCCCAAGGAATATTGCCCACAAAGAGTCTCAACCGCTTGCTTCTTGCAGGCTAGCCAAGAGAATTGGACCCAGAGCAGATATTAGAAACAATGGAAACTGATGGCAGTGACTACAAATTTGTCACAAATTACTACTCTCTCCCTAACTCTGGGGCATGTGAAGCAGCTCACACCGGCTCCTGAAATGTGGCCCAAAGGAGAGGCAACTGTAGGGTTACAGGGGACTAGAATGAGGAAAGATACAGCAGGAGGGCAGCATGCAGCCTGGGGTAGAGATGGAGGGATGCCAGTGTCTGACAGCCAGTCACCAGTTCCCATTAGTGGGTTTCTGAGCCAGAGAGCTTCCTGAGCATCAGCTGGCAGAATCCCTTTCTCTCTGGATATGGCAGACAAATCCCGAACTGTGAATTGGATCTTAATCTTAAATCTGCCCTGTGTAGTCTTTTTTTTTTTTTTTAACTTTTATTTATTTTTTGAGAGACAGAGCCACAGAGAACGAGCAGGGGAGGGTCAGAGAGAGAGGGAGACACAGAATCCGAAGACAGGCTCCAGGCTCTGAGCTGTCAGCACAGAGCGTGACGCAGGGCTTGAACCCACAAACTGTGAGATCATGACCTGAGCCGAAGTCGGACGCTCAACTGACTAAGCCAACCAGGTGCTCCATTGCCCTGTGTAGTCTTGAACACCTCCCCTTTCCCCTCTGAATTCATGTTCCTTCTAATGTATAATGGAGATGAATGCTATCTGCCTCTCAATTCTTTTGAGAACAAATGCAGTGATTGGTGTGAAAACTTTTGGAAGGGCTTTAATCCCCTCTACACATGAGAGGATTATGACAAATTTTGCCTACTGTTTCCCCCTAAAACCCAGCCACCTTGTCTCTGTGGCAACACAGGGTCTAGGCTTAACTATGCCAGAGGGTGGGTTCTGCTGACCTTGTCTTAGGAAGCCGAGGCCAAACTGATCTAGAACTCCAATCACTGTCCAAGTAAGTGGTTCTCAGATTTTAGTATCCATGAAGATTAGCTGGAGAGATTGTAAAACTCTACCCTCAGAGTTACAAATTCATTAGGTCTGGTGTGGGGCCTGATAATTTGCATTTCTAACAAATTCCCAGGTGATAACCTACGCTGCTGGCTTAGGGGATCACGGTTTAAGAGCCACTTCTTAAAATTGAACGTTTTCTTTCATCTGGCAGGCACAAGGATGGCCTCTAGTGCCCTCCGCTGGCCAGACTATAAATTTAGCTGTCATGTTTCCAGAGCAACTGAAAAGTACAAAGTATAATTTGGAAAGAAATAAATACTTGTCTAAGAACCAAACCAGTCTAAAAACAGCAATCATAATTGTTTGTTTCTCCATAGTATACTTAAAAAGGAATTCACAAGAATTAGCTTATTTGATCTTCAGACCAGTAATACCAGACTCCCTGACAGAGAGAGCTTATTAAAAATAGGATTTCCACGAGAAAATGTGGTTTATCTATACGATGGAATACTACATGGCAATGAGAAAGAATGAAATCTGGCCATGTGTAGCAACATGGATGGACCTTGAGGGTGTTATGCTGAGCGAAATAAATCAGGCAGAGAAGGATAAATATCATATGTTTGCACGTATAGGAGGATTAGGAGGAACTTAACTGTGGACCATGGGGAAGAAGAAGGGGGTAAATGGTGGGGGAAAGGGAGAGAGACAAACCATGAGAGACTCTTGAAAGCTGAGAACAAACTAAGGACTGATGGGTGTGGGGGGGAGGGGGAAGATGGGCATGGGGTGGCACTTGTGGGGATGAGCACTGGGTGTTATATGGAAACCAACCTGATGAACTATTTGTAAAAAAAAAAATAATAATAAAGCTCTACAGGATTCTTCCAAAAGCTAAAAAAAAAAAATAGGATTTTCAAGGTGCCTGGGTGGCTCGATCATTTGAGCCTCTGACGCTTAATATCGGCTGAGGTCATGATCTTGCAGTTGTGAGATTGAACCCCTTGTCAGGCTTTTCACTGAGCGTAGAGCCTGCTTGGGATTCTCTCTCCCTCCCTCTTTGTCCGAGCTGCTTGTACACTCTCTCTATAAATAAATAAACTTTTAAAATTAAATAAAATAGGGGTGCCTGGGTGGCTCCGTCGGTTAAGCATCAACTCTGGATTTGCAAAGTCAGATGGTTGGATCCTTTCTCCAGCTGTGCAAGGTGGCATCGATGCTTAGTCCTGGGCACCATCCTCTCGATTTCCTATTTCAGTCATACTTGAATGTCCATAGAAATACCTAGGGAACTTATTAGAAGAGAAGGCCTCTGGGTCCCACCTCCATGGTTCTGCTTCAGTAGGTCTAGACCAGAACCTAGGGCTCTCCATGTTAAGACATGGCTCCCCTAGGAATCCCGGTACAGGAGATCCAGGGACCACACTTTGGTTACTCCTAAACCTTGCAAAATACTCTCTTGACACACTACCAGCAGTAAAGAAATGTTATTTGCCTGTGATAGTATTCCTTTCTGGCTCCTTTCCCTGCTTCCTTCACCTGTGATAACTACTGGGTTAGGAAAGCCAATGCTGAGATTCAATCCTCCCCTCATTTATTCATCTTCCCTAAGCCTCAGTTTTCTCATCTATAAGGTGGGGGTAATACCTACCTCACTGGGTCCCAGGATTAAATGAAAAGACAGGTCTTATGCATAGTTCTTGACATTCAAGAAGTGTTCAGTAAACAAGAGTTCATGAATCTTGATTTCTATTTCCTAGCTCCTCAAAAGGTAGTAATGGCTAAGCTGTCCTCTTTTGGAATCCTGCACGTTTTTGAGCAACGGTCCTGAGGAGGAATAATCAAGGTGATGGCTTCTTCCAGACTCATTCCCCTGTGGCAGGATTTTAAATACCTCATAAGTGACATCATATATAAAAGCAAGGTAATATATATGTAGGACATAAACATGTTATTGGCCTCTGTCTTAATCGTTATGAGCATTTCACAGGAGCATAGATTTTCCCATGGAAGCAGGAAGCAGGCACAGTAGGAAGTGAGCCTTCAATTTCCAAATGAGTCTAGGGATCTCTTGCAAGTACCCTTGATAGTGCAAAGTGAACACTTAGGGGAGAGAGATTTTTCTAAAAGAGATGGGAGAAGGCACCAGACAGAACATTTGCCAACCTCAGTTTTGCTATGGTCGGCTCTGTGTAAGCCATCCTAGGTGCATGTTTCATAGCACATGCTGTATCACTGTGGATAATACATATTATATATATATATATATTACATATATATTATATATATATAATTATATATCTGTGTATGTATATATAGACACACAGATATATAATTATATATCTGTGTGTCTATATATACATACACAGATATATAATTATATATATATAATATATATGTAATATGTATGTATATATATACACATAGATAGATACAGATATAGATATATACTATCTTCCTTTTTCAAGTTTAAAAGCCAGGTAGGGTGTTCTAAAAGTCTTCATGCACTTTTAAGCCTAAAGAATTCAAGCTGGGGGCACCTGGATGGCTTAGTAGGTTGAGTGTCTGACTTTGGCTCAGGTCATGATCTCACCGTTCATGAGTTCGAGCCCCATGTGGGACTCTGTGCTGAAAGCTCAGAGCCTAGAGCCTGCTTTGGATTCTGTGTGTCTCTCTCTGCCCCTTCCCCGCTCATGCTGTGTCTCTCTGTCTCTCTCAAAAGTAAGTAAACATTTTAAAAACTTAAAAAAAAGAACTTCAAGCTGCATGGATTTTTTGGCCACACTCTGTTACATATCATGTAGGTATATGGTGGTGCTCTTACCTGGGTAATGTGTTAACTGTGTCTTTTATGACATATGTACCTTTTAGACAGAAGGGGGAGTGTAAGAGAACAGGTATGTTGGGAGAACATGCTGTTCCCTGTGCTCACACTATGAAATTTG
The DNA here is from genome assembly GCA_017311185.1 of Proteles cristata cristata. Taxonomy (NCBI): domain Eukaryota; kingdom Metazoa; phylum Chordata; class Mammalia; order Carnivora; family Hyaenidae; genus Proteles; species Proteles cristata. The sequence goes on along the minus strand of JAESUZ010001102.1, from coordinate 332,960 downwards.
CTCGTATAGGCCCCGTAGGGGTTCGGTTCTCTCTTGTGTTAGGCATTGTGCGGGTCGCTTGTGAAGTGCAGGTGTCATACAAGGGACAGGCTGTGCGTGTGTGGGGGGGTAACGGGCACACGGCGTGACTTTGGGAACTGCTTTGGTTGTGGCTTGTGTGAGAATATACTTAGTGCCAGTGTGCCCCAGTCTCTTCGCTTACACCGTGCCTCTCCCCAGCAAGTTTCAGGTAACTCAAAGAAGGACGTGGTAGTGCTGAGCGACCGGTCCCAGATACTGTTCAGAGAGTCTCGCCATCCTCACAATATGCCGCTTATATGCCATTACTTCAGCGATGCCAGCTTCTTTGCCTCCCTCTCTTGGGTGACAAGCACAAAAGAAATACAGGTAAAACTGCCTAGCTTTTCTTCTCCTTCTTAGCCCATTCAACAGGGGCCCACATAAGCGCTCACAACAGACCATCAAAGGAAAATCTTGATGAAGGTGACCTAGAGCTAAGATCCCCCCTCCATCCTTTCTCCAATTACAGTCTCCTCGCCAAGTAGATTTTCTGGTTCCCCTAAAGTAGGTCAAGGTTAGGGAGAGGGTCCCAGGCTTCCTGCTTCTACTGTATTTCCAATTCCCATAACCAGAGGGTAAAAACATTCTAGAGTCTTCCAAGTCCTCTTCGGCACAAGAATGGGGAGGGAGGGGGAACAGCAGACTATTCTGCCCTTTTCTCTCCTACTATCTCTTCTAGGCCGTTTCCATCTTACTCTCTTCTAGGCTGTAGTATGGATGAAGAGCAAAACTGAGGACCTGGTTGAGAAGAGAGTTTTCTCCATGACTGAACGTTTGCCTCCTATCCAGTCCATGGTCCACACGGGTTCCTTTCATATCCTCGTGGCCTACTGTGGTGACCTGATCCTGCGGCTCTTTGGGGACCACTTTCGGTCATTCAAACCTCTGAGTATAGTGCCCTGCCGTTTTAACATCAACTGTCTCTGCTATGACCCAGAAATGAAAATGCTTCTGTCGGGCATCCTGGGGGCAGTGGTCACCTGGATCATTGAGCGGAGTGGCAAGGGCCTTCAAATGGCCCACATGATTCCCATGCCTGGTGATGAGCTTATCCAGGACATCATGCTGAATGGCCCCAATGGTTCCCTCCTGGCCCTGTGTGAGACTATGGTGAGGGTCCTAGAGCGCCAGGGCCATGGCCAGCTAGCTGAGGTTGAGAGGTTCACTTCCACCACCAGTGGCTCCTCTATCACCTGCTGCTTCACCTGTTTTGACCAGGGCTTTCTCTATGCTGGGAACTACACTGGGGAAATCCAAGTTTGGAGCCTCATTCGAGGCCACTCTCTCCACAGTTTCAAGGCTCATTTCTCATCAGTGGTGTGTATCCGCAGCCGGCCCGAAGCGCACACCCTGCTGACAGCTGGCAAGGAAGGCTTAATCAAGGAGTGGAACCTCACTTCCGGGAACCTGCTGCGGCGGCTCGAACTTGGCGAGGAGCTCTGTCGGCTCCAGTTTATTGACAGCATTACTTTCTTCTGCCAGACTACCTGTTCGTTCTCCTTGCGCCGTCTGCCCTGCTTCTATAGCCTCTTCAATGTCTGTGGCTCTACTCCCCAGCAGGTGCGTCGGGTCCGCTGCGGTGATAACTGCTTCCGGATCCTGTGCACTACTAACGATGGCTTGTTGCGCTTTATGTCCCCCGTCACAGGGGATCTTCTGCTCCTCACCTGGCCCTTCTCAGTCCTGGACCAGGCTGTGGATTGGGCCTATGACCCAGAGAAAGAGGAGCTCTTTGTAGCAACAGGCAGCACAGATGTGCTGGTGTTTGACACGACCCGCTGCCCTTGCCCAGCCAAGTATCTCTTGTGCACTTCACCCAATTCTCAAGACTGGGTACAATGCCTGGCTTACGGGAATTTCTACCTGGGTCGGGGTCTCCAAGGACTAATGTTCTCTGGACACCAGAGTGGTGTGATAAGAGTGCTTTCCCAGCACAACTGTGCCCGCATAGAGATATTCATGCACTTTGGAGCTGTACTGGCACTCTCTACATTGCCTGGAGAGCATTTTGGTAGCCGAGAAAATGCTTTGCTTTGCTCCTATGGAATGGATGACTATGTGCACCTGTCAGAAGCAGTGCTTGAGGGGAAGAAAGTACAGTTGAAGCGCCTTGCCAGCATTCTCAGCAGCTGTCACCTAAAACACCTGATACTCTTACCCATGTCTGTGGGTGCCATTACAGAGACTAACTGCCTGCGTCTCTGGAAGTTCCATGATTTCCTGTCCTCTGAGTCACAGGAAGGTTTAGCATTTATAGAGACATTGCCTCTGCATCAGTGTACCATCACATCCTTTGACGTCTGCCTGTCCTTGAGTCTTTTTGTCACAGGTGGTAGTGATGGCTCTGTCCGGGTCTGGAACTTCCACGGCAGACTTGTAGCCATGCTGGACTCATCACTGCAGTTTGGGCCACTGTGCTTTGCAAATGACCGGGGTGACTTGCTTGTGACCTTTAACCAGAGTCTTTATCTGGTGTCCTGTCTCAAACTGCTTCACCCATCCCTGCTGTCCCACCTTTCCTTTATGAGCATGCCAGATGAAGTGCTAGAGGTCCCTAAGCCTTTCATGCCCAGTTTTTTCTTCTCCTTTGAGACCATGTTTGTGCCCAAGTATATTTACCTTGAAAAAGGGCAACAGGAATTAGTGGGGCTGGAGAAACTGGTCAATAACCGGGCCATTGCCTTTGACCATACAGTACCACATGTCATCGAAGATGAACAAGGGAGTCCCGTGTTACTGTCTGCCTTCAGACATGATTCCTTGTATAAAGGGGAAATGGATTCGACGGAGGTGAGAAAACCTCATCACGCCCATTACGTGGTTCCTCCCCAACTACAGCTGACTACCTGGGATGGACTCAACCCCTACCAAATATTGCGATGCTACTTTGGTAAAGGGCAGAAATGGCTGATGGCTCCTGACTGTTACATCCCCAACTCAGTGATTCGTGCCCGTCTTTGGCCAGAAGGCAGTCCAATATTCCTCCAGTGCAACCTTCATTCACCTATAAAGGAAATAGAATGGGACAAGTCCCAGCAATTCTTCTTCTGGCACAGAAGGGCAAAATTGATAAGTAAAGCAGGAATATTTTCACAGGAAAAGGAGGATGAAGACCTCATGGAAATGAGATTATCCAAGGATATAACCTACAGTGTCCTTACAGACTCATCAAACCGCAGTTGGCTGGGCAAAAAGATGAGTGAAATAGCTATTAATAGCCTGGTGGAGACAATCCTCAACATTATGATCCATGCTTCTCCACTCAAGTTCCAATGCTGTATTGGTGCACTAGGGCAAATCTTTGCCTCTTATGAGGTGTCTTCAGCCCTGCGCTCTGAAACAGCCCATCGTCTACTGGATGATACCACCAATTCCAATCCACTGATCCGAGAGCTAGCCTGGGAAGGGCTGAAGCGTCTAGGAATGATTACTCATCTCTTTGCCATGCCTCTGGCCCAAGGATTGATGGACAAGGACCAAAGAGTGAGGAATAAGGCCCTGAGCCTCATGAGTGACACTGGAATCCACACTAAGTCCTCACTCCTAAGCCTGATCCAGAAGCAAGACACCTTCCAGGAGATGCAGTAAGTTTTTTGTGCCTTCTGCAATTCTTGACTAGCCTCTAGTTTTCTTCTCCCCTTCCCTTCCTTCTATCTCTTCATACCTGTGCATTCATTCTTTCTGTCCTTGTTCTCTTTCATAGTCTTTTCCCATTTCTAGACCCTCCTGACAATCCCTACTGCTTACTCCTGTCTCTATTTCTTCTCCTATCTGTCCCCAACTTCTCAAAGTTCCCCTTTTCATCCTTTTCTCCTACCCCTGTAGTCCCCATACAAGCCACTCTATTCATTGCCACCTTGGCTTTCTAGATTTCTTCTTTCTTCTTGGCCATCCTTTACCTTGATGTACACTGTCTCTGTTGGCCACTTTGCCAAGCCCCCTGACTGTTCCATGGTATTTCTTTCCTGTTGTCCCTGATTCACCACGTCTTTCCTCCCCTTTGACTTTCATAGGCAGGAAATGATTGGGGAGGAACCGCTGGACCATCTCCTGGGGATGCAGGCCACAGATCTCCAAATCCTTCATACTCAAGTGGAACAGCGACTGAATGAAAACCTGACCTTGTCAGAGGGAGAAAAACAGTCTGTGTTTTCTTTAGAGGTTGCAAAAACTTCTGAGCTTTTGTCCCTTTCCAAGAAATCTGAAGTTCCTAAAGAATCTGAAGTTGCCACCAAGCCCAGCAAAGGCCAAAGACGGGGCCGTGCAGGGGGAAAAAAGCACAGTATGTATGGGGTGATCTGGTTCATGCCTTGGGGTCCCCAAGAGGCAACACAGATAGGGCTAACATGGGTCAAGAGATATCAATCAGGTAGGACTAGAGACAAGCAGACAGATGTTTTTACCAAAAGAACTTTCCTAGGAAGATTCTACCCAAACTCAGGAAGACTTTAAGGCTTATATTCATAGGGTTTGGAAGGGGGGAGGACAGCAATAAAGTAAGGAGAATCCTTTTTTTTTTTAAGCCTCAGCCCCCTCTGTTCCTACTTCATTTTATGGCAATTACTCTTAGCTCCTGCCATTAGTAGGAAGGGTGTGACTTAGGCCTCCCATGCCATGCCTTCCTTATCTATGTCTCATGATCTTCCCTCCAGCCCGAAAATTGTGGCGGTCACTCAAGAAGATAAAAGAGGCTGGCAAAGGGCCACGTCCCTTCGAGGGTGAAGGTGACCAGAGTGAAGCTGCACTACTTGAGGTGAAGGATACAGCCATCCATTCTGGAAGGTCTTCAGCCGTAAGTATGTTCAAGATTTCAAAAGATGCTGAACAACAACCTCCAGAGAAAGACGCCCCAGAGGACCATACTGCGCTGACCCTGAAGATGCTGAGGAAATTACGTGACAGAAGAGGCAAGAAGAAAACACTTAAGAAGCCCCTAAAGAGGCGCAAGAAGAAGATAAAAGAAACTGCGGTTACAGTTGAGAAATCTCTGCCTGCTGTAAAGGTTGAACCAGTTATAAAGAGGCTGAAGGCCACGGGGCGAGGTGCTTCGGGAATGCCTGGCCACAGGACCACCCCTGGAGATGGCTCTTCATGGCGGGATGATCTATGTCGTCTTATGACCCTGAGACTATCTGGTTCCCAAACCAAAGTGTCACAAGCTCTAAACATGGAGCTAGTGACAATGGCTCAAGAGGTACTGGCAGATCGGCAGCCCAGCTGGGAACTTTTTAAGGAGATCTGCCCCTTGTTGAAGAAAGAAAGTGAGGTTCTGTCTGAGGACCTCGACTGGGATATAGCCTGGCCAGAGGAGAAACCAATTTTTATTCATGAAGGGACAATTAGAGAAGACATGGTGATCAGAAAGGAGGATAAGATACCAGAGGCACAAGAGCAAATCCAAAAGGAAGCCAGTGACATGCCAAGCGTGCAGAAAACCAAGATAATTTCCAAAAAAGGCAAGAGAAAGAAAATTACGTTTTTAGAACCAGGTGAGCTAACCAAGGGAAAACGAATATCAAAGAAAGAAGAGAAGAAATCCTTTAGGAAGCCCTTTAAGCAAGAGAGGAAAGCAGTCAGGCAGGAAATAAAAGTGGATAAAAAACAGAGGAAAGTGGCCAAAGGAGACAGGGGTGTGAGTCGGAAAATGGAGGAGATGGCCAAACCAGAGGAGAGAGTGGTTGCACAAGAAGGAAGACCGGTTACAGAAGAGAAGAAGCTGTCTTGGCAGGAGTGGAAGAAGTCCTGGGATGAGTGGAAACAGGCCAATGGTGAGATGAAGATACCCTGGAATGAATGGAAGGAAGCTTGGGACAGGAAGCATCTTGAGGAAGAGGAGAAAGCACAAATGGATGAAAAGAAGCCACTCCCAGCTGAGGTAAAGCTGGATGAGGATAGGAGGAAGCTGAGATCGGATGAGTGGGCAGAGGTCTGGGATGAGGTATCAGCCAGGCCTAAAGAGCCACAGTTCAAGGATAAGGAGGAGGAACTGACCCTGGAGGGAGAAAAATTGTCTCAGGAATGGGGAGAAGGAAAAGAAGAAGAAGAGGAGCTGATGGAAAAAGAGCAGAGACAGATACAGAAAGAATATATACAGGCCTGTGTTGAGAGGAAACAGGCCCAGGCTAAAAGAAAACGAGCCCAAGAAGAGAGGAAGCTGGCACAAGAAGAAGAGAGGTTAGCACAAGAAGAGAGAAAGCTGGCCCAGGAAGAGAGGAAACTGGCCAGAGAATATGGGAAACTGGCTCAAAGAGACAAGACAATGGGCCAGACAGAGAGGATGTTTCTCTACAGAGAGGAAAAACTGGCCCAAAGGGAGGGGAAGCTAACCCAGGAAGCAGAGAAACTGGCCCAGAAAAGGAAGCTACTGGCCAAGAAATTTGAGGAACTGGCTCAAGTCGAAGAGAAAATAGCAAAGAAAGGAGGGAAGGTGGCTGAGGTAAAAACAATACTGGTCCAGAAAATGGAAAAACTGCTGCAGAAGGAGCAAGGTCTGGCATTGCAAGAAAAGGAGCTAGCCCAGGAATTGGAGGAGCTGGCATCAGAAGAGCAGGAGCTGGCTTGGAAAGAAGAAGAACTGAGCCAGGATGAGAAGGAGTTAGCTGAGGAAAAGGAAGGACTGGACCAGGAAGAGAAGACGCTGGCCTGGCAAGAGCAGAAACTGCTTAAGGAAGAGAAAGCACTGGCCCTGGAAGAAGAGCTGCTGATCCAGGAAGAGCGGAAACTGGCCAAGGACAAGGAGAAACTGCCCGAAGAAGAGGTAAGGCTTGCCCAGAAAAGGAAGAAGCTGATGGATAACAAGTTAAAACTAGCCCAGGAAAAAGAAAAATTGGTCCAGAAGAAGGAGAAACTCATAAAGAACAAGGATATCCTTGCCTGGAGGGGGAAGTCTCTGGCTCAGGAGAAGGAGAATCTGCTTTATGAGAGAGAGAAATTTACTCAGAAGAAAGAGAACTTGCTGAGGCTCAGAGAAAACCTCATGCACAACAGAAATAAATTAATTGATGTAAAGGGGAAAATGGACATGTACAAGAAGAAAGTGGTGCAGGTAGAGAAGAAGCTGATGGAAGAAAAGGAAAAAGTTTCCCAGAAGAAGGAGAAGGTGGCTGAGGCAGAGAAAAAGCTGGCCCAGTTAGAGGAAAGTCTCGCTGAGAAACAACACAGTCTAGCCCAGGACAAGATGAAATTAGCTGTGGAGAAGAGGACAATACTTCAACAGCTGAAACTCCTCAGAGGAGAGTGGGAGAGCACCCAGGAAGAAAAGGCACTGGACATGGAAATGAAGAAACTGGCCCAAGAGAAGGTGAAGCTGGCTGAGGGAAAGCAAACTCTCTCTGCAAGAGAGACCAAAGAAACCTTAAAAGAGGGGAAGTTGACTAACAATGAACTTGAACTAATCAAGAAGAAATTGTCTCTAGAGGAGAAGATGCTGGTATATGAAGATAGGATACTGGCCACAAAGCAAAGGGACATTGCCAAAGAAAAACTGGAGTATACCAGAGGCAGGAGGGTGTATGCCCAAGAAGAGAGGAAGCTAGCCAAAGTAATAAGGAAGTTAGCTAAAGAAAGCGAGGGCACTTCCAAGGCACAGTCACAAGTGAGTGGCAAAACCTCACAGGCACTTCAAAACCTTATCAAAAAAGAAAGAAAACTGACCCAGGAAGAAATAGAATTGACAAAGACAGAGAGGTCACTCTTTGCAAAGGAAAGGAGATTGGACAAAGAACAAAGTAAACTTGATGCCAAAGAGTGGGATTCTTCTGAGGAACTGCTGGAAATAACTGAAGACGAGAAGAAACTAGCTAAGAAGCAGAGAAAGCTGGCCAAAGAAATGAAAAGAATGATAAAGAAAGAGGAGGAAATAATCAAGGAAGAAGGCAAATTGGCCAGACAGCAGAGAGAAATCGTACAGGAAGTGGAGGGAGCAGTAACAGAGGAAGAAGAGGTAATGCCATTGCTTGAACAAAGGGCAAGAAAGAGAAAAGAGCTAAAGACAGTGGTTACAACAAAGGGAGAGCTTCCCAGTCAAGGGGAAAGAGAGAGCTTTGCCAAGGACATGGAAAGCCTATTAGATGAAGTAGAAGAGAGTTTGTCTGAGGAGGAGGAAGAGGAGGAGGAGGAAGAGGAGGAGGAGAAAGAGGAGGAAGAGGAGGAGGAGGAGGGGGAAGAGGAGGGAGGAGGAAGAGGAGGAGGAAGAGGAGGAGGGAGTGGTGGAAGAGGGGGGCACTAGAAAGAGATGATGGAAGAGGGGTGGTGGAGGAGAAGGTGGTGGAGGAGGAAGTGGATGTGGAAGAGGAGGAAAAGGAGGAGAAAGAGAAGAGGAGGAAGAAGGATGTGCAGAAACAGGAGGAGAGGAACAGGAGGAGGAGAAAGAAAAGGAGGAAGAGGAGGAGGGAGTGGTGGAGGAGGGGGCACTAGGGGAAGGGGTGATGAAGGAGGGGGTGGTGGAGGAGGGGGTAGTGGAGAAGGGGGTGGTGGAGGAGGGGGTAGTGGATAAAGAGGTGGTGGAGGAGGAGGTAGTGGATAAAGGGGTGATGGAGGAGGGGGTAGTGGAGGAGAGGGTGGTGGAAGAGGAAGTGGAGGTGGAAGAGGAAGGAAAGGTAAAAGAGAAGGAGAAGAAAAAGAGGGAGAAGGAGGTGGTACAGGAACAGAAGGAGGAGGAAGAGGAGGAGGAGGAGGAAGGGGAGGAGAAGGGAGTGTCAGAGGAAGAGAAGAAAATGTCAGAGGAGGAGGAGGAGGAAGGCATCAGTGAGGAAGAGTCAGAAAGTCTGAGTGAGAAAGACGAGGAGAAAAGCTCACTGCAAGAAGAGGCAGACAAGGAAAAAGAGATCTTAAAAAAAGAAAAATTACCTAAGCTTCAAGAACAAAGACAAGAAGACCAAAGAGGAAGAGAAGTTATCCCCTCTATTGGAAAAAGAATTCCTGATATCAAAGACAGTGCTATACAACTGAAGGTTCTGAAAGTCCCTTCCGAGAAACTGATCTCAATAGCTCCGGGCAGGAAAGAGAAGATACCAGTGCCAGTGTCCACAAAACAAGTATCCTGGGAAGAAAAGGCCAGAGCACTTGACACATCCAGGGCATTTCCAGAGTCAAGGATTTTGGATAAACAAGGAAAACTGTTGAAGAAATATAAGCCCGTACCTATCCAAGTTTTGGATACAGTTTTAGAGCCTCCAGAGCCAGACTTCAAGACCTCTTATTTATCTCACATAATGAGGAAGACCGTGGAGGCTCAGAAACCCCAGCGTAAACCACGGGTGCCCAAGTGGCAGTGGATTTTGCGGCATCACCCATCTCTGACGAGACAGACTGAGGTGCAATTACCTGTGCCCCAAACAGGTGCTGAGGTAAGACTCTCAGATGTAGAATGGATCCACCATGTCCTAGAACGGATGGAGGCAGGAGAACAGCTTTCTAGGGATAGTTTCCACAGATTGTGCCAGCTTCTCAAAGACCTCACCTCAAAAGGAAACCTAGACTGGATACATCTGGCCCAACTCAAAGCCATCGTGAACCGTCACAAGCAGGTCCTGGAGTCACAAAGCGCAAAACCCACTAAGGAGCCCGTGGGTCCAAAGTACCTGAAAGTTATCCCTCCTATAAAAGGAAAGGAAAAGGAAAGCTGGTTGAAACCTTTGGCTGTCCCCACATCAAAGCCCCCATTAGATATGCAAAGGATTCCAACCCCAAAGGGTATACATTGGCACCTTCTAGGAGAGCCTTACAGGAGCGCGCGGGCAGAGCAGATGTCCACTGCTCTCAGGGAGATGGAGATGCGACACCTTCATCCTGCCACAAGAGACATGTTCCCAGATGCTGAGGCCTCTGTAGAAAAACAAACCCTTGCACTGATGTTTCAAAAGGACTTCTGGGCTTTTAAGGATAGAGGCAGGTTTCCCAAATTGCCCAAGCTGGAAAAGAAGGAAGAGCCCGTCTCTAAGAAGGAAGAGCTGCCTCAGTGGGAGACATTTGTGGCGCTGTACTATGTTTTGCGGATGTTGCAGCAGCAATATGCAGATGATAGTGCCGCTTGGATGGAACAGTTCCACCAGCTCATGGACGTGTACCACCTTAAGTCGCCCCGAATCCAGAGGCTTCTGCAGGAGCTGTTACTGAGGAAGGAGCCCCAATCCCAAGAGATCAGCTACATGGAGGCCCTACGGGCCACAGACCTAGTTCCTGGGGAGCGGTTGTTTTACCGCCTGTTTTGTGGTGGCTCTCAGAACCCTAAAGGTCCCCCGGAGTTCCAGGAAGTGGTGCCCCTCCCAGGCCAGAATAATGTCTGTACCATGCTTCCCACAGGCATTGCTCACTACGGGGTCTTAGAACTCGCCTGGAAGAGCCTGCCTGGAGCTGATATCCACCTTACCAAGGAAATGCCCCACATCATTGCTCCTACCCCTTAATCTAGGACTGACGAGAGGTCAGGAGTTTTCATTCCCACCTGGAGAAAGGCCTTGTCACCATAATCGAGACCCTCACCCCTAGGGCTCGCACAGAGGTTGGGCCAGGCAAAAGCCCTTTCCCTACCCAGCTCCAGAAGCCAGCTTCCATATGCGGAATAAAGAGGAGACTCTCATTTGCACCAAGCCCTGTAATGTGTCTCCCTGTTCCTCAAATGTTGCTTCTTCAGAAAAGTAGCAAGGGATGCCAGATACATACTCCCGAGAGTGGGAAAAGATCCCAGAAGGCACCGGGGACTCACCCTCTGGAGGCCTTCAGGCAGAAGAGTCTGTCCGTGTCCTCTTCCTTCCTTGCCTCCCCCCGTCCTCCCCTAAAGACCACAGGAAGGAAAGCACCTGGCACAGAAATGAAGGAAGATCTGGCATTAATATAAGAGGCACTGACACAGTAGAAAGGAAATGGACTGTAGAATCAGAAGACGGCACAGTGTCTGGAGGTTTGCAGTGGAGGCAGACTCTGTCTCACTGTTCATAGCTCTGCATGCTGGTGACTGGGAGTCCCAAACTGCAAGTGTAGTGAGTGTTGAGGAGACCCTGAGAGTGTCTCATGATTCCTTCCCTCTAGCAATGAAGGAGATAGAAGTTAAAGGGAAGGGGTGATAAAGCAGAGGAAGTTGTCCCTGCCAGTAACTTTGATCCTTCCCTGATCTCCTCTCCCCACCATGGAAACTTCAGAGTTGCCTCTTCCCAGGTAAGCTGAACCTTCCATCAGCTTTTAGCGAGTAGCCCTTCTATGCCATTTGCCACCCCTCATCCCAACCTCTCCTATGTTATTCCACTCTCTCTACCCGAGTTTAGTTTTGTGGGAGAAGACAGGGATAAAGGGCAAGAGAACATTCTGAGAAGGCAAATTCACCTCGGAGGCCAAGGTCCACATGGAGAGTATAAGAGCTGTGGGTTGGGACAGGAAGCCCCCAAAAGGATGACTGACCAGGCAGCAGAATTATGAATGGTCCAGCTGGCTCTGCGTCCTTGACCTGAATCATTTCTCCTTCCTGATGTCTGTTTGTCTGTGTCAAAAAGAGGATAATATGTACAAATTGCAAACATCAGGCATGAAAGAGGCACGGACATCACTACAGACCCTGCAGGCATTTAAAGAATAAGGACTACGTACTACAAATAACTCCATGCCCATAATTTTGACAACCATAGATGAGATGGACAAATTCCTTGAAACTCCCAGAAAGGGAATAGCAATACCTATCCCCAGAAATACCTATTCCCAGAAAGGGAATAGCAATAACTCATTTTGCAGGATATCAGTGGGTCTTCTGGTCAAAAATAAACAAGATGCCATGACAAATCATACACACACACACACACACACACACACACACACACACACACTAGCTGTTGTATTCCTAGAGTCAGGAATTCTATGGTTGGCTCTTTAGGAAGCATCAAAATCTTGGTGCTGGCTGTGACATTCTAGATATCTTCTTGTCTTGTTTGTATATTCTCTTTATTATGAAAAACTGTCAATCACAAAAGTAGAACAGTTTTAAAACAAACCTCCAGATCCCCATCTCCTAGATTTAGCCACAAACCTCTTGCAAAAACTGCTTCATCTATTTTTTTCTTTGTATTTTAAAATAAATCCCAGGAGCACCTGGGTGGCTCAGTTAGTTAAGGGTCAGACTTTGGCTCAGGTCATGATCTCACAGTTCGTGAATTGGAGCCCTACATTGGGCTCTTTGTTGTCAGTGCAGAGCCTGCTTTGGATCCTCTGTCTTCCTCTCTCTCTCTGCCCTTCCCCGGCTTGCATTCTCTCCCTTTATCTTAAAAATAAATGAACATTAAAACATTTTTTAATAAAAATAAAAAAATAAAATAAATCCCAGACATCATGATATTTCAACCCTAAATACTTTAATACTCATCTCTAAAAAAATAAATTCTCTTACATAATGATTTCACATCCAACAAAATTAATAATTCCTAATGTCATCCGACACTGTATGTAAATTTCCATGGTGGTCTCCCCGGGGGTGGAAGAGGGGTACACTTTGAATCAGAATTCAAACAAAGTCTACATACTGCATTTGACTGTTACTTCCTATAACTCTTTTAATATTAAAATTTTATACTCCCCTCTCCCCAGTTTTCCACACTATTGATTTGTTGAAGACACTGAATCAGTTATCCTGTAGATTTCTCCATGTTTTTGGATTTTTCTGATAGAGCAGAGGTTTTAACCTGAGGTCTGGATATGCTCTAAGGGTCCACGACGTTCCTGAAATTAGAAAAAAAAGAATGTACTAGTACACCCCACTGACCACTGGGAAAAGTCTATAGCTTTCATCAGGTTCTTGAAGTTCCTAAAACAACCTCATTAAATCACCATTTAAGCAGAGAGCAGAGACACCTTGGCCTTAGCTCAAACATTGGCAGTAATCAGCTGAATGGTTGACAGCAAGGACCTTTCCTTCACTGGGCCCTAGATTTCTTATTTCTGAAGGGACAATTACACTTCAGGCCTCTCCAGGACTTTTTTTTTTAATGTTTTATTTATTTCTGAGAGAGAGAGAGAGGAGAGAGCAGGGGACGGTCAGAGAGAGAGGGAGACACAGAATCTGAAACAGGCTCCAGGCTCTGAGCTGGCTGTCAGCCAAATGAAACCACGAACTGTGGTTCTCAAAACCACAAACCGTGAGATCATGACCTGAGCCGAAGTCGGACGCTTAACCGACTGAGCCCCCCAGGCGCCCCTCTCTAGGACTTTTTATTTTATTTTATTTTATTTTATTTTATTTTTTTAAATTTATTTCTAGGAGAGAGAGAGAGACAGCGTGAGCAGGGGAGGGTCAGAGAGAGAGGGAGTCACAGACTGAAACAGGCTCCAGGCTCTGAGCTGGCAGTCAGCACAGAGCCCGACGCGGGGCTCGAACCCACGAGCCGCGAGATCATGACCTAAGCGAAAGTCGGACGCTTAACCGACTAAGCCACCCAGGCGCCCCTCTCTAGGACTTTTTAAAAGAGTTTCCAACCCCACATCCATCTCCCAGAATGTGAGCTCAGGATAGTATGAAAGACTTCCTCTACTGTGCACAGCTATCAACTGCTCTGAACCAGGAAACAGGTTAATAGGGAATTGAACGTGGGTAAGGCCTCAAAGGGAGGAGGACCTTACATTTCCTGGAAGAATACTACACATTCAGATTAGGGTGAGTGAATAAAGACACCATATTGAGATTGGGAATTGGACCCAGACATCACAAAGGAACTCCTAAATGGCTTGACCCTAGGCCTGAGGCACTCCAATGCTTAGAATGGGGAGACATAAAAGGGAGCTGTCAAAGAGACTGAGAGGGAGCAGCCAGGAGTGTGAGAGAAAAACCATTAAAGAGTGGTGTCCAGAACTCAAAAGAACACATTTCAAGAAGAAGGAGTGATAAACCGTGAAAGCGAGCGATGGGTCAAATAAAAGACCCAACTGGAGCTGGCAAACTAGATGCAATTGGTAACCTTGACAACTGTATTTTAGTGGAGTTGTGGGATAGACAGCCTGACTAGGGTAGGTTTAGTGAGGTGCCTGGATGACTCAGTTGGTTAAGCATCGAACTTTGGCTCAGGTCATGATCTCACGGCTCATGAGTTTGAGCCACGCATAGGGCTCTGTGCTGACAGCTCAGAGCCTGGAACCCGCTTTGGATTCTGTGTCTCCCTCTCTCTGTGCCCCTCCCTGGATCATGCTCTGTCTCTCTCAAAAATAAACTTAAAAATTTTTTAATAAAAATTTTAAAAAAGAGAGAATGGAATGAAAGCAATGAACTCTTTGGGGTTTTAGGTTTTGTTTTTATATTTTTCAGTCGTAAATTTCAAATTTATTTAAAAAATTAAAAATAATGCAATAAACCTGTATACCCTTATCACATTCAAGTATTGTTAACATTTTACGTCATTGAGGGGGCAAGATGGCGGAGAAGTAGGGAGTTCCATACATTACACTCGCCCCCATATCTCACGCGGAGAAGGCCTGAAGCCATAGGAACCCTTACAGAATCTAGGAGTTTGGGAGGAAAAGGAGACAGAGTCCACTGAGAAAACCTTCTAGTGTGAGTGCGAACTGGGGAAGATAAAATCAGGCCGGGACCAGAGACACAGAGGGATGGGGGCGACCCCCCTCTGCGGGGAGTTTAGAGGGGAAAGAGAGTGGCCAAAACTGCTCAAGACACTGTCCCTGTCGCTGGGTAACAGAAAAACCTCTGCTTGGGGCACAGAAGGACCCGTTTTTCTGCCCTCCAGCTGACCCTAGGCGGGACGCACTCATCCCAGGTGAACCCTGGGGAACTGCTCCCTGCGCGGCAGCTCGATCTGGAGGGGCCACGCGGTGGCTGAGCCTTTGTGTTTGTGGCTTGGGTGCATCCCTACAGGGGAGGCGAAGGGCTTAAAACTGGGAGATTTGCCATCCAGGTGACCCCCGGAAGAAACTGTTCCTCACTCTCCAACCCAACCTGGAGGAGATGGGAGCAGCGGCTTCTGGCTCAATCCTCAGGGGGAAGGCAAGAGGCTTGGGACTGCCCTGAGGGGATCGCCTGCGAGTTTGTGTTTCCAGCAATTTCAGTGGAAACGAGGCCTGGGATATAGAGCATGGCCCACCTTGGCTGTGCCCCCAGCACAGGGAGTTTACACACTCAAAAAAGTGAGTCGCAGAGCTTGGTTCAATAAGGGACTGGAGCGCTGCTACTCGTCTCCCCATAACTGCCAAGGCGGGACGCATTAGATCAAACCACTCCCATCACTGCCGGAGAGCTGCCCTCCTCTTTTTTTTTTTTTTTTTTTCCTGAGCCAGAGCAAGACCAATTCTGGTCACTGGCTTGCTTAAACGGTCACATTTAATCCATTCTGTAGATGTAAATTCTACACCTACCTACCTTTTTGTAAGGTTTTTTAGGTGAGTAAATGAGACTCCAAGGAAAAATGCTCCACAGAAGGAGTTTTATTGTATGCACCCTCGGGTGAGGTTCTGCGACTCAAGAAAGGGGAGTCAGGGAAGTCATGCCCGGGTTGGGTGGTGAGGGGTTTTATAGCCTGTTAGTGGGGGTAGGGGAAGTCCAGATAACAGGCGCGGTCTCTTGACTGGAAAGTCCCGGGTGGAAGGTTTAAGTTTCTGTTTCCCGCCGATGTCGTAATGGTCACCGATGTAGTGGCGGGAAGGTCAGCCATCTTAAGGAGTCCACCATTTTGTGGTGTCTCTGCCCTACCTCTCACCCATCCCAACACTTTTCATCTCTTTCTCTCTGGAGTAATCAGACTATATAGTTTCTCTGGATAACACCATCGTCATTTCTTTTGCCTCTTCAACCATATTCCACTCTTTCACTCTTTGAAAAAAGCTTCTTATTTCTTCTGCCGGCTCATTTCATTTCCAATTTCGCCTCATCCCCACCCTGTCATTTCTCTCTTTCTTTATGCTCTTCACCCAGCACTGCATACACCAGGCTATTTATTTGTAGCTGGGAAACTTGGTTATATGCTTTAAACTGTTCTTTGTCTATTGAGTTTCTTCTTTTTTCCTTTTCTTTTCTTCTTTTTTCTATTTTATGTATTTTTATTTTTTATTATTCGCCTTCCCTCCTCCTTCTTTTCTCTTTTTCATTTTCCCTTTCGGTTTGTGTGTTTGTTGGATTTGTCTGTGCATTTGTGTGCCTTTGTTCCCTGTGTGTTTGTCTGTCTATTATCTTCTCCAGGGCTATGTCAAGAAACAAACCAAAGTACACATGGTGGAGAGTCCCAAATACCACTACGAGTAGGAAAGTAAAATAACCAAGGTCTCAACAAGAGAGACCAAGAGATATCATTCAAAGAACACTTTCTGAATGGATAGGCCCTGGACAGTCAAAGAGCCTTCTTTGATGCAGCAGCACTCACAGGTGCAGAGAACATAACAAGCTTTTAAAACTAAAAAGAGATAGAAAGCTAACCAAAATGAAACGAAAGAGCTCTCTTCCAAAGAAATTCCAGGAAGAACTGACAGCTAAAGAACTGCTCAAAACAGATATAAGCAACATAACTGAACAAGAATTTAGAACAATAACCATAAAATTAATCACTAGGCTTGAAAAAAGCATGGAAGACATCAAAGAAACTATGGCTACAAATAACATGGAGCTTAAAAATAGTTACGATGAATTAAAAAATGCGATAAATGAGATACATAATAAACTGGAGGTGTCCAATGCATGGACTGAAGAGGCAGAAAGGAGAATAAGTGATTTAGAAGATACAATTATAGAAAAGGAAGAAACAGAAAAAAAGAGATAAACTGATCCAGGAACATGAAAGAAGAGTTCGAGAGCTCAGCAATACAATCAAACAGAACAATATTTGTATCATAGGAATCCCAGAAGAGGGAAAGCTCCTGAAGGAGTCCTGGAACAAATTATAGCAGAGAACTTCCCCAACCTGGGGAGGGTAGTAGACGTTGAAATTCAAGAGGCACAGAGAACTCCCCTCAGACGTAATTTGAATCAATCTTCTGCATGACATATCATGGTGAAAATGGCAAAATATAAGGACAAAGAGAATTTTGAAAGCAGCTAGGGAGAAAAGGGCCCTAACATACAAAGGGAAATCTATCAGAGTGGTGACAGACCTATCTACTGAAACTTGGCAGGCCAGAAAGGAATGGCAGATCTTCAATGTGATGAACAGAAAAAATATGCAGCCAAGAATCCTCTATCCAGCAAGACTATCATTCAAATAGAAAGAGAGATAAAAGTCTTTTCAAATAAACAGAAATTGAAAGAATTTACCACCACAACACCAGCTCTACAAGAAACCCTGAGGGGGACTCTCTGAGGGAAATGTTGCAAGGAACGCAAGATGCTAGAGACACACCACAAGCATGAATCCCACAAATGACACAATGACTCTAAACGCATTATTTCCATAATAACACTGAATGTAAATGGACTAAATGCCCCAATCAAAAGACATAGGGTAGCAGAATGGATAAAAAAAAAAAATCCATCTATTTGCTGTCTACAAGAAACTCATTTTAGACAGGAGGACACCCTCAGATTGAAAGTAAGGGGATGGAGAAATATCTATCATGCTACAGGAAGTAAAAAAAAAAAGCTGGAGTAGCTATACTTATATCAGAAAACTGGACTTTAAAGTAAAGACAGTAACAAGGGATGAAGAAGGGCATTATATAATAATTAAAGGGTCTATCCATCAGGAAGAGCTAACAATTATAAATGTCTATGCACCAAATATGGGAGCACCTAAATACATAAAACAATCACAAACAGAAACAGTCTTATCGATAAGAACATGCTAATAGCAGGGGACTTTAATACTCCACTTACAGCAATGGACAGATCAACTAGACAGAAAATCAATAAAGACACAATGGACTTAAGTGACACATTGGACCAGATGGATTTGACAGATATATTTAGAACTCTACATCCTGAGGCTATGGAATTCACATTCTTCTCAAGTGTACATGGCACATTCTCTAAGATAGATCACATACTGGGACATAAAGCAGCCCTCAATAAATATAAAAGAATTGAGATCATACCATGCACACTTTCAGATCACAATGCTATGAAACTTGAAATCAATCACAGGAAGAAGTCTGGAAAACCCCCTAAAACATGGAGGCTAAAGAACACCCTACTAAAGAATGAATGGGCCAATCAGGCAATTAGAGAAGAAATTAAAAAATATATGGAAACAAATGAAAATGAGAATACAACAATCCAAACCCTATGGGATGTGGCGAAAGCAGTCCTAAGAGGAAAGTCCATTGCACTCCAGGCCTATTTCAAGAAATTAGAAAAAGCGCAAGTACAAAATCTAACAGCACACCTAAAGCAACTAGAGGGAGAGCAACAAGTGCACCCCAAACCCAGTAGAAGAAGAGAAATAATAAAAATCAGGGCAGAAATAAACAATATAGAAACCAAAGAAACAGTTGAACAGATCAATGAAACCAAGAGTTGGTTTTTTTTAAAAATAAACAAAATTGACAAACCTCTAGCCAGGCTTTTCAAAAAGAAAAGAGAGAGCACTCAAAGAGACAAAATCATGAATGAAAACGGACTGATTTTCATTCCAACCCCTCAGAAATACGAGCAATTATCAGGGCATACTATGAAAAACTATATGCCAACAAACTGGACAACTTAGAAGAAATGGACAAATTCCTAAACACACACTCACTACCAAAATTCACATGGGAAGAGATAGAAAACCTGAACGGACCCATAACAAGTGAGGAAATCAAATCAGTTATCAAAAATTTCCCAACAGATAAGAGCCCTGGGCCAGATGGCTTCCCTGGGGAATCCTACCAGACATTTAAAACAAAATTAATACCCATTCTTCTCAAGCTATTCCAAAAAATAGAAATCGAAGGAAAACTTCCAGACTCATTTTATATAGCCAGCATCACTCTGATTCCCAAGCCAGACAGAGACCCAGCAAAAAAGGGGAACTACAGGCCAATATCCTTGATGAATACAGAAGCAAAAATCCTCAACAAGATACTTGCAAATCGAATTCAACAGCACATGAATAAAATTATTCACCAAGATCAAGTGGGATTCATTCCTGGGTTACAGGGCTGGTTCAATATTCGCAAATCAATCAATGTGATATATCACATCAAGAAAAGAAAAGATAAAAACCATATGATCCTGTTGATAAATGCAGAAATAGCATTTGACAAAATACAGCATCCCTTCTTAATAAAGACCCTCGAGAAAGTTGGGAGAGAAGGAACTTATTTAAACATCATAAAAGCCATCTATGAGAAGCCCTCAGCTAACATCATCCTCAATGGGGAGAAACGGAGAGCTTTCCCCCTGAGATCAGGAACACGACAGGGATGTCCACTCTCACCACTGTTGTTTAACATAGTGCTGGAAGTCCTAGCATCAGCCATCAGACAACAAAAGGAAATAAAAGGCATCAGAATTGGCAAAGAAGAAGTCAAACTTTCACTTTTTGCAGACGACATGATACCCTACATAGAAAACCTGGCAGACTCCACCAGAAGCCTACTAGAACTGATCCAAGAATTCAGCAAAGTTGTAGGATACAAAATCAATGTACAGAAATCGGTTGCATTTTTATACACCAACAATGAAGCAACAGAAAGAGAAATCAAGAAACTGATCCCATTCACAATTGCACAAAAAACCATAAAATACCTAGGAATAAACATAATCAAGGATATAAGAGATTTGTATGATGAAAACTATAGAAAACTTATGAAGGAAATTGAAGAAGACACAAAGAAATGGAAAAACATTCCATGCTCATGGACTGGAAGAATATAGTTAAGATGTCATTACTACCCAAAGCAATATACACATTCAATACAACCACAATCAAAATTTCACCAGCATACTTCTCAAAACTAGAATAAACTATCCTAAAATTTGTATGGAACCACAAAAGACCCCGAATAGCCAAAGTAATATTGAAGAAGAAAACCAAAACGGGAGGCATCACCATCTCAGACTTTAGCCTCTACTAGAAAGTTGTCATCATCAAGACAGTATGGTATTGACACAAAAACAGACACATAGACCAATGAAATAGAATTGAGAACTCAGAATTCGACCCAAAAGTATACAGCCAACTAATCTTTGACAAAGCGGGAAAGAGTATCCAATGGAAAAAAGACAGCCTCTTTAACAGATGGTGTTGGGAGAACTGGACAGCAACACGCAGAAGAATGAAACTAGATTATTTTCTCACACCATGCACAAAAATAAACTCAAATGGATAAAGGACCTGAACGTGAGACAGGAAACCATCAAAACCCTAGAGGAGAAAGCAGGAAACAACCTCCTAGACCTCCACCACAGCCGTTTTTTACTTGACACATCCCCAAAAGCAAAAGAATCAAGAACAAAAATAAACTTATTGGGACCTCATCAAGATTAAAAGCTTTTGCACAGCAAAGAAAACAATCCATAAAACTAATAGGCAAATGATGGAATGGGAAAAGATAGTTGCAAATGACATATCAGATAAAGGGTTAATATCCAAACTCTATAAGGAACTCACCAAACTCCACACCCAAAAAACAAACAATCCAGTGAAGAAATGGGCAGAAGATATGAACAGACACTTCTCCAAAAAGGACATCCAGATGGCCAACAGATACATGAAACGATGCTCAGCATCCCTCCTCATCAGGGAAATACAAATCAAAACCACACTGAGATACCACCTCATGCCAGTCAGAGTGGCTAAATGAAAATCAGGGCGCCTGGGTGGCTTAGTTGGTTAAGCATCCGACTTTCGCTTGGGTCATGATCTCGCGGTTCGTGGGTTCGAGCCCCGCGTCGGCTCTGTGCTGACTGCCAGCTCAGAGCCTGGAGCCTGTTTTAGTCTGTGACTCCCTCTCTCTCTGACCCTCCCCTGCTCACGCTGTCTCTCTCTCTGTCTCCTAGAAATAAATAAAACATTTAAAAAATAAAATAAAATAAAATGAGCAAATCAGAGGACTCTAGATGCTGGTGAGGATGTGGAGAAACGGGCACCCTCCTACACTGTTGGTGGGAATGTAAACTGGGTTCCAGAGGGTACAGCCCCTCTGGAAAACAGTGTGGAGTTTCCTCAGGAAACTAACAATAGAACTCCCCTAGGACCCAGCAATAGCACTGCTAGGAATTTACCCAAGGGATACAGAAATGCTGAGGCATAGGAGCACATGTACCCCAATGTTCACAGCAGCACTCTCCACAATAGATAAAACATGGAAAGAGCCTACATGTCCATCCACGGATGAATGGATCAAGAAGATGTGGTTTATCTATACCATGGAATACTCCATGGCAATGAGAAACAATGAAATCTGGCCATGTGTAGCAACATGGATGGACCTTGAGGGTGTTATGCTGAGCGAAATAAGTCAGGCAGAGAGGGACAAATATCATATGTTTGCACGTACAGGAGGATTAGGAGGAACCTAACGGAGGACTGTGGGGGAGATGAAGGGGGCAAATAGTGGGGGAGAGGGAGAGAGGCAAACCATGAGAGACTCTTGAATGCTGAGAACAAACTGAAGACTGATGGGTGTAGGAGGCGAGGGGGTGATGGACATGGAGGAGGGCACCTGTGGGGATGAGCAGTAGGTGTTATATGGAAACCAACTTGACAATAAACTATTTGTAAAGAAAAATTTTTTAGTGTTTTTTATTTATTTCTGAGAGAGACAGACAGAGTGAGCAGGGGAGGGTCAGAGAGAGAGGGAGACACAGAATTTGAAACAGGCTCCAGGCCCTGAGCTAGCTGTCAGCACAGAGCCCGACGCGGGGCTCAAACCCATGAACCGTGAGATCATGACCTGAGCCGAAGTTGGACGCTTAACCGACTGAGCCACTCAGGCACCCCTAAAACTGGATTTTAAAGTCACAGATGGTGGGGCTCCTGGGTGGCTTGGTCCACCTCAGTTCACGTCATGATCTCACAGTTCGTGAGTTCAAGCTCTGCATCAGTCTTCGTACTGACAGCTCAGAGCTCAGAGCCTGGAGCCTGCTTCAGAGTATGTGTCTCCTTCTCTCTCTGCCCCTCCCCCACTCATGCTTTGTCTCTGTGTCTTTCAAAAATAAATAAATGTTAAAAATGAATAAAGAAATGACAAGAAAATGCACCGATGAGTCAAGGAGAAGTTTCAGGAGCCTGACAAAGCAAAAAATCTTTGAGAGCTCCCAACTAATACATTCACTTTCTTGAGAGAAGTAAAAAGTAATTTGCTGGGAGTGTGCAGGGAGTGAGAAAATACTTGAGTTTGTAAGCCACCAACCTCCAAGGATGTCCAATATTCTCCAGAAGTGCTTAATTGAAGCATGGTTGCAAAGGCAGTAAATGTGGTCAAATCAAACAAAGACGTTTCCTTTATAGGGATGACTGACAGGAACTTTAATGGGGAAACTGGCAAGTAAGGAGGTGAGTAGATACCACAACCAGTTTCATCTGACAAGAAATATTTCTGTTTTCAGCTGACAGCCGATTCACAGGGAGAGCTGTTAAGGGAGGATGTTCTGCATGTTAGTGCTTGCTCAGAAATGAGGTCAAGTTAAATGTCAGGGGCCGTTAGGGAGAAGAGAAGCCTTGTTTAAGTTTGGTCAAGCCAAGGCAGAGGGTAAAAAAATTGGGCAATTGTGAACACTTGGTCAATGTGCAGAGCTGGGCTGATCTACAGTGCAAGGTTTTGCTGAGTGGGAGGAAAAAGAGGCAATGAGGATTAACTTTACTGGCAGAGGCGTGGATAAGTCAAATGCTCATGGTATCTAGGATGGACAGAGAAAGAAATGAAGCCAAGAGGAGGCTGATGAATAGGGAGAAGGGTCAACAATTGGAGACCTTGATGTGGTTGAAAAATAGGTATGTAGTAATAATGGAGAGAGTAAACATAGGAGGCACTATTCTTCTGGCTTAATCATCCCAGGGCTAGTTGCCAGGCAACGAGGGACCACCACTTATGTCCAAAATCTAATGGGAATATTTAAAGTAGCTAATCTTAAAGTGTTCATCCTGCCCTGCCCTGCCCTGCCTCTTCCTCAGAAACTCCAACAAAGAGTTTGGCCTAAGCCTCCCCTGAGTCCTGTATTCCAACTCCTAGCCACCGTGATGTGTTTCTCATGTGGCCCTGTGTGGTGTGCCATGCCTGCCATCTCTAGGACCTGTGAGTATAATAAACTGGTTTTCTGAGCCTCTCCTCTGTTTCCTCTGATGGCTGCACCTGACTAACCATCTTACAGAAGAATACAAAACACAGAGAAACAAAATAGTCACAATTCCCTGTGGTCTCTTGGGATCTGACCACATGTTTAAGTCAGCTATTGGGGGATTTGGAAACTAAAAACTGTAAAGAGGTGTCTGGGTAGCTCAGCTGGTTAAACATTTGACTCTTGATTTCAGCTCAGGTCATGATCTCGAGGTTATTGAGTTTAAGCCCAGCATCGGGCTCAGTGCTGACAGCATGGAGATTGTTTGGGATTCTCTCTCTCTCTGCCCCTCCCCTGCTCTCTCCCTCTGTCTCTCTCTCTCTCTCAAAATAAATAAATAAACTTAAAAATAATTTTTAAAGTAAAGATAAAGATACCAGCATGTGTCTGATATCCTCTCTGGTCTTCAGTAAAATGCAGTTGGAAAGAAATAGACTTTAGTCCAGTAGGAACATTGGAAAGCGGTATGGGGTCTAGAATTAAGACTGCTTGGATCCAAATTTTAGATTTGCCACTGAAGTCAAGTTTATGCATCTGTAAAATGGGTATTTAAAAAAAATTTTTTAAGTTTATTTATTTTGAGAAAGAGAGCATGCCAGTGAGGAAGGGGTCTAGAGAGAAGCCCAAGCAGGCTCTGTGCTGTCAGTGTAGAGCTCAATGTGGGGCTTGAACTCGCACACCGTGAGATTATGACCTGAGCTGAAATGAAGAGTCAGATGCGTAACTGATTGAGCCACCATCCAGGTGCCCCAAAAAGGGTGTATTACTAACACCTACCTGTATTAGTTAGGGAATGGAAGCGGAGAGGCAAATGAGGAGGTTACTACAATAATTCATGGGAAAGAGGACAGCTGGTTTGAACCATGGAGAAAGCAGCAATAGAGGTGAGGAGTATTAGAAGATCTGGACGCAGCTACTGTAACATAAAACACTAACATTTCAATGTTTGAATGAAATTAAAGCTTCTTTTTCTTTTGCATTCATGGCAGAAATCTCTGGTCATCCACAGTCCATCCATCTATCAGGGACCCTGATTTCTTCCATCTTGTGGTTCTACCATTTACTAGGACCTTGAGAGTCCTCTGCATACAGGAAAGAGGAGGGGAAGAAAGCAAATCTGTTGGCCCCAAAGCAACACTTACCATTTCTGTTTATATCCCATTGGCAGGAATGGTTAATGGTCTCACTGAAATCCAAGTGGCTGAGCAGTCTTGGCTGGCAGTCCCTTCCTCACCTCAGTTCTCTCCTATGGGAGGAGAAACATGCATTTTGATGGACAGTGAGTCATCTTATGAGGATTAAATGAGATAAATATATGCTTAAAAAATCTAGACATTTTCTAGATTCTCCCTAAGGGTTTGAAGGTGACACCCTGATCAGAGAAGTTTCCTAGTGCAATAGCACCAAATGAGGATTATCAGTACTGGCTATTTGGGGCTGTTAGCTCCCCACTCTGGGTCTCTTTCTCCTTTCCTCAAACTCGCCAGAACTGCCAACAACATTCCCTAGTTTTCAGCCCTTTCTCGGTACATGTTACTAGATAGGCAGGTTGACTGCCCCGAGAACATGAGCTCACAGGCCAAAGTAGCCGCATACCTGGGGAACATAAATTCCTTAAAAGAGAGACAACATGATGGAAAAACACACCATCTGGGGCAGAACTATATGAACACAGAATTTTAAAGAATCAAGATAAATATTCTTAAGCAAATCAGGGAAGAGATCTGCAATATAAAACAGAATAATATAAATTGAGGTAGTGCCTTGCCATTCCCCTCTGGTTTGCACTCTCCCCACATCCCTTCCACCCACTGATCCTTCCAATTCTCATCATTCCTGACCTACGGGCAAAGGCAGTGGTTCCTCTGGCCGTGCAGGAGTTCTGGAAGTTAGGTCTGCAAATGCGGGAGTTTTCTTTGCTTGTTTCTTAAGAGCTCACAATAGGACTTCAACAAACAGCCAGATTTGGAAACCACTGGACCTTCCACACATTCTATTTTTTACCAGTTGTAGTAGCCTACTCCATCAGCTTCTGAATATCCTACACCCACTGCCACTTGGTGGCAGTTTTAGGTATTAAAAATTAGTAATAACTGGGGCGCCTGGGTGGCTTAGCCGGTTAAGCGTCCGACTTTCACTTAGGTCATGATCTCGCGGTTCGTGGGTTCGGGCCCCGCGTCGGGCTCTGTGCTGACTGCTCTGCTCAGAGCCTGGAGCCTGTTTCAGTCTGTGACTCCCTCTCTCTCTGACCCTCCCCTGCTCACGCTGTCTCTCTCTCTCTGTCTCTCCTAGAAATAAATTTTAAAAAAATGTAATAACTGAAATAAACAAAATAGATGAGATGGTAGGATAGATACAGCACAGGAATTAGGGAGTTAAAAGATCAGCTTGAGAAGTTCTCCCAGAAAACAACCAGAAATGTATAAAGAAAAATAAAATAAAATAAAAGCCATGAGACATAGAGGACAGAGGTAAAAGTGTCTATGGCCAGACCATAAGAGTTTCAGGAGAGAAAATAAAAATAGCAACAAATACTTGAAGAGAGGATTATGATAATTTCCAAGAACTAAAAAATTTTTTTAAATCCTAGTTGAAAAAGATTATAGAGTGCAAAATAGAATAAAAACACAAATCTGGACATAAGAAAATCAAAGCAAGCTTCACCAAGATCAGATTATCTACAAAGGAACAGGCTCAGGTTAACATCAACTTTCTTTGTAGTAACCCTTGGATGCAAGAAGACTGTGGAGTAAAATATTGAAGAGAAAAAAATTATACCCAAGTTTATAGCCAAATTGGCAATCAATGAAGCCTTTATAAAAAAAAAAAAATTAACTTCAGGGGCTGCCTGGGTGGCTCAGTTGGTTGAGTATCTGACTCTTGATTTCCGCTCAGGTCATGATCCCAGGGTCGTGGGATCAAGCTCCACATCGGGCTCTGTGCTGAGTATGGAGCCTGCCTGAGATTTTTTTTTCTCTCTCCCTCTGTCCCTTTCCCCAACTTGTGCATTGTTCTCTTTCTCTCAAATAAAAATATAATAATAGTAACTTCAGGCTGACAAGGCTTCACAAGTTGTCACAGAAAGTCTCACTTTGAAAATGGTTTTGAAAGAAGGATTAAAAATAAGAAAATAATGGGGCGCCTGGGTGGCTCAGTTGGTTAAGCGTCTGACTTCGGTCCAGGTCATGATCTCACAGTTCATGGGTTCGAGCCCCACGTCGGGCTCTGTGCTGACACTAGCTCAGAGCCTGGAGCCTGTTTCAGAGTCTGTATCTCTCTCTTTCTCTGACCCTCCCCTGCTCACGCTGTCTGTCTTTCTCAGAAATAAATAAAACATTAAAAAAATAATAATCTTGGAGAAGCTATAAGAGAAATGGGAAGAAAGGGGTCACCAAATACGTTGATATTTGGTTGTTGTTTCTTATTGTTGCATTAAAAGGCTAGGTAAAATAAAATAAAGAGAACATCCACTGGACAATATCAACATGGATGGAGGGGAAAAGGATGGGAGAAGCCCAAAGGGACATGAGCACATGCTAAAGTACTTGTCTTGTTAGAGAAACAATGTTGTTAATGGATTGCCTCTCAACTTCAAATTTACCCTTCAATATATGCTGTCCTATGGATAGAATTCCTTTATGCATCTCTCCTTTGCAGTGAGCATAACATTAAGCTTTCTCAGTGGAGGTCTCTGGAAGGACACTAAAGGGGGCTCTCTTGCTATTACCAGCTACTGTATAATGTGTCAGTAATACAGAAGTGAAGACATCCAAAAGAGCTCTGCCACTGCCAGCCACAAAGAACATGCGGTCTCTTGGTGACCTTGCAGCTTTGACCTGGTCTTCCTTCACTAATGGGGAAACAAGTGCTCCAACCTGTGGATCACATTCTGTGCTGTTGGCCTGCAGCCTGGAGGGTTCCCAGCAAGCTTCTGGTTCCTCTGCACACCCATGCCAATGGTTGCTGATCATCTGTGGACAGTATACTCCAGAGGGTTGGTTTCTACCTGCCCAGATATTGCAGACTAGCTCCGTCCTGGGAAAACCAGCAATTTTTTTTTTTTTTTTTTGCTACTCAGTGAGCTGAGCTATATACTTTTTCCAATAAGGTCTGAAGCCCAGCCTAGGAGAGAGTTTGTCTTCGTTTGGGTACTCTCTCTTAGCTCTAGGGTACTGTATAGATTTTCATTATATCTTATAATAGCTTTTGGGCCATTTTAAGGACTTTGGCTTTTACCCTGCATGAGATGGAAGCCATAGGTGGGTTCTGAGCAGAGAATTGATACAATCTAACTTACACTTAAAATAAAAACACTCTAGGGGTACCTGGGTGGTTCAGTGTGTTAAGCATCCAACTTTGGCTCCGGTCATGATCTCACGGTTCCTGAGTTTGAGGCCCATATCAAGCTCCCATATGGAGTCTGCTTTGGATTTTGTGTCTCCCTCTCTCTCTGCCCCAACCCCCACTTACGCACTCTCTCTCAAATGGATAAATGCTAAAAAAAAATTTAAATAAATTTAAAAAACCACTCTGATGGAGAATAAATTGTGGTAATGGAGTCAGAGGATAGGGGCAGGAAGGCAAGCAGGGATCTAGAGGATAGTGAGTTTGAACCAGGGAGAAATCATAGAAGTGAGAAATATTGAGCAGATCTGGATCTGTTTAGGTGTAAAGCCATCAGGATTTGCTGACAGATTGGATATAAATGAGAGAGAGAGAGGAGTCAAGGATGACTCCAAGGTTTTTGGCTTGACCAGGTGGAAAGCTGGAGGCATCATCAAGTTAGTTGGGAGTTGATACTGGCAGGAAGATTAGAAATTCATGAGTTCAGTTTCCAACAAATTGAGATTAAGATGCCTATCAGACACTGAAGTGAAGACATCTAGTAGGCAGCTGGATATAGGAGTCTGGAATTCAGGAAACCGGTTCAGACTGGAATTGTAAATTTGACATTCACTGGTATAGGGATGATACTTGAAGTCACAAGACTGGATAAGATGACCAAGGAAGTGAGTGTGAATAAGGAAGAGGACCAAGGACAGTAGCCTGAAGAGCTATGAAACAGACAAGGCGGGACTGACTACTGGAAAAACTGCTTGGTTTTTGTACCAAGAGCGTAGGAGATCATAAAAACTAAGAAAGCCTATCAAGGAAGTAGTGAAGATGGGTTCTGTCAAGTGTTGCTAAGAAGTCAAGTAGAGTAAGAATTGAAAGTCAATCATTAGATTTATCAAAATGAAGATCATTGGTAACTGATCAGAGCAGTTTTCGTTGAGTGATGGGTGCAAAAAGTCTGATTAGAGTGGATTCAAGAGAGAACGAGAGAAAAGAAATTGGAAGCATCAAATATCGATAATATATTCCAGGAATTTTTCTAGAAATGAAGCAGTTGAAGGCAAAGTTGAAACTCCCATAACTTGGAAGGATCGTACTGGCAACTGCAGCTTGCCAGACACGACAGCACCCTGGAAAATCTAGTCTGCAGCCCTCGTGTGCCCTGAAGAGACGGAGAAAGGCATGGCTTCGGGAGCATCGCACCAGGGACGCTGGGGAATGTAGTCCCGCCTCCGCGGCCCAAATCGGGAGTGGAAGCCACTGGCCGCTCTGAGTGCAGCTCTGGGCCCCTCCCCGGGGGAACGAAGTCGCCCGCCTCAGGGGAGAGGCCGCACTACCCCGGCCTGGCCACTCTTACACGCTGTTCTCTAAGTCCCTCACCTCGGAACTGGAGCCTCGAGACCCGTTTCGAAAACAGGCAGAGCGCGTGCGCGACCAAGGCGAGCGGCTGTGGAGCTCCACGAAGTAGGCGGAGGGAGCTGCGCGCGCTCCCGAGGTAGGAAGCGGGGTCCCGCGCGGAGCCGTCCGAGATGGCGCCCGCGCTCGCCAGCGCACGCGCGTGCGCATCTGAATCCCGCGCGCGTCCTAGCTCCACCCGCGTGCCCCGCACGCACGCACGCGTATCAGATGAGTCGCGCGTGCTTTCCCGCCAAAATTTGGTAGTGGCGTTTACCAGCCCAAGCAAGGCGGAGGTGGGGCCAGCGCGGAGGCCTGTGCGGCAGGGAGCGATTGCTTCCGCTCAGGCAGCGTGACCGCTCCGGACCAACCCGCGCAGACATCGGTTTCCTCGAGGCATCTACACCGAAGGCAAAGGAGAAGGAGGGAGGCGGGGCAGCCCAGGTGATATCTTTCAGGTTTGCCTTTCAGTGGCCACCCTGCCCACCTAGCTGCCAATGGGAGAGGCCAGAGAAACATTCAGGTACTGACTGCTCTGTTGCTTTTTATTCATAGGTGTTGCTTTGCGGCTTCTCTGGGCGTGATGTGGCTCCCGGCGCCCCTTGTACAGGGCGCAGGGGGACGGACCCTTTATCAGCACACAGAGCCAGCTGCGCACGCAGGCCGCTGATGCAGGGCTTCTGTCATAAAGGCCAGAGCCTCGCGCGTACATGCCCGCATGTCCGGTGACTGGCATCGCAGCCAAGGGCCTGCCTGGAGTGTGACTGTCTGGCCCTGCCACAACCTAGCCGTGTGGCTGCAGATGGGTATAGAAATACTTTTAAGGGGGGCTGCTACATTCGGCGCATAAAAATGAAGGTCCTCTAGTTTGAATTTCAGTTGGAACACTGATGTTTTAAAGCATAAGTATGTCCCAAATATTGTTTACCTGAAATTCAAGTTTAACTGGGAATCAAATTCAAATTTAACTATTTTATTTGACAGCCCTGGGTTAAGGCATTATGGGAGAGGATGCCGCAACAGTCCCTTCCGAGCAGTTCCTGGCTGGTGTAAACAGGTCAAGCTCCTCCCACTGCACCCTCCCCCACTCCCAACACAGTACTGTGTCTAGTCATCTGATGTAATAAGTGAAATGGCTAGCGCACAGCCACTCCTTCATCCCAATGCACTGGAGTGACCCCACTCCACACTAACGAAGGGCCAGATAACCCCTGAGTCCTGGCACTTAGCCATTCATGTGTGGATTTTCAGGTTCTTAGTAATGTTAGTGCTGTATCACTGGACGTGGGTGTGCAGGGGGTGGGTATTGAGGGAGTCTGAACCATTATGATGTTGGAGCCAGTGACACTCTTACCATGGAAAACTGTGATGAGAGTCTGTCTCTTCTAGAATAGGGGCATGTTACCTTCTGTGGAAGATAAAGGTGTGTGAGCTAGGAGGGAATGAAGAGGGAATCAGGAAGCCTGTGTGATTTTGTATGATGTTAGTCATAGGTTTTTCAACTTGGAGGATGCATAATGAGTGACAGTGGTCCCACTGAGCTCATTAGGATATGTCGCTGTGGGTGAGATAAGACTTTGTTCAGTCTGAGAAGTCAGCACAAGAAAACATCAAAGTGGCAGAATCTAGGATTGTAAAGGTAAGTTTATTTGTGAAGTTTCTCTTTTTTGTCTGTCCTACCTCAGACTCAGCATGGCCCCTTCGCTTCTCACAGTAATAGCACCCTGAAGTTCTGTTGCACTTTTTCATTATAAAACTTTTTGGATTTCATTTTTTCACTTTATTTTTTAAAGGCATGGCCTGGCGTATCTGGGTTGCTCAGTTGTTTGAGCATCTGACTTCAGCTCAGGTCATGGTCTCACAGTTCGTGGGTTCGAGCCCCACCTGGGGCTCTGTGCTGACAGCTCAGAGCCTGGAGCCTGTTTTAGATTCTGTGCCTCCGTCTCCCTCTGCCCCTCCCCAGCGCACACTTTGTTTCTTTCTCAAAAATAAACATCAAAAAAAAATTTAGAGGCAGTGGGGCACCTGAATGGCTCAGCTGCTTAAGCCACCAACTTCCGCTCAGGTCATGATCTCAGGGTTCCTGAGTTTGAGCCCCACACTGGGTTCTGTGCTGACAGCTCAGAGCCTGGAGCTGCTTCAGATTCTGTGTCTCCCTCTCTCTCTGCCCATGTCCCCCTTGAGCTCTGTTTGTTCTGTCTGTCTGTCTCTCTCTCAAAAATAAACATTTAAAAAAAAAAAATGAAAGGCTTTAGTAGAGGGGCGCCTGGGTGGCTCAGTCGGTTAAGCCACCAACCTTGGCTTAGGTCATAATCTCGGTTGGTGAATTCAAGCCCCACTTTGGGCTCTGTGCTGACAGCTCGGAGCCTGGAGCCTGCTTCAGATCCTGTATGTCCCTCTCTCTCTCCTTTCCCCTGCTCTTGTTCTCTCTCTCTCAAAAATGAATAAACATTAAAAAATTTTTAATTAAAAATAAAATAAATAAAGACTGTAGTAGGAAAAAAGAGAAGAGCATTTCTTTCTGAGGCCAAGACGGGTTAAAGTGAAATGCCTCTCACTCCAAACTTGGTGGAAAGGAGTGTTAGCTCAGGTTTTGGACAGAATTGTCAGGCATTTTCTATTTTCCCGGAACTCCTAGTCTTAAATTACCAGAGGAAGTTTTAGAGAGTCTTTGAGCTTGTGCTTTTTAACCCTCCTCTCTTGTCACATTAGCTTGGTGTAGCAGCATGTTCTCTCTTTTCTGTATTTTCACTCTCTCTCCTTCATGGTTTCTTCCTCCTGACATTTAAACATGTTTAACTATCTCATTTAAAAAAATCTTCCCTCCAGGGGCCAGTCTTTTGGTGTTCCCATGCATGCCCTTGAGAATTGTCTAGAGGATTCTGGAGGGTTTAAGCTTTACTCGTGGTGGAAATTGAAGTGAGGTAGTTAACTGTTGCTAGATGGAAGAAAAATGCTTGGAAATTGTTCAGCTAGAGATTGGAGTCCCCAGTGTGGTCCTCCCAAGCACTCTGGGGCCAGCTTGGGAGCTGTTTGCCCTGGTCCTCAGCAAGATAAGCACAGAAATTCAGAATAAGCATTTAGGAACTTGTATAGCAATTTGACAGGATAAGTTTTTATCTGTTGAACTTAATGAAAAATCTGGAGTTAAAAAAAAAAAACCTTTCCCACATACTTTTCTACCTTCCCCCTCTCTCTTGCTTTCTCCTCTTTCCCTTCTCTTCCGTTCAACCTGGAGCTTTTGTAGGGCTTTTACTTTTTCACCCACTCCTCAGCTCCTTCCTGGCTGACTTCAGGAATAACTGCTCTGCTGATATTGTTCCCATTAAGGACACTGGTACCGTTTGCCAGGTCCACTCATCTTACTTGACCTGTTACAGATGATCTACCTTCATGAGAGTCTCCTCCTCAGGTTTCTGGAAGAACATCATATCTCTTTATAGTTGTTCTTCTAGTGTGTGGCCCCTTAATTATCTGCTTATCAAGTCTCCTTCTCATGAGGCATAGCCCCCTGTGGGCAAGCTGCTCCAGATCCCCAGCTTCAGCTGTCCCTATAGATTGATAATTTCATGTATTTGTTTCCAACCCAGACCTTTTCCCTGATGTCCAGACCCAGGTATTTTAGTTGTCTTCCTTCAGATATTCTATAACCACCTTAACAAATCCAAAATCAAACTGATCTTTGTTCCTCCATATCCACTCCTACTCTTCTTTAGTTCATTTGAATATATCAAATTTCATTCAAACCGTAGTCCAGAAACCCAGGAACCATTCTAGATTTCTCTTTTCCTGAGAAATAATAATCTGCATACCCAAATAATCTGCAATATCCATAAATCCTACCACCCAAATATTTTTTATCCTAAACATATTATATTGTTCTTGTCATCTGCTTTTCCTTTCCCACTGCTCTAAATCAGAATACTTAATTATATTTCATCTCTACTATCACAGTAGCCTCTTGGCAGGTTGTCTTGACTGATCCCCAGTCCAGCTCCAGGCTGGACGAGTGTATATTCTAAAAGGTTAATCTGACATCACTCCCCTGCTAACACTGTTTTTAGTTTCTTTTCTTTTTTTAATTTTAAAAAAATGTTTATTTTTGAGAGAGAGAGAGCACGCGCGCATGAGGGAGCATGAGCAAGGGATGGGGAACAGAGAGAGAGAGGGACAGAAGATCCAAAGCGGGATCTGTGCTGACAGCAGAGGGCCTGGTGTGGGGTTCGAACTCACAAACTGGGAGATCATGACCTGCCTGAGCCGAAGTTGGTCACTTAACTGACTGAGCTGAGCCACCCAGGTGCCCCTGGTTTTCAGTGTTTCATTATGAAAATTGAACTCCTTAGTATGACAGTTATAGTAACTCCTAACTGTCTAGCCATTTTTCTTCTCTTGCCTTCTTGAACATTGTACTGTAAGAATATTTAACTCCTAGGTAGTTTCTGGCACAAGTCAGACATTTAAGGTCTGTGCCATCCTCTCCTCCTGGAATGTCTGAGGAAGCCTTATTTGCCTGACAACCTCCTCATGCCACTTCTGTGTTAAGTGCCTTCTGTGGTGCCTCATGCACCTTCAGGTGCTCCGTTACAGCAATTACCAAATTTTAACAATTTGAAGTTCCTTGAAGACAGTGTCTACTTTTGAACTTAGGATCCCCAGTCAGTAGCAAAATACTGTAAAGCAAAATGTCATAAAGTAGAATCTCAACAAATATTTGTTGGTTGTTTGAGAATTAGCAGTTTTGAAACGACAAACCAGGCTCACATTTGAGCTCAGCTAACGAGATACTGTTTCACCTTGGACACCCTTAATCTAAGTTCTGTGAGCTCCACTGACTCTAGGAAGGTTGCGTAGCTCAGTAGTCCAAGGAGTTCAAGGGATGCATACGACTGTCATGTGTCCTGCGTTGAAATCCTGGCTTTGTCTCTTACTAGCTGTGTGACTATAGGTAGACTAAGTTCTTTTGCAAAATGGGAATAAAGCTAGCTACTACTTCAGAAGGTTGCTGGTATTAAATGACATAATACACAGAAAGTATTTGTGCATAAACAAAATTTCCAAAACAGTGTTAGTGCCTGAATTAATTCTCTATTGATGCTATAACAAATTACCATAATTACTGTTCCCTCCTCAAATTTCTCTCCATAATTTCTTATTTCCAATTCTTTTGTCATAATTGCCCCTGATTTCAGCTGTTTTTCTCAGCCCTTACAAGTAATTTGTTATTTACAAATTATACTTATCTCTTGGTTTTGCTGAAGTTGAGTTTGCAAAGATCTTTTGATTCTCCTTATTGATTTTAGATGATTTTCAGAACAGAAGCCCATGGTAAATAATGATACTTTAATGTTTCTATGTTTTTACATTTATTTATTTATTAACATTTATTAATTTTTGAGAGATAGGGAGAGACAGCACAAGTGGGGGCAGGGGCAGAGAGAGGGAGACACAAAATTCAAAGCAGATTCTGGACTCTGATCTGTCAGCAAAGAACCTGATGCAGGGCTTGAACCCACGAATTGTGAGATCATGACCTGAGCCGAAGTTGGACGCTTAACTCACTGAGCCACCCAAGTGGCCGTCTATGTTTTTACATTTTACATTTGTCCCTTATTAACAGAATGCACCTATACTCTATTCATTTAAAAAATCTAATCTGAAAATTTGTCTTCAAATAGGTTTAGTCTGTATTTGTTCTATAATGACATATTTAGACTTGTTTCTGTCACTCTGCTTCTATTTGTCATACCTCTTTTTTCCTTGTGATGTTTCTATATTTCTTTCATTTGATCAATATATATTTCTTTTCTTTCTGATTCCCTTCCTCCACTGGTTGAATCTTACATTCTATTTGTTTCTTTCTTTTTGGTAGTTTTCTTAGTATTTTTTTTTTTAATTTTAAGATCTACGTGGCTTTATTAAGCAATTCATGAATCCAGCATCATCCCTTCTAGCAAATAGAGGGAAGCTGTCTTCCTTAGCATTTAAAACAAAAATGTTTATTTATTTTTGAGAGAGAGAGAGAGTATAAGCAGGGAGGGGCAGAGAGAGAGGGGGACAGAAGACCAGAAGCAGGCTCTGTGCTAACAGCAGACAGCCCAACATGGGGCTTGAACTCACGAACCATGGGATCATGACCTGAGCTGAAGTCAGACGTTCAGCTGACTGAGCCACTCAGCCACCCCCGCTCAGGCGTGAGATCAGGTTTGTGGGTTCGAGCCCTGCATCAGGCTCTGTGCTGACAGCCAGCTCGGAGCCTAGAGCCTGTTTCAGATTCTATGTCTCCCTCTCTCTTTGACCCTCCCCTGCTCATGCTCTCTCTCTCTCTCAGAAATAAATAAAAACATTACAAATTAAAAAAAAAAAAACACAAGATATTAGATGTAACTCTCAGTGTTCCAGGAATTTCCTTAGAGAATGATAGATATCAGATAAATCATACAGAACATGCTAAGATTGTGAAGGAGATTTTTGTGACCCTTAGCTTATTGCCCTCTCAGGTCGAGATTTTACATGATGATTTCTTTAGAGAGAATGGTTGGTGTGCTTTGTGGTATTTCTTCTTCCCCTTGCTTCTCTTCCTTGTGAGTCCAAGTGAGGTATATGTCAGAGAATCACTTGGAGAACTCCATGAGTATCGCCTGGAATTCGGAGGTATGTAGGTTCCTGAATCACGCTTGGAAAAAAAGTTTAAAGGTGTATCAGCTTTCAGAGAGCAGGTCATAAGCCAGGTGTGGTGATGGAAGTGTATCTGTTTCCAAGGTAATGGAGGGGTCTCAGTTCCAGCTCCCTGTGTCCTATGAGCCCAGGTCGTATGTCCTCTCTCAGCCAGGGTAACACTACCCTAGCTCCTAGCCAGTATAGTCATTTTGGGGTTCCGATAACTATACCTCCTCAGAACTGTCACAGGGGCAGCTTTGCACTTACTGCTTTCTCCGCCTCTTCGTTTCTAGCTCTTAGAATTCAGTCTCTTGTTATCCACAATTTCTAGAAGTTCGCAAGTGGGAGACTTTCAGGTTATTTTAGCTGACATCTGGCCAGAACCTGACATCTATTTTAACTTGTTCAGTATCTGCCTTCCATATTAGATAATAAACTCAGATAATCATTCTTGTTCACTGCTTTATCTCCAACACTAGGTACAGAGGCCTGGTATATAATGAACATCGAGTAAATATTTGTTAAACATGTGAGTGACTCACGTATGTGAAGGTTTCAGTAGTAAAGAAGGATAGAATTAAGTTTAAAAATTATGCTTACAAAAATGAGCATCCCAATGAAGAGAGTTAAGGAAGGTGGGGCTCCTGGCTGGCTCAAGTCCATGGAGCGTGCAACTCTTGATCTCAAGGTTGTTGGAGCCCCATGCTGGGTGCAGAGAGTACTTAAAAAAAAAAATCAAAAAAGAAAGGGCGGAGCACCTGGGTGGCTTAGTCGGTTAAGCATCTCACTTCAGCTTAGGTCATGATCTCACGGTTTGTGGTTTCAAGCCCTGCGTCAGGCTCTGTGCTGCCTGCTTGGAGCCTCGAGCCTGCTTCGGATTCTGTGTCTCCCTTTCTCTCTGCCCCTCCCCCCTCACGCTCTGTCTCTCTCTCAAAAATAACCATTAAAAATTTTATTTCTAAAAAGGAAGGGCTGTCAAGCCAGGCTGCTGTATTCTTTCAGCTGTGCTGCAATGATTCACCTAAGCTTACTTGACAACTTTCTTTTGCCACATTTTTTCCGTTTCTAGATTTCCTAAAACTCCCACTCCACTCCTATCTTTTAAAAATCAATTTTATTAGGTATAATTTACATGTAATAAAGTGGACCCATTTTGAGTGTATGTTTCGATGACTTGTGACAAATTTGTGTACCCATATAACCACTGAGATATAGAAGCCAAGATATAGAAGATTCCATTCACTTCTACAAAAAAGTCCCCTATTACTCTTTCTCAGGAATTGCCCAGTCTCTCAGACCCAGGTCAGACCCACTGATCTGCTCTGTCCCTATAGGTTAGATTACTCTTTTCTAGAATTTCACATAAATGGAATCATACAGTAGGTGCTCTTTGGTGTCTGGCTTCCCATCACTAATTTTGAGATTCATGTACGTTGTTGCAAGTGTCAGTAGTTCATTGTCACTCTGATCTTTCTGAAATAAAAGAGGTTCTTCTATCCCTAATGCTTTTGCTTCTCCCCTTCTCTAACTTTCCCTGTTGCTCTTCCCTCTCTCAACTCCCTTAATTTCCAGTCTCACATCAGATGTTGTGATTAAGTCGGTTTATGTTCCACAGGTTCCGTGAGGCATGATGTCTGTAAAATGCTGGCGCGTGGCAGAAATGGCACCATCACCCAGACTTATTCCTGAGTGGAAGGACTTGAGCCTCCTCATAAATAATGTCCTGAAGGACCTAAAGGTGACGTGTATGAGAGACCTGCTCATGGTGGGCTTGGACTGATCACCCCTGCCAGAGCAGCCTATGTCCTGGGAAGCCTGGGAGCAGCTTTGGAGGAGACCTTCCATGCCCCTAAACAACTCCTCCTTCAAAACTAAGGTGATAACAGTTAAAACACATTCTGCTGTCCAAAACAAAAACCAAAAAACCAGAAAGTGAATTCACATATGGATTAAACAAGCAGGAGATACCTTCGTCTTTATGTGTTGTCAAGCACCCATGTTCTGTTTCTTTCTTTTCGCCATCCTTATTATTTTGGCTTATCATCTTAAGGTTACCAGATAGGTCCTGTACTTCCAGGTATCAGCTTTAAAATGCAAGTAGGTAGGGGCGCCTGGGTGGCTTAGTTAAGCGTCCGACTTTGACTTTCGCTTAGGTCATGATCTCGCGGTTCGTGGGTTTGAGCCCCGCGTCGGGCTCTGTGCTGACTGCCAGCTCAGAGCCTGGAGCCTATTCAGAGTCTGTGTCTCCCTCTCTCTCTGACCCTCCCCTGCTCACACTGTCTCTCTCTCTCTTTCCTAGAAATAAATAAAAAAAAGAAATGCAAGTAGGTAGAAGAGAGAAGGTCAGAAAATACAGAGCTGTGGGGCGCCTGGGTGGCTTAGTTGGTTAAGTGTCCGACTTTCGCTTAGGTCATGATCTTGCGGTTCGTGGGTTCGAGCCCCGCGTCAGGCCCTGTGCTGACTGCCAGCTCAGAGCCTGGAGCCTGTTTCAGTCTGTGACTCCCTCTCTCTCTGACCCTCCCCTGCTCACGCTGTCTCTCTCTCTTAGAAATAAATAAAACATTAAAAAATTTTTAAAAAAGAAAATACAGAGCTGTGCCAGCCTTTGAGTGCCATGGTGCCACTCTATATTGCCAGAATTTCTGGGGCCGTGATCACCCTAAACAAGATCTGAGTTTTACTGGGACAGAAGGAGGGGGATTGGTACACAATAGGCAACAGTACTTCCAGGCACAGATACATCACTTAGGTTTAAGATAGACTTTTAGAGTCTTCCTGAGAAAACCCTTGATACTGTTGAGTGAGTAAGTGAATTGTTTGTACCTAAAGTCTGGAAAGGAGGAGAGGAATGGTAATTAACTAATGGAGTAAGAGGTATGTAAAGGAGCCTTCTGATTCAATGAAGAGGGGTGAGAGATTGAAAGCTCAGATACCAGCATCCCTGCTCTCAACTCTGCTGCTCTCACTGAACCAGCAATGACACTGGAAGGTCTCCCAAGCATTCTGTGTTCTCCCAGAACACACAAAGATCTGAGTACAACAAATATAAAGAGAGTTTCTAAGTTGCAGATAACGGCCTCAGTATAGTCTCAAGTCCTTTGTGGATTCAGAGAAACTTGGGGAGTTAGATTCATGAAGTAGTGTTCAAGAGGCCAGATAGCACAAGTGTCTGCTGGGAAAAGGGACCTCAGAAATAGATTTTATGAGCCTCAGTTTTGGCTGATCGCTACAAGGAGTTCATGTATTTATGTCCTAGATGTAAACTCTGCCACTGGAAGATAGTTTATGTTGGACATATTCTACTATGTAACATGTTCAAAGGCATATATTGCCCTTCATACAACACACACACATACACACACACCCCCACTGGGTCAGAATACAGAATGTTAGAGCTGTATTCCATGTTGTAAATAGCACATGTTTTCCTTGGATGTACATAGGACTAGTGAAAGAGCATGCCAAAGTGTCCAGCTCTGATGCCCACGTGATGGGCATTCTAAGTCTGTGAAGTACAAGTTTCTCATAGGCAGTGTGTCATAAGTGTGGCAGTGACAGGAGTGGTCCTTTGGGTATAGGCAGGAATTTTGAAGAATTGTTCCAACTGAGGTAGAGATACTTGCCAAGGTTGGATTGTTTTGTCATACTCATAAAGGATTGTATTCCTTTCTTTGGAAGTGCTTGTTTGCTTTGTACAGACTTTTGTTAGTTGTTTATATAATGTCTGCTTCCCCCACTGGACTTTGATCTCCTGAAAGCTAAGGCCATGTCTCTCTTGCTCAGCATCGTATCCCCAGTGTCTGTCCTAGAACATACCACTGTTTCTCAAGTGTTCCTCACCTGAACCATGGAAAACAGATTTGAGGGGCTATTTTCTCATTTCTCTTAAGGATGGTACATAACTAGTAGCATTCTAGATGCATAGGGGAGAAATTAATACCTAATGTAGAATGGATATGTTAGGATATTAGGGCTTATTTCTTACAGAAACTTGGTTGAGAAAGGCTGAGAGGTACTTTGAATTAAGATGTGGGTGAAGGTGAGGGAGGTGTGACTCGCCCAAACAGTGCTTTCCAGTGGAATGGTGAATGAATGTTGGTTAATGAAAAAACAACAAATGTCCGCTAATCCTCAATAAATATTTATTAAATGAATGAATGAGTGGGGACTCAGGCCTGTTAGCTCAGGCTGCTCTTCTCTTTGACTCAGGCTGCTGAGAAACCAAAGAATCAGGTGACTGTACTGAGTGACTGGCCTGAGACTCTGTACAAGACTCTGCACCATCCCCAGAGCAAGCCTTTCATCTGTTTCTACTCCATTGACATCAACTATTTTGTCTCCTTAAACTGGGTAGAACCAGATTCAAAGCAAATACAGGTAAAGCTACCTCCTTTTTTTTCCCCTCTCCTTCTTTAATTTTTTTTAATGTTTTTTTTTATTTCTAGGAGAGAGAGAGAGACAGCGTGAGCAGGGGAGGGTCAGAGAGAGAGGGAGACACAGACTGAAACAGGTTCCGGGCTCTGAGCTGGCAGTCAGCCCAGAGCCCGACACAGGGCTCGAACCCACGAACCGCGAGATCATGACCTAAGCGAAAGTCGGACGCTTAACCGACTAAGCCACCCAGGTGCCCCTCCTCTCCTTCTTAACCCACTTTACATTCATCATACCTCAACTGTCCTCATCTCAGAATGATGAGGGGGATTCTGAGTTAGCTCATTTTAATATCTTTCTCCATATCCCAATCTGACCTGGATGCAGTGATCCTTTTTCACCTCTAGTTTCAGGTTCAGAGAATTCATATTGCTTAGAAACCAGACTGAAGACCAAGGAAAGAGCCTTAAGCATCGTGTTTCTATCCCAAACCCAGATCCCAGTACCAGGAAATCCCAAAGTCACACTCTTCTGTCTTTCTTTAGTGTTACAAGAGGGAACAGTGATCTAAACATTCAGCCCTTCCTACCCCTCACTTTGGGAGATTATCTGTCTCCATATCTGGCTTTCATCTCTCATACTTTTCTAGGCAGTGCTTTGGATCCAGAAGAAAGATACAGAAGCAGGAGGAAAAATGGAGAAGATGAAGTTTCGTGTGATGGATCAAGTGCCACCCATTGAAGTAATGGTCCACACGGGTTCCTACCACATGTTAGTTGCTTACTGTGGTGACATGCACCTGTGGCTCTTTGGAGATCACCATCAAGCATTCACGTCCCTGGGCACAGTGCCCTGTCATTTCTCCATCAGCTGCCTCTGCTACGACCCAGAAACGGAGGTGCTGCTCTCTGGTACCTTGGGGGCTGTGGTTACCTGGCTTATCTTACCAAACGGCAGGGACCTCCGGATGGCACAAACAGTGCCCATGTCTGGTCATGAGCTCGTACAGGGCCTTTCCCTGAATGGCCCCCAGGGCGCTCTCCTGGCCCTTTGTGAGAATAAGGTAAGGGTCTTCACCCACCAGGGTCAGGGCCAGCTGAAAGAGATAAGAAAGTTCACTCCCACAGGCAGCAGCTCTTTCGTCACCTGCTCCTTCACTTGTGTCTCTCAGGGCTATTTCTATGCTGGAAACAAGGATGGAGAGATCCATGCTTGGGGTCTTGACCGGGGTAACTTCCTCCACAGCTTCCAGGCCCATTCCTCATCAGTTATCTGTGTTCACAGCCGGCCAGAGATCCACACCTTACTGACAGCAGGCCGAGATGGCACAGTAAGGGAATGGAACCTTGCTGTTGGGAACTTGCTGCGGCAGCTGGATATTGGTGAGGGTCTGCGGCAACTGCAGTTTATTGATAACACCACGTTTTTCTGCCAGACCACCCACACTTTCTCCCTGCACCACCTGCCTTGTTTTTATAGCCTCTTCAATGTCTGCGGTTCTGCTCCTGAGCAGGTGCGCCGGGTCTGCTGTGGCCGAAACTGGACTCGGATCCTGTGTGCCACCAAGGATGGT
This sequence comes from Proteles cristata cristata, assembly GCA_017311185.1. Classification (NCBI taxonomy): domain Eukaryota; kingdom Metazoa; phylum Chordata; class Mammalia; order Carnivora; family Hyaenidae; genus Proteles; species Proteles cristata. The sequence continues at coordinate 291,399 of JAESUZ010001102.1, read as the reverse complement.
TTGTTGCGCTTCCTGTCTCCAGTGACAGGAGATCTCCTGGTTCTCACCTGGCCTTTACTTGTCATGGATAAGGCCGTGGCTTGGGCCTACGACCCAGACAAAGAGGAGCTCTTTGTGGCAACAGGTGGCGCAGAGGTCCTGGTGTTTGATGCGATGCGCTCACCTTGCACAGCCAAGTATGTGGTGTGCACTTCAGTAAACTCTGGGGACAGAGTGAACTGCCTGGCCTACGCGCAGTCCCATTTGGGTATGGGCCTAGTGGGACTGATGTTCTGTGGGCATGGCAGTGGCATGGTGAGAATCCTCTCCCACTATAGTCATGCCCGAATAGAGAAGCCTATTCATTCTGGGGCAGTTTTGGCCCTGTCTACCCTGGAAGGGCCCCAGGAAAACTCCTTGCTCTGTTCCTATGGCATGGATAATACCGTGTACCTGACAGAAGCTCTGCTGCAGAAGAACAGGGTAACCCTACAGTCCATAAGCAAAATTCTCTGTGGTTGTCCCCTACAGCACGTGGTACTCTTGCCTGGTTCCGTGGGTGCCATCACTGACAACCACTGCTGGCGTCTCTGGCACTACCAAGATTTTCTGAAATCTTCAGGATCAAAACAAAGCTCTATGTTTAAAGAGACAAAATGCCTGCACCGGTGTGCCATCACTTCATTTGATGTTTGCTCTTCCCTGAAACTTTTTGTCACAGGGGGCATTGATGGCTCAGTCCGGATCTGGGACTTCCACGGTAGACTCATAACGGAGTTGGACTCAGCGTTGCATTTTGGCCCACTCTGCTTTGCCAATAATCGGGGAGATCTGCTTTTAACTTTCAACCAGAGTCTTTACCTGGTATCCTGCTTAAAATTGCTCCCTCCTGCTAAGCTGATTCATCTAGCTATCCTAAACAATGCGGATGAAATAGAAGAAAACCCTAAACTGTTTCTGCCTAGCTTCTTCTTTTCTTTTGAAGTAGTACTTGTACCTAAATTCGTCTACCTTGGACAAGGGCTACAGGAATTACAGGGGCTAGAGGCCCTTGTTAACAAACGGGTTATTGCCTTTGACAATACTGTGCCCCATGTTGTAGAGGAAGAGAGGCATATGTCTACTCTGATTCAAGTGAAACCCAAATTACATTTTTTGGAGGATAAGGATATTGCTTTTTCTACTCCTGACCTCAAGCATAATCGTCCCCCCCATGTAGTTCCTGCTCAGTTATGGCTGGCTGGCTGGGATGGGTTGAACCCCTACCATAAACTGCATGGCTTCTTTGGTAAAGGGAAGCAATGGCCCTTTGCTCCTGATGGCTACATCCCCAACTCAGTTATCCGTGCCTGCCTTTGGCCTAACGGTACCCCAGTCTTCTTACGCCATGATCTGTCCCCATCCTACCTTGATACAGACTGGGACATGACTGAACCCATCAGATACCAGACACTGTCACCTATGCCTCCATTAGAAGAGAATATCTCAATGAGAGAGAGGGATAAATCCAAGTGGTGGAAACGAACTTTCTATGATGTTCTAATAAGCTTGGTAAACCGAAATTGGGCAGGAAGAAAACTTGATGAAAGACTACTAAATAATTTAATCGAAGCAATCCTTAGCCTCACAATTTACTGTTCTGTAGACCAGTACAAGACATATATTAGTGCCCTGGCACAAATTTTTGCCACTTATCAAGTATCTCCAAGGTTGTGCTCTGAGACTGCCAGTCGCCTGCTAGAAGATACACTCCATTCCAACTCATGCATCCGTGAGCTAGCTTGGGAAGGGCTAGATAGGCTAGGCATCATGAGCCATCTCTTTGCTGTTCCACTGACTCTGGGATTGATGGACAGTGATGAAAATGTGCGAGCTAAGGCTTTATACCTTATGATAAGAGTCATAGGCATCCAAAGTAAGAGCATGCTGGTAGGCCTGCTGAAGAAACAAACCCTCCAAAAAATGCAGTAAGTTGTGTAGTGGATTTCCCCCTTCTGTTTCTTCTAGCTCCTAACCTCCAGAATCTGATTGTTTATTCTCCTTTTCTACAACATTTTCTATTCTTTTCCTCCCACCATATTCTTTGTTTCTATATGCTTTTCTCCCTAGTGCCTACCCTTCTTCTGACCATTGGTTAGCCTGCCCTTCCATCACTTCCTCATGTCCTTAAGATTCCTTAAGACTCAAGTCCACAAACCTTCCCACCAAAAAAGCATCTTGTATCTACCTGATGAACTCAATTCTTTGCTATCTTTGATTCTTTATTCTTTACCAACCCTTTACTTCAGACTACTCTGTACTAAATGGCCACTTTATCCCTGCCTCTTCAACTGTAATTTCTCCTTCTTCTCCTCTCTCCCTTCCTTCCCTCCTCTTCCTCCTTCAAATCTTGTTTTATCAGTGGCTTGGTATCATCCTTCTTTCCTCTTGACTTTTGTAGGCAGGAGTTTATTGGAGAAGCCTCTCTGCACCAGCTGCTGGGGATCCAAGCTAAAGACATCCAAAACCTGCTTACACAGGTGGAGCAGCAGCTAAATGAAAACCTGACCTTGTCACATAGAGACCAACAACCTCCTTTTTCTTTAGACATACCAATGGCTGGTGTACCTGAGACCCTTGTCAAACGAAGATTCACACCTGAAGAGATCTTCAAACGAAACAAAAGAATGACATATATTCAAGAAAAGAGAGAACGTCTTAGTACGTATAGGGTAATATACAGGGTATATTTGGGACCCGCCTCAGGGTACCAAAAGACAGGGTCAGTAAGGCCAAGATATGTAAAATGGGAGTCCCTGGGTGGTTCATTCGGTTGAGCATCTGACTTTGGCTCAGGTCATGATCTCACAGTTTGTGAGTTCAAGCTCTGCGTCTGTTAGCTGTTAGCTGTTAGCACGGCGCCCACTCCAGATCCTTTGTCTCCCTCTCTCTCTCAAAAATAAATATTTAAAAAAGATGTCTAATATGATACCAGTGGGAACATAATTATGTAAAGAAATTCTTTTCCAGGGCGCCTGGGTGGCTTAGTCGGTTAAGTGTCCGACTTTCGCTTAGGTCATGATCTCGCGGTTCGTGGGTTCGAGCCCTGTGTCGGGCTCTGTGCTGACTGCCAGCTCGGAGCCTGGAGCCTGTTTCAGAGTCTGTGACTCCCTCTCTCTCTGATCCTCCCTGGCTCACGCTGTCTCTCTCTCTCTCCTAGAAATAAAAAAAAAAAAATTCTTTTCCATAGAAAGTAACCTTCCTGGGAAAGAAACATATACTACAACAAACAGCAAGATCTTATTTCTTTAGGATATGGAAGCTGGGATAAAATGGCAAGCATTTCTGTGCCATAAAGCTTCAGTCCTCTTTGCCTTTGTACTTCTTATGGCAGTTCATTAACTGTATATTACAAAGGATGTCACTCAGGGCTTCTGTTTTTTTCTTAACTATATTCCTCAATATCTCTGCAGTTAAAAAGAACCTGAGAGTTTCCAGAAAGAAGAGAGAGACAGAACTTATAAAATTTAGCTCTATGTTGGTGCCTTCAGAGCATGAAGGTGAACAGAGGGAGGCCAAGATATCAGAGCTAATTGACAAAGAGAATGTTGCCTTAGAGCCAGAGCTGCCACTAAGTACTTACAGCCCAGCCAAATTTCAAGAGGAAGCTGAATCAAAGGAGGTCCTGATGGAGGCCACAGAAGCCACAGAGGCCACAGAAGAAAGAAGAAGTCACATGACAGTTACAGAGACAGTGGAAGGCACACAGGTTATGAAAGCCATAGATCAACGTGGCATGAAAGATTATGGAGAGATATTCCCTAAGCTGCAAAGACAAGAACTCAAGAAAAGACTCTGGAAAAGGGCAGTGGGAAAAAGCCATAAAAAAGTAGCTGCGAAGGTGAAACAGAAAGATTTGAAGGTGAAACAGAAAGATTTGAAGGTGAAACAGAAAGATTTGAAGGATATTTCAGAGACAACTGCAGATGAGCCCAAAGAAAAAGTCATGCAGATTGCTGAGCAAGAAAAAGATACAAGGAAGAAACATGGAAAGAGTGGCCGAGGTTTGGCTGGTACCTCTAGACGCAAGGGTGGATCAGACACCAGGTCTTGGCGGGATGACATTTACTATCTTGCTACCTCAAGGATAGCAAGCTCCCATTCAGGAATGTTAAGGGATCTGGGTCAAGAATTGGTGGACTTGGCTCAGGTGATGCTTGCTCCCCAAGAGCCCAGCTGGGATTTGTTCCAAGAGATCTGCCCCCTTTTAAAGGACTCGTCAGAATTGGAGGAAAGAGTGGTAGAAGAACCATCCGTTATAACAGAAAAGGAGGATAAAGAGATTGCTGAGGAAGAAGTGACAGAGCTGGGAGGACAAAAGGACAAAAAAACATTAAAGAAGGACAAGGCATTTCCTCAAGAGGGGAAAATAGCTGAGGAAGAAAGGAAGCTAAGTAAACCAGAGGAGAAATTAATTCAGGGAAAGGAGAAACTGATCCAGGATATGGAGAAACTGGCTCATGAGACAGAAAAAATAGCTTGGGAGGAAAGACTACTAGCTTATCCACAAAAGGAATTAACCAAGGAAGAGCAGAAGTTAGTTTTAGGAGAAAAGAAAGATACTGGAAAAGGGGAAAAACTACTAGGGGAAAGAAAGAGAGTGACCCAGAAAGAGGGGAGGGCAGCACTGAAAAGGAGTAAGTGGGACTGGGAGAAGATTATGATGGCCCATGAAGAAGGCACGTGGCCCCAGGAAGAAGGGTTGCCTGTCTGGGGAGAGAGGAAATTGTCCCAGGAAGAGGAAGAGCTGGGTAAGGAAGAGGAGGAGCTGGGTGATGAAGAGAAGAAGCCCTGTGAGGAAAAAGAGGAACTGGCCTGGGATGAAGAGGGACTTATTCTGGACTTAAAGAAACAAGTTAAAGATAGGAAGAAAAAGTCCCACAAAAAGAAGAAACACTTCCAAGATATAGAGAAACATGTTGAAGAAGAGGCCCAGAAAAGGGGGGAATTAGCCCAGGAAGAGGAACATTTGTCTAGCGAAGAGGAGAGACTGTCTGGAGAAGAAGGAAAACAGGCTTCAGTGAGGGGCAGGGTGGCAGAACAAGAAATTAAATTGATCTCAGAAAAGAAGAAATGGTTAAAAATGAAAAAAGAGGCCTACAAAAAGAAACAAGTCCAAGAAAAGGAAAAAGAAGTTGGGAAACAGGAGAAAGAAGAGAAGAAAGGGAGGCAGGCTAAGAAAGAGGAGAAAAAAGCCAGGGACAGACAATTATCCTGGAAAAGAAAGAAACTGCACCTAGAGGAGGAGGAAAATCAGGGGGGAAAGGAGAGAAGGGACCAGATAGAGGAGAAAATGACCAAGGAAAAGAGGCAATGGGACTGGGGAAAAAAGAAAGCAGACTTAAGAGAGGAGAAACAGGCTGGGGGGATAGAGAAATGGTCACAGGAAGAAAATAAACAGACCTGGGAAAAAAGGAGATGGGATCAGAAAGAAGAGAAATTGTCTCAAAAAGTGGAGAAACAGGCTAAGGATAAAAATCAATCGGCCAGGGAAATAACGAAATTGGTCTCAGAAGAGGAGGAAGAGATAGAAGAAACTGAGAAAGTGTTCCCTCAAAAAGAGAAACGGGCCATGGGGGGAGAAAAACAGGCTAAGAAAGAGGAGAAATGGGTTGGGAAAGACAAGAAAGCCACTGACAAAAAAGAACAACAGACCCATAAAAAAGAGCAACTAGCCCTACAAGAGCAGAAACAGTCCCAAGAAGAGAGAATATGGGGTCAGAAAGAGGAGAAAGAGAAAGATAAAAGAAAACAACAGGCTTGGGTAAAAGAGAAATTTTTTGTAGAAAAGGAGGAACACGATGGCAAAATGGAAAAAAAGTCCCAGGTAAAAGAGGAAAAAGCATTGAAGAAAAGACTGACCCAGAAAGACAGTGAATTGGCCAAGGAAAAGAGGCATATTGCTAAGAAAGAAAAAGCAATCGCCAGGAAGGGAATTGGCATAATTAAGAGAAAGAAAAAAACTGAGGAAGAGAGAGAAATTGTGGAAGAAGAGGAATTGTCTGAGGAAGAGAGGGAACTGGCCTATGACATTAGGATCAAGGAGATGGGTATTGCTAAGAAAAAAAGAAAAAGAGCCAATGAGGAGAGAATACAGGCAATTAGGAAACTGGTTATGGGGAAACGGATTCATACTAAAGACAAAGAGACTAGTTCCAGGTTAAAAGATATAAGGAAGAAAGAGAGTAACTTGTTCAAGATCCTGGCTAAAACAATTAGAAAAATGAGTATAATGCTACCAAAGGAAATAGAAATATGTGAGGAAGAGAGATCATCCATGATGGGGAAGAGTGAAGTGGATGGCCAAAAGTGGGAATTTTTTAAGGAACAGGGGGAAATAATGAAAGAAGAGAAGGAGCTGGGTCAGGAAGAGAGAAAAGTAGAAGACAATAAGCTGGCCACCAAAGAGAGAACACTGACTGATGGAGAGAGCTTGGAGGAGAACCGAAGGTTATTAGAGAAGGTCCAGGGAAAGATACTATTAGATACAGTCCAGGTAGGGAGTATATTGAAGGAGGTCCAGGAACAAAATCTGTTAGAAAAAAAGCAGCTAAAGAAACTTGTGAGGAGAATTGAGAAGAATAAACTAGAAAAGACTCCACTGAAGTGGTTATTAGAGAGTATCAGAGGTACCCTGTTTGAAGGCTTATCTAAGAGTTTTATTGAGAAGGAAATAAAGGAAGATCCAACTAAGAAGGGGAAAGAGGAGGAGAGTGTCACTGAAGAAGAGGAAGGGATTCTGCCCAGGAAGGAAAAAAGGAAATATGTGATCAAGAAGAAGAAAAAGAAGGGAAGGCTGAGTGAAGAGAACCTGGAGGAGAATTTGGCTAAGAAGCATAAAAAAGAAAGTACATCCCAAAGAAGGAAGAAGGGAAAGAGCCTTACTCAAGAGAAAGAGAGGTTGAGTAAGAAGAAAAAAGAAGGCCCACATGAGGAAGCGGAGAGCCTGAGCGAGGAGGAGGAGGAGAGCCTGGGCGAGGAGGAAGAGGAGAGCCTGGGCGAGAAGGAGGTGGAGAGCCTGGGCGAGGAGGAAGAGGAGAGCCTGGGAGAGGAGGAAGAGGAGAGCCTGGGCGAGAAGGAGGTGGAGAGCCTGAGCGAGGAGGAAGAGAGAGCCTGGGCGAGAAGGAGGTGGAAGCCTGGGCGAGGAGGAGGTGGAGAGGAGGTGGAGAGCCTGGGCGAGGAGGAGGTGGAGAGCCTGGGCGAGGAGGAGTGGAGCCTGGGCGAGAGGGGTGGAGAGCCTGGTCGAGGAGGAAGAGGAGAGCCTGGTCGAGGAGGAGGTGGAGAGCCTGGGAGAGGAGGAAGAGGAGAGCCTGGGCGGGAGGAAGAGGAGAGAGAGCCTGGGCGAGGAGGAGGAGAGGAGAGAGCCTGGGCGAGGAGGAGGTGGAGAGCCTGGAGGAGGAGGTGGAGAGCCTGGGCGAGGAGGAGGTGGAGAGCCTGGGCGAGGAGGAGGTGGAGAGCCTGGGCGAGGAGGAGGTGGAGAGCCTGGGCGGGAGGAGGTGGAGAGCCTGGGCGAGGAGCCTGGGCGAGGAGGAAGAGGAGAGCCTGGGCGAGGAGGAAGAGGAGAGCCTGGGCGAGGAGGAAGAGGAGGAAATGGAGAAGATGGAGGAAAAGGAGGAAAAGGAGGAAAGGCAGAAGGACGAGGAGAGACTTATGGAGGTGATACTCCCAGAACAGGAAGTACTGAAAACAGAGCTCTCCAAGGAAGAAGTGAGCTTATCAAAGCTGGCTCTTGACAAGAAAAAGAAAGGTACAGCTAGAAGGAAAATGTCTTTTAAAAAAGAAAGATTGCTTGATGGAAAGAGAGATCTCATACTTCGGGATAAAGTCATGTGGCCAACAGTTCTGAAAAGCCCCTTCAAAACACCACTCCCAGTAGCCCTGGAAAAACAGAGCATGCCCTGGAAAGTGTTAGGGGATCATTTAGATTTGAAAGGTCAGGAAAGTCAACTTCCTGGAGCACACCCTAAGACCAGTTATTGGGGAAGACAAGAGCATGTGCTCTTGGAGAAAGCCAGGGATATGTTTTTACAAGTTAGCAAAGCAGGCCTACAGACCCAGATCCCAGAAGACCTCCATAGGTCAGAGTCCCACTTATCTGATATTATCAGGAAACCACAGAAATCTGAACATAGATATAAAGGTGACATGTGGAAGTGGTTCTTGAAGTACCCGGATTCACTAGTGGGGAAAATTGAGGGCCGAGCCTTAGGTCCAATCCAAGTCCCAACCCTATCCCTTACTTCTGTACCAGCTGAAAGGCCACGATACTCAGAAGCAAGCTTCTCAGATGAGGAGTGGATTAAGAATGCCTTAATAAGGCTGGAAGCAGGAGAGCAGCTTTCCAAGAACAGTTTCTATCGACTGAACCAGCTCCTTAGAAACTTCACTTCAAAGGGATACTTGAAATGGATGCATCTGTACAATCTTAAAGCCATTGCTAAACACCTCAGGAAGAACCTAGCAGTAAGTCATGCAGACATATCACAACCCTATAAGGATGGTTTGAGTCCAAAGCACTTAAAAGTGATTCCTCCAATTAGAAGAAAAGAAAAAGAGAGCCAGCTAGAGCCATTCCCTATTGTTAAACCAGTGTTACCATCAGGTACCATGAGGTCTCAAACCCCACAAGGTCTCAGATGGCCTCTCTTAGCTGAGTCCTACAGGAAGAAGCAGGCACAACAGGTATCTTCTGCTGTTAAGCAGATGTTGCACCTTTATCCAGTTGGAAAGGATTTTCCTACAACTGTCTATCCCTTTATGGATAAAAAGTCCCTGGCCTTGATATTCCAGAAGGACCTCCAGGCCCTGAGGGAGAAGGGAGAGCTCCCCAAATTTCAGAAGGCAGAGAAGGATGCACTGCCCATCCCTTCACCAGTATTCCCATCAACCACCAAGAGGTTTCGAGTCCCAAAGGCTATTAACTGGCATGTTTTAGGAGAACCTTACAGGAGTGCTCGGGTACAGCAGTTATCCAGTGCTCTCAAAGAGATGGAAACGCAACACTTTTATCCTGCCGCACGAGAGATTTTCACAGGTGCCCATGCCTCTGTGGACAAACAAACTCTAGCATTGATGTTTCAGAAGGATCTCCGGGCTTTTAAGGGAAAAAACAGGCTCCTCACATTGCCCAAGTTGAAGAAGCCACAGCCAATCTCTAAGAAAAAGGAAAAGCTGCCTCAATGGGAGAAATTCGTGGCACTGTACTATATTTTGCGGATGTTGCAGCAACGATATGCAGAAGACCACACTACTTGGATGGAACAGTTTTACCAACTCATGGATCTGTACCAATTTAAATCCCCCCAAATCCAGAGGCTCCTACTACAGTTGCTGCAGAGAGAGGCACTCCAACCCCAAGAGACTATTTACAAAAAGGCCCTGAAAACCAAGGAGTTGGTACTTGGTGAACGGTTGTTCTGTGGCCTGTTTTGTGGTCATTCTCATGCCCCTGAAGGTCCTCTCAAGTTCCATCATGTTGTACCTCTGCCTGGGAAGTGCAAAGTACATACTGTCCAACCTGTGGGCATCGCCCAGTATGGGTTCCTAGAACTTGCCTGGAAAAGCCTACCACAAGTCAGTCCTTACCTTGTTGAGAAGCTGCCCAACATCTCTACTCCATCTCTATGATTTGACCTAACATTAGGAGTTTGAGGCGTTGGTGGGAAATAAGCCTGTCCATAGATTTTAAGCCTCCTGTACTCACTTCAAGGTGGGCCTAGACATGTATTCATTTGGCTCCAGAAACCTGCTCTCTTGTACTGAATAAAATGACATTTCTCATTTGTAACAAACATTTTGATTTCTCTTCCTCCCCCAGCCTAGAATTCCCATAGAAAGTATACAGAGAAAACAGATAACTTTTTGTCCTCACAGGGCCAGTTGTTTTTTCAGTCAATGGGTACATCCTTTTTTTAAAAAAAATTTTTTTAACGTTTATTCATTTTTGAGAGATGGGGAGAGACAGAGCATAAGCAGTGGAGGGGCAGAGAGAGAGGGAGACACAGAATCCGAAGCAGGCTCCAGACTCCGAGCTGTCAGCACAGAGCCTGACGCAGGGCCCGAACTTATGAGCAGTGAGATCATGACCCGAGTCGAAGTCAGACGCTCAACTGACTGAGCCACCCAGGCGACCCAGTGGATACATCTTTTGGAGGGTAGGGGCCAGCATTTGATCAACTGTTGATAGAAAAGTATGTCCTGGAACTTTTTGATTAATATTTGGTTAATTTTTCTTTGGTTTTTAATATTTCCTGTCTCAAACATTCTTTTAAAAATTTGTTTTTTAATGTTTTATTTCTATCAGTCCTCATTTTTTGTCAGGGGATGGGCATAGAGGAGGACACTTATGGGGATGAGCACTGAGTGTTATGTGGAAACTAATTTGACAATAAACTATTTGTAAAAAAAATAATAATAAAGGGGAATGGAGGAAAAAAAATGTTTTATTTCTGAGAGAGAGAGAGGCAGTGTGAGCAGGGGAGGGTCAGAGAGAGGGAGACACAGAATCCAAAGCAGGTTCCAGGCTCTGAGCTAGCTGTCAGCACAGAGCCTGATGCGGGGCTCAAACCCACAAACCGAGATCATGACCCGAGACGAAGTCAGATGCTTTACCTACTGAACCAACCAGGTGCCCCATTGTCTCTCAAAGATTCTTAAGAGGAGACTGTCTGGTGCAGCTGGGCTTTTAATTATTTAGGATCAATCTTAGAGGAAGCAGAGAAGACCCATAATTTTGCCTCTTCATAAACTTTGATCTGTAGTTTATGAACATCTCTAAGCCTCAGTGTTCTCATCTATATAATGGGGGAAATAGAGTGAAATAATGATTAAGAATACCAACTTTGAATTCAGAAGAACTCTCATTCATGTTCTTTTTCTGCCTTTTATTGGCTCTTAAATCTTAACTTTTGGTTTCCTCAAAGTAAAATGGTGATAATAACGACTACCCTAGTGAAACACTTAACAAAATTCCTGGATTTTAATAATTCTCTCTCTCTCTCTCTCTCTCTCTCTCTCTCTCTCTCATAGGTAGCTATTTTAATGGGAAGTAAGTGTGTGGATGACAATATGGGTTCTAAGATTCAAACAGGATTTGAACACCTGGCTTTCAATTTGACATATGATCTTGAGCCAGTGATTTCACCTCTAAGTCTCAGGTTTTTTGTTTTTGTTTTAATTTTCAATTGTTTATTCTAAGCCTCATTTTTATCATGTGCAAATGAGGCTCACTGTGAGCCTCAAATGTGATTCTGGCTATGCCCATTTTAGTGTACTGGGAACACAGGAGGAGAACTGAAGGCTAGAGGAGGTGCCTGGGACCTCAAGAGAGTTTGAGGGTACCTTGAGAAAGGGAACAGAGCTCAAGGAGAGAGTCTGAAAGAGTAGGGGAGGAGTTCGAGCACAAAGGAAGTGCTTGGAAGCCAAAGAGATCTTGAGCATCAGAAATCAGACTCCTGAGGTAAGTGACAAATTTTGAGGAAAAAAAAAGCTTGGGAGTCCAGATCAGAAACTTGGGAGTATTGAGGGGCGGGTGGGGGGAACCCTGGAGCAGGAGACAGATCTCAGGGTAGAGGTCTGAGAGTCTAAAGGGAACAGATGGAGTTGACAATGTACAGAAGTTAAGACATCCTGGGAACAGATCCCATACTCAGCAAAGGAAAAGCGATGAGCAGAAGAAGCAGACTTTGAGGTTAGAGGAGCCAGGGAGCCCTTGAAGGAGCCAGAGCTCAAGGAAGATACCTGGAAGCTTAAGAGGAGTGCACAAAAGTGCAATGGGGAAGGGTTTAGGAGAAAAGAGAAGAAACAAAAATTTGAGAAGACTGTGAGCTTCCAGGGAAGGAGCTAGACCCCAGAGAAGCAGTCTGCAAGGTCAGAATAAATTAAATAACTCCAAAGATTTCAAACATATACTTACATATGGAATTCCCTCCTGTGAAATAATACATTATATATAAATGCTTTTTGCCTCTGGCTCCTACTTATATTTGGTCTTTGACCCATGTTTCTTACACAGAACTCCTAAGTCCCTTGGAATCTCCTGGGAGATAGGAATATCTTTTTGTTCTAATGAGGTGACTCTTGGTGGGCTCTTAGAAAGGGACTGGTCACTTTGTATGGAAGCTTGGGGCTTTCAGCCGCATCTCCCATCCTCTAAATAAGGGCTGGAGATTGAGTTAATGATTAATCATTCCTACATGATGAAGCCTCCATAAAACCCCCAAAGTGTGGGGTTCAGGGTGCTTCTGGGTTGGTGAACACATCTGTATGCCAGAGGGTGGTGCACCCCAACTCCATGGGGGCAGAAACTCTTCCACGTAGGACCCTTCCAGACCACACCTGATGTATCTATCTATCTGGCTATATGCTTTAAAATATCCTTTGTAATAAGCCAGCAATAGTGAGTAAACTGTTTTCTTGGGTTCTGTGAGCTGTTGTAGCAAATTATTGAATCTGAGGAGGAGATTGTGGAGGCTATGAATTCTGTACAAGTCAGACAGTTCTGGGTAATCTGGGTACCAACTAGTTAATTGGGCTTTAAAGCAGAAGACAGGCTTGTGGGATTGAGACTTGTGGGGTCTGTGCTTACTCTGGTTAGTGTCAGAATTGAACTGCAGGACACCAAGTTCATATTGGAGAATTGGTCGGTGTGGGGGAAACAAACCACACATCTGACGTCAAAAGTGTTTTGAGTATGAGTAAAAAAGACCCCCCATCATACAGCTCCTCAAATATCGTATATATTTCCAGAAGAGGGAAAAAAACAAGATCAAAAGTATTAAATCGTGTTTAGTTTGAAGAAAACTATTAATAGTTTATTAAAAGGTCTTCTACAGAAACAAAAATAATGTAAAAACAGGAAGGGAGACAAAACATAAGACTCTTAAATATAGAGAACAAACAGAGGGTTGCTGGAGGGGTTGTGGGAGGGGGGATGGCCTAAATGGGTGAGGGGAATTAAGGAATCTATTCCTGAAATCATTGTTGCACTATATGCTAACTTGGATGTAAATTAAAAAATAAATTATTAACAAAATGTAAAAAAAAAAAGGTCTGCTATAGGGAAATGAAGAAATTTGCTTTTCTTAAACACTAGAGAATTTTGCCAAGCGTTTTACAATCCCAGAAATAATAGAGTCATAAAGAAGAAACTGAGCTTGACTTATTTACATCAGCAGATACAACTTTAAAAATAATGTTTTAATGTGGTAAATTACACATAACAAAATTCACCATTTTAGCCATTTTTAAGTGTATAGTTTAGTGCATTAAATTCATTCACATTGTTGTGCAACCACCAGTGTCCATCCAGAGAACATTTTTCATCTTGCAAAATTAAAATTCTGTTCTCAGGGCACCTAGGTGGCTCAGTCAGGCAAACGTCCAACTCCTGATTTCAGCTCAGGTCATGATCTCATGGTTCATGAGTTTCAGCTCCACGTTGGGCTCTGCAATGACAGCTCGGAGCCTGTTTGGGATTCTCTTCTCTCCCTCTCTCTGCCTCTTGCACACACTTGCTCTCTCTCTCCAAAAACAAACAAACAAACAAAAAACTGTTCCCATTATACAATAACTCCCATCCTCTCTATCCCCGTGCCCCCCAGCTCCTGGCAACTACCATTTTACTTTCTGCCTCTATGAATCTAAGTACTTCATATGAGTGGAAACTTAAAGTATTTGTGCTTTTGGGACTTATTTCACTTAGCATGAGTGTGCCTGTCTTCAGAGTTCATCTATGTTATAGCAGGTGTCAGAATGAACTTCCTTTTTAAGACGCATAATATTCCATTGTGTGTATAGACCACATTTTGTCTATCCATTTATCTGTTGGTGAGCATTTGGGTTTCTTCCACCAAAATTTTGTCTATTGTGAGTAATGCTGCCATGAACATGGCATACAAATATCTCATCAAGATCTTAAAGTTGTTCTTAGTATATACCCAGAAGTGGAATTGCTGGGTCATATGGTACTTCTATTTTTGTTTTTAGAAATGGTCAGCTGGTATAATTTTATTTTTTATTTTTTAATAGTTTATTGTCAAGTTGGTTTCCATATGACACCCAGTGCTCATCCCCACAAATGCCCTTCTCCATGCCCATCACCCCCCTTCCTTCCCCCCACCCCATCTGCCCTCAGTTTGTTCTCAACATTCAAGAGTCCTTCATGGTTCGTCTCCCTCCCTCACCCCACTACTTTTCCCCTTCTCCCCCATGGTCCTCTGTTAAGTTCCTCCTAATCCTCCTATACGTGCAAACATATGGTATCTGTCCTTCTCTGCCTGACTTATTTCGCTCAGCATAACACCCTCAAGGTCCATCCATGTTGCTACACATGGCCAGATTTCATTCTTTCTCGTTGCCATTCCATTGTACAGATAAACCACATCTTCTTGATCCGTTTGTCAGTTAATGGACACTTAGGCTCTTTCCGTGTTTTGGCTATTGCTGAGAGTGGTGCTATGAACATTGGGGTACATGTGCCCCTATGCATCAGCACCCCTGTATCCCTTGGGTAAGTTCCTAGCAGTGCTATTGCTGGGTCCTAGGGGAGTTCTATTGTTAATTTTTTGAGGAACCTCCACACTGTTTTCCAGAGGGGCTGCACCGGTTTTCATTCCCACCAACAGTGTAGGAGAGTGCCCGTTTCTCCACATCCTCGCTAGCATCTAGAATCCTCTGATTTGCTCATTTTAGCCACTCTGACTGGCATGAGGTGGTATCTCAGTGTGGTTTGATTTGTATTTCCCTGATGAGGAGGGATGCTGAGCATCGTTTCATGTGTCTGTTGGCCATCTGGATGTCCTCTTTGGAGAAGTGTCTGTTCATGTCTTCTGCCCATTTCTTCACTGGATTGTTTGTTTTTCAGGTGTGGAGTTTGGTAAGTTCCTTATAGATTTTGGATACTAGCCCTTTATCTGGTATAATTTTAAAAATGCCATTAGGGTCCATTCTAGTGATTGTTTTCTGACTTTCTTCAGTAATCTAAATCTGTGTTTCACAAACTTTGAAATAAACTATAAGGCTCCTTATGTGGATTTAAAATTTTTGTTTTATTGAGGTGTAATTAATATGCAATAAAAGGACAGCCATTAAAGTTTCAGTTCAGTGAGTTTTGACAACTATATACACCCTTGTAACAACCAGACCAAAGTAAAATATTTCCAAATGACACTTTCCAACTCTTTTGTGCCCTGTTCCAGTCACTTTTCCAACTCCCTCCTTCAAGGTAACCACTCTTTTATTACCTTTAGTTTTTCCTGTTCTTGTACTTCATATAAATGGAATTATAAACTATGTAAACTCCTGTTTGGGGCTTATTTTGCTTAACATGTTTTCCAAGATGCATCTATATTGTGTATATTAGTATTTTGTTCCTTATTTATTGTTTGAACACACCATGATTTGTTTATTCTCATGCTTATGGATATTTGGATTATCTCCAGGTAGAGGTATCATGAATGAGACTGCTATGAACACTCTTGGACAAGTCTTACTGTGAATGTTTTCATTTCTCTCGGGTAAATAGTTAAGGATGGAATTTAGGTTTATATTTTCCCAAAGAGGTTGTATCATTTTATACTCCCGAAAGTATTTATGAGCATTCCAGTTGTGCCACATACTTGCCAACACTGTCATGTTCTTTTATTTCTAGTGGGCGTAGATAATTTTTGTGGGCATAGGTATTTCACTGTGATTTAATGCTGATACGTTGTGTTGACCCCTTTTTCTAGGGCTTTTTGGCCATTTTTATATCATTTGTGAAGTGTCTAAGTCATTTGTGTCCCAACCCCTTTAAGCTGTATTGTCTTTTTACTTTGATTTAAAGATGTTTTTGTCTATTACCAATGTTTTATGATGAGCAGATATTTTATATTTTGATGAAGTTCAACATATCATTTCCTTTATGGTTAGTGTATTTTGTGTCCTTTTAAGAAAACTTTGCTATCTCCAACCAAAATGATAAAGATATCCATCTATGTTTTCTTTTGGAAATCCTATGGTTCTGGGTTTAACATTTAGATTTATGGGGGTGCCTGAGTGGTTCAGTTGGTTAAGTGTCCGACTTTGGCTCAGGTCACGATCTAACAGTTTGTGGGTTCGAGCCCCGCGTCGGGCTCTGTGCTGACAGCTAGCTCAGAGCCTGGAGCCTGCTTCAGATTCTGTATCTCCCTCTCTCTGACCCTCTCCTGCTCACACTGTGTCTCTCTCTCTCAGAAAAAACATTTAAAAATAAAAAAAACCCATTTAGATCTATGATCTATCTCAAATTAATATTTGTATATGATATAAGAAGATGCCAAGGTTCAATCTTTTTTTCCACACAGACAGCTAATTGTTCCAAATAACATTTGTTAAAACTTCCTTTCTCATTGAATTGCACTGATTCTTCTGTCAAGAATTAATTGACAGTAATTATTTCAGGGCTCTGTTCCATTGATACATTTGTCCTTAAATCAATGCCATACTACCTTCATTACTGTTGAGTAGTAAGATCTGGTACCATCCTCCAATTTTGCTTTTCTTTTTTTCTTTTTTCTTTTTTTTTTTAAATTTTTTAATGTTTTATTTATTTCTAGGAGAGAGAGAGAGCGTGAGCAGGGGAGGGTCAGAGAGAGAGGGAGTCACAGACTGAAACAGGCTCCAGGCTCTGAACTGGCAGTCAGCACAGAGCCCGATGCGGGGCTCGAACCCGAGAGATCATGACCTAAGTGAAAGTCGGACGCTTAACCGACTAAGCCACTCAGGCGCCCCATGCTTTTCTTTTAAGTATTATTTTGTCTCTCCTAGATCCTTTGCATTTCGATATAAAATTTCAAATCAACTAATAATTTCTTCAAGGAAGACTGCTGGAATCTTTGAAGGGTTGTATTAATTTTATAGATTTAGTAAGAATGGACATCTTAAGAATATTGAACTTTCCAATGAACATGGCATCTCTCCACTTGTTTAGGTCTCTCCTGATTTATCCTAACAATAGTCAATTAGTTTTCAAAATAGAGACCATAACACATCTTTTAGGCAGATTTAATCCCTAATAACTTGATGATTTTGATGCTATGGTAAATGGCATTGTTCATTTCATTTTCCAATTGTTTATTGGTAGAATACAGCAATACGACTGAATTTTGTATACTAACCTTATATACTATGAAGTTGATAAATGCACTAATATTCTAAAAATATTCTAGAGTTATTTTCATATGCAAGCATGTTATTTGCAAATAAAGGTTTTATTTCAGTAAGCAGAGGACACCTGATGTCAGTCAAGACAGAGAGACTCTATTTGGAGATTTGTCTTATATCCTGTCCCATCATTTTTGTTTGTTTGTTTGTTTGTTTACTTAGCTACTTAGCTTTTTATGGAACTATAAATTCTTCAACTTATAATTGCTTAGAAAAAGTTTTACTTCATCTTTTCTCATATTTATTCTTTTTATTCTAACGTCACACTGGCTAGGACCTCAAATATGATGTTGAATACAAGTAAGAACAGGCATCCTTATTCGCAACCTTAGAGGAAGGTGTTCAAAAGTTCACCATTAAATATGATGTTAGCTGTATGTTTTCCAACATTCCTTTTTATCAGATTAAGGAAATTGCTTTCTGTTCTTAGTGTGCTGAAAGCTTTTATCATGAAGGTGATAAATTTTTGTTGGTAAACTGTAACAGAAAATTTGTGAAGATAGCACAGATTGTTCCCATAAATCCCACACCCAGTTTTCACTATTGTTATCTTACATTATTATGGTATACTTGTCACAATTAATGAACTGATACTGATACATTATAAATCAAGTATTAATCTGATAACTTTATTCAGATTTCCTTTTTACCTAATTTCCTCTTTTTCTGTTCCAGTATCCCATCGAGGACACCATGTTACATTTATTTGTCATGTTCCCTTAGGTTCCTCTGGTTGTGACAATTTATCAAACTTTCTTTCTTCTGATGACTTTGGAAGTTTTGAAGAATACTAGGTAGGAATTTTGTAGAATGTCCCTCAGATGAGAGACTGATTTGTCTGAATTTTTATCAATTATGGTTAATGGGTTTGGGGGAGAAGAAAGATCACAGAAGCAAAGTACCATTCTCATCAAACCAAATCAAGTAGAATACTACAAACAAAATTTCACTGATGAAGTTAACTTGATCACCTGTCTGAGACTGTATATATCAGATTTTTCCATTGTAAGTTATTCTTTTTTCCCCTTTCCATACTGTGTTCTTTGGAATGAAGTCAGTATGCATAGCCCACATGCAGGGAATGGAGACTTATAATGTACGTTCTTGAGGGTGGAGTTATCTACATATGTTATTTGAAATTCTACTGCATGGGAGATTTGTTTATTCTGTCCCATTTACTTATTAAGCCATTTATTTACATCATATACTTCTGGATATTTACTTTTTATGTTGGGTTATAATCCAATATGATTTTATGTATTTTTTTTGCTTAATTTGTTCCAGTGCTAGTTATTGGGAGCTTTTTCAGTTGGCTCCTGTATTCTTTTGACTCAAGCCTTTTATTGTGGGCTTTTAAAAAATTGAGATGTAACTGACATGTAACACTGTATTAGTTTTAGGTGTATATACAATGAGTTATGTATATATTGTGAAATGATTACCAAATCAGTGTAATTATTATCCACTACCACACATAATTACAAAATTTCTTCCAGTGAGGAGACTTTAAATATTTATTCCTAGCTAGGGGAACCTAGGTGTCTTAGTCTGTTAATCATCTGATTCTTGGTTTTAGCTCAGATCATGATCCTGTGGTTCATGAGTTCAAGTCCCACATCAGGCTCTGCACTGTGCAGAGCCTGCTTGGGAGTCACTCTCTCCTCTTTCTCTGCTCCTTCCCCATTCACAGTCTCTCTCAAAATAAATAAACTTAAAAATTTATTTTAAAAAATTTTCCTAGGTTTTTTTCATGCACTTGCAAACGGGATTGTTTTTCTAATTTCTTTCTAATAGCTCATTATTCATGTACACAAACAACTGATTTTTGTATATTGATTTTGTATCCTCCAACTTTACTAATTTCATTTATTAGTTCTAACAGATTTTTGGTGTCTTTAGGGCTTACTATGTATATCACATGCAAATAGGATACATTTTTACTTCTTCCTTCCTGATTTGGATGCCTTTTATTTTTCTTGCTTAATGGTTCTAGCTAGGACTTCCAGTACTATGTTGAATATGTTGAGAAATCTTCCCTATATACCCCCTTTGCTGATAACTTTTAATCATGAATGGTTTACTTTTGTCAAATGTTTTTTCTCCATCTACTGAGATATTATGTTTTTTATTCATTTTATTAATGTGGCATATCACATTGATTTGTAGATGGTGAACCATCCTTTGAATTTGGAATAAATCTCACTTGATCATGGTGTATGGTGTTTTCAATATTTTTATTTTCTTGTAGTATCTTTGGTTTTGGTATCAGGGTAATGGTGGCCTTATAAAATGAGTTTGGAAGTAATCCTTCCTCTTCTATGTTTTGGAAGAGTTTGAGAAGGCGTTAGTTCTTTAAATGGTTGCCAACAATTTTTTTTTTAATTGTGTCATCAGGATTCATGTGTTTCTTTAGTACTGGAAATTCTCAAATGTTAACATTCTTCTTATGTCCTTTCCCTTGTTCACTCTTTTCACTCCTTTGGAACTCTGATTATAAGTAGTCTGGCACTTCTCATTCAATCATATTTTGGCCTCTCATAGTTTCTATCTCTGTACATCTAAATTATCTTCTCTTTGGGGCACCTGGGCAACCCAGTCGGCTGAGTGTCTATTGATTTCAGCTCAGGTCATGATCCCAGAGTCATGGGATCAAGCCCTGAATCAGGCTCCATGCTGAGCGTGGAGGCTGCTTGAAGTTCTTTCTCTCTCCCTACGCACTTCTCCCCCTCTCTCAAATTAAAAAGGAAAAAGTTTTAAAAATCTTTATTAAAAATAACTTATCTTCTCTTTAATTTCCTCTAATTGTTAAATCACTTGTTCCCTCCCACCCCAGTGTATCAAACCAGTTAACTGCTTTAAGGTCTTTTTTTCAAAACCACCTAGTGGTTTTTAATAGTATTTGCTTTTCCTATGTATTTTCATATCTATTTCACATATCATTTTAATAGTTACACTATAATCTCCAAGCAGTAGTTCTATTTACTGACAGGAGTAAGCATGGCCTGGAAGTATTTGGAAATTTCTACAAAGCTGTAGAAAATGTGAGTAGATTTCCGCCCCCGACCTCACCTCAGGTCCATAAGGGAGTGCCACTAACATTAAATATAGAGAGGTAAGGGCAAAAATTATATACTTGGAATACCAAGGAAGAAAACTCAGTTTCTTGCTCAGTCAGACTAAACTATGCTCAGAGAAGTTTAAGAAATTCCTGGTTGTTGGGATGAGCACTGGGTGTTATATGGAAACCAACTTGACAATAAACTATATTAAAAAAAGAAAAAGAAAAAGAAATCCCTAGTGTTGGGGCACCTGAGTGGCTCAACTGGTTAAGTATCCAGCTTCGACTCAGGTCATGATCTCAGGTTCGCAGATTTGAGCTCTGCATCAAACTCTGAGCACAGAGCCTGGAGCCTGCTTCAGATTCTGTCTCTCCCTCTCTCTCTGCCCCTCCCTCGCTCATGCTGTCTCTCTCTCAAAAATAAACATTTAAAAAATCTTTAAAAATAATAAAATAAGGGGCGCCTGGGTGGCTTAGTCGGTTAAGCATCCGACTTTCGCTTGGGTCATGATCTCGCGGTTCGTGGGTTCGAGCCCCGCGTCGGGCTCTGTGCTGACTGCCAGCTCAGAGCCTGGAGCCTGTTTCAGTCTGTGACTCCCTCTCTCTCTGGCCCTCCCCTGCTCACGCTGTCTCTCTCTCTCCTAGAAATAAATTTAAAAAAATAATAATAAAATAAAAAATAAAAAAATTCCTGGTCTTGACATGGATCCCCAGAACCCTTCATTGTTGTAAGGGAAGCTGTGAGCCTCCTCTGTGAAAACTTTGAGGGAGAATGAATATCGCATATGCAGGAAGGAGAGAAGACGGCTACTTTCTGTCTCCACTCTAGAAAGAGACTTGAATTCCTGGTGCTGAAGGAGTGGTTGTTGTCCAGACTTGCTCAACATATTTGGACTGTAGAGGCATTTTCAAATAAGTCAATTTGGGAGATAGAAGTCAAGACTATTCTCTCATGAAGCTAAATATACATATTTACAGTATGCACTAGCTAAGTTTCTGAAGTGGCTGAGATTCTACCCTATGTAATGGCTAGTGAGCTAACCTATTACTGTTTCATGGAAGCCTGCAGAAGACATGAGATTCCTGGTTGAAAACAAAGGACTTTATCCACAACACACCAAGAAGCTTAAGCTTCATGTTTGTGTCAGTTCTCAATGCCCCCAAGGCCTCTATGCATGAAGCAGGTGGGCCTAGACAGACGTTACAGACGAGGAACACTGAACCTGGGGAGCTCACTACTTTAGAGCAGCCTATGGGTAAGCCTCTTTGGCTAGAGAGATTTCTTCATGCTTTGATCAGCTTGCTGCAAACACAACCCTGAGACTGTGGTTTTGGTATATCCAGTGTATTAGCTTCCTACCAATACCATAACAAAATACCACTTATGGGGTGGCTTAAACAATAGAAATTTATTTTCTCACAGTTCTGAAAACTAGAAGTCCAAGATCAAGGTGCTAGAGTTTTATTTTTTCTGATGTCTTTCTCTCTAGCTTGCAGATACAGAGAATACAGCCTTCTTGCTGTATTCACGTGGTTCATGTCTCTGTGTCCAAATCTCTTGTTATAAACACATCAGAGAGACTGGGTTAGAGTTCACCCTAAGGGTCCTTATTTTAACTCTTTAAAGTCCTCTTTAAAGCCCTTATCTCCAAATACAGTCACATTCTAAGGTAGTGGGGATTATAGCTTCATGATTTGGGGTGGGGGTGTGGAGAGAGGAGTACAATTCAGCCCCAAACACTCAGCAATAATATGAAGAATTGTTTGGGGCTCATGAGAGATTCTCACCCAAAATGCACATATATGAGAACACAATGAATTTTCTTAAGCAAAACAATCCTTTGTAACTAGCACCCAGATTAAGAGTAACGTAATTACCAGTACCTTCAAGGTACCGTTTCATGATTCTTTCCAGTCACTATCTTTGAAGGAAACCACTATCCTAATTTCTTAGAGTTTAAATTAGTTTCCTAATCTGTACTTATATCTAATTCTTAGAGTATAAATTAGTTTCCTAATCTGTACTATTAGGAAACAATTGAAATTATGTATTATATAGTCTTTGTTATCTGGTTTCTATTTCTCAGCAACATTCTTTGAGATTCATACACATTGATGACTATAGTTTTAGATGATTCATTCTCATTACAGTATATTATTCTATTGTGTAAATATGCCAGAATTATCCATTGTATTGTTGATGGGCATTCAGAAAGTCTCAACTTTGGACTCTAATGTACAGTGCTGCTATGAACATTCTAGTACATTACTTTTGATAAATACATGTATGCTTTCATGGACTTCTACAATTCATGTCTGCCTGCCTCAAAGATCTGCCCTATTTCTTATTCCACAAGAAAGGAACCTTGAGGAATGATCGGCTATCATGACTTTTTAAAAAAGCTATATATCAGGTGCATTACTGACTTTATTTTTGCATATATGCTATACTTACATTTTTCAAGGACTGGTATTATGGATGAAATATTTGTGCCCCCAACCCCAAATTCATATGTTGAAGTCCTTACCCCAGAGTGATGGTATTTAGAGATGGGACCTTTGAGAGGCAGAGTTAGATGAGGTCATAAGGGTGGGCTTTTCACGATGGGACCAGTGCCCTTATAAGAGGCACCAGAGGGCTTGCTCTCTCTGCCATGTGACGACATAGCAAGAAGGTGGTCATCTGCAGGGGCGCCTGGGTGGCTTAGTCGGTTGAGCATCTGACTTTCGCTTAGGTCATGATCTCGCGGTTCGTGGGTTTGAGCCCCGCGTCAGGCTCTGTGCTGACTGCCAGCTCGGAGCCTGGAGCCTGTTTCAGTCTGTGACTCCCTCTCTCTCTCTGACCCTCCCCTGCTCACGCTGTCTCTCTCTCTCTCTACTAGAAATAAATAAAACATTTAAAAAAAAAAAAAAAAAAGAAGGTGGTCATCTGCAAGTCAAGGAGAGAGTACTAACCAGAAACCAAATTGGCTGGCACCTTGATCATGGACTTCCGGGCTCCCAAGCTGAGAAGATGAATTTCTCTTGTTTTAAGCCTCTATGATATTTTGCTATAGTAGCTCAAGCAGACTAACGCAATTAGGAACAATTATTTTCTTTCATGAGTCTTCCTATCCAGCCTTGTTCCACAAAGTAACTAGTGGCTCCAACCAGACAGTAGTATTTCCCTATCATAAAAGTCTAGGGAAACTATATGAATATGGCAAATATGTGATGTCTTCAGAGATATCACTCATATATGCAGGCAATAGCACAGAAAAAGGATTAAAGGATCTGAGCAAGATGCTTTCAAGAAAGTTACCCTGATGCACGGCAAAGGAAACAATCCTTCCTAATAGGCTGAGAAGATGAATTTCTCTTGTTTTAAGCCTCTATGATATTTTGCTATAGTAGCTCAAGCAGACTAACGCAATTAGGAACAATTATTTTCTTTCATGAGTCTTCCTATCCAGCCTTGTTCCACAAAGTAACTAGTGGCTCCAACCAGACAGTAGTATTTCCCTATCATAAAAGTCTAGGGAAACTATATGAATATGGCAAATATGTGATGTCTTCAGAGATATCACTCATATATGCAGGCAATAGCACAGAAAAAGGATTAAAGGATCTGAGCAAGATGCTTTCAAGAAAGTTACCCTGATGCACGGCAAAGGAAACAATCCATAAAACTAATAGGCAACCGACGGAATGGGAAAAGAGAGTTGCAAATGACATATCAGATAAAGGGTTAATATCCAAAATCTGTAAGGAACTCACCAAACTCCACACCGAAAAAACAAACAATCCAGTGAAGAAATGGGCAGAAGATATGAACAGACACTTCTCCAAAGAGGACATCCAGATGGCCAACAGACACATGAAACGATGCTCAGCATCCCTCCTCATCAGGGAAATACAAATCAAACCACACTGAGATACCACCTCATGCCAGTCAGAGTGGCTAAAATGAGCAAATCAGAGGATTCTAGATGCTAGCGAGGATGTGGAGAAACGGGCACTCTCCTACACTGTTGGTGGGAATGAAAACCGGTGCAGCCCCTCTGGAAAACAGTGTGGAGGTTCCTCAAAAAATTAACAATAGAACTCCCCTATGACCCAGCAATAGCACTGCTAGGAATTGACCCAAGGGATATAGGAGTGCTGATGCATAGGGGCACATGTATCCCAATGTTCATAGCAGCACTCTCAACAATAGCCAAAACCTGGAAAGAGCCTAAGTGTCCATTAACTGATGAATGGATCAAGAAGATGTGGTTTATCTATACCATGGAATACTACATGGCAATGAGAAAGAATGAAATCTGGCCATGTGTAGCAACATGGATGGACCTTGAGGGTGTTATACTGAGCGAAATAAGTCAGGAAGAGAAAGACAAATATCATATGTGTGCACGTATAGGAGGATTAGGAGGAACTTAACAGAGGACCAAGGGGGAGAAGAAGGGCGGAAATGGTGGGGGAAAGGGAGAGAGGCAAACCATGAGAGACTCTTGAATGCTGACAAATACTGAGGACTGATGGATGTGGGGGGGAGGGGGGAATGGGCATGGAGGAGGGCACTTGTGGGGATGAGCACTGGGTGTTATGTGGAAACTAATTTGACAATAAACTATTTGTTTTTAAAAATAGTTACCCTGAGGGGCGCCTGGGTGGCTTAGTCGGTTAAGCGTCCGACTTTCACTTAGGTCATGATCTCGCGGTTCGTGGGTTCCGGCCCCGCATCGGGCTCTGTGCTGTCAGCTCACAGCCTGGAGCCTGTTACAGTCTGTGACTCCCTCTCTCTCTGACCCTCCCCTGCTCACGCTGTTTCTCTCTCTCTCTCTCCCAGAAATAAATAAAAAATATTAAAAAAAAATAGTTACCCTGAAACTGCTAGAAAATCTCATTGTCAGTCTGTTGATTATCATTTGTTCTATGGCTACACTTAGCAATAAATGCAGTCCCTAATCCAATTGGTCATCACACCAATTAACAATTGGAGGAATATCTCAAAAGAGGAGTATAATGAATTCTGCACAGGTTATAAATAAAACTTCCTACTATAGTAGCCAAAGATATAGTTTTAAGTTTGGCTACATGTAACTAAGCACAGTGGGACTCAATGATTTCCTGGAGACCATTTCTGGTGGAAACACTTACTGAACTGAACTGAGATCCTGGAGATGAAGACATACAGGTTCGCTTCCAGAACATTTGAGAACAATCATCTTCTGCCATCTCCCTTCCCAACTTCACATCTCTTCAGACAACACCCAAAGTTTGGCTTTTAATGTTGCTATTTAGCATAAGGAAGGAGGCTGATTCCCTTTCTGAGAGCAAAATTGAAAGGAAACAAGCAAAAAGTACAGGTCTGAATATCCATCTATTTTCAGAAAAATATAATGCTTTCAAGGAAGTCATAGACAGTGCTAAAGAGAAATGAGTTGATGTAATGGGATTGCTACAGGTGAAGCTGTTCCATTTAAACACAAATGACAATAATATTTTAATAATCAGGCATAAAATGATAACATTAAAGTGAAATGATTAAAGTTAATATAAAATGTACAAAATCAGTTATGATGTGAGTATAATAAGTTACATGTATTGTATTGTTCACACCAATAAGTTAAAGCATTTTAATAAAAACAGGTACTTTTTTGTTCTCATCAGTTGCCAAATAATTAACTAATTAATATCTGAGGAGTGAATGCCCTAGACTGCAAGTTTAATGTGATTTTGTTTAGCCAAGAGACTTGATTAATTTTTTAAAGTAGATTCCACGCCCAACATGGGCATGAACTCATGACCCTGAAATCGAGTCGCATGCTGTACTGACTGAGCTAGCCAGGTGTCCCATCATCAGTTGTCTGTTTAGAAGGTACAGATATCCATTTCTAATTTTGCTAATCTGTGTGAATAGGGAGGGGAAATAAACACAGGAATTCCAAGGAGGCATGAAAGCAGTAAGTGTACTAAGAAAAAGAAAAACGGATCAGTACTGATGATCACTCAGGATAACTACATAGAAGGGGGGTTCAGCAGGCCATTGGTACGAGGCATATCACAAACAATAACCAAATAGATGTAAGAGTCCATAGCATTCCAAAAAGAAAAAAAAATTGCCAAATGTCCTAAAGAGAAAATCTAACAGACTAAATCAGTCATCGCTCAAGAGTTGAAATATCGATTACTTTTACAAGAACTATTAATTTTAATAAGAAGCAGAACACATATTTTAAAAAGCAAACTGAACTGTTTGATACATTAATATTAGTGGAAAAAAATCACACAAAATTTTAGTTAATAAAATCAAATTATGACTTAAATATCCTACAACTTAATCTGTCAACCTTTATTATTAAAAGAGACCCAAACTTTAAGTTGGAATAAATTCAAATTGGAATGTTATAATGTTAGGATGTTAAATGTTATCCCCATGATACAGAAAACAGCTATAGAAAACAAACAAAAATATATGACAAGGGAATTAAAACATTTCATTGCAAAAACTCAACTAAACACAAAAGAAGACAATAATGCAAAAATGAGAAACAAGGTGTAAGACAAGTAGAAAACAAATAGCAAAATGACACAGATAAGTCCTTTTTTATCAGTTATTACTTCGTTAAAAAAATGTTTATTTATTTTGAGAGAGATAGGGAGCAAGTGGGAGAGAGTCAGAGAGAAGAGGAGACACAGAATCCAAACCTGGCTCCCCTCTTGTGAGCACAGAGCTTGATGCGGGGCTCAAACCACAAACTGTGAGCTCATGACCCTAGCTAAAATCAAGAATCTGAGTCACCCAGGTGCCCCTATTAGTTGTTACTTTAAATGTAAATGAAGTAAACTCAACAAAGACATAATTTGGCAGAATGGATAAAAATATTACTGAACGATGGGCGCCTGGGTGGCTTAGTCAGTTAAGCGTCTGACTTTAGCTTAGGTCATGATCTCACGGTTCGTGGGTTCGAGCCCCACGTCGGGCTCTGTGCTGACTGCCAGCTCAGAGCCTGGACCCTGTTTCAGTCTGTGACTCCTTCTCTCTCTGACCCTCCCCTGCTCACGCTGTCTCTCTCTCTCTCCTAGAAATAAATAAAACATTAAAAAAATTTTTTTAAATATTACTGAACGATATGCTCTTAAAAGAGACTCACTTTAGACTCACTAGGGACACAAATAGGTTAAAAGTAAAAGACTGGGGAAAAAATATTACATGCAAAGAGTAACTGAAAGAAAGTAGGGGTGCTAGAAATAAACTAGTTACAAAAATACAAAAAATTTATGATTCTATTTACATGAGGTACCTAGAATTATTCAAATCCTAGAGACAGAAAATAGAATGATGGCTGCCAGGATTGGGGGCAGGTGGGAATAAGGAGTTATTGTTTAATGGGTATAGAGTTTCAGTCTTGCAAGATGAAGAATTCTAAAGATGGATAGTGGTGATGACTGCATAACAATATGAATGCACTTAATACCACTGAACTGTACACTTAAAAAATGTTAGGAGAATACATTCTATATTATGTGTACTTTACCACAATTTGAAAATGTGTTGTTAAAAAAACAAACAAAAAAAAGGACTTTACTGAAGAAGTTCAGGATCACTAGCCCCAGTAATCTGGCCAGAAAACAACTATTTGATCACTCAGATCCTGCCAACTTGTCTGTCAGGTAAAAATATTGAATCTAAACTGTAAAATTTTTCTCAAGGGGAAAGATGAAGGAAGAAAAACTAGGAAGGCATTAGAATATAAATAAAAGAGAAGAGAGAAAAAATCTGGATCTATGGCAATATGTTTGAAAACAAATTACTGTAAATTCATTAATAAGTTTTATAAATATTTCAATCTTTTCTGAATGTTGTCTCAACAATTACAGACTTTGGCTGATTTGAAAAAATGTTAAGGGGCGCCTGGGTGGCTCAGTCAGTTAAGTGTTCGACTCTTGATTTTCAGTTTGGGTGATCTTGCAGTTTCTGGGATTGGGCCCCTGTGTCTGGCTTCAAGCTCTGAGAAAGAGCCTGCTTGGGACTCTATCTCTCCCTCTCTCTCTACCCCTCCCTCACTTATGCATGTTAGCATAAATTAATAAATAAACATTAAACATTTTTTAAAAAGTTAAATTTCTTATTTTCAGCAGATGTTCAGAGAGCTTACACTTGCAACTGATCACTATATAATTTAAGACATTTCATTCGTTAAATCTTTAAGATTTGGTTTGTTAGCAATATAAATAGAGCAAGTATTTAGAGAAATGCTGAATAATGTTTAATGAAATGTTAATAGGTTAAAAATGGCTTTAAACAAAGGCAAGTATTAATGAGTATTTTTAAATCCTAAATATTCCTATATTAGTACTTTCTAATTAGTAACTATTTATAAAGTAGTACTTCTAATATTTCTAATCAGTGAATATTTCTATTTATTAACTGTTAATAAAATTTCAGACATGAAAGAATCTATCAGTTCTACTGTGGTTGGTGGAAAGTATCCAAACCTTTTAAAACCGCCAAATTGTAGGGGCGCCTGGGTGGCTTAGTCGGTTAAGCGTCCGACTTTCGCTTGGGTCATGATCTCGCAATTTGTGGGTTCGAGCCCCGCATCGGGCTCGTGCTGACTGCCAGCTCAGAGCCTGGAGCCTGTTTCATCCTGTGACTCCCTCTCTCTCTGACCCTCCCCTGCTCACGCTGTCTCTCTCTCTCTTAAAAATAATAAAAAAATAATAATAAAACCGCCAAATTGCATTTTATGCCCTTCATGAGAAGTTCTGGTGTCCCAATTAGGATTGCCAAAAACACATGCTACTTAACGTACAACACAGATCTACCCATAACCAATAACTAACAATAGATTTAACCATGAAATAATTGACATAATTTCCACTATTGGAAGAAAAGATCAGAAGCCTGAAAAACTAACTCTAATTATTCTGTCTTGTGTTACACTTCTCAAACTTAAACTTGTATAGGACAATGATATTAACTATCAGATGGTGAATAAATAGATTACTTAATTTCCTATCTGTAACAAATAGACATAGTAGTGTTGGTTATAAAGGACAATCACATTGACATGATACCTACCAATATACAAAATAGCCAAAGCTATTTCAACAAAAGTAAATAGTCCATATAAATATTTACAAAAGGAATTTTCATTTTGACTTTCAGATTAGGAAACTAGTCTAATAAAATTGTGACTAGAAATAAGAATATTTGGTAGGACTGAAATATCAAAATTTAAAATATTTGTATGAGGGGTACTGAACTTATAAAAAAGCAGGATAAATTAACATAAGTCTGGAAAAAATAAAGACATCAAATAAAACAAGCAAAGGATTTGGATACTGAGTATTTTTTAAGGCACTTATAAATCAGGAGAAAAAATGGATAAATGGGTAAAAGAACTAGGAAAAATCACAATAAGGAGCATGACTGGCCAATAAAAATATGTGGAAAATATTCAACTCACTAGTAATTAGAAAACTAAAAACTATTGTATACTAAAAGCATACAACGTATTTCATCTTTGACTGAGTTGCCAGATGCAGACATCAAAAATAAACAAGTTAGCAATCCCCACCAAGGCTGAAAATGTTTACTACCTATGCCTGAGTAATTATAGACAGCTGCTCACATATAGTAGTATACAGGAGCAGAGTTATTGATTGTTTTTGTAATTATGAAAAACTGTCAACAAAAGTATCATGGTCAAAAGACAAGATTTAAATTTATCGAGGTATGTTTATATAAAGATTGCACTAAAAGATATTTCAGTTAGTAGAAAAATAGAGCTGTACATTCAGAAAAACAAAGATAATTGTGGGTCATAATATGAGCTGTCTGCAATCCAGTCATCACTAATAACATGAAATAGTGACTAATAATTCCAACCTTAGAGTCATTCCTCTTGGATCTGGCAACATTTCCTAGAGATGTTAATAGTTTTTAGGAATAGGGATTCCCTGGTAACATTTTAAAATGTTCTTTACTACAGATCTCTAATCATGTTTGGTTGATATAAGCTTTTCATTGTTCAAAGGTAGAGATTCAGTATTCAGTATTTTCTAATTTAAGCACAAAACTTTTTATTTTATTAAAAAAAATTTTTATGTTTTTAATTTATTTCTGAGAGAGAGGAGAGAGATAAAGACAGAGTGAGCAGGGGAGGGTCAGAGAGAGAGGGAGACACAGAATCTGAAGGAGGGTTCAGGCTCTGAGCTGTCAGCACAGAGCCCAATGCAGGGCTCAAACCCACGAATCGTGAGATCATGACCTGAGCCGAATTTGACGCTTAACCGACTGAGCCACCTAGGTGCCACAGCACAAAACGTTTTTAAAAAGCACCATGAAGTACTAATGATGTGCCTGGGGGGATAATTTTTAAAATGTGTATATCTCTATATTCAGCGTAACCCAACTGAGCCATCCAGGCGCCCCCAAAGTGCTGATTTTAAAAGAAAGATGTTATTTTCTTTTTATTAAAAAAATTTAAAATTAAAAGTGTCCAGGGCCTCCTGGGTGACTCAGTGGGTTAACTATCTGACTTTGGCTCTGGTGATGATCTTACGGCTCATGAGTTTGGGCCCTGCATCCATATCTGTACTGATGGCTCAGAGCCTGGAGCCATGCTTCTGATTCTGCGTCTCCATCACTCTGCCCCTCCCCTGCTCACCCTTCTCTCGTTCTAGCTCTCAAAAGTAAACAAACATTTAAAAAAAGTTTTTTAAAGTATCCATTATCATCTTAAGTTGATTTTGCTAAATTACATTTTTCGTAGGAATATAATACTTTCTCTTAGATTTCTAAATATGCTGGAATAAACTGAAGCATTTCTTTTTTAAAAGAACATATGGTAAGAACCAAGGAAATCTGACTGAAGTATGGACTTCAGCTATTCAGTAATAATATATCAGTTCAGCTCCTGACAGTTACTGTTTTTCTAATTTATTATTATTATTATTATTATTATTATTATTCCCGAAAGAGAACAGGAGCAAGGAAGGGGCAGAGAGGGAGAGAGAGAGAGAATCCCAAGCAGGCACCACACTGTCAGCGTGCAGCTCAATGTGGGGGCTTGAACTCACAGAACTGTGATATAATGATCTGAGCCAAAATCAAGAGTCGGAAGGAAGCTTAAGCAACTGAGCCACCCAGGTACCCTGAAGCATTTTCTTAACAATTAAAAATTTTCTTCTGTATTTGTGATTATATCACCTTTCTTATTAATGATATTATAATGTAATCATTCTTATTTTTATCTTGACCAGATTTATCACAGCCTCTTTGGTATTAATATTCTAAGAGAAAAAAAATTTAAAGTTAAAAAAATTTTCTAGATAATTGTTCCATTTCTAAATCACTAAACTCTACTTCTAGATGTATTCATTGCTTTTCACTCAAAACACCCAAAGCTGTTAGAGTACTATTTGATAGTCAATAGGCTCTAATAACTTTAGTTTTATTAATTGCTTCCTTATATTGGCTGAGAATTTAAATCATTTTATTTCTGGCTTTGTAGAATTCTTATTCATTGTTTTATAAATTTTATCAATGCCTACTAAGTGGCAGACAATGGATATGTATGATCTGGGCATAAAGCCATGAGCAAAAATTAGGTTCTAGTCTTTGTTTTCAGTTTCCTGCATGTAATGAAGAACATTAAATTTCCGATGAGTAACATTGGAAATAAAATAATAATAAAACTAGTAACATCCCCAAGTTCTGGTATATAACCATTTCATTATCATTCCTTTCTGAATAGGCCCTAATTTCAATTCTGTTTAATTCAGAACTTGTACAGGAGGATTATCAATTTGCAAGAGGAGGTGATAAAATATTATTACCATGCAGATTAGTAACTATAAAACGGATCTCTACAATGGAGAGATCTAGCAGTCATCACTATAACCAGGTGTTAACATCAAGCATCATTAAGAGTGGGAAAACTCAACATTATATGCTTTTAAACATTCACAACACTGACTCAAACCTCTTCATTTAACTTTTAATTTACTAGAACTGTTACAGATAGAAGAACACAAGGAAATAATTTTAAAATCCCAGAACTTGGGACCATTCAGTAGGATAATTTACTCATCCTCTTTGAAAATCCAAAGTAATGAAAACTTGGCAGGGATGTTATTCTAAAACAGGAACTAGCAAAATTTTTTGTGAAGAACCAGACAGTAAATATTTTAAGTTTTGTGGGCCATATGGCCTCTGCTGCAACCATTCAGCTGTGCCAGAGGAGTATGAAAGCATCCATAGATGGTATGTAAACAAATCAGTGTCAGTCCTCCAATAAAACTCACATTTTAAATCCACTTATAATTTTCACATTCTACTAGGTTTTGTCCAAAAAAAATTACTTAAAACTCAAAAAAGGCATAAGTAATTACATAATAAAGATTTTCTAAATTCGTTACACCCATATTCACTTAATCTCTTAATAACTCACTAGTAGCAATACAAATAATATTAAAAATAGTATCTAATACTTACTGAATAGAGACTATGTTTAAGATAGCTTTCCAAGTTTTCTACATTCCAAAAACAGCACTACAATGAAAGTACTGTTATCACCATTTATAAATGACTCCCATAGGGATAAATATCTTGCCCAATGTCATACAGGCTGTAAAGTATCAAATGGTAATCACTATGGTTTTTGTTAGATCAACAGGAGTTTTCTGTAGTAGGAGTTTCCTCAAATTTAACAATAATTGACTAGGGCTGGAGAGCTTTTATAAATAAAGCATAAAAAACAAGGGCATATTCACATTCTCTGAATTTTCCTCCATGATGAATATTCTAATAATCCATAAAAAACACTAGTAAAGTCTTCCCTATGTTATATAAAAATACATCATAAATTTATTAATCTGAACATTTGAGTCATAACAAAAAATTCTAAACATTATTTACATTCTAAGGGGTTCTCACCAGTATAAATTGCTTAATGCCTTATAAAAACTGAACCATACCTAAAAGTATTCCCATATTCCTTTCATTCACATTGTTTCTCAGTGTTACAAACCCAGTGATGTACTGTACATTCTCTACAGCATATATATGCCTTTCCATAGTCCTTATATTCATAAGGCTTCTCTCCAGTATGAATTCTCTGATGTACTTTAAGACTTGACCTAAGCCTAAAGGACTTCCCACATGTGTTACATTCAAAAGTTTTCTCACCATTGTGAATACTCTGGTGTTGAGTAAGTCGCCCATGCACACTAAAAGCCTTCCCACATTCCTTACATTCATAGGGTTTCTCACCAGTATGAAATCTATGATGTACAATTAGTTGATGGCCACTACTAAAAGCCTTCCCAAACTCTTTACATTCATGGGGCTCTTCACCAGTATGAATTCTATGATGTACTCTGAGGCTTTCAATATGACTAAAGGTCTTCCAACATTCCTTACATTCATATGGTTTCTCACCTGTATGAATTCTCTCATGCCTAACAAGGTTTGAGGTGGTGCGACTAAAGGCCTTCCCACATTCTTTACATTCATAGGATTTCTCACCAGTATGAATTCTCTCATATTGAATAAGTGCTGAAGCATGACTAAAGGCCTTACCACATTCGTTACATTCATAGGGTTTTATACCAATATGCAATCTCTGATGTGGAATGAGTTGATAACCACGACTAAATGTCATTCCACATTCCTTACATTCATAGCACTTTTCCCCAGTATGAATTCTTTCATGCTGAACAAGATTTGAGGCACGACTAAAGGCCCCCACATTCCTTACATTCATATGGTTTTTCACCAGTATGAATTCTATGATGTACTCTGAGATCTATACAACGACTAAAGGGCATCCCACACTCATGGCACTCATAGGGTTTTTCACCAGTATGAATTCTATCATGTTCCACAAGATGAGAGGCTTGACTAAAGGCCTTCCCACATTTGTTACATTCATAGGGTTTCTCATCAGTATGAATTCTCTGATGTATTCTAAGTCTCCCACCCTGACTAAAGGCTTTCCCACATTCATTACATACATAGGCTTTCTTACCAGTATGAATTCTCCCATGTTGAGTAAGATGTGAGGCACAACTAAATGCTTTCCCACATTGTTCACATTCACAGGGTTTTTCATCAATATGAATTCTCTGATGAACTCTAAGGTCTATCCTACGACTAAATGTCATTTCGAATTCCTCACATTTATAAGGTTTTTCACCAGTATGAATTCTCTGATGCTGCAGAAGGTTGGAGGCATGATTAAAGGACTTTCCACATTGCTCACATTCATAGGGTTTCTCACCAGTATGAATTCTCTGATGTACTATAATGTCTGTATGTCGACTAAAGGCCTGCCCACATTTGTCACATTCATAGGGTTTCTTTCTAGTATGAATTTTCTGATGTAGAGTAAGAGCTGAATGTTCTTACAAACATGTACTTTTTCACAGCTGATTATTTCATATCTTGACTTCAAATCTAAAAGAATGAGAAAAACATTTTGTTTTCCTGAACATAAGTGAATATTTTATAGTAAATTTCTTTAAAAATTAAAAACATTACCCATGAGAGATGAATACTCTAGAGAACTCCAAAATCAGCTATATAGTTTGCATTAGTTACTGACAATGTCTCCACAACTCATTTATTATATTACTACAATAATTTAATGTACTCTCTGTAGTATCAGTTTCCATGTGGCAACTATTTATACCTTATCTTTTTCCAATTATATTTTCCCTTTAAAATACAAATATTGTCATTCCCTCCAGTGCACAACCATGTGTATTTTTCTTTGTCCTCATTTTAAATAAAATAATAAAAGTTCTTGTTTGCTTAATTTCACTGAGTTTTTTCTTATTAAGTATCCATTCTACAAATTTTCTATCTGTTTTACTCCTTTACATCTTTTCTCAGGTCCTTTTCTACAAGTCTGTCAATGAATTTTCAGACAGGGATGAAATACACACCCTGCTAAAAGTCTTACGGAATTTTGAGCATTTGGGTACTTTGAGGAAAAGAAGTGAAACTCAACTATAGAGCAAAGGAATCTGGAAAAAAAGAGTTCCAGGGAAATATGTGGAAAAGAAGGAACAGATGGCCTGCAGAACAACAAAAAATATGAAAGGATATCTTGAAAAAATTTATATGTGCTGAATGAGTGGGAAAAGACTTGGGGGCCAGAAATAACATTTTTATTTTAAATGTTGATTTATTTTTGGGACAGAAAGAGACAGAGAATAAGCAGGGGAGCGGCAAAGAGGGAGACACAGAATCTGAAACAGGCTCCAGGCTCCGAGCTATCAGCACACAAATCGGCGCAGTTCTCAAACTCCTGAACCATGAGATCATGACCTGAGCCGAATTTGGACACTTAACTGACTGAGACACCCACGTGCCCCATTTTTAAAAATAATTTATTGTCAAGCCAGCTAGCATTAAGTGTATTCTTGGCTTTGGGAGTAGATTCTTGTGATTATAATATGTGCCAAATTCTGAGATAATACATTTTGTCTCCAAAAACAGGTAACAACAGGAATTAGTAACAATAGGAGAATAGCAAAACATGTTTGATATGAAAATGGAAGTATCCTCTCCAGAATAAATACTGGGTAAGTATGGAAATATAAAAACAAAACAGGTACAATAGAGAAAATAAGTACATACCAGAAATTTAGGCATTCAACTTGTGCATTCAGAGAATTCAAAAGACTTAATTACTGTCATTAAAATGAAAGAAATAAATGAGTCAAGGAAGTAATTCCAAAATTTAGAAAACAAGCAAACTAAAGGAAAGCAGAAAAAACAAATTAAGATAAAACCACAATGTAATGAGTTAGAAATATGTAGTAGTAACAAATAAAAAGCTGGTGCTTTAAAAATCAAGACGTAAACATTAGCCAAACCAATCAAAAAGGAGTAAAAACAAAACATAAGAAAGAAATGATTAAGGAGGAAATGCAAAACTAAAATTAATTTTACTGATATTATGAATACTTTGAATACATCACTGATACTTCTGAAGTAATGGAATGGACAATTTTCTACAAAAATTCATCAAAATTCATTTAAAAAAATCACCAGGAATAGAAGGTTTAAACAGGCCAATTGCAAAAGAAAAAATTGTCAAAAAAATAGTTGTGATGAGTATTTTTTAACTTCTAAATCATCGTTTCTAAAAATCAATGTCCATTATATGGATCCAGCATGGTTAGATCGAGAAACAATTTGGAACAGGGCAAAAAAGGTGAGCCTAGCTAGAAATCTTACACAAAAATGAAATAAAAATGTAAAAGACTTCAGAAGTGTGACTGGCCAACACTCTGAAAATAGTAGCATAAGAGAAATGATTGTGATAGGGCTGCCTGGATGGCTCAGTTGGTTAAGCGTCTGACTTTGGCTCAGGTCAGGTTCTCGCAGTTCGTGGGTTCGATCCCCACAGATCCTGGAGCCTGCTTTGGATTCTGTGTCTCTCTCCTTCTCTGCCCTTCCCCTGCTCGCACTCTGTTTCTCTCTGTCTCTCCAAAATAAACATTAAAAAAATTTTTTTTAATCTTAAAAAAAAATAAAATAAATGATCGTGATAAATATACACAATATAAAAAGCAGTGAGTCCACAATGACACGAGAAAATAAATGAAGAATAATTTCACTGTTAAATAGCTCCTTAACTGAAGATGTTCTATTTCCATCACAGTATTGTAAATTCCTTATAGTCATTTCCCTCTGACTGATAGCAACTAAAAATGCTTGACGAAATAAAAAAACAAAACACATGAAGTCAGTAAATTTAAGTAACCAAAAGAAGACTATAGTGGGGCACCTGGCTGGCTCAAACAGAACATGCTACTCTTGATCTCAGAGTTGTGAGTTCAAGCCCCCATTGGGTGGGGAGCCTACTTTTAAAAAATTTTAAAAAAAAGAAGAGAACTGTGGAGAGGAGTGAAAACCTTAAAAGTAAACTACACGAGGGTGAGTTTCTTGCTATTTTCTATATCACAACCTTGCCACAAGGGAGGGGCCCAGTTATATTGGGGCAAAAAATGGGCTGTGAAAGCCCTGACATATTCGTTGCTACAATAATCATGGCAGGGACACCTGGGTGGCTCAGTTGGTTAAGCTTCTGCCTTTACTCAGGTCATGATCTTGTGGTCCACTGTCCATGGGTTTGAGCCCCACTTTGGGCTCTGTGCTGACAGCTTAGAGCCTGAAGCCTGCCTAGGATTCTGTGTCTCCCTCTCTCTGCCCCTCCCCCACTCATGCTCTGTCTCTGTCTCAAAATAATAAACAAACTTAAAAAAAAAAAAAGAATCGGGGCACCTGGGTGGCTCAGTCAGTTAAGCGTCCGACTTTGGCCCAGGTCATGATCTCATGGTTCATGGGTTCGAGCCCTGTGTCGGGCTCTGTGTTGACAGCTAGCTCAGAGCCTGGAGCCTGTCTTCAGATTCTGTGTCTCCTTCTCTCTCTGATCCTCCCCTGCTCATGCTGTCTCTCTCAAAATAAATAAATAAATAAATAAATAAATAAATAAATAAATAAATAAATAAAACGTTAAAGAAAAAGAATCATACCAAGGAACACTAGCAAACTGGAAACTGAGGGAGGAACTTTCCAGAGGGAAACATTCTGGAAAACCTTAGCCTAATCCTGAATCACACATGCATGAGAAGGACACAAACCAGTGTAAGCAAAGCCTTAGAGAATTAAACTACTGCCCATAAACAACAGGACAGAATGTATAGTCTAAGTTTTATTGCTTTGATAATTTGCTAAAATACAGTAATGCCCTACTTACAATAATGAATAGAATAACCTGGCCAATCAACAAGGAAACAGAGGGCTTGAACAATACTCTAAACAAACTGAACCTAACAGACATACTGTAATTCTTCTTAATGAATCATAACATTTTACATTTGATTCGATCCCCCATAACACACTGACTTTGTTAGTCACTATTCAAAACTCTGATATACCTGCTGCTCCTAAACACACAACACTCGTCTTCTCTTTCATGCCTTTGCATTTGTTTACTCTTCTTGGAATGTTCTTCCTCTTATACTCAAATGGCCAGGGGCCTTACTCTCCACATCTTACCTCCTCAGAAAAGTGTTCCTGACCATCTTACCCTAATTTGTCCTGTCCTTAGTTTCCTTGACACTGTATTTCACTATGTGATGTTATGTACATATTTATTTGTTTATATGTTTATTTTATGTCTTCCCTAATATAGTATAAATTCCATTTCATTAGCCAGATATAGAAATGCATTTATCTTTAGGCAATGAAGCAACATATATAAGTCTAAGTGCACAAGAGGATTCAGAGAGCAGTTGAGTCCAAAATACAGATAAAATGGTGCATGAGGAAGGAGGACAGTGCCCATTACTGAATGGGGAGGGAAAGATTGGAAAAGTAACAAAAGGAGTGGTTAATGAGGTGAAGATGAAATTCACTGGGTAGCTAACTGACGCAAATCATGTATTTCCTCTTTAGATCCCAAGTATGTTCTCTAAGATGAACAGAATTTTCCAAGGTCTCTCCTTGACCACTTAGCTTTTACCTACACAGATATATTCCCATAACTTGACTTGCTCACACTTACCTGTACACCATCTTTTTGTGTCCTCCCTCGCAATCACCCAGGGCTCTTTTTTTGCTCCAATAATGTGATCACATCTGGCTTAGAAATGGAATGTTCTGCTTACGAAGAAAAAAATGCATATTATGTAGAACATAACATTGCTTAGTTAAAATTATAATAATGGGGCGGCTGGGTGGCTCAGTCAGTTAAACATCCGACTTCAGCTCAGGTCACGATCTCATGGTTTGTGGATTCAAGCCCCATATCAGGCTCTGTGCTGACAGCTAGGAGCCTGTAGCCTGCTTCGGATTCTGTGTCTCCCTGTTCCTCTGTCCCTCCCCCACACATGCTCTGTCTCTCTCTTGCAAAAATGAGTATAAAAAAAAAGAGATGCTTAAAAATTATAATAATAAAGGTCAAAATGATACTGAATAAGATTTTTAAGAAGAGAGGGTAAAAGAACTAAAGAACAAGAAATCAGGTATAATAAGTGTTGCTATGGTTTTGTTTTATTTTTTTAATATATACTCATAAATCCTCTTTTTTTTGAAAGAATGCATAATACCATAGTTTAAAATACAGAATCTGGAGTTTTAGTTCAATTCCTGTCTTTGGGTCCTTCCACCTATGTCTGACCTTGGGAAAGTCACTTAAACCCAGTGTCTTAGTATCCTCACTTATAAAATGGGAATAGGGCTGTCAGGAGGATCAAACAAGTTGATACATATGTGTAAAACACTCAGAGCACTGCCTATTACATACTAAGAACAATGTTAGCTATTAACATGATTACTGATATTGCTATTTTTTCAAAGAGTGCAGAAGAAGGGCTCTCTCTAGGATATTTTTTCCATTTTAAATGTAATGTTCACAGGTTACAACTTTCAACCACAAAACAAAGAATTTATGAAACAGAATGTATATGCTTCAGTTTTTAATGAATTCCATTTATCTAATGCACCACTGTTTTAATTGTAGAAACTCTTGGGGTACCTGGGTGGCTCAGTTGGTTAAGCTTCTGACTTCTGCTCAAGTCATGATCTCATGGTTTGTAGATTCAAGCCCTGATTGGGCCCCAGAATGACAGCACAGAGCCTGCTTGGGATTCTCTCTCCCTCTTTCTCTGCCCTTCCCCAATTTGTGCTTTCTTTCCCTCAAAATAAAAAACTAAAAAAAAATTGTAGAGGCTCTTTTAGGTCAATGAGAGCAATTTAGGACCCTGTGTCAAGCTTATTTCCCTGCAAGTAGATAAGAAAATGTAATCTCTATAGATATTCTGAGCATAAATAAATAGGAAAACGGAATCATTTAATAATGGTTATATAATAAATGCCAGAGAATTCTAAACAAGATCCTGTTCAAAAAGGAAAAGAGGTAACTGCAAAGGAGGTATGAATATCACTGGACAGGGAGGATGAAGATGTTGTAGGGGCCAAGGGCAGACCATCCCAAAATATGGTACTTTGGCATACTAATTATTGTAAAAGTTAAATGCAGGGAGCTTGGATGGCTCAGCTAGTTGAGCAGATGACTCTTGATTTTGGCTCAGGTCATCATCCTGGGGTCATGGGATCAAGATCTGTGTCAGACTCCGTGTTGGATGTGGAGACTGTTTAAGATTCTCCTTCTCTCCCCCTCTGCCCATCTCCTCTGCTTGCACACATTCTCTCTCTCAAAAATAAAATAATAATAAAATTTTAAAAAGAGTAAATGTAGAGGCGCCTGGCTGGCTCAGTTAGAGCATGTGACTCTAAATCTCAGGGACATGACTTCAAGTCCTACAATGGGTATGGCATCTACAAAAAAAAAGTTAAATGCAAAAATAACACTATGATCTGCACTTAGTCTCCAAAGCAGAAAATAAATCTCCTAATGGAAGGTATCCTCCCTGAGATAAAGTGATGTCCTTATAACAGATATAGGGAATTCAGAACTGAGAAGGCTCTATTAACACTTGTTTTCTTTTTCCAATGATTATATATTTTTAAGAGAGAAAGAGAGAGAGAGAACGAGGGGCAGAGAGAGAGGGAGACAGAATCTGAAAGCAGGCTCTGTGCTAACAGCAAAGAGCCAGATGTGGGGCTCAAACTCACGAACCATGAGATCATGACTTGAGCTGAGATCAGAAGCTTAATCCACTGAGCCCAGCAGGTGCCCCGACAATCCATTACTTTATACTAATTTACTTCCCCAGCCCAAAATCTGTTTAGAATTCCTTAGTAATTGAAACTCCAAACATAAGTTTTCATTGTCCTATCAATTCTTCACAAATTTGTCATCACTTTCTCTAAAGAATATAAAAACTGCGTGCTTTCATCATTTATTTCTTTGAGTTTCAGGTTCATTTTTGAGACTCTGTGTTCACATAATTAAACTTTGGTTTTTTTCTCCTGTTAATATGTCTCACATAAATTTAATTTGTAGACTAGCTAGAAGAATCTTGAAGGGTAAAGAAAAATTATTCCTCCCCAACAATTTTTAATGGAGCTACAATTTCCAACCTGACAAAGCTCAAATGTCTTTGCAAAAAAATGTCTTTGTCAAAGAAATGTCTTTGCAAAAAAAAAATGATAATAATAATAATAACAAAGAAATGTATCTAGTTTCCTGAAGCAGCCCTGAAAATCATGGTGGGGGAAAAACGCAGATTCTAAGTTATCCTAAATCATTAGAGGCTGATAAACATACCCAATGAGACCGAGTTATCATAGTTCTCCGTCATCACATCCCAGTACAAGTTCTTCTGAAAAGAGTCAAGATAATCTCACTCCTGCTGAGAGAAGTGTATGGCCACATCCGTGAATGTCACAGATCTCTGAAATGGCAAACCCATGTATTAATAGAGAAATTAGAGGAATATTTTGAAGATGTAAGGAGAGGAGAGAAGGACTACATTGCAGGAAGAAAGCAACATAGCAAATAGGCAGGCTAAAAATCTATTATATAGGAAGGGACTGAAGCAAAATATATACATATTTCTGAAAAAGCTTGCTGGAATAGACCAAATTTCCTAGCATACTCTTAAATATCTGAATTATTTGAGGGGCACCTGGGTGGCTCAGTCGGTTAAGTGTCCGACTTCGGCTCAGGTCATGATCTCGCAGTTTGTGAGTTCGAGCCCCTCATCAGGCTCTGTGCTGACAGCTCAGAGCCTGAAGCCTGTTTCAGATTCTGTGTCTCCCTCTCTCTTTGTCCCTCCCCTGCTCGTGCTCTGTCTCTCACTGTCTGTCATAAATAAATGTTTAAAAAAATTATTAAAAAAATATCTGAATCATTTGAGAATAAATAAAAATAGTAACCACTGACTGTTAAATCAAATAGTGAATGCAAGCATAATGTATGATTGTTATTTGTCACGTAAATTATCAGTAAACATGAGTTGAAAATTTTTGGTTTTTAGAGAATATTTAATCAAGTATTTTTCAAAATGTAATATGAAGTCTTTTTTTTTTCCAAAAATTTTTAATGTTTTATTTATTTCTAGGAGAGAGAGAGAGACAGCATGAGCAGGGGAGGGTCAGAGAGAGAGGGAGTCACAGACTGAAACAGGCTCCAGGCTCTGAGCTGGCAGTCAGCACAGAGCCCGACGCGGGGCTCAACCCACGAACCGCGAGATCATGACCTAAGCGAAAGTCGGACGCTTAACCGACTGAGCCACCCAGGCACCCCTATGAAGTCTTAATTTTAGAAAACAGTTTGTATAAAATTAAGAATTCCCTTAAGCATTAAATTTTCATTGTTTCAGACCTTACCACAAATATACTTTCTTGTTTTGACAAACCCATGTACTTTCTGGCACATGATTTAATTCAGGGACATATTGGATTTAATCATTTATACAGGTAGGACATAGTACATTTGTAAAGTCTTCCCCAATTTGGTGATTCTATGTTCACGTACTACTTATGATACATAGTTTTCTCATTGCCATCTACCATCTGTCAGTGAACACCGAGCTTACGTTGAGTATGAAAGGCAGTTTCCACGTAAGTTACCAGTGATCATCATCTGTATGTATGCCCTTGTGTACTCTCCTTCACATGTGTGTGGGCTGAGCTGCGTGACTTGCTTTTAATAAACAAAATGTGACTAAAGTGATGAAATGTTATTTCTGATAGATCCATATCGCTTGCCCTCCTTTGATGTCACACTTGCTCAACCAAGTGTGGCCTCCAGTCAGCAGCCCAAGAGCAACTGGATCCTGTCAAAACCCACTTGAGTGAGTTTGGAAGCAGATACACCCGATGTTGGCCTTAAGGTGACTTCAGCCCTGACCAACACTTTGATAGCCTTGTAAGAGATCCAGGCAGGAGAGTCAAGCTAATCTATGTCCAG
The DNA here is from genome assembly GCA_017311185.1 of Proteles cristata cristata. Lineage (NCBI taxonomy): Eukaryota > Metazoa > Chordata > Mammalia > Carnivora > Hyaenidae > Proteles > Proteles cristata. Next base: position 248,253 of record JAESUZ010001102.1, on the reverse strand, counting down.
ATTTCTGAACCACAAACTGTGAGATAAATGTTGACTGCTAAGTGTTGGAGGTAATTTGTTACACAGCCAATAGATAACTAATACATTGAGTTAAGAATACTGAAGAAGGATGATGAATTATGCAGATGTCACCTAAATTCAGTATGTCTCATCCAACAACAGAATAGTCTTCATATTTATCTCTAGAGATTTCCTGCCAAGGTCTATGACCAAATTTGCAAATCTCAATCATATACTAATTCAAACAAATTATGATATTTTACTCTACACTGAGATTTAAGTCATTTGATACTAAATTTGATACTACCCTATCTACCTAGAAAACCCAAATCTGGGAAATTTCAAAGTCTTCTCATGGATGGTCAAATACAACCATTATTTCCATCTGACCACAATTATAGTGCAACCTCACATGACATAAATTTGTACTTCGAAGGGCATACATATCTCCTTTACTATTCCATCGCTGCTCTTGATAAAAGAAAGCACACTTTAGACATGTTGAATAATTTTGCAGTAATAACATGAACACTGGTTAGTTTAGAACAGGTCACATGGAAAGGATGCTGGGTAATTTATCATCACATTTCACTGGAACAAAAGATGGGTAGAAAATTACTAGAGGTGCCTTTTCTTGATAGTAAACTCTAGAAAAATTAATGAAAATACATGATCTAATAAAAAAGGTCAATGGGGCACCTGGATGGCTCAGTCGGTTAAGCATCTGACTTCGGCTCAGGTCATGATCTCACAGCTTGTAGGTTCGAGCCCCGCATGGGGCTCTGTGCTGACAGCTAGCTCAGAGCCTGGACCCTGCTTCAGATTCTGTGTCTCCCTCTCCCTCTGACCCTCCCCTGCTCATGCTGTCTCTCTCAGAAATTAAACACACACACACACACACACACACACACACACACACACACACACACACACATTTAAAAAAAAGGTCAAGAAGGAAGGAAACATCAACTTACACAGACCATGGTTTTAGACTTACATGAGTGGATCAGTCCTCAGGGTTCCTCTGACAGAAAAGCATAGATCCAGAAAGCCAGAGCTGGAAGAAGAGAAATATCTTAAGACCAGTTTTGCTTTAGTATTCCCAAAGGAACATATATTAAGATTAACATCTTCCACTCCAAGTTCCAAACCTACTTTCCATCACACACAATTCTGGGTAGATTAGGATTCTAGATAAGGCCATTTCTTTTCCCAAATCCCAGCTGTCTCTGATGAACAAAGTCACAGAACAGAAGCATATGTGCATTAAAGTCAGATGTACACCTCAGAAGTTCTTTGGCCACTGCACCATTTTGGCGAGGCAGATGAAGACCTAAGAATGGGCAGTGCAGTCTTGCTCTGAGCAGATCCTCTTCCTTCTATTCTCACCTTCTAAGACCTCTATCATCTTAATGAGAACCTCTTTAGCAAGTGGGTACAGTTGGTTAAACCACGAGAGATGGAAAATCAGTATTCTGTACTCTAAGTCTAGAAAATCTTACCAGATGACAAACATAGATGACAAACCATCACTGTACTACAATACAAAGTAGACATCAAATGTGAAGTTGGGAAAAATATTTAAGGATATGAGAAATCTTCCAGATATGCTGTCGAAAATAATTAGATTGACCAATAGTATTATTTTTAAAAATATATATAAATATATCAATCACTAAAGAGAAAAAGTAGTGGAGAGATACACAATATAATCAGTAGACTAAAAAGTCTGGAAGGTTATGAAACCATTATAACTGTTTATCTTTTTATTTTGATCTTGATTTTTCTTTTTAATTTTTTTAATTTAAAAAAATTTTAATGTTTACTTTTGAGAGAAACAGAGTACAATCCAGAAGGAGAGGCAGAGAGAGAGGGAGAACACAGAATCCAAAGCAGGCTCAAGGCTCAAACTCACAAACCATGAGATCATGACCTGAGCCGAAGTTGGATGCTTAACTGACTGAGCCACCCAGGTGCCCCTTGATTTTTTTTTTTTTAAAGCTTACTCATAATTACTGTAACAATGACCATAGGTTAACTGGAAAGATATGTGTATTTTTTAAATTTCTTAACAGGAAGACATCAAAAAAGGAGAATTGAAAAAAATCCTTTGTTATCTAATTTAGACTGTTTTACTGACAGTTTATCTTTTGTCTGCTTCCTTTGGATCTATGTTATCATTTCTTCTCAGGGATGAGGGAGTTCTGTCTAGAAGATATAGGAATATGTCTCTGTTTAATCTCTTATATGAAATGATGCTCTCAATACAGCTTCATTTCAGGTCTTGACAGAAGGGTTTATTTGGTTTATAAACCTGTCAGCTAAGCCATCATGTCCCCCAAACAGCTGCTGATTTGTGATATCCTATTAGTTTTACTTTGCATCTAACAAAATTAGAAGGAAAACGGTGAGTATAAAAGTCATAGTACAAAATCCACTTATTACCACAGATATTTCATAGAATCTGTATATTTTATTTACATACTGTTGTTGTAGATAGATGGGTGGATTCACAATGTAGGTCACCTACATCTGTCTAGTGGTCTTCACCACACACTCTTACAATTATTACCATTCAGATTTTACTTCATTTTATTTAAAAAAATTGTTTAATGTTTTATTTATTTCTGAGAGAAAGAGAAAGAGAGAGAGAGAGAGAGAGAGAGACAGAGTGAGCAGGGGAGGGTCAGAGAGAGAGGGAGACACAGAATCTGAAACAGGCTCCAGTCTCTGAGCTGGCAGTCAGCACAGAGCCCGACACGGGGATCGAACCCACGAACTGGGAGATCATGACCTGAGCTGAAGTCGGACGTTTAACCGACTGAGCTACCTAGGCGCCCCAACCTCATTTTAGATAATAAGCATTTTTAAGGAAGCAACTATGTCTTTCCAATGATTATATTACCTCAAATCCTATAATTTCTTAGTCTAGAATATAGTAGGAACTTAATAAAAGTCTGATTTTAGCACAAAATTCCATTTATAGGAAATTTTTAAAGGAAAGAACTATAGCAGTATATAAGGCATGTATCCAGGGATGTGCATCAAAGAATAATTTTTGATAACCAAAAATTAAAAACATAAGTATCTCACAGAAGGTAACAGGTTAAACATATTATGGTCTGCAATATGATGACATACTGTGGCCTCATTAATAATCCATATGAAATGATGGAAAATAATATTAAGTCAGTGAAGAAGGCAGGTTTTAAAAGGTTTGCATATGTAGCTGATATCCTGTTGAAATTAAGAACACAGGCTCTGTTGTCAGATTTTAGGAATTGAAAATGAGCTTCAAGCTGTGAGAGTTAATAATACCTCAGTGCCTCTGTTGATTACAAAATCAGCAAAGAAAAGTTAAGAAATTAACTACTACATGGGTGCCTGGGTAGCTCAGTCAGTTAAGTGTCCGACTTTGGGTCAGATCATGATCTCATAGTTTATGTGTTCCAGCCCCACATCAGACTCTGTGCTGACAGCTCAGAGCCTGAAGCCCGCTACGGATCTCTGTCTCTGCCCCTCCTCCCACTTATGCTCTGTTTCTCTCTCTCAAAAATAAATAAGCTTTAAAAAATAATAAATAAAAGAATATTACCTATTACATATGACTGTTTTGAAGAATAAACAAGACAATCCATATTAACACTAAAAAGTGTAACAAAATGGTTAGTGTAAATTATCAATCACTACTAGAGATCAGTCATTATATTACCCTTAACCCATTATTATACATGGAAGTTAATTCAGCTACATCATGTTTTTCTTATAGAAAATTTGTGCTTCTTGGGCTTTCTCTTTACTTTTAAAATTTTCAGTTTCTATCTTTGAGAAAAAATAATTCTTCTTAATAAAATCATGAGTAATGAGAGAGAGAGAGACTATTACATATTTGATATATATAATGTGTAGCAATTCAAAACGTATTAACATGTTTAAAAAGGTAAGCAACTTTTCCTTATATTTATCTCCTCATAGAGTAGCTCACCTTAGAGTCACCAGCATTTTGATTTTGTTGGTATGTATCTTTCCAGGGAAGTTATTTTCACATGCAAATATGCACATTTGCTATAAAGTGTATACATATGTATATATTATATGCATACATAATTTCAAGTGCAGTTTTATGTTATACATAATATATATGCATATACATGTTTCTTTTTCTTTTTCTTCACACAAATGTGTTTCCAAATCAGTGTCATTATTTCCAACAGTTCCCTAAGGGCAAAGTATGACCCTAATTTAAGAAACAAATCTTCTACTAAGCATATTAAAGAATTTCCTGTTTTCTTATAAGCGGTACTCTAATCAGTATTCCTACACATACATCAGTGCTTAATTTTACATTGCTTAATTTTAGGTTGATATGTAAGTTAAATTCTCAAAAGTGGATTAGCTATGTGAATTTTGACCTGTGATATTGACAAATTTCTCCTTAATAGGACTGTACCATTTTACATTTTCACAGCAATGTAAGGAGTGTTTATTTCCATAATCAATACAACTCATTTTGACTCTGTTCTTATTCTAAGACTCCACTTTCTCCCAACCTGAAAAGTCATCTATTTTCTTTGAATCAAGTTCATTGAGAATTCTACACCTGTAACTTTAGCCTCATACTTCTTTTTTAAATGTTTTTATTTTTTATTTCTGAGAGAGAGAGAGACAGTGTGAGTGGGGGAGGGTCAGAGAGAGAGGGAGACAGAATCTGAAGCAGGTAGAATCTGTCAGCACAGAGCCCGACGCGGGGCTCAAACCCACGAACCGTGAGATCATGACCTGAGCCGAAGTCAGATGTTTAACCAACTGAGCCACCCAGGCGCCCCAGCGTCATACATCTTATAAAGAGGACAACAGTGTAATAATATTCCTCTTAAGTCTGTAGACTCAGCAAAATGAAATTTCAATCACACACCTATTTCTAAGATTATTTTAGGTAGCTCAACTTCAGACGACACATAAAAACTAGGCTGAGGACAGGATTTAGCATCTCTGAAGTTTGGCTTTCATAAAAATCCTATGCAGTGTGGGCACAGAAAGCTCATGAAATGGTACAAATGAGTAGGAGGGTGTTTTGTTGGCCTCCTCCCCACTTCCTTGGTGACAGCAGCGTTCTGGAGATGACTGAACACGTGATATCTAGACACTGGATAAATGAGATTGATAACAGTTTATTAGTCATACATCTTCACATCCCAGGGGAGGAAGACACCATATATCATGGAGTGGTTACACTAGGGAGCAGAGTAAACCAGCAGGGGCTGTGAAAGGCTTATTTTTTAGCAGCAAGATAGGTGCCCCCTTATTTCCATGGGAGGTCGTTTTTGTGGGTTAGTAGGGAGGTAAAGCCCATTGGGTTGAGGACTGGAGTGCAGCTGATCCAGCTGATATTTGACTTACCTGGTTGAGAGCTTTTCCTACTGAGTGTGGTATATCTGGTTAGAGCAAGGGAACTCAGGGGTAGGTCTTTGGGGCCCTGTGAGGCTAGGACATTAAGATATTAAAGACATTAAGACAACGTGTTAAATTTTAGGCCTTAAAATACAGAAGAAGGAAGAAACATGAAGTACATGCTCTTTAGTAATTTCATTATAAAAATTAATATTTCAAAATTTGGAACTGAAAAACACTAAATATTCATAATAAACCTGTACAATAAAAATCAGTATGAATATTTTAGAATGTGTTTTTTCCAGTTAAAAAAATTTTTTTAATGTGTATTCATTTAAGAGAGAGACAGAGCACAAGCAGGGGAAGAGCAGAGAGAGGAAGACACAGAATCTGAGGCAGGCTCTAGGCTCTAAGCTATGAATAAGGGTTGACATTAGACGAGGTAATTATTTTGTTATGTGTGATTATATGACACTTTAGGTAAGTAGGAAATTATCTTTTTTTAGGGGATGTATTATCTTGATGTTTAGAACAGTATCAAATTATACTGTAAAAGGCATAGGAAATAGATTGTTAGCATGGCAATATATTAATATTTCATGTACTATTATAACTTTTGTATATGTATAAATTTTTTCATACTAAAAGTATAGGAAAAAAACAAAATGCATATCCTTGTTAATTTCACATCAATTTTTAAAATTTGTTTTAATGTTTTATTTATTTCTGAAAGAGAGAGAGAGACAGCGTGAGCAGGGGAGGGTCAGAGAGAGAGGGAGACACAGAATCCGAGGCAGGCTCCAGGCTCTGAGCTAAGCTGTCAGCACAGAGCCCATCGCAGGGCTCGAAGCCACAAACCGTGAGATCATGACCCGAGCCAAAGTCGTACACTTAATTGACTGAGCCACCCAGGCGCCCCAATTTCACATTAATTTTGAATTGTGGACAAGGAATGTAAGTTACTGGGTAAACATTTTTTACACTGTCTAAATCGATACATCTAAATTTCATTAAATGATTCACCTAAAGAGATCTGAATGAAGATGCCATCGTGTTTTGCTTTTTAATTTAAAAAAATTTTATTTATTTTGAGAGCGACAGATGGAGAGAGCCCCAAGCAGACTCCGTGCTGTCAGCACAGAGCCTGACATGGGACTCAATATCACAAACCATGATATCATGACCTGAGCCGAAATCAAGAGTCAGCTGCTCAACCGACTGAGCCACCCAGCCGCCCCTAAAACTTTTTAATTTTTATGAGGTCTTACTACCTATTTTGTCTTTGGTTGCCTGGGCTTTTGATATCATATTTTAAAAACAATCTAATCAGGATGACTGGGTGGCTCAGTCGGTTGAGCTTCCGACTGGCTCAGGTCATCATCTCATGGTTCGTGAGTCAAGCCCCACATCGGGCTCTGTGCTGACAGCTCAGAGCCTGAAGCTTGCTTCCAATTCTGTGTCTCTAGCTCTCTCTGCCCCTCCTCTGCTCACATTGTCTCTTTCTCAAAAATAAACAAACATTAAAAAACATTAAAAAATAAAAATAAAAAATAAAAACAATCTAATTGAAGAGCACAAAGATTTTCTCCTATATAGCCTAAAATATACAGTTAAAGTACTTACATTTGATCTATTTTGTGTTAATTTTTGTAGCTGATGTGAAGAGATCCAATTTTATGATTTTGCATGTAAATATGCATTGAACACAGAATCATTTGTTGAAAAAGGCTCTCTCTTCCCCACCCTACTCCCCAATAAAATGTAAAATGTACTGCCATTCTTACTGAAAATCCATTGGCCATACATCATTTGGTTTATTTCAGGACTCTCAATTACACACACACACACACACACAAACACACAGAATAAATGCCAGGACCACATTGCTTTGATTACTGCAGCTCTGTTAGTAAGTTTTGAAATTGGAAAAAATGATTGCTTTTATTTTCCTCTTTTTAAAGCTTTTTCTTTTTTAAACAATTCTGGGTCCCTTGCATTTCTGTATCAATTTTAGGATCAGCTTGTAATAAAGTCATCTAGGATTTTGATAGGAATTATGGTGAATTTTTACATCAACTTGGAAACCATTACCATCTTAACAATATTAAATTTTCTGATTCATTAATATGGGTTACCTTTCCATTTATTTAGACACTCTTTAATTTCTTTCCTAATGTTTTCAGTATACAGTTTGGCACTTCTCTTGTTAAATTTGCAACTCAGTATTTTATCTTTTTAATGCTACTATAAATTGTTTTATATTTGTTTTCGTTTCATTTTCAGATTATTAATTGTAAGCATATAGAAATACACTTGTTTTCTGTATACTGATCTTGTATCCTGCTACCTTGCTTAGCTCATTTATTAGCCCTAATTTTTTTTTCCTATGGATTCTCCCACATTTTCTATATACCAGATCACATCACTGGCAGATAGTTTGTTCTTCCCTTCCAAACTACAATCCTTTTATTTCATTTTCTTGCCTAACTGCACTACTACCAATGCTGAAAAGAGGCGTTAAGAGTAGTTATCCACTTGTTCCAGACTCTCCAGAAAGAATCATGCTAAACTTCAGAAACGGTCTCTGGACAAAGATCCAATCCAGAGCACTGCTAGGAAAATATAATCTAAAAGGAAGTAGGGGGGGGCGCCTGGGTGGCTTAGTCGGTTAAGCGTCCGACTTTCGCTTAGGTCATCATCTCGCGGTTCGTGGGTTCGGGCCCCGCGTTGGGCTCTGTGCTGACTGCCAGCTCAGAGCCTGGAGCCTGTTTCAGTTTGTGACTCCCTCTCTCTCTGACCCTCCCCTGCTCACGCTGTCTCTCTCTCTCTCTCTCCTAGAAATAAGTAAAAACATTTTAAAAAATTATAAAAGGAAGTAGAGGGGTATGTTCATCTTGGTCCTTTGAAAAGCAAATAATGACACAGTATTAGGTGCATGAAGGATAATGGGGTAAATGCCTGTAAAGGAAAAAGAGAGCCAAGGAAAGTAATGAGTCTTCAGGCCAGGATGACAAGTCTGTAGGAGGGGATGAGGGAGATTATGTAGGGAAACCATAAAAGGCAGAACAGTTCTATGAAGTTTCAGCCAGGCTGATGAGTTTTTTTTTTTTTTAATGTTTTATTTATTTCTAGGAGAGAGAGAGAGACAGCGTGAGCAGGGGAGGGTCAGAGAGAGAGGGAGTCACAGACTGAAACAAGCTCCAGGCTCTGAGCTGGCAGTCAGCACAGAGCCCGACGCGGGGCTCGAACCCACGAACCGCGAGATGATGACCTAAGTGAAAGTCGGACGCTCAACCGACTAAGCCACCCAGGCGCCCCGAAGCTGATGAGTTCTTAATACAGTTGCCTGGTTGAGGAGGTCTGGATCTTACAAGAATTGACCTGTATTATTATCCACATTGTGCTAAAGAATGGCCTCAACATAAACATGGTGGTTATTTCAGACAGGGAACAGGGGGCTGTCAATTATGCTTCTCCTAGCAGGGGATCTGGCCTCCAGAATAAGAAAAATCCCTTGGTTAAGACCTCAGAAAGATCTAAAGAGATATTTAAGAGAATCACCATTCAGTGAAATTCCCATGAAAGGGCCATAGACAAAGTTGAAGCCCAAGGCAGAGAAGAGGAAATCTAGCTGAGTGAGTAAGCACGAGTAGTCTAGCATTCTGTTCATTTACAAGCAAGTGACTGGGTGCAGGGAATTAGGCTTGTTTTGAAGGGCACAGTTTCAAAGAATTTGTGGACATATTAAAAAAAAATTTTAATGTTATATTTATTTCTGAGAGAGAGAGAGAGCAGAGGAGGGTGAGAGAGGGAGACATAGAATCGGAAGCAGGCTCTGGGCTCTGAGCTGGCTGTCAGCAGAGAGCCCGATGCGGGGCTAGAACCCACGAACCGAGAGATCATGACCTGAGCCGAACTGGGACGCTTAACCAACTGAGCCACCCAGGCGCCCCCTTAGGACATGTTTTTAAAATGCAACCAATGGTCCTCTGAGTACAAATTGTTTACATTCCTACCACATACAAAATACACTCAAGAAGCACCAGAAGGCTCACCCATTTACAGCATCAACTGCAAGTCCAGGATTTCCTTATCTAAATCAGGTTCGCCGTGGATGTGGATGGTCTTTTCCTGACACACTCTCTCTACCCTAGCAGCCAGTTTGAGTGAACCACCTAGAGGCTGGATCTTTCACACCTAGTCAAGCCTTCAGATGACTGAAATCTCATGAAAAACCCAATCCAAAAGCACTCAGCCAATCATTCCTGAATTTCTGACCCACAGAAACTGTGAGAGCTGTTTATTATTATGACAAGTCATTAAGATTCAGGGTGATTTGTAACACAGCCATTGATTATTATGGAAGCCTTTTAACCATTCATTAAATTGACAAGTTTAGCTAAAAATTCAATGCATGTTGTAGGCATGAAAAAATTGAGATTCCTATTTTTCCCCTAATTGGTCATTATTTATTAAAATTTTTTTACAGTATAGTTAACATACAGTGTTATATTACCTTCAGGTGTACCATATAGTGATTCAACAATCCTATACATTACCCAATGCTCATCATGATCTTGATCCCTTTCATCAGTTTTACCCATCCTCCCTTACTCCCCACAGTAGCAACCATCTGTTCTCTAAGGGTCCGCTTTTCGGTTTGTCTATTTTTTCTTCATTTGTTTCTTAAAGTTTATTTATTTAAGTTTGAGAGAGAGAGAGAGTCCACAGATGGGGAGGGAAAGAGAGAGAGAGAGAGAGAGAGAGAGAGAGAGAGAGATCCCAAGCAGGCTCTACGCTGTCAGTGCAGAGCATGACACAGGGCTTGATCTCATGAGATGATGATGAGATCATGACCTGAGCGGAGATGAAGAGTTGGATGTTTACCCAATTGAGCCACCTAGGTGCCCCTTGTTTTGTTTCTTAAATTCCACATATGAGGGAAATCACATGGTATTTGTCTTTCACTGACTTACGTTATGTAGCATTGTAGCCTCTAGATCCATCCATGTTATTGCAAATGGCAAGATTTCATTCTTTTTTATGGCTGAGTAATATTCCACTGTAGATATGCCCCGCAACTTTATCCATTCATCAGTTGATGGATACTTGGGCCACTTCCATAGTTTGGCTATTGTAAATAATGCTGCAATAAACATGAGGGTGCAAATATCTTTTCAAATTGGTGTTTTCATATTCCTTGTAGTGGAAATTCCAGTAGTGGAAATACTGGGAACTACGGTAATTCTATTCTTATTTTTTTCAGGAACCTCCATACTGTTTTCTTCAGTGGCTATACCAGTTTGCATTGCCACCACAGTGCCTGATGTTTCCTTTTTCTCCACGTCCTCACCAATAGTTGCTATTTCTTGTGCTGTTAATTTTAGCCATCTTGACAGTTATAACATGGTATCTCATTATGGTTTTGTTTTGCTTTTCCCTGATGATGAGTGATGTTGACCATCTTTTCATATGTCTGTTGGTCATCTTGTCTTATTTGGAGAAAAAATTGTTCATGTCTTCTCATTTTTAAATTAGACTGTGTGTGTGTTTCTGTAAGTTTTTTATATTTTGGGGGTACTAGCCCTTTATCGGATATGTCATTTGCAAATAACTTCTCCCATTCAGTAGGTTGCCTTTTAGTTTTGTTGACTGCTTCTTTTGCTGTGCAAAAGCTTTTTATTAAAAAAAATTTTTTTAGAGGCGCCTGGGTGGCTCAGTCAGTTGAGTGTCCGACTTCAACTCAGGTCATGATCTCATGGTTTGTGCGTTCAAGCCCTGCGTCAGGCTCTGTGTTGACAGCTAGCTCAGAGCCTGGAGCCTTCTTCAGGATTCTTTGTCTCCCTCTCTCTCTGACCCTACCCTGCTCATGCTGCTTCTCTCTCTCTCTCAGAAATCAATAAATACATTAAATTTTTTTTGTTTATGAGAGAGAGAGAGAGAGAATAGCACACAAGCAGGTGAGGTGCAGAGAGACACAGAATCTGAAGCAGGCTCCAGACTCCGAACTATCAGCACAGAGCCCAACATGGGCCTCAAACTCACAAACCATGAGATCATGACCTAAGCCAAAGTTGGACACTTAACCAACTGAGCCACTCAGGCATCCCAAAAGCTTTTTATTTTGATGTAGCACCCAAAATTTATTTTTGTTGCTTCCGTTACCTCAGGGATCTATCTAGAAAAATGTTGCTATGGATGATGTCAGAGAAATTACTGTCTATTCTGGCTTCTAGGATTTTAATGGTTTCCTGTCTCACATTTAGGTCTTGAATCCATTTTGAGTTTATTTTTGTGTATCGTGTAAGCAAGTGGTCTAATTTTCCCAGCATCATTTATTGAAGAGACTGTTTTTTTTTTCATTGCATAATTTTGCCTTCTCTGTTGAAAATTAATTGACCATATAGTCATGGGTTTATTTATGAATTCTTTATTCTGTTCCATTGATCTATGTGTCTGTTTTTATGCCAGTACCATACTGTTTTTGATTACTACAGCTTTGTACTGTATCTTGTAATCTGGGATTGTGATACCTCTAGTTTTGTTCTTTTCCAAGATTCCTTTGGCTATTCAGGGTTTAATTTGCCATTGTTTAAATAGTCAGGCATTCCATTTAAGCAAGAATGACACTGAAATCTTTATAAAATGACAATAACTGTGTTATGAATTCTCTCATTTGGTGAAGACATGCCTATAAAGACTAAATATTCAATACTTTCTTTTTTTTTTTTTTTTTGCAAATAGTTTATTCTCAAATTAGTTTCCACATAACACCCAGTGCTCATCCCCACAAGTGCCCTCCTCCATGCCCACCCCTCCTCCCCCCCACATCCACCAGTCCTCAGTTTTTGTCAGCATTCAAGAGTCTCTCATGGTTTGCCTAAATATTCAATACTTTCTCACCATTGTGAACTCGCTGATGTAGAAAAGTTCAAGCCACGCCTAAAGGCATTCTCACGTTCCTTATGTTCTTAGAGTTTCATATCTGTATGCATTCCCTGATGTGCTTTAAGGGCTGAACCATATCTGAAGGCTTTCCCACACTTCTTACACATGTAGGGTTTTTCACCAGTATGAATTCTCCCATGTTGAGCAAGGTTTGAAGCACGACTAAAGGTCTTCCCGCATTCCTTACAATCATAGGGTTTCTCACCAGTATGAATTTTCTGATGTTGTGTAAGGTATCCATACATTTTAAAGGATTTCCCACATTCCGTACATTCATAGGGTTTCTTATCAGCATGGATACTCTGATGTGCAGTAAGGTGTGAACTACGTCTAAAGGTCTTCCCACATTCCTTACATCTAAAAGGTTTCTCATCAGTATGAATACTCTGGTGTAGAGTAAGATTTCTATAGAAAGTAAAGGTTTTCCTACATATCTTACACTCATAGGGTTTCACACCAGTATGAATTTTTTTATGTTGATTAAGATATCCATGCAAGCTAAAGGTCTTTCCACACTCTTTACATTCATAAGGTTTCTCACCAGTATGAGTTTTCTGGTGTTGAACAAGGTTTGAGCCAGTACTATAGGCCTTCCCACATTCCTGACATTCAAAAAGTTTCTTACCAGTATGACTACTCTGATGTCGAATAAGATTTCGATACAAAGTAAAGGTTTTTTTGCATTCTTCACATTCAAAGTGTTTCACACCGGTATGAATTTTCTCATGTTGATGAAGGTATCCATATAAGCTAAAGGCTTTTCCACATTCCTTACACTCATAAGGCTTCTCACCAGTGTGAGTTTTCTGATGTTGAAAAAGTTTTGAGGCAGTACTATAGGTCTTTCCACACTGCTTACATTCAAAAAGTTTCTCACCAGTGTGAATATGCTGATGTCGAATAAGATTTCTATACAAGGTAAAGGTTTTCTTACATTCCTTACATTCATATGGTTTCCCACTTTTATGAATTCTCTGATGTAGAATAAGGTATGAGGCAGTGGTATAGCCCTTTCCACATTCTTTACATTCATATGGTTTTTTACCAGTATGAACACCCTGATGTACGGTAAGTTGATGACTTCTTTTAAAGGTCTTCCCACATTTCTCACATACATAAGGTTTCTCATTAGTATGGATTTGCCCGTGTTCAACAAGGTTTGAATGCCTACTAAAAGCCTTCCCACATTCCTGGCATTTGTAGGGTTTCTCACCAGTATGAATTCTTTGATGAATTCTAAGGTGTCCACCTTGACTAAAGGCCTTCCCACATTCCTGACATTCATAAGGCCTCCCACCAGTGTGGATTCTCTCATGCTGAACCATGTGTGAGGCATAAATAAAGGTCTTCCCACATTCCCTACATTCATAGGTTTTCTCACCAGTATGAAATCTCTGATGTACCGTAAGTTGATAGCCGCTTTTAAAGTTCTTCTCGCATTCTGTACATTGATAGGGTTTCTCACCAGTATGAAATCTTTGATGTAGGGTAAGTTGATAGCCACTATGAAAGTTCTTCCCACATTCTTTGCATTCATAGGGTCTTTCGCCAATATGAAGCCTGTGATGTAGAATAAATTGATAGCCACTACTAAATTTCTTCTGACATTTCTTACATTCATAGAGTTTTTCTCTGTTATATATGCTCTGATGTTGTATAGAAGATACATCTTTTTCATAAGTGGGTATTTCTAGATAGCTGATTACCTCACAATGTAAATTCAAATCTGAAAGAAAAGAAGAAAAATGAAAAATATTTATATTTCTTATACTAGAGAATATGGAACTTCTATGAAAGAAATATGAACCAACACTTGTAATAAATGAAGTGCTTATTGAATTGTAAAATATGGTTACGAAAATTTTGAAAGGCCAAGAGTTCAGAGATGTATGTGAAGTTATGTAAGATAGTGAAGTTCCTGAAATTTAGGTGTGAGCCACGATCTTTGGCAAGCCTGTTATAAATCTGATATCCTGCCTGGGTCACAGACAACTACATTAAAAGTGAGAAGAAAAAAATACCTTGGATGGTATCTTATTTTGAATCTTTCTATCACTGATTTAAATGAAGATCAAAGGTAAAGAATTCATCCTACGTTTGTCTTTACTCTTGGAATATGATCCAAACCCCTTTCTGAGGACAGCAGGACTCCTCCTTACTTATATGGTATCATGTCCAAACACTGACTCCCCTGCACCCTGGCTCCTTCTTTTCAGAATTTAGGATATGGTACAACCTTCCGTATCATTTGATGCTTTCCACAGATGGTTTCATCTGACCAGAATCCTTAGATGTGGGCACTTTGTAGGCTGATCCTTCTCGTCCTTCAGTCTCAGGATGAATGTCTTATCCCTTAGAAAGGCTGCATCTGCTAACTCTAAGTATTACATCTATGTCTCCCTTTTTATGTTCTAGCACTTCATTCTTTCCACTATCCCTTTGTTTCCAATTATGATATCATTAATTTTCTTATTTGATATTCTGAAGCTAGGAGTATTGCACGGATCATCTGTATAGGAACTAAAACACTATGAACATGACAGAATTTTGATTTGGCAAAGAGTCACAGTGAGTCAGTAGCTACTGAGGGGAGTGACCTGGGTCAGTACATTACTTTCACAAAGAATGATGACAAATGTTTCAAAGCTGCAATAATGTAGTCTTATCTGAATATGCCTGAGACCAAAGAGAACATTCTCACTTACAGGACTAGTGGTATAGGACACAGGGGAGAGAAAGATTGCACGACTTGAGAGAGATGCTAGGGAAGTAGTGACTTCCAGATCAAGAACAAAACAATGACTTTCGCATCAAGACCAAAGACAAGAAGTGAATTTTCAGGACAGAGATGGAAGATGCAATGAACTGACTCATGAGCTGATCTGATATTCATCATGTGCAATGGAAAGGTCTTGGACTTCGGGAATTACGTTGAAAGGGTCAGGAAAAGGAATTTACAGAGCCAGTTGGTCATGTGCAACTCAAGGGATGGAGTTCTTCTGGTGAATAATGATAACAATAATGTGTGTTACATATGATAGAAATGTAATGATAAACATTAAAATACCATAATAATTTTCTGTTGTTGATGACAGAACATTGAAGACTTCAAAAATTATCAAATGAAATTCAGAATACACAACCAGAACTTACATAAAATCTCCATAAGTCTGAAAAAAAAAGATATTAAAAAATGTTTAAATCTTTATCTGTTTTCAAGAGAGTGAGTGTGTGTGTGTGACCAGGGGAGAGGCAGAGAGAGTAAAACACAGACTCTGAAGCAGGATCCAAGCTGTGAGATGTCAGCGCAGAGCCTAACACAGGTCTTGAACCCACGAACCACAAGATCATGACCTGAGATGAAGTCAGTTGGCTTACCCAACTGAGCCACCCAGGCCTCCCTCCTTATTTGATATTCTAAACAATTCCCTAAACTTTCCCAAGAGCAGATACAATCCTTCCTATTTTCATCACTGAATTACAGGGTTCTGAGGTATCGAAGGTACTAAATAATCAACTGATCTTATCTTCAGTTCTGATATTCCTCCTCCATTCTAAATGTGCTAAATCTGTGTTGGTTCATCTCTTTTATTACATCCTCTCTTCTTTTTCCTTATTTTCAAGGCCAGCCATCCTTCTACTTCCCTGATGAGTATTTTGATGCTTTTTTAGACAATTCACAGATATGTACTCGAATAAAATAAGAAATTCCTTCCATTTGGAGATGCTGGAGAGAATCAAGAAATCATAATGTGGAGGAATGTTTTAGGGTATCAGAGTGCCTGGGATTGTTAAAAGGAAATATCAGATATAAGCTGGAAGATGATAATCCAGATTCAGAAAAAGACTCAAGAGTATCAATGCAGAACGAATGGGGTATCAGTCAAGGGCAAACAGTATTTATCTGTGACTCGGTTGTGGGATGTGTATACCAAGTGGAATGATACATACTCTGACACTGAAAATAACAGCAACATCAGGAAACAAAAACACTCGATCTAGAAAACTAAAGGCTCTCTAATTAAATGCTAGATAAATAAATGTAGTGGATAACCAGCAGAGGCAGAATGGATAGCCACACACACCTTGACTTGGATGTCAAGATTGATGATGACACACATACATCAGGAAAGTGTGAAAAGATTTATTACTCATATAATGAGGCTTCCTAGAAAGAACAGAGTGGTTCCTAAATAGGTCTGAAAAGGACTTGAGTAATTTGAAAGAGGCTGACTTAGGTTTTTTTTTTTAAATGCTGGTTAGAGTGTGGTACAAGGCTGAGGGTTCCTGGGCATGGGGTTTGCATGGTTTGATCTTTCCATGGGAACCAAAGTAGGAAGCTCTCAGGCTTTTTATCAGCTTCCCCAAAAGTGGGGCAGAAGGAGAGGTGGGCATTGAAAGCTGTCAGCAGTCAAAAATAAAAACTAGAGTCAGTATCTTTATTATACTAAGGAAATAAACACTGAAACTAGAGAAATATAACCAGGCAAAAGATGAAAATACTACATTTCAGAAGGTACAGTAATGCCTAGGAAAAAGCAGTTACCTCAACATGAATTAAATGAACATTTACTACTATGTTTAGAAAAAACATCAAAGTTAAGTGAGGAGAAAGCAGAAAGAATAAAGATAAAAAACCAGAATTTAATGAGTTTGGAAAAAGAAAATCAACATATAAATTCAAAAAGGTTTCTCTTGGGGAAAAAAGTCAATGTGATGGCACACTAGCTAAACGAATCAATAAAAGAAGGGAGAACAAAAAAATTAAAATTGTAAAAGGGAATGACAAACATAGGAGAATACTGATCAAAAACTATCCTACAAAGGACAAATATCTGAAACAAGTTAATTTTCATGGAATAGAAAAAAATATCAAAAAGGCTAGTAGTTGGGGTGCCTGGGTGGCTCAGTTGACTGAGCTTCTGACTTTTGATTTCGGTTCAGGTCATGATACCAGAGTCAAGGGATCAAGCCCCATGGCGGGCTCTACACTGAATGTGGAGCCTGCTTAAGATGCTGTCTTTCTCTCTCTCTCTTCCTCCTTACCTCCCTCCCTCCCTCTGCTCCTCTCCCTTGCTCTCACACACACTCTCTCTACAAAGAAAAAAGGTTATTATAGCAAAGAGCACCCTGATCATTTACACTGTCATCTCTAAATATCCAATATTATGAGCAGAGAATCCTTAAAGATGTTTATTTTTTTATTTTATTTTATTTTTTTTAATGAAAGAGAGACTCCACGCTCAGTGTGGAACCCAGTATAGGGCTTGATCCCATAATCCTGGGATCATGACCTGAGCTGAAATCAAGAGCCAGACGCTCAACTGACTGAGCTACCCAGGCGCTGCTAGAAATGTTTAATTCTAAGATTGAGGCAGGAAAGATACACGATAATGCTTACAAATCTTGAGCCAAAAAAAAAAGGAAAATTTAAAAGATTTATGGCTTTGCTGAAAAACACATGCTTCTAAAAAAGAAATAAGAAGAAGAAAAAAAGAAAAACACATGCTTCTGACTATTATGCTGTGTTTGGCCATAATTGTGGGGGGACAAAAAAAAACGCCAGAAAAAATGATCATGTTGGACTAAGCATATTAAGTAAATGAAATATAGATAAAAGTATAATGATGGGGTGCCTGGGTGGCTCAGAGAGTTGAGCAACCAACTCCCGATTTTCGCTCAGGTCATGACCCCAGGGTCGTGGGACTGAGCCCCGTGTTGGGCTCTATGCTGAGTGTGGAGCCTACTTAAGATTCCCTCTCTTCCTTTGTCCTTTCCCTGTGCTCTCCCTCTCAAATTAAAAAAAAAAAAAAAAAAAAAAGAATTCTTCAGATAACAGAAACCATTTTCCAGTTATTTTTCATTAAATAGTGCATTACTAAAAGTCAGATATATTTTCCTGTCCATTCCAATCAATTTATATTTCAACAAAACCAAGTAGCCAAATAGATCATGTCAGTAAAAAACTGTAGAAATAGGGGTGCCTGGGTGGCTCAGTTGGTTGGGCATCCGACTTCGGCTCAGATCATGATCTCATGGCTCACGGCTCCTGGGTTCGAGCCCCACTCAGGCTCTGTGCTGACAGCTCAGAGCCTGGAGCCTGCTTCAGATTCTGTGTCTCCCTCTCTCTGTGACCCTCCTCTGCTCATGCTGTCTCTGTCTGTCTCTCAGAAATAAATAAAACATTAAAAAAAGAAAAACCCTGTAGAAATCACGACAGAATTGAAAGAAACAACCTTGCAATTCCCAATCATACTAAGCATAGCGTTGTTACAACTATGAAGAGAGTAATCACTGCAGAACCGAATGCTGTCATAATAGCAAAGCAAGATCAGAGGGACTTCTGTTCAGTTATAAAATCAAAACGCTTAACTGAATGGAGGAGTCAAGCTGTTCACTTAATTGAGTTTTAATGTTCCAACACTAATAGTGCAAGCCAATACATGTGTCTTTTGATAGAGTACACATAACCTCCTATGAAGTACTTCAGCCACAAATGTTTAATGTGAATCCTCAATACAGAAAATAATTTCCAATCTACAAGAATACAAAGGGTAGAGAATATACAAACTATATCACGGACAGTACCGAGATAAGTTCAAAAGACAGCAAATTTTGCAGTATAAGTGGCCTTGTCTCTTCACAGTGTTAGTATCATAAATAAAGGGAATGTTTTAGATTAAGAGGTATTTTAGTGATATAATAACCAGACAGAATGCACGGTCTTGTATTGGGAGACTGATTGAACAAATCAGATTGGGCCAAATGGGGTAATATGAATAGAACTTGGGTTTTGAAGATGCAATAAAATAAAAATGTAATAGAAATAGAAGATAGAGGGGCGCCTGGGTGGCTTAGTCGGTTGAGCGTCCGACTTTCGCTTAGGTCATGATCTCGCGGTTCGTGGGTTCGAGCCCCGCGTCAGGCTCTGTGCTGACTGCCAGCTCAGAGCCTGGAGCCCGTTTCAGTCTGTGACTCCCTCTCTCTCTGACCCTCCCCTGCTCACGCTGTCTCTCTCTCTCTCCTAGAAATAAATAAAAAATATATATAAAAAAAAAGAATTAAAAAAAGAAATAGAAGATAGAAAAATCACTGATAAAGAAATCAGGTTATAAGACAGTAAGAATATGATGTCCCTTTAATAACAAGAGGAAAATGTATATGCATGTGTGTTTTATATCCGCTAAGGTGTTAAAGTGGTAGGAATAAGATATTTTAATATCATGAAAACATTTTTGCCTGTCTCTATTTTCTAATTTTCTACAATGCACATGGAGGATTCCTTAATGAGGTTTATTAATTTTGTGTTCATCTATTAACACAGCATGAAATAAACCAAATATTGACACAATCCAAAGTCTAATTGGGACATTTAATAAACGTGGACCTAGAACTTCATAGCTCTAAGCCAAATATTGCAGAATTCAGCTCCTTTTTAGTTACAAATTACTTATAAAAACAGACCACAAACTGGGCTATAAAGCAAGTTTCTACTATTTCAAAGGACCAAAAGCATACAAGTTATGTTGTCTGATCACAAGTTATGCTAAAAATCAGTATTTTTATAAAAATATATATTTCCAACATATATTGGGAAATTAAGAAGTGCTTGTAGTTGATCAATGCACCAAAACAAACTGTGCCCTATGATATAATAATAGTTATAAACTTTAAAAATCAATATTTTGACTGAAAATTAGAAGCAAATGGAACTGTACATATGCACTACCAAGTTGGTAAATTTGCTTCTCATGGGGAAACAATTCTAAAGACATGTTCCATGTACACTGGGGTGAACAAATAAGTAAATGGATGCTGGATGGTGGAAGCCAATTTTGTCACTGTCAGAGAAGTTACAGATAAATGAGACAAGAAGGCTAGAATGCATCCTGAAATACTGGATGGAGACATCCATAAGAACTCATATTTAGCTTAACATAAATACAGAAAGATATAAAACAATTACAGATACATGTACATATACGAGGGTGACTATGCATACATTTACTGTTTAGAGGGCATAGAAGCGGTGGCATACCAGCAGCAATTCTAGTTCTCAGATCTTCGTTTCTAAATACTACCTTCCAATAAAAGAAACCAGGGCTCTTAGGAGAAATGGCTGATTCTAGGACCAGGGAAGGGGAAAAAACAAAATGAATCTGAAAACTGAACCAGGAAAGAAATCCCCACAAAACAAAAGGATGGAGATATTATATGGACACAGGAACCAAACTCAAAGAGCTATCAATGACCAAAGCAAAAGAAATAGCATTTAATTATAACTCAAAGTCAAAAGTAAACATGAATGAGTCCACACTGAAATAAAGGGGGAAGAGACAAATCTTTTATACAGAATTCCAGATAAAATTTGTACAAGTTTCCTACTCTACAGAAGGTTAATTACCAATCCGGCCCCCCTGCTCCCAGGATAAGCTAGACTTCGTGAGCTGTTTCTAAAGAGTAGAGTATGGAAAAGGAAAAATAGTAACTTTGGAGGGGAGAAAGAAGGTAAACATCATCAATGAAGTCACATGGATATCATGTACTGTGTATATGATGTGATTAAAAAGACATTTCACTTCACTGCAGTCTTTCTAAAAATCCCTATCTCCACTGTAAGCAAGAGAAAAACACCAGACCCAGAATAGGGAGTATTCTGCAGGATACCTGGCAGGGTCTGTCAAGACAAATTCCTGAAAGACAAGGAAAGATTGAAAAATTGTCACAAACCAGGAGAGAATGGGAGAGAGACTGGGAGACATGAAAAATAAATGCAGTGTGATAGACACCCTGATTGGAAGGATCCTGGAACAGAAAACTGACATTCATGGAAAAACTGGTGAAAATACACAAATAAAAGTCTCCAGTTCAGTTAATACCAATGTCATTTTCTTAGTTTTGACAAATATATCTGAATGATGTTAAGATGTTAACAATGGTAGAAATTAGGAGAGGTATATACAGGAAGTCTCTCTACTATCTTCGTGACTTTCTATAAGTCTAAAATCATTCTAATATAAAGTTTATTAAAGAAAGATAATTACATGCCACCTCTGTAGTAGTCTGGGCAAAAATGTTTAACTTTATTCTAATCATAAGAAGAAAACATCAAACCTAGAAAGCAGACATTCCACAAGAAAACTAAACTGGATTCTACAAAATAATCACAGGGGGAAAAGAAAGGTAGGATGACAGTAGGAAAAAGCCTCATATCCAAATGCAGTATATGAATCTGGGACGGATTCTGGAAACAAATTTTACAAATGGTATTTGTTGGAAAGAGTTCAAAAACTGAAATATGGACTCTATATTATATATAAGACTCAATTGCTATGATAATAATAGTGTGACTACATAGGAGTCTTTATTCTTAGGAGATGCATACAGAAGTGTTGAGAGGTGAAATTTAATGATAACTGCTACTTACCATCAAGTGAGCCAAGAAGGTGCATATATAGAAAGAAAAAGGCAAATGTTAATAACCACAGTTAAATCTATGTGAAGGGTAATTAACTATGTGTGTATATATATATTCACATACACACACATATATATGCATAGACTTTTTTTAAGTAGGCCTCATGGACAGCACGGAGCTCAATATGGGGCTTGAACTCATGACCCTGCACTCCTGAGATAAAAACCTGAGCTGAGATCAAGAGTTGGATGCTTAACAACTGAGTCACCCAGGCACCCCAACTACATATATATTTTTAATATCCTCATTTGGCTTGATGAATTTTAAAGACAAAAAGCTTGGAGAAAGAAAGAAAATAGCAGACCTAAGGCAGTATCTCCTAAACTTCCATACAGAAAGGGGCATCTGGGTGACTCAGTTGGTTAAGTGTCAGACGTCGGCTCAGGTCATGATCTGCGGTTCAATGATCTGTGGTTCATGTGTTCGAGCCCAACATTGGGCTCTGTGCTGACAGCTTGGAGCCGGAGCCTGCTTTGGATTCTGTGTGTGTCTCTCTCTGCCCCTCCCCTGACTTGCACTCTGTCTCTCAAAAATAATAAACATTAAAAAAAAGAAATTCTAAACCAAATTATAATATCTGCATCCATTAAGATCTAATGTAGTTAAAGAAGTAGATAAAATGTATACAACAGATATGAATACATGTGAGAAAACACAAAAATTAATGACCTAAACATTTATTGCCAGAAGCCATAAAATGGGCAACTAAATAAAAACAAATTAGAAAGAAAAAGTCATTTTACAGAATAGAGCCCACAAAAACCATAGAGGATCCACAATGACAAATACTGTATTTCAAAGCAATGTTATTCTCAAGGCTGATAAAGAGGAAGGAGACTGCAGCAACACCCAATGCAGGGATGCGAGCTAAGAGGGACCCTGCTTATGATGGGCTCTTCCACACCTGACAAATGCAGTAAAATGACATCGTGATAAAAACTCATATGTTAATAACATGGATGAAATGCATAGATCTCTAGAAAATAACCTCTACAAAATCAACACACAAAAAACTTGAACAATTTTAGCATGGTGTAATCAAAGTTTTTTTAATTTTTAAATTTCATTTGTCTTTTTTTTTTTTAAAGTAATCTCTACTCACAGTGTGGGGCTCAAAGCCACGAACCCAAGATCAAGTGTCACATGCTCTAATGACCAAGCCAGCCTGGTGTCCCAATCTGAGTAAGTTAAAAAAAAAAAAAAAAAATCTACAATGGTAACTGAAGGTCCAGATGGTTTTTCTGGAATATTTCATTAACCATTCCAAAAGGGAGGAGAAAGTGTATGTTCTCCTAAACACATTCATAAAGCTAATATAATCATTATATCTAATCTTAAAAAGTAAGAATACAGGCTAATCTCATTCATGAAACATAAAGGAAATATTAAAAATTCAAATCTAACAATATTGAAAAGGGATAATATATCAACACACCATGACTGGAACTGGATTCCAGAATTCAGTCATCAATAAACAGAATTCAACACAGTAACAGAACAAGGAAGGGAAAAAAATCATATGATTATGTCAATAAATGCAGAAAGAATAATTCCTGAGAAAAATTTTAGCAATTATGTAAAACAGAACCTCCTCTCTGTGAAAAATATTTATATAAATTTTTAAACACACACCCTCGGGATGCCTGTCTGGCTCAGTCAAAAGAGCATGCAACTCTTGATCTTTGGGTCATGAGTTTAAGCTCCATGTTGAGTGCAGAGATTATATACATACATATACACATACATACACTTAAAAAAAAGAAAAAATTATTTCCCTTATTTGTGGAAATATCTTTATTCTCAGGAGATGTTTGCTGAATGATTCATGGGTCAAGTCATGATGCCTAAGACAAGCCTTCAAATACCTCCATGATGCAGTATAGAGAGACATAAAGTAGATATGGCAAGATCTTATCAGTTGGTCATCTATGTAGAAATCATAATCACTGTTATGCTCTTTGAGTACTAATTAATTTTACTGTTAAAGAGCAAGAAGAATCACCTTTACTAGGAGACTGTCCTGGAGTTTGTAACTTTAGTCTTTTTCTTACAGATGTCTGGAACTTTTGGTATCTTGCCTTTAAGATATGCTAGAATGTGGATTTTGTCTAGATTTACTATTTTTTACTCTTTTGTCCTTTTTGGAGGAAATAATGGGAGACAAGTCACAGTTGGTCATGACTGTTTTTAGCTATGGAGCTAATAATGCTTCATAAATTGTTCCAGGTCATTGAAAAAGAAGGAAAATTTTCTAATTCTTTTATAATTTTTATGGAAAAATATTAATATCTAAAACTGATAAGAGATAAGAGACACGAAAAGAAACTATGGGTCAAAACAACCTCTGAGTATCAAGAGAGAACATATAAAATATTAGCAAAGAAGAATCAAAGCAAACAGGAGCTCAGGGATACGTCCATAACATAAAATACACACACACACACACGCACGCACACACACACACACACATTCTAAAGCTAGTATCTTATTAGGTGGGGAAACACTATAGGATTTCTGCCAGATCAAGAACAAATCGAGGAAGCTGACTATCTCTGCAACTATTCAAAACTGAATTAAAGAGGGGCGTCTGGGTGGCTCAATCAGTTAAGTGTCTGACTTTGGCTCAGGTCATGATCTCACGGTCTGTGGGTTTGAGCCCCGGGTCAGGCTCTGTGATGACAGCTCAGAGCCTGGAGCCTGTTTCGGATTCTGTGTCTCCCTCTCTTTCTGCCCGTTCCCTGCTTGTGTTCTGTCTCTGTCTCTCAAAAATGAATAAACATTAAAAAAAATTTTTTAAATTGTATTAAAGATATTAACTATTTGATTAAACAAGATAAATCAGGTAGAAAAAGAGGTAAAGAAGAAATAAAACCATCACTATTTACAGATGATACAATAGTATACCAGGATATAAAGGGTAAAAATGAAAAAAAATAAGACCATGGTTACCAATCCAGAAACAAAATTAAGAAAGAAATGTCGTTTACAATTATATCAAAAAGAATAAAATATATAGGAATAGGCTGAACAAAGCAGCCTGAGATCTATACACTGACAATTTAAAAATGCTATAGAAAGAGATTAAATACCTAAATAAAAGGAGAGATCTCTCAGGTTCATGAAGGGCAATACTATTAAGATTACAATGGTCCACAAACTGATCAACAGATGCAATCCAATCCATATCAAAATGTCAACTGCTATTGTCGCTGAAAATGACAAGCTGATTATACGGAAATAGAAGACTCCAAATAGCCAAAATAATCTTATAAAGGAAGAGGAACAAAGTAACATAAATCACATTTCCTGATTTCAAAATTTACTACAATGCTACAATAAATCAAGACAGTATGGTGCTGGCATATTACAGATATATAGATCAATGGAATAGAATGCAGAGTCCAGAAATAAAATCTCAAAGTATGATCAGTTCATTACTGAAAAGGGAGCCAAAAAAAAAAAAAAAATTCAACGGAGTCTTAAGCAACAGTGTTAGGAACAAGTGGATATTCACACACAAAAGAATGAATTTGGAAACTTACACCTTACAGCGCACATGAAAATTAACTCAAAATGGATCAAAGGACTAATAAATGTCAGAACTAAAACTAGTAACTTCTTAGAAAAAAAAATTGCAGTACATTTTTGAGACCATGGATAACAATGATTTCCTAAGTATGAGACCGAAAACAAAGCAACAAAAGAAATATTAGAATGGAATAGAATGTCATTCAGCCACAAAAAAGGAAGTGTTGATACTTGATATTATATTGATGAATCTCAAAAATATTATGAATGAAGGTATTGTATGATTCTATGTATATAAGAATATATATTTTTTAAATGTTTCATTTATTTCTCGGAGAGAGAGAGACAGCGTGAGCAGGGGAGGGTCAGAGAGAGAGGGAGTCACAGACTGAAACAGGCTCCAGGCTCTGAGCTGGCAGTCAGCACAGAGCCTGACGCGGGGCTCGAACTCACGAACCGCGAGATCATGACCTAAGCGAAAGTCGGACGTTTAACCGACTAAGCCACCCAGGCGCCCCGTATATAAAAATATTTCTAATAGTCAAATCTTTAGAGACAGAAAGTAGACTAATGGTCACCAGATGCTGGGAGTAGGGTACACAGAGTGATTGCTAGTGGGTAACAGGTTTCTCTATGGGGTGGATTATACCCTGCTGATGGGTGCACAAAATGTGATTATATAAAAAAACACGGACTTGTTCACTTTAAGGAAGAGCTTTTTTGCTTTTCTCTCTTTTCTTTTTTTCCAAATGTTTATTTTTGAGGGAGTGAGCGAGCAAGCTGGGGAGGGGCAGAGAGAAGGAGACAGAAGATCTGAAGCAGATTCAGTGCTATCAGTGCAGAGCCCAATGTGGTGCCTGAACCCACGAACCAGGAGATTATGACCTAAGCCAAAGTTGGATGCTTAACTGACTGAGCCACCCAAGCACCCCCGACTTGTTCACTTTATTTAAAATGTTTTTTTAGATTTGTTCACTTTCAAAGACTGATCTTACGTTACATAAATTATGTAGCAATAAACCTCTTTAAAAAATTAATAATCTTCCTACTGGAAAACCATAACTAGGTAAAGTACAAAATGGGAGGGAAAATGTGATTTATAACAGTAAAGAACATGATTAAACACTGAAGAATAAAATTAATAAAAAAATATGTAAAGCCTATTTCAGAAAAATTATAAACACTCCTAAAAGATACAGAAGGAGCCTCAAACAAATGGAGAAACAGCCCCTCTTCTTGGATTGGAAGACTTAATGCTATAAAGATCTCAGTTCCTCATACACTAACGTGTAAATTGAGTGTAATGTAAACAAAATACCAGCAAGTTTTTCATGGAGTTAGAAAAGTTAATAATCAAGTTTACATGGAAAAACAAACATTTAAAAATAGGCAGAAAAGGGGCGCCTGGGTGGCTTAGTCGGTTAAGCGTCCGACTTTCGCTTCGGTCATGATCTCGGGGTTCGTGGGTTCGAGCCCCGCGTCAGGCTCTGCGCTGACTGCCAGCTCAGAGCCTGGAGCCTGTTTCCGTCTGTGACTCCCTCTCTCTCTCTGACCCTCCCCTGCTCACGCTGTCTCTCTCTCTCTCTCCTAGAAATAAACATTTAAAAAAAAAACAGGCAGAAAAACACTGAAAATCTAAAAGGGAGGATGAGCCCTAAGAAACATTAACATGTGCTACAACGTACCCATAATAAAAGCAGTGTGGTATGGGTGCATGCATACACAAATAAAATAGTAGAAGAGAATAGAAAGCTCAGAAAAAAGACCTAAGAATATATGGAAATTTATTATTTGATAAAGGTGGCATTTCAAGTGAAGGGAACAAAGATGGACATTTAAATAAAAGGCATTGAGACAACTAGGGTCGCCATATGGAAAAAGATTTCATTAGACCCATACCTTACTTTATTTATTTACTTATTATTTAAAGTTTATTTTTGAGAGAGAGAGAAAGACAGAGAGACAGACAGACAGATCAAGCACACTGGAGGGATAGAGGCAGAGGGAAAGGGAAAGAATCCCAAGCAGGCTCTGCACTGTCAGCAGAGAGTCCGACTTGGGGCCAGAACTCGTGAACTGAAACCAAGAGTCAGATGCTTAGCTGACTGAGCCAGCCAGGTACCCCAGGACCTTACTTTATACACAAGAATAATCTCCAAATGGTTTACAGATTTAAGTGTAAAAATTAAAACCATACAAGTAATGGAAGAAAATATGTATATTTACCCTTAACCTTGAGATAGTTTCTAACCATGATACAAAATTCAGAAATAATAAGACTGATGAATTTGTCTAGATTAAAAAATAAACTCTCATAATCAAAATTTTAAAAAAAACTGAGAAATTGGGAGAAAATATTTGCAACAGACACTTTAGACAAAGGGCTAATACTCTTAATATACAGAATCACTCTCAGGGGTGCCTGGCTGGCTCAGTCGGAAAAGTGTGCAACTCTTGATCTTGAGTTGTAACTGTAAGTCACATGCTAGGTGAAGAGATTACTTAAAAATAAAATCTTCAGGAGCATCTGGGTGGTTCAGTCAGTTAAACATCTGACTCTTGATCTCAGTTCAGGTCTTGATCTCAGTTCAAGCCCTGTGTTGAGTTCCATGCTGCACCTGGAGCCTACTTAAAAAATAAAGGGGTGCTTGGGTGGCTCAGCTAGTTAAGCGTCTGTCTTGATTTCAGCTCAGGTCATGATCCCAAGTTTGCGAGAGTGAGCCTAGAGTTGGGGTGGCTTGCTTGCTCTCTCCCTCTCTCTCTCTGCCCCTCCCCTGCTTGCATGCATGCTCTCTCTCACTTTCTCTCTCTCAAAATAAATAAACTTAAATAAAATAAAATATTAAAAAAACCAAATAAAACAAAAAACACTATTAAAAATTGAGGGACAAAGGATGAAAAGTGAGATAGAAAAATGGGCGGGGGGCAGGTGCCTGGGTGGTTCAGTTACTTAAGCCTCCAACTTTGGCTCAGGTCATGATCTCACAGCTTTGAGTTCGGGCCCTGTGCTGGGGTCTGCACTGACAGTGTGGAGCCTGCTTGGGACTCTCTCTCTCTCTCTCTCTCTCTCAATCCCTCTTTCTCTGCCCCTCACTCATTTGCTCTCTTTCAAAATAAATCAACTTTAAAAAACAAAAAGAAAATGAGGGAGAGACACAAACCCATCAACTCATGACACAGAAACAGCTCTTCAATATATGAAGAAATGTTTCACTGATTCATAAAGAAAATGCTAATGGAAACGAGATACCATTTTCCCCCCATCAGGTTTGTAAATGGGGGAAACATTTATATAAGCAATATATAAAACAATATATTCTGTTGTTGAGTTTTTATTCAAGAGTATTATGATCTGGGGGCGCCTGGGTGGCTTAGTCGGTTAAGCGTCCGACTTTCGCTTGGGTCATGATCTCGCGGTTCGTGGGTTCGAGCCCCGCGTCGGGCTCTGTGCTGACTGCCAGCTCAGAGCCTGGAGCCTGTTTCAGTCTGTGACTCCCTCTCTCTCTGACCCTCCCCTGCTCACGCTGTCTCTCTCTCTTGCCTAGAAATAAAAAAAAAAAAAAAAGAGAGTATTATGATCTGAACAACAGGTATGTTCACTGCTGTTGAGATATTCTCATATAGTGCTGGAGGAAATACAAACTGGTAAAACCCTACTGGGGGGCGGTTGGCAATATCATACAAAACACATATGCATGGGGTGCCTGGCTACCTCAGTCAGTAGAGCATGCAACTCTTGAGCTCAGGGTCATGAGTTTAAGCCCCACATGGGATGTGGAGCCTACTTAAAGATTAAAAAAAAGCTCACACACAAAACACATATGCAATTACCTTTGGAACCAGAAACCACACTTCTAGGAATCAATCCGGAAGCTAAACTTCCAATGATACATATGGGCAAGACTATTTGCTTTTATATTATTTATAATCACAACACATTGAAAACAACCTAAAAGCCCATACATAGAAAAGTCATTGAATAAACAAGGGCACATCCACATGTAGGAGTACTAAGCAGTCATAAAGTAATGAGGAAGCTCTCTATGTGCTGTAAGAAGTAATTTCCAGGATAAATTATTAAGTGAAAACAGCAAAGTATAATTCAGAATTTAAGATATGCTGAGGTTTGGGGTGCCTGGGTGGCTTAGTCGGTTAAGCGTCCGACTTTCGCTCGGGTCATGATCTCGCGGTTCGTGGGTTCGAGCCCCGCGTCGGGCTCTGTGCTGACTGCCAGCTCAGGGCCTGGAGCCTGTTTCAGAGTTTGTGACTCCCTCTCTCTCTGACCCTCCCCTGCTCATGCTGTCTCTCTCTCTCCTAGAAATAAATAAAAATATTAAAAAAAAAAAAAAAGATATGCTGAGGTTCATGTAAGAATGGGGCCTTATACAAGTATCTATGTAAACTAAATCAGGAAGAATAAACCAGAAACTGATGGGATCACTTACTTTTAAGGAGTGGGAATAGGGTAGAAAATATGAGAACAGGGTATCAAAATTGAAGTGAGGGCACGTGAGTGGCTCAGTTGGTTGAGCATTTGACTTTGGCTCAGGTCATGATCTTGTGTTGTGGCTCTGAGCCCAAATCAGACTTTGTGCTGGCGGTGTGGAGCCTGCTTGGGATTCTCTCTCTCTCATTGTCTCTCTCTCTCTCTCTCTCCCCCTCTCTTTCCCTCTCTCTCTCTTTCCCTCTCCCTCTCCCTCTCTGGCCCTTCCCCACTTGCTCTCTCTCAAAATGAATAAATAAAAACAAACACAAAAAACTGAAAGGGGAACAACAAGAGAATTCTTTTCTGTATGGTTCTTACTCTGAGAACCACTATAATATTTCACATACACCTGAAATAAATAAATATGAAACAGGACGCAGAGCAGGAGGGGTACCTAAAATAACAAATCAAGCTAGTTTTACAAGAAAAATGCATAATATAATCACATTGAAGAGAATGAAAAAGAAATAAACAATTCTAGAAAACATCATTTTGACCGGACACTCTACTGCTAAAGGCAAAGAGAACTGGGCAAATACTGCATTCTAGATAGTAAAATGTGCTTCTCATAGAAAAAGAGGTCGAAAATTTGAAATGAGTTGAAGCAAAGTCCACAGTGGTGGATGCTGAAAACCAATGAGTGAAAACCGGAGGAGAAACAGCTTATCTGCATTGTCTCAAAGTATCTCCCTCAAGAAGTTTATCAATTAGAAAGGGAAAAATAATCACTTTACAGTGGAGAAACCTGGCAGACAGTATCTTAACAGAATGTTTAATGTTGACAGCACCAGTAACAGCACACATCTATATCATGGACCCTCTAATATGTACTGAGATCACGCCATCCTTCTGTGGGATTGTTACCCAAAATGAACGAAATGTGCTTATCAGAAAATAGCAATCCAACCCAAAATAAGGAATATCTGAAATAACTGTATTCTTAACAAGTGTCAAGGACATGAAAAGCCAGAAAGTCCATAAAACCATCATAGATTGGTAAAGTCTAGAGAAACATTTTGACTAATACCAAATGGATTTGATCTGAGAACAGAAAAACAAAAAAAGCATTTGTGGAAAACTGGTAACATCTGAACAAAGTCTATGATTAAATGGTATTAATAGTATTGTACGAACATTCATTTCTTAGTTTGGATAAATGTACTTAAAGAAATACTGTCTTTAGAGGAAGCCAAAATATGGTGTTCTCTCAGTCTGGCCAGGTACACTTCATCATTTGGGTCAATTTTACCATAAATAATGAGACTGATCAACATAGTAGACACATTCTGGTTTGTCTGTTTTTAAGGGAGCAGAATTAGAGAATTAACCTAAGACCAAATCCTCATACAGAATGGGAAACTGTTTTGTTAACCCTTTGCCCAGATCACCCAAGGGTTTTTATGACGTTATAATATTATCCAATAGATAGTTTTTGGGGTTTTTTTGTTTGTTTTTTTGCAAGTAACCTCTTCACTCAGTGAGATGGAGGTATTTGTAAACTTATCCATAGAAGCATGTTGGAATGGCCACGTGCTTAACTCACTGAAACTAAACTGAGCCCAATGCGTCCTTCAACTAACATCTTCCTTAAGATATACGTGTCTGTTCGCCTGGGTGGCTCAGTCGGTTGAGCGTCCAACTTCAGCTCAGGTCATGATCTCGCGGTTCGTGGGTTTGAGCCCCGCGTCCGGCTCTGTGCTGGCAGCTTGAAGCCCGGAGCCTGTCTTCGGATTCTGTGTCTCCCTCTTTCTCTGACCCTCCCCTGCTCATGCTGTCTCTCTCTCCCTCTCAAAAATAAATTAAAAAAAAAAAAGAAGAAGAAGTGTCTGTTAATGTATGTGTAGAAGCATATGAAAAAAGAGCTGGTGCCAATATATAGTTTTACTGACATCAATTCTTTCAGTTTCCCAGATACAATTCCAACATGTCAGTGGAGACACCCCTCTCCCATGACCCTAGCACCAAAAATTCTCTGAGACCAGCAGGATGTCTGAGAATTAAGCTCAATTCTGACACAACCTGCCTGGAGATAGCAACAGATTCCACAGGTCAAGGGCTCAGTCCTAAAAGACTGCTTTCCACTCCCCACTTCAGACACGAGTCACAAGCCCCTGGCTCTTTGTTACCTGTGCTTCTGACCAACCAGCTATAGACTGGAGGTTCCAACGACCTCCTCCTTAGGAGGAGGAATTAAAATTCTTTTAATTTGTTAGAGTGGCTCATAGAACTCAGGGAAACATGTACTTAGGTTAATCAGTTTATTAAATGATACGATAAAGGATAGGAACCAACAGCCAGATGAAGAGATACATAGGGCAAGTATGGGGAAAGGGCGTGGAGCTTCCATGCCCTTTCCAGGTGTGCCACTATCCTCATATCTACACTTGTTCACCAACCCAGAAGAACCCAGTCCTTTTGGTTGTTATCGAGACTTCACTGCATAGTCATGATCGACTAAGTCATTGGCTATTGGCTGATTCCACCTCCAGCCCCTCTCCCCTCCCAAGAATTTGGGGGGGGTGGGATCCGAAGTCACCTTCATTTCTTTACTTTTTTTATTTTTTTTAAATATTTATTTTTGAGACAGAGAGAGACAGAGCATGAGCAGGGGAGGGCCAGAGAGAGAGCGAAACAGAATCCTTAGCAGGCTCCAGGCTCTGAGCAGGGGAGGGGCAGAGAGAGAAAGAGGGCAGCAGATCCGAAAAGGGCTCTGCACTGACAGCGGAAAACCCAATATGGGGCTCAAACTCACAAACCATAAGACCATGACCTGAGCCAAAGCTGGACACTCAGCTGAATGAGTCACCTAGGTACCAGTCACCTTCATTAATATAACAGGAAACCCATGTCACCTTTATGTGGTAAAGGAAAATATCACCTCTAAAGAGCTTTGGTAATGTCTCAGAGGGGGAAATGCCCTGTCTCAAGTAGTGGGCTGCTCCACAGATAGTTACAAGGTCTGATGAAAGGATTTTCTAGGCATTACTTTTTAGGGTGTTTGCAAGGACATGCTCCCCTCAACTCAGCCTGGACACAGAGAAGTGGAACTGCCAATCCCTGAATGTACCTTCCTGTCTACATTAACATGATGTGACTGTCCCACTGTTTTCACAGCACGATTTTACTTTCCTAGAGTTTCTTATACAGGCAATTGGCTTGACTGTTCATTACCAGGAAGTTCCTTACCCAGAAAAATCCATCAATGCTTCTGTGGAAAACATCAACATAATTTGTGCTCAAAATTCTTATGTAATTTCCACTAATTTTCCATTGTTATATCTTGATCTTCACCCAATCCTATTCTCCACATTGAAAAACTGGCCTTAAACAAAACTTCTGTGTCAGTAACATCCATCCTTGCCTTTCCCCCTTTGAGACACTGCCACCTCAGGGCTTGAACTCATGACCCTGAGTTCAAGACCTGTGCCTGAGCTGAAATCAAGTCAGATTCTTAACTGACTGAGCCACTCAGATGCCACTGTATTTGACTAACATTTTATTTAAAAAAATTTTTTAATGTTTATTTATTTTTGACACAGAGAGAGACAGAGCACGAGCTGAGGAGGGTCAGAGAGAGAGGGAGACACAGAATCTGAAGCAGGCTCCAGGCTCTGAGCTGTCAGCACAGAGCCTGACGCGGGGCTCAAAGCCACGAACCGTGAGATCATGACCTGAGCCAAAGTTAGCTGCTTAATCGACTGAGCCACCCAGGAGCCCCTATTTTATTTATTTTTATTTATTTTTAATGTTTTTTTTAAATTTATTTCTAGGAGAGAGAAACAGCGTGAGCAGGGGAGGGTCAGAGAGAGAGGGAGTCACAGACAGAAACAGGCTCCAGGCTCTGAGCTGGCAGTCAGCACAGAGCCCGACGCGGGGCTTGAACCCACGAACCGAGAGATCGTGACCTAAGCAGAAGTCGGACGCTTAACCAACTAAGCCACCCAGGCGCCCACCTCCCCATTTTATTTTTTAACGTTTATTCATTTTTTTAAGGGGGGGCGGTCCTGGGTGGTTCAGTCGGTTAAGCATCCGACTTTGGCTCAGGTCATGATCTCACTGTGCGTGGGTTTGAGCTCCGTGTTGGCAGAGCCTGGAGCCTCCTTCAGATTCTGTGTCTCCCTCTCTCTCTCTCAAAATAAAATAAAGACATTTAAAAAAAATTAAAAAGAGAGAGAGAAGAAGGAGAAGGAGGAGGAGGAGGTGGAAGAGGGGCAGAGAGAGAGACACACACAGTCCGAAGCAGGCTCCAGGCTCTGAGCTGTTAGCACAGGGCCCAATGTGGGACTTGAACTCATGAACCATGAGATCATGACCTGAACCAAAACTGGATATTTGACTGAGCCACCCAGGCACCCCTGACTAACATTAAAAAAATGGTTTAGGGGCATCTGGGTGGCTCAATTGGTTGAGCGCTGACTCTTGATTTTGGCTCAGGTCACCATCTCACGGTTTGTGGGTTTGAGCCCTACATTGGGCTCCATGCTGGCAGTGGAGGGCCTGCTTGGGATTCTCTCTCTCTCTCCCAGTCTCTCTAACATAAACTTTTAAAAATAAATGATTTAAAATTAAAGATTTAAAAACAAGAATAAAAAAAGTTAATTAAATAAAAAAAAAAGGGGCACCTGGGTGGCTCAGTCAGTTAAGCATCAAACTTTGGCTCAAACCATCATGTCACATACGGTTTGTGAGTTTGAGCCTCACATTGGGCTCTGTGCCTGCTTGGAGCCTAAAGCCTGCTCCAGATTCTATGTCTCCCTCTCTCTCTGTCCCTTCCCTGCTTAGACTCTGTTTCTCTCTCTCTCTCTCAAAAATAAATAAGGATTAAAAAAATAAATTAAATACAAACAGATTACATAATTTATTCCAATACTTATTATTCCTAACAATTCAAATCCAACAAAACCTCGTATGATCTGACTCCTAACAGTGGTGTAGCTTCATTACTGATTACTCTCCCTTTAGGCCTTCTATTCTGGTCTACAATGGTGCTGCTCAAACTCACAAAGCTTTCTCTGGCCCCCTCCATCCAGTCTCCTTATCCCTTTCCCTCACTGCCCCCAGCCATCTCCTGAGCCTTCCAAACTGTTCATTGAGGCTGGAAAATCCTTCCCAAACACATGTCCTGGGCCCTTATGTCATGACTCCTTTCAAATGGCATCACCCCAGAAAAGTCATTCCTGACCACTTTATCCCTTCTTACGTTCTATCATAGCTCATTCCATTGCTTGGTATTATTTATCTGTTTACCTACTATTATTATCCTCACTCTAATACAATGTAGATTCCATGAGAGCAGGGACTTGATAAGTCATGTTCACTATCATTGCATTGACATGTGTGTGTATGAAAAAGGGGAGTTGGAGAGCAGTTGAATCCAACATACAGGTAAAATACTGCACTAAGGAAAACTGAGATTCCCTGTCACTGAAAATGGGTTTGAAATGTAAGAGAAATAAAGTGATTGGTAAATAAAGTTGAAGTTTCCTCTGCAGCTCCATGCTGAGAGCTTTATTTCCTCCCCAGGTCACAAGCCCAGGCTTCACAGGTCTTGGTGCCCTGGAGGGCTTTACAAACAACGAGGAGATGTACGCCTCACCCTTACCACGGAAGCTGCTACCAGCCTTGATAGCCTCCCTTTGCCCTCCTTACCTGTGTACTGTCTCTGTGTTTCTTCCCTCAAAATCATCCAGGGCTCTTTTCCTTGCTCCAATAAGTCAACCACATCTGGCTTAGAAATGGAATGTCCTGCTTACAAGGGGGGGGCGGGGGGGGGGGGCGAAGCCACATGGTATAGAAATAAAAACAAAACACAAATCTTTAGTTTTGCTTAAATTTATAATGAAACCGAAATTAAATGTTACTGATGCAGACTTCAGATAATAGAAGAATGCAATGATTTAAGGAACCAGGCAGGTGTGATGAAATGTTATTTTAATTTAAACTCATACAGACGACTCCTCTTTTTTTTTAAAGTCATAATATTGTTACTTTATTTTTAATTTTTTAAAATGTTTTATTCATTTCTGAGACAGAGAAAGAGAGAAAGAGAGCGAGCGTGAGCAGGGGAGGGTCAGAGAGAGAGGGAGATACAGAATGCGAAATGGGCTCCAGGCTCTGAGGTAGCTGTCAGCACAGAGCCCGACGCGGGGCTCGAACCCACAAACCCCGAGATCATGACCTAAGCGAAAGTCAGACGCTTAACCGACTAAGCCACCCAGGCGCCC
This sequence comes from Proteles cristata cristata, assembly GCA_017311185.1. Classification (NCBI taxonomy): domain Eukaryota; kingdom Metazoa; phylum Chordata; class Mammalia; order Carnivora; family Hyaenidae; genus Proteles; species Proteles cristata. Next base: position 212,198 of record JAESUZ010001102.1, on the reverse strand, counting down.
CAATATAATTCTTTTATCACCTTATGGGGAAAAAAAAACAACAACCAAGCAGCACCCTGATTCACTTACAAAAATATTCAATTATAAATGTCATGTTCATGAATTATAACTTTCAACCATATAAAATTGGTTGCAGGAAATTAAGTGTATACTCTTCAGTTTTAAATGAGTATATTTTATCCAGTCCACCACTATATAAATTATAGAGGGTCTTTTCATTGTCACAGCCAATCACAAATCTACATCTAATGACTGACCTACAGGTAGATGACATAGCACATCTATAGCAATATTCAGTGTGAACATAATGGGAAACCATTTTTCTTGGACAAGAGCTATCTCTGGAATAAATATAAGGAATTTTTGTCCAGCCCCTTGGCCAGTAAGAAAGGGAGACAATGACAAGAAGGGCCAGAAGGAGATGTGAATATCACTAAAAGGGAAAATGACCATGGCTAATGGCAGAGGCACTGACAAACTGACAGACCTCAAACCTTCCTCTGGGAACAAAATAAGAAATTCAGCTTAGGTCTTGAAAGACACCTTTGACATTCACTGTGTTCAAAGTTAACATACCACAGAGCACATTCTAAATTTCTCATGGCAAATGAACTTACCCAGTGAAACCAAGTTTCTATAGTTCTCCAACATCACATCCCTGTACAAGTCCCTCTGAATAGGGTCCAGGTATTCCCATTCCTGCTGAGAGAAGTCTATGGCCACATCCCTGAATGTCACTAATTCCTGAAACTACAAACCCATGTAGTACAAAATTGAAAAAAACATTTTCAACATGTAGAGACAGAAGATTATAGAAATGTATCAGAGAAAGGGAGTCATATAGTACAAATGGGGTAGAAAACTAAAGCAGAGTGTCTACGTATTCCTGAAGCATCCTAATTCTACAGATAAATCACTGCAGGTTGTGAGATATCACAATAACTCAGACTTACTGGGGACTGGATAAAATTAAAGTTTTCCCTATTTAATAAAGTATAATGCATAATCATATAACCAGCTAGTTGTATGATGTATAAATCCTCACAAAAATGTGAAGTTCTAAATTATTTTCCCTTTAGAGTTAAAAGAAGATGGGATATTCCTCCTATATTGAATATAAGAACTTCTGTATTAAAAAAAAAACAGCTTTTGAAAAAAAAGTGTGACATTTCTACAAGCATTGAGTTCATCCTTTGTCAGAACATACTGTATTTTTCTTTGTTTTGACAAATAAATTTTGGCTGTGTCACAATCCATTTTATATAGATATCTTAGGTTTAGTCCATCTCTGACATTTATATACTCAGTTGCACAAAATTTCAAAGGTCTTCAATTCTAGAAATCAACACATTTATACTGCTTAGGATAATATTCTCATTCATTGTGATCTTCCATCAGTTACTCAATATTTTCTCTTGTTCGTATGTATACACTGATGAAGGAGAACAGATAAATATTATCCACATTCAACAGATCACATTCAACCACAAAATAGTTATGTTTGTCTCTCAATAATTCCTGAGAAAGATGCAGGACACAAATGCTTCCAACCATCATACAATTCTCAAGAACATGAGATACCATCACATACTAGGAATGAGACCAACTGATACCAATTTCCTTCTCATCTGCCTAGAAAATTCAGGTATGTGGAGGATTTGAAAGTCTACCTGTGGTAATTAACTGGGATCAACATCTCTATTTCATCAAATCAGAGACCTATAAAAGAAACTCAAATATTTCCTTAATGGGACTTCACTCTTTTGCTGCTCCATCACGGCCTTTGATTAAAGACTGAACATAGAAGTGGAATGAGTAAATTGGAAAATAAATACAAAAACACTGGATAGCAAACATTTATTAGAAGGAAACTGAGCTATTTGCTATCATTTTTTTAGATTTTAGAACAAACTGTAGAGCAGATAACTGAATGAAGCCCTCTTAAGTAGGAAGCTTTGGGTTAATTAATGAATACACCCACATAGACTAACATTGTAATATTGCAAGGAGATGGGAATCATTAACTTACACAAGTCATGGTTTCCGAAATGTTAAGACTTCATCAGTCCTCCTCAGTGTTCTTCCATTGAAAAAAATTCAAACTCCAGAGAATCCAGAGCTGAGAGAAGAAAAAAGGTTTTACTGTTCCAAATAGACTTAATTTAATAAAGACTTTTGTTCCCCCATTCTTCTTCCAAAATTAGCCCCCAGTGCTACACACACAATTTAGGGAAAATAGAAGATGGATCTAGGGTCTCTCTCAAGTCACAGGACAACAGACTACACAAAAGTAGTTGCAGAATAAGTCACTTCTGGCATTGAAGCCACATCCAAACACAGGAGCAGGAGATCTGGACAAGGTCTCATGTTGGGGAAGGATGATCTAGTCCTGAGACTGGGCTGCTTAGTCTTTCCATGAGCGGATCTACCTTCCTTCATTCCCACCTTCCAAGGCTGAAAGAAGCCTCGTCATTCAAATTAGAGGCTCTTTTATGGCCTCGGGTCAGTTGAAGTTGGTCCATGTATGGGAAGTGAACACAACACAGAAGGAATTTTGTAGGCCTAGGATCTGTGTTTTGAGTCCAGCCAAGATGACTAAATATCAAATATACAGACAGCAGACTATAAAGCAGCCATTAAATACTAAACAGGAGTGGTGTCTGAGTGGTCATTTGGTTGAGCGAGCATTCAACTTTGGCTCAGGTCATGATCTCACAGTACAGAGTCCGATGTGGGACTTGAACTCACACACTGAGGAGATCAAGACCTGAGCCGAAGTCAGATGCTCAACTGCTCAACCGACTGAGCCACCCAGGCGCTCCCTGGTTAATTAATTTTTAATGGTTATTTCTATCATCTAAAAGGTGTAAGTATCTGGAAAGTTTTCAAACCAGAAACTGTCATTTCTCTCTTCCACTCACATGTTCATCTAATAAAACTCATGGACTCTTTTTTGCAAACTCAGATTCTTATTTCTTTATGGTTTGACTCTTATACTTAATTAATGTGATCATACCCTTCAAAACAAAACAATACATATATACTAAATAGACAATATATTAACAGCAATCTGCAGGTAGTGGGAATAAGAGCACTTTATATTTCTTTACCAGAAGTTCCTTAGGATACTGTGTGTTTTACAACAAGCCTTCATTAATGTGAACACCATAACATGACAATTACAAAATATTTCAAAAGACATTTCAACATATGACAAATGTATTTTAAAATATCAGAGAAACAACTAAAACAGGTTGTGCATTCTTCTATTTATGAAACCTGAACCCTATGCATGACACAGGGAAACATTACAAGGGAAAAAAATTACACCTACAGCCATTGCATATCTTTTGGTTACATCTGCTCAGTATAAGCACTTTCATTACCAAGAATCTACTGAGAATGAAAATACAGGTAAGTGGCACTTGCAGATTGCATCAGAGAATGTCATAAAGGTGAAAGAAATGTTTGGTAATAGATGCTTAATAAACGTAGCTACACCACTACCCTTCCTCAAAACAATTAAAACATTACTTTTGACGGACTCCTTGCAAAACTTCTCACAATATGATCTTCTTAAAGTGGGATTCATATATAATTTAACATTTTCCAGGGTATTACTGTTGATAAACATGAATATTGCTTAACATGATAGAGTGTACATTTTCCTTAAGTTTAACTCCGTATAAACATAATCTTATTAGCTATATAATATTCAACCATATGGGTTAATCATTAAACGTTTCCATAATCCTGAACATTCAGTTTTCCCATCATCATAAACAGGTAAATTGTCCTTGATTCTAGATTTAAAAAAAATTTTAAATCTATTTGGGTTCTGTTTACAATAAGAGAATACACAGGAGGGTATGAATGATAGTCCAATGAGCATGTGAATGTTAGTGAGATTTACCTGAATAGCACCCAACATCCACTGGGAAGAAAGATCACGATTAGGACATATCGGACAAAGGAAAGCATGTCTTAAAACCAATGATTTTATGATCGAAAAACCAACACACACTTTGATTTTTTTTGGATGTATCAATTCTTTTCTCCTCATCAGGGTCTTTCTTTTGGGGAATGGCAGGACCAAGCAGGGAGTCACAGGACGCCAGTCTTTACTTGGAGCACGGAATGACGTCTTTGTACAATATTCTCTAGGTTCACGCCCGCCGCGCTCACACACACACAAACAGATGGAAAAAGGACGGCGTGGAATCTGTGTAGCCTTTACAGCAAGTTCCTGCGGTCAGATCTCTGGGAACGCCGTGTTCTGAGACACGTGGCTGCCCCTCAGAGCTCCCAAGTAAAGAATTTTCCAAGGTGTTCCCAGCCTCCAACTTCTTTCTTACGGCCATTCCTCTGGGGCAGCCGCAAGTAGCTGCGAGGAGAGAAGACGAAGGACGCAGCAGGGAACCTAGAGCCATGGGACAATGACACAACAGAGCCACAACAATCGCTGCACAGGTAAAGGACGTGCAACCAAATCCACGTCACAGAGCACAGCCACGCCCCTGTCTCAGCCTCACTTCACAATCACACCCACCGTAACGCAGGCACATCCAAGCGCGCACGCGCACACACGCCCCCCTAGCGCCACGGACACAAACCATCTTCCCCTGCGGTGCTTGAACCGCAGGCCTGGGATCAAGGTAACAACTGGCCGCCCCTACTATTGGCTTCCACGCTTTAAAGACTTCGTCCCACACCCCTGATTAGCTTGGTCCAGAGCCCAGCCTGTCGGCACTCCGCGCCTCTTACGTCCCGGGAGGAGTTCAACTCACCTTGCACAGCTCGAGAACCGCGCGAAGTGGGAGAAGCCAAAGATCCGCCGTGACCGCTGCCCGCTGGGAAATGTAGTTCGAGCCTGCATGTCCGTGGCCGCGATGGCTTAGGGGAAAAGTAGCCCAGATCCCAGCAGCCTTGCTAGAACTTTAGTCGGCGCTGGAACCTCCCAGGGCGGGCGCCGCGCCACGCGAACGCGTGGAAACAGACGAGGGCGCGGTGCGCCGCGTCCTCGTGGTTCAGAAGTCCTGGCTAGCTTGGGGCGCCTGGGTGGCTTAGTCGGTTAAGCGTCCGACTTTCGCTTAGGTCATGATCTCGCGGTTCGTGGGTTCGAGCCCCGCGTCGGGCTCTGTGCTGACTGCCAGCTCAGAGCCTGGGGCCTGTTTCAGTCTGTGACTCCCTCTCTCTCTGCTCCTCCCCTCCTCACGCTGTCTCTCTCTCTCCTAGAAATAAATAAAACATTAAAAAAAAAAAAAAGTCTTGGCTAGCTAGAAAGCAGAGAAGAGCAATCTGGAACTGGCGGCTGTCTGAAGCCTCAGGCCTGTGAGTGCAGAGCCGCAAGGTTGGCGCGGCCCTGGCGGGGACTCCGATGTAGTGTCACCGCAACCTGGTGATAATATACGGGAAAGTGACTTTTGATATTGCCGAGAATGGGCTGGTTTTCTCACTACACCGTGTTAGTTCCATTTAATAATAGTGAGTAGGAATGAAATAGTATTAATACCTTTATATCCAACACGGACTTAATTAAATGTAAAAGTGACCCCGTGAAAATTTTGTATGTTTTGTAATATCGGTGTAGGAATAGCTTTTCTAAGTATAACCAAAGAGAGAAATGTAATATATAAAGATTTGACTGATTATTTGTCAGACCTTCGACTGAGTTCTCATTCAGTATTGTGTTGGGTATTGTCCGTCTTTTGCCTCTCCATATAAACCTTAGTATTAGTTTGTCGATATCCACAAAGTTACTATCAAGGGTTTTGTTGTTTACTGTTTTTATGACGAAGGCGTGTTGAATTTTGTTAATAATTTTCTGCTCAGTTGAAATGATCATCGGTTTTTCTTTTTTCAGCTTTAATCCTATTTTTATACAGGAATCACGTTAATATAGAGGAAAGTGTGGGAGTGGGGAAGCATTTTAGAGTAATATGGTTAGGTCTTCCTTTCTCAGTTTGCCTGCCACCCTGAGCTGCGACCTGCACAAGTGCTTCTCAGGACCTCTTCTCCCCCAACCAGTTAGGTGACAAAGAATGGCTAGAGGGGGCTGGGTATTTCCCTTCTAACACATTGGTTAGTCTCTGGTAAATTAGTTTCCCTTTGATGGGGTTCTTGAGCAAAGGGCTAAGAAAGAATTCTTAAGACGTCTTTGGTTCAAAAAGATGATTTTATTAAATTACGGGGACAAGACCTGGGTGAGGGTGCGGTGGAGAAAGAGCTGCACTGGGGTTGTGAGGAGTGATTGATTACATATTTTTAGGTTTGTGGTGGGTAGGGGGGTATGAGAAAAGTAAGTTTCTAAGGCATTTGGAAGCAAGACTTTCAGGATCTTGAGGGACTAGACTGTTAAAATAAGGTTTCTTTTAGTCTTTCATAAAACAAAAACATGAAGGAAGTAAGACAGCCACGAGTTGCTTCAGGAAGGTCATGCTCTGCATTCTTCAGGTGTCTGTCAGTGGGTTACAAACTGTAAGATTTAATTTATACTACATTTCTCGTTTTTGTTTCCCTCATCACCTTGCGGGCAGGTGGACAACAGAATATCTAGAAATATTTCACAATGGTTACTTTCCCCTCCCTCTGCTGGAAGCATGTGGGCAATTCCCTCTGATCTTCACTCTGAGACAGTGGTGGTGTTCCTAGAGGTCAAACTCAAAAAAGTGGGGGCCTGTAGAAGTTTTTAACTCTCAAGCTGGTCCACACTCCGTTTCCAGCAGTTAATCAATTCCTAGAGTCCCTGGCTCTAGCAGCTTCTACTTCAGATTATTTGTGATTCTCTTTGCCTGTCTCTCCAGTTATCAGACCATTTGTCTGCCCTATGAGCTCAATACTCTGAGGGAAATGACTTATTAATTTTCAGTTTGCTTAGCTTTTTGTTATTGTAAGGATGGTAGTGATCACTTATAAGCTCCTTACATTTTGGAGTAAAAAAGCAGAAGCCCTCCTGATTTTGTAATAGTAACTTCTTTGTAATATACATACTTAAAGGCACATACAGCCTAAGTACTGCCAGATGGATTTTTTTTGGAAACTGAACACATCCATTTATTTAACTATCCAGATCAAGAAACAGGACATTATCAGCATCATAAAGTATGTCTCCATGCTCTCTTGTGTTCTCTTTCTTATTCTCCAAGGATAATTACTATCTAAATTTCTAAAAGCAAAAATTGGTTTGGCAAGCTTTTTATTTCCTATTAGAATCACATAGTATATACTCTTGTGTCTGAATTCTCTTGCTCAACATTGTGATTCACCCATTGCATGTTGTTGGATGTAGTTCTAGGTTATTATTCATTTTTGTATCCTAATGCAGCATTTACTCCTCCTTGTATAAAACATGCCACATTACTTTTCCATTTCCATCAGATGGACAGAGAGACAGAAAAAGGAAGAGAGAAAACTAGTCAGAAGTGAAAACTGGATCACTCTGTATCCTGCTGAAATTAAAAATAATTAAGGGGCACCTGGTTGGCCCAGTTGTTTAAGTGTCTAACTTCGGCTCAGGTCATGATCTCATGGTTTGTGGGTTCAAGCCCCGTGTCAAGCTGACAGCTCAGAGCCTGGACCCTGCTTCAGATTCTGTGTCTCCCTCTTTCTGTCCCTCTGCTGCTCACACTCTGTCTCTCTCAAAAATAAACAAACTTAAAAATAATTTAAAATGCCAAGAAGAAAAATGCTAATTAATAAAGGATTATGTCACCATTTCATTTTCTTTGTAATTCATACATAAAAAAAATTTGGCCCATCAAAGTATGGATGGAATCTTAGATCTGCTGTATCCCAAGGATGGTGTTTAAGTCTGAAAAATCAAACTTACAAACTACTCTTTGAAGCTTCTAACATGTGTGCAGTCTCCAATCCTGATCGTCTCATCCCCAATTTGACAAAACAAGATAAAAGCATCACACAGAGCAGTATAGAAAAAACATAAGCATGTCTGCAAGTATCTAATCACTCAGAGTAATGTGAGCTAGAGGCATATACCAAGCCTAGGGCCAAACACCCGCCAGAATAAAGCTTCAGCCAGGAAGCAGGTGTCATAGAAAGTGCATGTGCATTGAGTGAGGGCTAGAATTCTCCAAAGCTTCAGGGACCCAAATGTTAAATTCCTAGGTCTTCTTTGTGTTGGGAGGCTCACGCCAAGAGCAACGTCTCTCTCCAGAACCTACACATGTACCCAACCAGTGCCTGCTGAAACTGTTTGATGTTTCTGAGACTTCTCTCAGTTTGAGTTTATGTTCTTAGAGGCTGTTGGACCTGGAATTACCTGGAATTAGCAAATCAAGATCCTTTTCACTTGTATCGGTTGTGACAGAGGCAGGTCCACAGAGAAACCTTTTGGGAGTGATGTGGGAAGCTCTCTGCAGATAGTTCACACTGCGATTACTGGCTCTGTAGGAATGGAGGGCCTGGGATGAACTGTGGGTGTGTGAGGTGAAGTCAGCGTTGGCAGCTGGATTGATACAGAAGCAGGTGATGATGTGAGCAGTGGATGGTCTCATAGTCATCATTCCACAGGGTGAAATTAACAGCTAAGTGTCATTAACCTGAACCACAGCTCTGTTAAAGATGAAGGACCCCCAAGTCAAGGAGAGACACCTGAGGAAGAGTCACTTGTGGATTCTCCTGGGAGCTCTATAGAGAAAATTATACTTCCCAGAAGCCCTCCCAAGCAGGACTGCCCCCAAATTGATGTCTGAGACCTCTTTTTGTAGCTTCGACCTTAACTTTCTTTTTGATGTTAAGATGAGTAGAAGATGCTAGTCTCTCTCTGACCTTCATCTGTGTAAGTGAGCAGAGGGTATGGACAACATGTCTTAACAAATATATGATTCTCCTGTTCCCAGTTCTCTATCAAACCACTACTACTCTGAGGATGATATGCAACATAATATGTCCATTTGAGATGGTACCTCTTTGTACATTATTGGAAACTTAGGGTGTAAAGTGTTTCATGATCTGAAGAAATATAACACAGTGGTCTCAACTGATACAGTCTTCTATTCAAGCCCTTTTATAGTATTTTGAGCATTTACATCTACCATGCAAAGTTTAGTGCAAGGTTATGTGTCTATTCCTATCAGGACTCATTTATTGGCGCTCAGAGCTCCCAGCAGCCTCCTGAGCTTAGCTATTCAGTTTTGTAGACCCATGGAGGCCAAACTGTTATAGCCCAAGTTCTTCAGCATATGAAAATACTTTATCAGGCAGGCTATTATAAGGGCTCAGAAATTATCTTCCAGGAACCAGTCAAAAGCCAGTCCTTTCTTGGAATGTGTAAGGTTTGAGCTGTCCAAACCTGCTGAGTTAACCCTTTACTCTACAGAGGAATATGGTGTTTAGCATGTTTATAGAACTAATGAATCTTAATGGTCATGCTTTGCTTTGTTTGCTTCACTACATGTTCTAACTCATAGAAGTTTCCCACAGTAGCAGGAGGTTATATTCACACCAAAGCACAGTGATGTTCAATATATATGTATTGATTTCCTTACTTCCCTTCCTGTGTTTTCAGGATCCCATTCCAACCTATTGTTTACTATAGAATCCCTCTCAGGAAAATGATTTTTTATATTCCTATTGTTGATCTGAAATACAGTTGTTGTTTTTACTATTATTAATGTTACATAGCTTTTTCCTTACAGGGTTTGATGACATTCAAGGATGTGACTGTAGACCAGTAACTATGGGTTTATTTTGCTCTTTTTTTTCTGTTATTTTGCAATACAACTTTAGGTTGTTGATTTTTACACCTTTCTTCTTTTGTAATATAAATATTTAAACTATAGATTTCCCTCTATGTTCTATCTTAGCTACAAAACACACATTTTGATATGCTACATTTTCATTATTGTTCACTTCTATGTGTAGTATTATTTTCCAAATACTGGAAAGGGGGTTTCCTTAGGTATTTGGTGATTTCAAATTTAATTCTACTGTGGCCAAAGAACACATTCTGCCTGGTTTCAATCCTTAATGTCTTAAGATTTTTTAAAGACCATAGATGCATATGATCTATTTTGAATGTATATATGCACTCAAACAAAATGTACATCCTGCAGTTTCAGACACTGTAAATATCAACTACTCGAAGGTAGTGGTCATTGTTACTTATATCCTCTATTTCCTTATTGAGTTTTTTGTTGTCATTCTGGTTGTTCTGTCAGTTACTGAGAGATAATTGTTAAATCTCCAACTATGATTACAGAATTTTCTATTTCTTGCTTTAATTCTATCAATTTTAAGTTTATTTGTTTATTCATTAAGTAGGCTCTACACCCAATGTGGGGCTTGAACTCACAACCCTAAGATCAACAGTCACGTGCTCTACTGAATGAGCCAGCCAGGCGCCCTTGTTGCATATATTTTCAGGCTCTATTATTATGTAACTACACATTTCTGATAAATTGACCCTCTTATCATTATTATAAAACTATGTTTGATAATATAGATTGCTTTGAAGTCTGTTCTATCTGATATTAATATAGCCATTCCAACTATTTTTTTCAAATTCAATGCTAATAGTTGAAAGTTATCTAAGCTATTTGCTCAAGAGAATTATATACTGACTCTGCTTTTAAACATTATGTTTTATTTCTTTTAAAACAGGAAAATAGAGAGGTGCCTGGGTCGCTCCGTTGGTTGAGTGTCCAACTCTGGGTTTGGCTCAGGTCATGATCTTATGGTTGTGGGATTGAGCTTTGCATTGGCTCTGTACTGAGCATGTAGCTTGCTTGGGATTTTCTCTCTCCCCTCTCTGTCCCTTCTGTGCTTGCATGCACATGCACACACTCTCTCTCTCTCAAAATAAATAAATAAACTTTAAAAAGTATGTTTATTTTCTTCCAGATTTCCTGTCCATGTGTGAGACTAAGGAGTTATCTGTAAAGAATGGGACTTTTGAAAAGGAATCATTAAAAGTCAGAAGTCAAGGCTTTGAGGAATCTTATTTTGGAGATGATGGAAATGCAAGGGTTTGAGAAAGAACAGGAAACTGAAAAGGAGTATTTTAGGCATGTGACAGTCCCATATAAAAAAATATCAACATTCATCCAGCCTACATCACTTGTTCTAAATCAGGTAATTTGTACTGGAAAGAAACTCTATGAATGTAAGAAATATGGAAGCCTTACTCAACAGGGAAGAATTCATCAAGTGGCGAACTTGATGAAATGTGTGGGAAGGCCTTTATATATTACACAAATCATATCAACCATTGAATTCTTACTAGAAAGAAATGGGATGAATTTAAGGCATGTGGCAGAGACTTATGGCTCCAAGCTTATTCAAAATAAAATAAATGATGGTAATAAGAAACCCTATGAATGTCAGATTCTTTAAATGTTTACTTATTTTGAGAGAGAGCAAGTGAGCATGAGCTGGGGAAGGGGAGAGAGAGGGAGAGAATCCCAAGCAGCTCTGTGCCATTAACACAGAGATAGACATAGGACTCGATCCCACAAACCGTAAGATCATGACCTGACCCAAAATCAAAGAATCAGTCATTGAACTGACTGAGCCACCCAGGCACCCTGAATGTCAGATTCTTTAGAAATACCTTTAGAAGTTGTGCCCATCTTAACATAACTAAATTCACACGAATGAGAAACCGTATGAATTCAAAGAACATGGGAAAGTTTTTATCTGTTGTTCAGCATTTATTCAATACAAGAGAACTCATACTAATGAGAAACTCTATGAATGTTATGAATGTAGGTAAGCCTTTAGGTGGACTGCACATCTTACTTGACATCAAAGAATTCATACTGGTCAGAAACCCTATACATAAATAAATGTAAACCTGCTTCAGGAATGATGGGTCAGTATATAACTGCATTCTCTCCAGGGTGTGAATACTGTGACTCTTCTTTATAAAGCAGGTAGGATGACATTGCACCGGCATGAGGTAAAGTAAGTTAAAATGATTCTGCTTAGTTTGTGTATACGGCAAGTAGAGGATTCCTTGATCATTAACATCAGCTGATGACGCTGGGAATTGGCAGTGCCAGCAGAAGACAGTCACTCTATGGAACACAGTCATTCTATGGAAGGCCTGACACACGGACTGTCAGGAAGATGAGACAGGCCTCCTAGGGCCTCAGCCAGGTGCTCTAATTTATAGCTATTCCTCCTGGTTTTGAATGATACTCCAGAACAATAAGTGATGCTGTGGAATCTCCAGCTTGGCCAAGAGAAGCATTTATTCTACACTTGGAATGAAGATTTCTCCCAATGGGAACAAGGAGATACAAAGTGGGAAATACAGGGGTTTCCTGAATCAAGAGCAACACCAGCCTTTCTTTTCTGTTTTTGTTTTATTTTAATGTTTCTGTATTTTTGAGAGAGAGCGAGCGAGCATGAACCCAGGAAGGGCAGAGAGAGAAGGAGACACAGCTTTCGAAGTAGGCTCGACACAGGGCTCGAACTCGTGAACTGTGAGATCATGACCTGAGCCAAAGTCGGACACCCAGCCAACTGAGCCACCCAGGTGCCCCACAACACCAGCCTTTCTGATGCTAAAGCTGTACCATCTGAAATACTGTCCACCACCTGATGGTTATAGTTAACACCATAGATGTCAAAGAAAAGGAGTGCCTTTATAACAAAGGGTGTTATAGACTGAACTGTGTCCCTCTAAAATTATTATGTTGAAGCCCTAACTTACAATGTGACTGGGTTTTTTTTTTTGCCTTTTTATTTATTTATTTTTTTTTGAGAGAGACAGAATGTGAGTAGGGAGGAGTAGGGAAGTGCAGAGAGGGAGAGAAAGTGGGCTCAATTTCAAGAACTGTGAGATCATCACCTGAGCTGAAATTGAGTCAAACACTTAACTGAGCCACCAAGGTGCCCCTATTTTTGGACATAGAGATTTTAGGAGGTCTTTATGGCTAAATGAGGTCATAAGAATAGGGTTCTAATCCAATAGGATTTGTAGCTTTATAAGAAGAGGAAGAGGCAAGATCACCCTTTCTTCATGCACACGCACCAAGGAAAGGCCATGTAAGGACACAGCAAGAAGGCAGCCAGTGAAGAAGTGAGCCCTCATCAGAACCCATCAAAGTGGTCACCTTGATTTTGGACCTTCCAGGCTTCAGAACTGTGAGAAAATAAATTTTTGTTGTTTAAGCCACCCACTCAGTCTACAGTATTTTGTTATGGCATACTGAGCTAGACAGAGGGGAATTTGATTAGATAGGACCCCATGCAACTATTCTTTCCATTGGCTTCATGGATCACTAAGTGCTGATATGAAACTTAGATAGGGAAAGACACACAGGTGAAAATAAGAAATGAAGCCAAACCATATAAAGAAGTGTTAATCACTCTTACAGTAGGCATTACTTATAATATTAAGATAATAATGATGATGTTAATAATGTACTATTTCTATGGGGTGCAGTGGGGGTATAGAAATAATCAGCCTATTTAGAGAGAAGTATTACAGCCATGCTATAACTAAACTATAGTTGTATATACTATAATTCAGACTGTAAGTGATTATACTAATGGTGACTTTTAAGGGGCAGCAATTGCAAGGAGATTAATATAATGGATCTTGTAGCCAATTGGCTTGGGTTTGAATCCCTCTATGCTATTTACTAGCTTTTTACATTGAACTAGTTCCTTTACTTCTCTACAACTCACATTCCTCATCTAAGAAATGGGAATAATGAGCCCATCTTAAGCACTGTTGTGTGGACTGATTTATTATAGATTTAAAGTGCCTAGAACAGGGACTGGTGTACTCAATACATCATCATCATCACCATCAATCACTATTAGTACTATGTACTGGGTTCTGTCATTTAAACCTCACGGAGACCTTTAATATGTGGACTGTTTACCTCTGGTTTATAAGAGTGTCATCATTCCTGATAGTATCAGTTGTAATAATATTAGCATAAATGCAAATAATCAAGTTTGTGTGGTAGCTAGTTTCCAATATTCCCCTTAATGAATCTTGCTTTCTGGCATTCAAACATCTTCCACAAAGAATAGATCTGACCAATATAACAAATCCAGCCACCATATTTGAGAATACCCTTAAGAAGCCCAATGTGGGGCCCACATGGTGGTAAGGCCTGACAATATTCATATGAGCTGGCCTGGAATCAGATCCCACAAGTCCCAATCAGCTTTCAGATGTCTGCAACTCTGGCAAACATCTTGACTTAACCTCTTGAGAATTCCTAAGCCAGAACCACCTAGCTAAGCTGTTCCCAAATTTCTGGCCATCAGAAACTGAGAGAATAAATGTTTATTGTTGTTTTGAGTAGCTTTTTACATAGCAATTAATAACGTAGTCAGGGATGCATTATAAACATGCCATTTTCCAGAGTGTAATGGAACATACCAGGGGTTCTCAGAATTGACATTATTTATAGTCATAACCTTTTTAAAAACTAATTCCTATGCCCATCATGCAGCTGGAGCTCATGACCCCAAGATCAAGAGTCACATGGTCTACCAACCAAACCACTCAAGCACCCCAATTACAGTGATAACCTTAATGTAATTCAAATGATTATATTAAAGTGGTGCTTAAATTGCCCCGTTTCACAGATGGAAACACCAGTGTTTAACAGCAATGCCCATTATAATAATATTAAAATAGTACAATTATAATATAACTAAAGGAGTAATCTAATAGAGCTCATTTCACAGAGGGGAGAAAAACATCACCTCTAGAAGCAGCACTATCATTGTGTTAATATAGTGTAAACACCACTGACCCGAAGGTGACAGAAGGCAAAAGGGATACAGGATTTCTTAGCATCAGAGTTGGTATTAAACATGGTATCTTAATTACTACAGGCATAACAAATAATGAGGGATTTTGTTCTAAATTATATTAACTATACTTCAATATAACAATATAATTAATATAATTATGGAATTAAGTAAAGTGGTTAGTAAGTGTATGGTGTGGTTATGTATGGTATGATGTATGGCATGGGAAGTGGGGTGGGGCAGGATAGGGTACAATATAAACAGTCACACCAGCACCAATAGTCCCAATTTATGGCTGAGGGTGGAGGGCTCAGCCTATCCTGCCATTAGGGAAAGTGCCCATGACAATCATGGCTTTTTTTTTTTTTTAATGTTTATTCATTTTTGAGAGACAGAGACAGATTCGAGCAGAGGAGGAGCAGACAGAGACTCTGAAGCAGGCTCTAGGTTTTGAGCTATCGGCACAGAGCCCAACGCATGGGTCAAACCAACAAACCGTGAGATCATGACCTGAGCTGAAGTCGGACAGTTAACCGACTGAGCCATCCATGCACCTCAACAATCATGGTTTCAGCCGGACCTTGCTATAGCATCAACACCTGTCACATTGTGTCATATTTATTGTCCAGCAAAGTGCTTGCGGCTGGGAATCCTCAGCTCTGCCACATTCCTCTTATCCTCAGGGTTTCATATCCACTGGTGGTTCCTCTGGTGGAGGAGGTGGGTCTCATGGTGGGCAGACCACATGGAATGATGGGATACAGAAGTGCTGGGGTGGATGCTGACAGAATGGTCCCCTGCCTGTTGGTTCCCCACTACTGTCCCTCCCCATTACGCAGCCTGCCCGCAGCAACCAGGGGTCTGAGTAAGGAGATAGCATTGACCTTGTGGACACTGGGAAAGGATGCAGGTCAGAGACACTGGGGATAGGAAGGATGGGGTGGTTGAGTGAGAAAAGGTTAGGGCTTAGGTGTGCTCCAGTGTGGGGAGGGGCATTAAATCTTGAATCAGAGGACTGTAACCCTCCCTCCCTCATCCCCTCCCCCAGAGTTTAGCTCACTCAGTGTGGGGCACTTGGTCAACTTTGATGCTATTACTAGCACTCATTCTTCCACTTAAACTTATGCTGAGTGTCTACTTTGTGCTAGTGCTGTGCTGGGTGCCCTGAACACAGTAGGAAGATGACAAAGTCTGGGCATCATGAGGTTGACAGTCCAGTGGGGAGGGGGGAATGATAAACCAAAACCAGAAACATTTAATATCAGGTCAGATAGTGGTACTTGCAACACAAAGATAGTACGAAATAGGAAGTGACCCCAAGAAGTGTGTTACTCCATATATAATGGTGGAGATGGTGGTGGCAGGGGGATTCTCTCAAGAATAGAAAGGACAGCAAGCTGCAGCATAGGCATTGGGGAAGCAGAGTACTTTCAGAGAACACAGCTGAGCAAAGGCCCAAAGTGGAACAAGCTTCCTTGATGCCAAGAACAGACAAAGGTGAGCTGTTGACAAATAATAAAAATGCTGACCAGCTACAACTGCAGGCTCTCCAGACCATATACCCCTTTTTATTATAGTTATAACTTTACACTATAAACATTGAATGTAAACATGTAAAAATATAACTGAAGTGTTGTGTGAAAGTCTGATATAAAAGTTACATAATTCAATAATCATACATATACATTATATAAACATTTTAATATACAATAAATATAATGTGCTATATATTATAAATATACATTACTATAATATGTAGTAATTAACATAAAATTATACAAACCTATTTATATTTAGAATCTAATATCTAATAATCTTTTATCAAATATAAATTATCACATGGTAAAACATAATACTTTTTTGAGATTCATCCATATTGTAGCTTGTGTCAATAAATCATTCCTTTTTATGTGTATAATTCAATAAATTATAGACATCCCATAATTTATTGAATTATTCATCCACTACATTTGGTTTATTCCAATCATTTGGCAAGTGAATATAGTTTCTGTCAACATTTGAGTCTACACATAATTTTTCACTTCTCTAGGTTAAATATGGAGGAGCAGGATTGTTGGGTCATAGTACATGGTATATGGTTAATTTTATAAGAACCTGCAAAATTTTTGTCCAGAGTAGATATATCACTTTATCTTCCCAACAGTAATTCAAAAGTGTCCATTGTTCCACATCCTTAACAACTTTTGGTACTATTAAAAAAAAAAATACTTTAAGCCATTCTAAGTGTGTGTGTAGTATCTCATCAAGGTCTTAATTTGCATTTTCCTGACTAATGATGTTGAGCAGCTTTTCATCAGCTTATTTTCATCTGTGTTTCATACAACCATGTGGACGAATCTCAAATACATCACAAAATGAAAGATGTCAGACTCAAAAGGATGCATATGTATGTACATACAGATACACACAGATTTCTATAACACTGGAAAAGGCAAAACTACAGAGACAAGAAACAGATCAAATTAGTGACTGCAAGAGGCTGGAAGTAGGGAGAGAGAATGCCTAAAAGGGGATAAGGAATTCTGGGGAGTGAAGGAAATGTTCACTGTCTTGACTGTGGTGTTGATTACATAATTGTCATTTGTCAAAATTCCCAGAATTCTACACTAAAAAGGATATTATTCTACATACTAACTCAATAAATCTGACTTTAAAAATATCTCAATACTATAATATCATAATATATATATATATAAAAGAGAAGTAACTGAAATTAATTGACAAAAAAATAACATGTTTCCCTCTGTGAGGTTTGGGCATAGCCATGCAGATGTTGGTCAGATGCCTGTGTCCATTTATAGATAGTAATGTTATTAACAACACTATACCCTCATTGATCTCCATTAGCCCTGCTCCCTTACTCAGCCCTGATTAAGTCACTTCATTCTCCATAATTCCATTTTATAGGTGAGGTAACTGAGCCCCAGGTGGGGTAAGTTTGCTGGACTGGCCCAGAATCCCTCAGCAGATCACTAAGATTTGAATCTGCATCCACAGCCTTCCCTATTCTGTTTGCATCATGGGACTCTCAGCTTGTGGTCTCTTGGGCCCCTCAGATCCTCCCCAGCCCACTCTGGGTCACTAATTCCCCAGATGAGTCTGTGAGGCTAGGACCTTATCCTCATCCCTTCTCCTTCTTCCAGGTTTCCTGTCCGTGTAAACAGTTGGGTTGTGGAGAAGCAATGCTGGAGAACTTGGCAGTAGCCACACAGGATCCTCATGAAGAAATATGGACAATGGAGAATCAGGATTATATTAGTGGAGACCAATGGGGAAAAGCAAATACTACCAGGATTTAATGGAGGGTTCACAGATACTCTTTTTTAATTTTTTTTTAATTAAAAAAATTTTTTTTATTTCTAGGAGAGAGAGAGAGAGAGACAGCGTGAGCAGGGGAGGGTCAGAGAGAGAGGGAGTCACAGACTGAAACAGGCTCCAGGCTCTGAGCTGGCAGTCAGCACAGAGCCCGACGCGGGGCTCGAACCCACGAACCGCGAGATCATGACCTAAGCGAAAGTCGGACGCTTAACCGACTAAGCCACCCAGGCGCTCCGAGGGTTCACAGATACTCTTAATAGGGTAATGGACATCAGCAGACTTTTTGCTAGTTATTAATGCAGGTACTAACAGAGGGAAATAGTGGAGGCTTTAAAATGCAGATGTGTGATGTGGAGTTTATGGTGCATTATCAGTCATCACCCTCACTGGTGGGGAGGAAAGCAGGTTAATGGCACTTACCAGTGTTCAGAGAAGGTACTGAGATCACCACATGCTGGGTTGAGGATAGTTACAAACACTGCTAGATGGGGAAATGGGAGATAATTAGTCACCATTGTTGCAATGGACAAATAATGGAGGGGATCACAAACCATCCTACTAGAAATGTAGTTAAAGTATCAGAAGATATTATTGAAAGTTGGATTAGGTGGGGTATATCACAGCTTCCTATTCTGAAGATTGTAGGAAGTGGTCATCAGTTACTACTTACATGAAAAGTGGGAATAAATGGGGAATATGGAGATTACTAGACTTTGTCACAAGTGAAGTAACAGACATTATGCTGGAGGTTAGTTGTGGAGGAGGTAATGAGATCTCTAGACTCTATTTCCTGGAATTAAGGAGGGGTGATACACACAGTACTGAGTGAAAGAGAGAGAATGGGTGTACAGATACTGTGCTACAGTAGGGTAAGAAGGGGGGTCTTCAGACACTCTCTTGAGGGGGTCAGCAAACACTGTCCTAAACAGGCATAATGACGGGTTGCAAGACCTTTAGTGAAGCCCCAGATACAGTACTGGATGAGGTAAAGGGGGTTAACAGTGGGTCACCCACCATACCTTGTTCTAAGATAGAAAAAAGCATATGGTGGACCATCCAATACTGTGAAAAGGTGAGATGAAGAGAGCTAATGATGAATCAGATACTGATCTAAAAATGAGAGTGAAGGGATGTGTCACTAAACACTACCAAATTTGGATGAGGGAGTTCAGGGGAATTCCCAGCCTTGCCCCGTGACAAGGTTCTGTCCCCATCTTCAACCACCATGCTGTTGTTCCCAAAGGCAACAAACAGTACCTTGCACAACCCCACTACTTCCCATTCCCCATTGTTACCAGTGGACTGACCTGGAGGAACCATTCTGCTCTTGCCAACTTGGCTGCCCAACAGCTGAGTGTTCAGTCAGACCCTCTGCCTGCATTTGAGAGACGACTGCTGCCAGTCTTGGGTCAGACACCTAACTTCCCAGGAAGGTCTGCCCTGTTTGCTCTCAGTCCCTTCATACTATGAGCTTTGGGCCTGTCAGGACATTAGGAACGAGGTCTGTAGGTGAGGGTCTGGAGTGGGGTACGACCGTGCATGCTGGGGCAAAGTGAGCAGGCTCTTCTGCAATGAATTTGGAGCTGTGAATTTCACAATCACATAGGAAATCCTGAATACCAAGCATCTATGTGGGATTTCCTCCAGCTCAGTTTTCTCTTCTTTAAACTGGCAGGGATCAGGCCAAAAGATTTATGATAATGTTTCAGCTTTGGGGCCAGGATGGAGGCAGAGGCCAGGTAAAAACTGGAGCTGAAAAAGCCTAGTGTTTTAGGCAAGTTGGTTCTCCCCATTGCAACATCGTATGCTGCAATATAGAAAAGATCAAAGGAAAGTTGTGAGAAGCAATGTCAATACTCCAGTATGAATTCATGGAATGCCTATTGTTGTCAAACACGGGTCAAGGTTCACAGCGGTGAGCAAAACATGGAAAAACATTCAAGCATAAGAGCCACAGACAAATAAGTAACATACACAGGGCATCATGGCAGTAAGTGCTATGACGAAAAATAAAGGATAGAGGGGAGAGAGTCAATATTTTAAACAAGGCAGGAAAAGACAGGGAAAGCCTCTGTTAAGAGGTGCTGCTGGAAGACACGAAGGAGCTAACCACACAGATATGAAGGATCTTGTTCTTCAAAGAGAGAGTGCTGTAGATGCAAAGGCCCTGTGGCAGGACCTGAACTAATATGTTTGAGGCAAATGGGGAGAATGTGTTTGTGGAGTCCATGGCATAAAGATGGACACAGAGAAGATGTGAACAAATGCTGAGGTTTGTTTTTAATATGTTTCTAATTTGTTATTATAAAAGTCAGGTCATTAAGGCAGGCAAATGAGCTGGAAGAACTATGACAGCAAAAGGGAGATGGAGATGAAAACTTGACCAAAATAACCTGAAAATTCTTACTTCAGAAGCTTTCCTGAGAGTAGTGGAGGTTCATAAAACACTATGTTTAGAGCTAAATGAGAAAATGGCACCCAGCAGACATTAGTGTTTAGCACTAAAGCAATTATGTGAGTGTCAGAAGACAATGCGCTAGGGACTCATGAGGGTCAAATACACTTTAGTGGTAGATGATAAGGGGCAGAGGTTACAAGTCATGATGCTAGAGGGTAATGGGTCAACAGACATTCTGAGGTCTGTGTCTGTATACATAAAGAACTTTTCTACTGAGTTATCTCTTTCTTGATGGAAATACTCGATGGGGAACTGGACACACACAACCATGTTAGATTCAACAGAAGAATAAGAAAACACCCAAAACTCTGTTAGACAATGTGTTCTGCAGCAAACATCTCACAGAATTTAGGATCTGTCACTATCATATATATTATGTTGTTCTACCATTCAACCTGTTGACACTCTACCTATTCCACAGTAAACAGGGGTCCTCTTCTGTACAGTGATGTTTGACACTTTGATGGGGTATTTCTACTTAGGATAATATGCATATTTTTCTGCTAACAAATTCAACGATATACAATCAAACCTGATCTCACTGAGGTTTTCTCACACTGTTCTTCTCAAGTGTGAATACTCTGATGGACACTGAGCACAGATTTCTGGACGAAGCCTTTCCCACAGACTACACACTTATAGGGTTTGTCTCCAGTGTGTGTTGTCTGATGCTTATTCAAATTTGACCTGTCTGTGAAAGCCTTCCCACACTCAGCGCATACATAAGGCTTTTCTCCTGTGTGAATTCGCTGATGCACTTGGAGTTGTGACTTCTTAGTGAAAGATTTGCCACAGTCACTGCATTCATAAGGTTTCTCTCCAGTGTGGATTCTATGATGTATAATCAACTCTGACTTCTGTCTGAAGGTCTTCCCACATTCAGAACAGATGTAGGGCTTTTCTCCAGTATGGGTTTTCTGATGCTTACTGAGATTTGACCTGCCACTAAAGGCTTTCCCACACACAGCACACACATATGGTTTTTCTCCGGTGTGGATTGGTTGATGCACCAGGAGCTGGGATTTGGAGGTGAAGGATTTCCCACAATCACTGCATTCATAAGGTTTCTCTCCAGTATGAATTCTCTGATGTGTAATGAAGTTTGACTTGCGGATGAAAGCTCTACCACACTCACCACATACATAAGGTTTCTCCCCTGTATGAATTTTCTGATGCACAATGAGTATTGATTTCTGGTTGAAGGCTTTCCCACATTCATGGCATTCATACTGTCTTTCTCCGGTATGAATTTTCTGGTGTATATTGAGGTGTGATTTTTGGGTAAAGGCTTTTCCACAGGTACCACATTCATAAGGTTTCTCTCCAGTATGAATTCTCTGGTGTGTAATCAAGTCTGATCTTTGTGTAAAGGCCTTTCCACATTTAGGACATATATAGGATTTCTCCCCTGTATGAGTTTTCTGATGTGTAATGAGATTTGACCTGTTGGTGAATGCCTTCCCACATTTAGCGCACATATAAGGCTTCTCTCCTGTGTGAATTCGTTTATGTACATGGAGTTGTGACTTGGAGGTAAAGGATTTCCCACAGTGGCCACATTTATAAGGTTTCTCTCCAGTATGAATTATTTGATGTGCAATCAAGTGAGCCTTCTGGATAAAGGCTAGTCCACATTTCATGCATATGTAAGATTTTTCTCCCGTATGAATTCTCTGATGCACTGTGAGTGCTGACTTCTGAGTAAAGGCTTTTCCACAATCACTGCATTCATAAGGTTTTTCGCCAGTGTGAATTCTCTGATGTATAATCAGTTCTGACCTGTACGTAAAAGCCTTACCACATTCAGTACATATGGAAGATTTCTCTCTAATTTGAACCTTCTTATGTGTAATTAGGTTGGAACTATTGTTGAAGATCTTCCCATATTCAGCATATATAAAGGGTTTCATTCTTGTGTGAATTCTTTGATGTACCTGTAGCTGTGACTTTGAAATGAAGGACTTCCCACAGTTATTGCATTCATATGGTTTTTCTCCAGTATGAATTCTTCGGTGTGCAATCAAGTGTGTCTTCTGGATGAAGGCCTGTCCACATTCAATACATATATAGGATCTCTCCCCTGTGTGAATCTTCTGATGCATCTTGAGTGTGGACTTTTGTGTAAATGCTTTGCCACAATCACTACATTCATGGTGTCTCTCTCCAGTATGAATTTTCTGGTGTATACTGAGATCGGAGTTATAAGAGAAGCCTTTTCCACACTCACTACATTCATAAAGTTTTTCTCCAGTATGAATTCTCTGATGCCTTAAGAGAGAAGATACTTGGAAAAAAGCTTTTCCACATTCACTGCACTTATAGGGCTTCTCTCTAGTATGGGTTCTCTGATGTGTAATGAATTCTGGCTTCTTTACAAAAGCCTTCCCACAGTCGATACACACATAGAGTTTTTCTCCTGTATGAACTTTCAGATGTACCCTGAGCTGTGACCTCTGGGTGAAGATCTTTCCAAATTCAGCACATTCATAAGATTTTTCCCCAGTATGAATTTTCTGATGTTGAGAGGGTGCTTGTTTATAGCTGAGGATTTTTCCATATTGATTATGGTCCCATAACTTCTCTCCTGTTGGAGAACACTCAGGGTCAGGAGAGGAAGAGATTTTACCATATTCAGTAATCTTATTCATGTTCTTTGATGCACTGTTTCTATAATGACTGTGTAAATCTAAATTATGCTTCAAAGCATTTCCAAAGGAATCACCTTGATGGGTTCTTTTGGGGGAAAGAATGTTTTGGCTCACATGAATTATTTTTCTAATGTCCTTATATTCATAATCTTTCTTTGTAGTCAGTATTTTCTTGATGAAAGCAACATCTCTTAAAGATTTATTTTCTCTTTGCTGATAGCTTTCTGTCTGGTCACCAATCTGCCACAATTCTTCTAGAATGAAATATAACAAAATATCACTTGTAGCATCACCTTCCTTCTCACTGTAGAAAAGAAGCTTTTTCACAAATTCTCTGCTGTGAAGTTTGCAACCTAAACTCTCCTTTACAAAGAAGAATGATGTTTTAGCTGAAAGAGCAGCTAGCAGAAGCTAGAGGGGAGGGACATATGGATCATCCAAGGTGAAAGGAGAGAAAAGGGTGAGAGTAACTCATTTGAGAATGCTGGCAACAGTGGTGATAGGAAATGTTCTGGGATACAATCAAATAGTTAGAGGAAATAACCTTTATGAACATAATCCACCATGGACAGAAGTGGAAAAAGTAAGGCAAAAACCAGAACATATATAGCACAGTAACATTTATATAATAGTACATACCCCAAGTCACTTTAAATCTTAAAAGAATGAATATGCAAGAATCAAAAAATGTTTCCATCATATAAAACAATTGCCTATGGTGAGAAGTGAGTGGGTGTGGGGAAAAGAAAGAAATGGGAATAAGTCAAAAAATAAAATACAGGAGTCCCTTCCCTTATCTGAAGGGGACATGTTCCAAGACACTCAGTGGATGTCTGATAGTACCAAACCTAATTTTTTTTTTCTTATTCAGTGAAGAACATTTTAGCTTTTCACTTAAAGGAAGCACTTTATGGCTTCTCTTTGACATACCGCAACTACCACTATCACTACTCTTGTGCTCTGGAGCTACTGTTAAGTAAATAAGGGTTATAGAAGCACTGCAATATCATGATAGTCAATCTGATAACTGAAATAGCTACTAAGTGACTAGTGGTCAGGTAGTATATACAGTGAGGATATGCTGGACAAAGGAATGATTCAACTCCTGGGCAGGATGGAGTGGGGCAGCATAAGATTTCACAATGTTATTCAGAAAGGCACACAATTTAAAACTTATAAATTGGTTATTTTTGGAATTTTCCATTTAATATTTTCAGATCATGGTTGACTATGGGTAACCAAAACCACAGAAAGTGAAACCGCATAAAAGGGCCAACTACTGTCATAGAGAATCTTTACGCAGACTGATAACAACAGTGTGTCCTGAATGAGAGCCACAATTAAACTGAAACTTCATCATGTGAAGTATAGAAATAAAGCAATCACAAATACAGGCAATGAGGCAGAAACCCCAGTTAATGTGACATCAACCAATACTGGAAGGAAATATCAGAAAAGTACTTCTAAAGGTTAAGTGACAATTACCCCCACATCATCAGTTGGGTGAAAAGCATGGGGAACAGGGATATAAGAAACCTTATGTCAGTGCCTATGGAGAAAATAGGAAGAGAGCCCGGTTGTAGATAATATTCTGAAGCATCCCATAGTGGAAAAAAAGAAATTATAGAAGACTACCAGGAATGGGAATGTGACATATAGAAGTTTGAAAGAAAGCAGATCCTTGAATGCCTGAAGGTATAAAGAATCATGGACAATGGGAAAGACAGAAAGAAAAAAAAATCCTTAATAAAGGATTTAAAAATCCTTTTAAAATAAAAAAATAAATCTGGACTGGCATGTAATCCAGACCCCAAAACACCAAAGAAGATCGTTAGAAATGATGAAAGCATTTAGTTATTTGATAGGCCAATGTCAAGGGTCCTCAAGCATTACAAAAAAAAAAAAAAAATAGAGCCTTCCAAAAGAGTCATCTTAATAGCATTTCAAAGATGCCAGTCTTTTTCAAGACAGCTGAGATGTGCTTATTTTCTCCCTTCTGTCTGGGTCATGCTCACTCACCTGAACAGCTCTGATGTGGGCTCTCACCCTTCAATACCCATGGCTCCTTTCCTTGCTCCAACATAAAAACTTCTGGCTGGGGAACGTCATACCCTGTTTAAGAGAAATGATAAAGGGCTGGATAAGGCTAATTGTGTTTCAAAATGCAAGCAACAGTCTTGTTAAATGAAGTTTTGTTCTTCAGGAACATAACCATGTATTTCTGGGAAGAGAGTATTTTTCAGAATGCCTAAGGGGATAAAGAACCCTAGACAAATCAAAGTCAAAACATCACATACTTCAGATGTCTCACAGCATTCAGCAACTGAGAAAGGAAACACTCTTACTGTGGACCCGAGTAACTGTGCTTACCTACTGAAAGCAGGTGACTGTAGGTCTCCAGCATCACATCCCGGTACAAGTTTCTTTGAGCAACGTCTAGATGCTGCCACTCCTCTCTACTGAAATCTACAGCCACATCCCTGAAGGACACCGATCCCTGTAAGAGCACATTCCTGTTCAATGTGAGTTGTTTGGAGGAAGGAGAGACTAGGAATATGGAATGATGAGTTTTGTTGTTATTAATTCATTTCCTCTTTTTAAAACCCACCTCCCATCTCCCTAACATTTTATTATGGAAAATTTTGAACATACAAAAAATTTAAAAGAATTTGTAGAGTGAAAACTTGTTTCCTAACCACTTAGGATCCATCATTAACATTTTGCTCTATTTGTTTTATCATACATTTATCCATCCTTTTATCATCAATCCATCTGTTTTTTATGCAGTTCAGAGTAAAGTGTAGATGCCAGTACCACTTCATCCTAAATACGTTAGAATGCAAATCATTAACTAGAATATAACATTTACCTTTTTTAAGGTAAAATTTTCACACAATGAAATATACAAATCCACAATGTACATTTGAAGTTCTGATAAATGCGTATATCTGTAATACAGGAACTTTTTAAAAAAGTGGTATTTCATTCAGGGTGCATTTAAATATCTAGTTTCACACAAATCATTTTGGAGGAGAAAGAAATCCAATAAAGAATTTCTGCTGTTTGTTCTATACTACAGTTAGTCAATTACTTGTTTTTTTAAAACTGAAGAATGAAATAGGCTCTCTCTTAGATGATACAGTGATGCAGTCTAGGACCAGCCATTACACTAGTCATGAGAACAAAGAAATGGATTATGTTCCTAATCTTCTAGCAAATTAAAAGACTTAAGATTTAAAAGAAGGAAAAAAACAGACACAAGTTCACTAAAGTGTCAAAAAGTAAATCTCTTATGTGGAACACACTGAGGACCCAAAAAAGGAAAAAGTATATTCAACATGGAGCAGTAATTTTTTTTTCGGAAAAAAGGCCTTTATTTATTCATTTTTAAAAAATAGTTTATTGTCAAGTTGGTTTCCATATAACACCCAGTGCTCAGCCCCACAAGTGCCCTCCTCTGTGCCCATCACTCCCCTTCCCCTCCCCTGGGGCAGTAAATTTTTATTAGTTGAATTTAAGTTTCAAGATGATAAGTATAATACAGAATGAGGGGTAAGGAAGGTTACTTCCCAGAGAAGACAGAAGCAAAGGTGAGGAGAAAGGAAAATACGTGATGAGTTTAGGGAACATCATATAGCTCTATATAACGGAGAGAAGTCTGCATACACATCAGAAGGTAGTTATGGAAAAAAGTTTGATCATAAAACAAGTAAGGATTTTTTTTTTTTACTTTTAGTAAAGGTAATTAAGATAATCAGATTTATGTGAATTTTTTCCATAGAAGATCCCTATTGCAGGATAACTAACCAATTAAATGATGAAGAAAAGTTTCTTACAGAACAATTCTAGCAAATAAATGAAGAGGTTAGGATAGAAATAGAATATCATAATTTTGTAATTCCTAATGAAATAATGAATTTATTCAGTAATCACTAATGGTTGCTTAGCTGTTTCAGGTAAAAGGCTGAAGAGAAATTTACAATGGATGGACCAGCTAGTAACATCTACATTCAATGATCAATTTTAATATCACAAAAAGAGAGATAACCAAATATTATGTGCCTCCTGACATGATATTGTAACTGATTTCATTATCACATCAAGTATTCTTAACAAAGAAAAAGAAGACTCCAACCTGAATCTCATTAAGCTTCTAGATCTAACAAATCATTCACAAAGTGAAGGTGAGAGAAACATATTGCACAATATTAAGACTGACACATCAGCCAAATCCAGAAGGCAGCAAATGACCCATTTCTTCAAAAAATAAATTATAAGGGCGCCTGGTGGCTCAGTTGGTTAAGTGTCCAACTCTTGATTTTGGCTCAGTTAATGATATTGCAGTTCCTGGGCTCGAGCCCCACATTGGGCTCTGCGTTGACAGCACAAAGCTTTCTTGGGATTCTCTGTCTCTCCCTCTCTCTCTCCCAAAATAAATAAACTTTAAAAAAAAAAAAAAAAGAAAAACTAATAGAAGGGAAGCTTTTTTTTTATAAAAAGAAACTTCAGAGTCATATTAACCAAATGGAACTTGTAGACCTTGTTTGGTCCTTCATTAAACAAACCAACATTAAAAAGATATTTAAGACATGTTTTAAAAAATTCAAACAATACAAGTATTAGATGATATCTAGGAATTACTGTTGTTTTAGATGTGATAATGGTTTAGTGGTTATGTTAAACAAAAAGAAAGAAAAAAAGAATTCTCATCTCTTAAAGATACACATCAAAGAATTTACAGATAAGATATGGTGTTGGGATTTGCTTTATAAAAAGTTTTTTTAATGTTTTATTTATTTCTGAGAGAGAGAGAGAGTGAGAGAGACAGTGTGAGCAGGGGAGGGTCAGAGAGAAAGGGAGACACAGAATCTGAAACAGGCTCCAGGCTCTGAGCTAGCTGTCAGCACAGAGCCCAACATGGGGCTCCAACCCATGAACAGTGAGATTATGACCTGAGCCGAAGTCGGACACTTAACCGACTAAGCCACCCAGGCACCCGGGATTTGCTTTAAAATAATCCAGCAGCTGAGGGAGTGGGAGGGTGGTTTTAGATGGAATTAAAATGTCAGAATATTGATGACTAATAAAGCTAGGTGGTAGGCAGAAGATATACAAGGGTTCCTGATACGATTCTCTTGACTTTTGTATACGTTTACTTTTTTTTTATATAATAAAATGTTTTTTAAAAACATTATCCTCCAGGGGTGCCTGGGTGGCTCAGTCGGTTAAGCATCTGACTTTGGCTCAGGTCATGATTTCACAGTTTGTGGATTTGAGCCCCACGTCAGGCTCAAAGCCTGGAGCCTGCTTCAGCTTCTCTGTCTCCCTCTCTCTCTGCCCCTCCCCCATTCACATTCTGTTTCTCTCTCAAAGATAAATAAACATTAAGAAAATTTAAAGAAAACACTCCTCCATATTAAAAAAAAAATTCATCTGTAAATGCATAATTGAAGGTAGGCTATTTCTACCTAAACTCATGAATGTTTTAAAAAAGGATTATAAAGACCTGAACACCCACACTCAGCAATTTATAGAAACAGTAGACAGAAAATAATCAGTGATATATAAGAAACAAACAATAGGATCTAATTGATATTTATAGAATATTCCAACTAACAAGAGTGGAGTACACATTCTTTTCAAACACCCACAGAACCAGGACCAAGACAGACCATAACCTAGACTGTGAAACAAACTTCAACAAATTTAAAAGAATTAAAATAACACATAGCATCTCTGACCATAATGGAATAAAACTAAAAATCGATAATAAAGACAAAAGAAAAATGGGCAAAGGAATTACATTACAAAATAGTAACAAAAGCTATCTGGAAAGCAACAAAATATTTGGAAATGAAGTAACACATTTCTAAATAACCTATAAATCACAGAGGAATTCTCAAATTTAGAAAAAACACAGAACTGAAAGAAAATGAAAATATATAAAAATCTGTGGGATACAGATAAAGCAATGCAGAAAGGGAAGTGTATAGCACTAAATGTTTACATTAGAAAAGGGGAAACAATCCAATTTAAAAAATGGGCAGAGGATTTGAATAGACATTATTCCAAAGACATATAGAAGGCCAGAGGTGCTCAATATCACTAATCATCTGGGAAATGTATATCAAAACCATAATGAGATACCTTACACCTGTTAGAATAACTATTATCAAAAAAACAAAACAAAACATAAGAAATAACAAGTACTGATGAGGATGTGGAAAAAGAGAACCCTTGTGCACTGCAGGTAAAAATGTAAATTGGTGCAACCACTACAGAAAACAGTATGGAGGTTCCATTTTTAAGTTAAAAGCTTTAAGTTAAAACTAAATTATAATTTAAAAATTTAAACTAGAACTATCATATGATCCAGCAATTCCAAGTCTGGGTATTTATCCAAAGGAAATGAAAACAAACTTAAAAAGATATACGCACCCTTCCATGTTTACTAAAGCATTATTTATAATAGTCAAGACATGGAAGGAACCTAAGTGTCCACCTGTGGATGAATGGATAAAGAAAATGTGGTATATATACACAATGGGATATTATTTGGCCATAACAAAAGGAGTCTTGCCATATCCACAGCATGGATGGATCTTGAGG
Organism: Proteles cristata cristata; assembly: GCA_017311185.1. Lineage (NCBI taxonomy): Eukaryota > Metazoa > Chordata > Mammalia > Carnivora > Hyaenidae > Proteles > Proteles cristata. Next base: position 182,402 of record JAESUZ010001102.1, on the reverse strand, counting down.
ATATTATGCTAAGAGAAATAAGTCAGAAAGAGAAAAACAATTACCATATGATCTCATTTATATGTGAATCTCAAAACAAAAAAACCTGAAGTCACAGATACTTAGAACAGATTCATAGTTACCAGAGGTGGGGAATGGGTAGTGGGCACAATGAATGAAGGCAGTTAAAAGGTAAACTTTCAGTTATAAGATAAATTTGCCATGGGGCTATAAGGTTAGTAATACATGGTGGCTACAGTTAGTAATACTGTAATGTATACTGAAAGTTACTATGAGTAAATCTTAAAAGTTTTCATCACACAAACACAAAACTGTAACTATGTACAGTAATAAATATTGTGGTGATCATTTCACAACATACACAAACATCACGTTATGTTATATACCTGAAACTAATATAATGTTTTACGTCAAGCATATATCAATTAAAAAAAAGGAAAGGGGAAAATTGTTAAATCAATAATCTAAATTCCCACCTCAAGAAACTAGAAAAAGAAGAACAACACAGACTCAAAGCAAGGAGAGAAAAGAAAATAATAAAGAGCAGGCATCAATGAAATTAAAAACTAACTTTTAAAAAACACAGGAAAAAATCAGTAAAATACAACACAGGTATATGAAAAAATCAATACAATTGATAAGCTTTGTTGACTGAGCTATTAGTCAACAGACTGGCAAAGATAAAAACAAGAAACAAATCACCAATGTCAGTAATGAAATAAGAAATATTGGGGCACCTGGGTGGCTCAGTTGGTTAAGGACCTGACTCTTGATTTCAGGTCAGGTCATGATCTTGTAGTTTGTGAGATCAAGCCCTAAGTTGGGCTCCATGCTGTCAGCTCAGAGTCTGCTTGGGATTCTTTCTCCTTCTCTCTCTACTCCTCCCCCGCCCCCAACTTGCATGAATGCTCTCTCTCTCAAAATAAATAAAAAGTTTAAAAAAAAGGAAAAATATTACAGATCCAGCTGCCATTTAAAGGGAAATACAAATCACTTCTCAGTCTTTTGGCTAAGAGCAAAGGTAAAGGGAAATACAGAGAATACAAAGCCTCAATGCTAATAGATAGATCCAAAAACTTAGAAGATATGTATCATTTCTTCAAAAATCACAAATTAACAAAACTCAGCTATTATGAACAGAAAAGATGATGATCCTATAACCATTAAATTAAATTCTTAATTTAAAAGCTCCTAAAAAAATAAAGAAATCTCCAGGCCCAGAATACTTTATTAGAGAATTAAACTAAATATTTAAAGAGGAGTTAGCCTTATTTTTACAGTCTTATCCAGAAAACAAAAGAGAACACTTCCCAACTAATTTTGTGGGGCCAGCATTACCTTGATATCAAAATTAGACAAAGACAGTACAAAAAACTACAGGTCACTATCTCTCATGAACCTAGACGCAAACATCCTCAAAAAATATTAACAAATTAGAACCAGTAATAAAAAAAAAAAGAATCACGCACCACCACTGTACTATGTTTCACAATGCCCTTTGAGGATCTATAATAGTTTCAACATAAATAAGAAGTTTAAAAAAATATATTGAAGAATGTGTATTCTTAAAACAGAACTTTTTGGAATAGACAAGAACGGAAAATCAGCCATGAGACTCACTACACAATTTATGTGAGAGAATATAAATTTCTTACTTACCTAAACTTAAGGCTGGAGTAGTAAAGGTACAGAAGGAATTGATATTAAAAAGATAAAATTGATAACAGGTGTGAAGGTGAGAAAAAGAGACTCAACTAATTACCAGTTATTAGTTCTGTCCAATCATAGATTTTGGTGTTACAGATGGACTTAAGAATTAGAGGAAGAGATGGGGGAAGAAGACAAGAAATAATGATTTAAATTTTGTACGTATTGAAATTTAGGTGATAAGACATATATAAGGGTGTATACTTAGTAGTTGAAAAGAGAGCTAGTATGGAGATGAAGATTCAGGAGTGGTATGTAGAAAGCAGGCCACTGAATTTAGGGGAGGGAATGAGCATAGAGGAAGGACAAGGAGAGAGAGAAAGTATTATCTCTCTCTTTGGAAAGTATATCTTAGATATCTGTGGCTTTCAATGATTAAAATTATGGTATTTGAAAGCTATTATTTTATTTCTTCATTTAATTTTGTTCAGAGATTATAGTCTGCTTCTTTATGATGTGCTGATTGTTTATGGAGCTTAAAACAATGTCATTTCTTTGAAAATGCTCCCTATATACTTGCCAAAAAACATGTCCTCCGATTTTTCTCTTTCACACACTGGCATAGCCATACCCTACATACACCAAAACCCCAGCCCCCTAAACCCAAGGTCATCAGACTTTAATGGGGAATAAAGAAGATGTCATATTAGTAGCTTTGACTCCTTACCAAATGAGCTTCTGATAAACAGTTTGTCCAGGAAAAAAAATCTCCTCATTCAAAGATAATAATAAACATCTCCTGATGTAAAAAGTAAAAAGAATGAGAGAAAAAAAGAAGAAATTAAAAGGAACATGCTAGAAATAAATTGTCACATGACAGAAGAAAACACAATCACCATGATTTCAATGAATTCACGAAGACAAAAAACTACCTAAAATAAATAGGGATTAAGAATCCAAGGAAGAAATAATGGAAAAACAGGTTACAGCAAATGGTTATTCAAATTTTTGAAAAATAAATTGGCAGCACTCTATAAAGAAGTGAAAAAGAAAAAGCAACACAAAAACGGAGATCTCTCTGAAAGCAATAAAATGCCATGTGAAAACACAAAAAAAGCAACAACGATTAAGACAAGTGAGCAACATGAAACTTTTAAAGGAAAACAGAAAAAATATACAGTTTAATAAAAACATCTAATGAAAGAATACTTGAAGTGGAAACAACTTTTATCATTTTTCACAGTATAAATTTATTAGATACTGTCTAAAGAGAAAAGATTTAATTCAAGAAGTTAATGTGATAAAGACCACACTAAAAGAACCAACCATACAAAAAAGAAACCAAACCTTCGAAATTACTGGAAGGGACAAAGAAACAAGAGGAAGAATATAGGGTCTAAGGTGAAAGAATATCTTTATCAAAAGTGTACATAAAATATATCTTTTCCAAATGCTATATAAAAAAAGTTCACAAGGACTCCGAAGACCGTAAAAGGATGAGCAAAAGATATATCTGGAAACGCCAACAGGAAGGAAACAAGAGCCTGCAATCAGATAGGGCTGAATTCTAGGGAAAAAATATTAAACAAAGACATAATCCAAAATTAATTTCAGATGTCATTACTATCACTGCACCAAATTTCATAGCATCAAAATTCATTCACAGAAACTACAAATATAGACAGAAATATATTCGTGGTAGGAAATTTAGTATGTTTCACTTTCGACAGAGTAAACAAATAAAAATAAATAAATAAACCACACTTGTAAAAACCTCCTAACTACATAAGATAACTTACTGATAAGACAGCAAATTCTGTATCTTGAAACAGTCTTTTCAGGTGCCTATGTAATATTCAGAAACATTAAACATAAAATTTGTGCGTGCAGGCACACCCACATACACACTTTACACAAAACTTAACATTCCAAGAAGCAGAATAAAATCAGTGCAAATAAACCTCTCTAAAGCTGTAATCCTAATTTTATTAAAAATGGAATTACTTAACTAAAAATCTTAGTACCTAAAAGTGAAAATGTGGTAAACAGTAACTAAAGATTTGGTGGAGAATTTATTATGTTCTTAAAAAATTATCCATTTCATCGAGGTTTTTACATTTATTTGCATACGACACTTTTTCTAAATTATTTCTCAACACTATTTTGCTATATATTTTTGATATATAGTATTTTTGATATATGTAATTTTTGATATATAGTATTTTTATATTGTTGTTTTAGATATCTTACTATCTTCTTTGATTTGGAGTTGACTGCTAAATGAGAAAGTAGTGTCAGCCTCATGTGTCCCTGTGATAAGCCCTACTGGGCTACTGTTTTCATGTATTTTTGAACTTAGTTAATTAATACATTTGACTCCTGAATCTGTATTCATAATTTCCAGTTTTTTTCCTGTCCTTGACTGGTTTGGGCATCAAGTTTAACAGAGTAAACAAAATAACACAAATACCACAAACAAGGCTGGAAATAATTTTATTTTTTAATTTTTTTATGTTTTATTTATTTCTTGGAGAGAGAGAGACAGCATGAGCAGGGGAGGGTCAGAGAGAGAGGGAGACACAGAATCCTAAACAGGCTCTAGGCTCTGAGCTAGCTGTCAGCACAGAGCCCGACGCAGGGCTCAAACCCACAAACCATGAGATCATAACCTGAGCCGAAGTCGGATGCTTAACTGACTGAGCCACCCAGGCACCCCTGGAAATAATTTTAGATATCTTCTTTACCCAAACTTTGGCCTACAGGTCAAGTGTAAATCCATATGAAGTTTACTACCATTTTTGACTGTGTGTTTGATAAACATTTTAATTTCTTGAAGGGTTTCTGAACCATCTGTATTCACCAATTTTGACATTTATTTTTTGTAAAGCTATATTCCTTTTTTTTATATGATTTTGTATAATATTAAATCAGAATGTTTCAATCTGTTTTATTACATATTTGAAGTGTATCTTTCCTCTCTGTTCTTGATCACCAGCCTGTAAAAGCTACTTACGCTTCTGTCAGACATCTTCATCAATTAGTTTTGTTCTCCATGTGACTAATTTCTTTCCTTATCTTTTGTTTTGTCCTTATTGTTACTTTATATTTATTGAGTTCTTTTTCTAACTTCTTCAGTTTTAAGTGTCACTCATACCTTAGGTCTTTTTTTCCCCCCAAACTTCAAGGATTCCTTAAAAAGGCATTTAAATCTATACTTTTCCTCTCTATTTATAGCTTAGCTTCACCACAAACTTTAAAATACAGTTCTTTATTTAATTGAGATTCAATTCAAAGAATTTTCTAAGACCCTTTATGGTTTTTCCTTTAAAGAATATACAGAAAAAAAGTTTTCAGATATGGGGTTTCTTTTGCTAGCCTTTTACTTTTTTAAAATTGTGGTAAAATATACATAATGAAATCTACCATCTTAAAATGTATAGGTCAGTGATATTAAGTCTATTCCCAACGCTGTTCAAAAGTCTTTTACTTCATATTTCTAATTTAATGCTCTTGGTTAAGAACAAAATCAAAATTACAGCAAAGTTTCATATTTTTTACCTGCCAGGATTAACATGTTTTTGGAACTAGCTCATAAAACTGATAAACAAAGAACGAACATTTAAAAAACAAATTTCACAAAGAGAATAGAGAAATATTTATGTGAGGAGAAGGAATTTACGAAGAAATAGAGAGGGGCGCCTGGGTGGCTCAGTCAGTTAAGCCTCCAACTTCGGCTCAGGTCATGATCCAAAGTCCATTCCTGGGTTCAAGCCCCATGTCAAGTTCTGTTCTGACAGCTCAGAACCTGGAGCCTGCTTCATATTCCGTGTCTCCCTCTCTCTCTGCCCTTCCCCCGCTCGGACTTTGTCTGTCTCTCTCTCAAAAATAAATAAACATTTAAAAAAAATTCACTAAACAAAGAAGAAATAGAGAAATAGTTTCAACACTGTGCCCAAAAATGATTTCTAATCAGGAAGTTTATCCTCAGCCAAAAGACCAATATGGCATGAAGACAAAATAAAAGACAGTTTTTGACATTTCACCTCTCAACTATCATATAGTTGGCCTCTAGGTGTGGAGATAATATTGCCCATTTTTGGCAGACAGATAAAGATTTGCTTTAGGGCAGTAAGAGAGTGTGGTTACTTCCTGTGGCCCATCTGCCACTGGTGACCCATCAGAGATATCTACTCCCAGGATGAATTCCTTCCCCCTAAGATTCTTCTTTCTCACCTCATATGAACTGTCATGTTCCTCTGGAACCAGGATCAGGGATTTCTGGGGAGAGGTCTGATTAGCTGGCATCATCATAGTAGGTCTCAAACTTTATTCTCTCAGGAGCCTAAAGCTTGGTAGACATCAGTAAATCCAAGCAGAGCTGCTGGGGGGGTGGGGTTGGGGGGGGGAGGCAGGCTGAAGTCTGGAGAAGATCTAACCCAGAGACAACAAGAAACCTGAAATGACAATGTCCACATGGTCACATACTCATTCATTACATAAACATTTCCTGCAAACACCAAGGTGAAGTTCCCTGAACTAGACACACAGAGCAGAGGCTCTCAAACTTGACTGTGGATTCAAAACACTTCGAGGGCTTGTTAAAATACAGTAAAAACCTCCATCTCACTCCCAGTTTCTGATTCAATAGGCCTAGGGTAGCAACTTTCTTAGTCCAGTCAGGCTGCTATAATAAAATACCACAGACTGGGAAGCCTATAAACAACAGAAACTTATTGATCACAGTTCTGGAGGCTGTAAAGTCCAAGATCAGGGCGACAGTATGGTCAAATTTTAGTGAGAGACCTAACTAGAGGTTCATAGCCAGCACCCTCTGTGTGGGATCTATTTTATAACAGCACTAATCCCATTTATGAGTAGTCCACCTTTAGAACCTAATCAGTTCCCAAAGATCTCACCTCCTAATATGGTATTTCTGGATTTCAACACATAAATTTTTTTTTTGGGGGGGGGACACATTTAGACCATAGCAGGGCCCAAGAATTTGCGTTTTTTTAATGTGTGTGTATGTGTGTGTGTGTTTTAATTTCTGAGAGAGACAGCATGAGCAGGGGAGGGTTAGGGAGAGAGGGAGACACAGAATCCGAAGAAGGCTCCAGGCTCTGAGCTAGCTGTCAGCACAGAGCCCGACAGAGGGCTCGAACCCATGAACCGTGCGATGATGACCTGAGCCAAAGTCAGTCGCTTGACCGACTCAGCCACCCAGGTGCCCCAAAAATTTGCATTTTGAAGTAGTGCCCAGGTCATGTTGATGTTGTTGGTCCAGCAACCAGACTTTGAGAACCTGTGCTGTAGAGAACATAAAGTTTAATAAAACCTGTGAAGAGTACTGGTCAATGAGATATGGAATAATATTCCTTAAGTTTTAAACTGCAGCTCTGCTAACTTTTAGCTATGAGAATATGAACAAGTTACTTCCGTTTTAGTTTCAAAAATGAGGATGAAAGTACCTATTTCAAGAGTTATAAAAATTAAGGGCATCAGGGTGGCTCAGTGGGTTAAGCGTTCAACTCTTGATTTTGGCTCTGGTTATTATCTCATGGTTGGTGAAATCAGCTCCGTGTCTGGCTCTGCACTGACAACATAGGGCCTGCTTGGGAATCTCTCTCTCCCTTTCTCTCTCTCTACTCCTCCCCTGCTTGCTCTCCTTTTCTCTCAAAATAAATAAATAAACATTTTCTTAAAAAAAGTTATAAAAATTAAATGAGATAATGCTCGTAAAGTATTCAACATCTCCCTGGCACACAAGAAGCATCCAATAAATATCAGCAATTACCATTCTCTTTTTAATATTAAAACTTAAATATAAAAACAATGTAATCAAAACAGAAAACAACAACTCACACAATACTGACTTATGTATGTAACAAAAACAGCATTCAACTCGGTGAGCACATTTATGGTGTAATTAGCACTGATATAATTGACCATCCACCTAGAAAAAAACAAACTAGATCGCCCTCACACACTATATATTAGACTGAATTCCAGCAGAATTAAACATTTAAGTATTTGTATTAAAAAATTGAAATAAATTTTAGTAGTATATGTTTGTATCGACATTGTGTGGGGTGGAAGGAATCTTTTAGGTCACGTGAGAAAACCCAGATGCTGTAAAAGAAAAAAAACTAATATTTTTGGCTAGATGGTATTTCCTAATTACATGTTAAAACATACTTTAAAAATAAAAATGAAGGGGTGCCTGGGTAGCTCAGTCAGTTGAGCTTCTGACTTTGGCTCAGATCATGATCTCACAGTTCATGAGTTTGAGCCCCGCATCTGACTCGATGCTGTCAGCACAGGGCCTGCTTTGGATCCTCTGTCCCTGTTCTCTCTTCCCCTCCACTCTTCATGTGCTCTCGCTCTCTCAGAAACAAATAAGCATTTAAAAAAACATATAAATAAATAAAAATGAAAAAACCTACATATTTTTTTCAAAATGTGAAAATAGGGTATCTCTAAATTTAAAAAAAATCTAGCAATCAATATGGGAGAAAAAAAGCCCTGGGGGAAAAATGCTGTACAGAGGATATGAAAATTCACAGAAAAGGAAACTTAAATGGTAAGTAACCAAAAAGAGGCAAATTTTACTAATAGAAAAATGCAGCAGAGCAAGTAGATATAATTTCTCCTTAGGATAGTAAAAAGTTATTTTAAAAAAATCCAGTACTGGAAATTAGGAAAATGACCCCTTTTATAAATTACTGGTGACAGCTAGAATTGCTATTGTGTCTTCTGAGTTAGTCATATCTATTATTAAAAATAAACAACTGGGGCGCCTGGGTGGCTTAGTCGGTTAAAGCGTCCGACTTTCACTTAGGTCATGATCTCGCGGTGTGTGGGTTCGAGCCCCGCGTCGGGCTCTGTGCTGACTGCCAGCTCAGAGCCTGGAGCCTGTTTCAGTCTGTGACTCCCTCTCTCTCTGACCCTCCCCTGCTCACGCTCTCTCTCTCTCCTAGAAATAAATAAAACATTAAAAAAAATAAACAACTAATTTTAATAATAGTTTCAAATATACAAAGCAGAAGCTGACAGCAGAAAGGACAAGTTCTCTGTAATTAGTTAAGCAAACAAGATAAACCGTGAGACAACACAGTAGAGAGCACCCATTGCTTTGATGCAATCGATGTGACATTTATGAACACTGACCATGAACTAGACTGTAAAGCAATTTTTAAATTATTTTTATTTAAAATTTTTTTTTATGTCTTTATTTTATTTTGAGAGACAGAAAGCGAGCGGGGGAGGGGCAGAGAGAGAGAGAGAGAGAGGGAGACACAGAATTGGAAGTAGGCTCCAGGATCTGAGCTGTCCGCAGAGCCCGACATCGGGCTCAAACCCACGGACTGTGAGATATGACCGGAGCCGAAGTCGGACGCTTAACCCACTGCGCCACCCAGGCGCCCCTGCAAAGCAATTTTTAAATTCGAGCATTACCCAGAGGCACTGAGATAGAGAATGCACTATTAAAATATCTCATGACTGAAAAAAGTAACTAAAATTGAAGAAAAAAAACAGTACTTAGATTTGAACAAAATGCTACACACCAAACCTTATGAATGTTTAGAAAGCGAGCTCATCACCGACCTCACTGACCCTCATAACTGACCCCACAGATCAGTCACTGACCACAAACTCCCATCACCGTGTCAACAAATCCCACACTCATCACTGAGCCAAGAGACTCCTATCACTGCCCGCACAGCAGCGGACGCCATAGACCCAGAAACCACACTCACTCACTCTACGGACAACACACCCATCACCGACCCCCAAAATCCCTAATCATGACGAACCAAAATCACCTCAGAGACCTCTCGGAGTTAAACTGCGGAGACGCTCCAGATCTCAGCGGCTAAAAAGCCTTCGAGGACCACTTCCGCTTCCGGTTTGACCTCCAGCACCTCCTCTCCGGGATAGTAGCTATCGCTCATGCTCTGAGTGTTACCTTGGAAACCGCATACACCAATAGCCGGCATGGCGTAGTTTCCGTAAGAGACGCAGTCGGGCCGCGAACATGGCCTCGCCCGATAGTGCTTCTGAGCGCGAGCCGCCATCTTTGAGGCGTGTCCATTCCGTACGGAGAACTAGTCCTCCCGCGGGTTTTCTTAGAGCGAGGCGAGGACTGCAGCGTAGAACGCGGGGATAAGGCCCCGGTTGAAGTAGCCTTCTGGAAGGAAGGAGGTATTGGCTATGGTGTCTGGTGTTCTGCGTTATATTTAGAAAAGCTAATTTGCCTTTCGGGATACACCGCGCTGCTGAGAGTTACTTATCTGCTGGGAGAAACCATCGGGGATGAGGGGAGCGAGGGAGGAAAAGTCACCAAGGGATGAGAACAAACGTCTTATATGCAACGGCTGAATCCTGGGAGAAATCACCGGCGGATGAGAGAAGTGAGGACAGTCCAATCTGCTTTTTGGAGAAGCCCGCAGGGAGAACGCGGAGAGGTCAGAATGGGAGCCCGTTCCTGGGCGAAACCACCGGCAAAAGAGATGCCAGAACGGCCCGTCTGCGGCCGGCAGGGTAGTTTACCCTTTGGGGGAGAAACCCCCTGGGGATAGAAGGTACTAATCGGTACGGTCTAGTTCTCGGCTGAGGGATGCCACCAGGGCAAGACGGCACCTCTGGAGGGCTGGTGGAGGAAAATAGAGCTTGCATCCTCATTAATTTCCGTTAGTAGGCAACAATTATAAAAATAATAATAGTTTTTAATATGGTCAACGTGTGACAAAAAGCACCTAAGGGAAACTGCTATTTTTGTTTATTTGTACATTCAAATCTAAGTAATAACAACGTCCTTAGTATGTAAATGAAGCCTAAAGTCCAGGACGTGCTTATGGGGGGCGGGGGGTTGTAAAGACACACTTCCTTTCATCTGGCGAACTCCTAATCATTCTTTAAAACCCAGCTAAATACTGCCTCTGCCAGGAAGTCCTGTCCGACAGTGGTAAGAGGTTCTGTGACCTACTGAAAGTCCTTTAGCAGTCCCAGCAGTGGGAATGAGGGAGCTAGACAGAGGCTCTGATGTGGGCATGCTGGGTACCTTCAGGCTATTTATGTCCCTCTCTGGGCTTTAGCTTAAAAATTGGGCCAGTTAGAGGGTGGAACTGTGCTTTCACCAGCTTGTCTTTCTTCTCCCAAAGACTAGTTTAAGGAAAAATCTGTGGAAGTCTATTAGTGAACACAAATTTTCTAAAGATTGCTCTTCATTTTGTTGGTAATAGGATTATGTTAACCAGAAGACTTATCTTTTAGTGATTTATGTGGAAATACTAACAAAATGTTAGCTTAAAGAAGTTTACTGAGGAGGGGTAAAAGGATAAAACAAAAATAACACTACGTTGGTAAATGATGAAAGCAGCTGATAGGTACATGAAATTTATTACAATGTTCTCATTTCTTTAGTATTCATGTAAAAATTTCACAGTAGAAATTTAAAAAGGAAATGAATTTAAGAATTATTTACAAGAGCATATTATCAAGAAGAAAGCAGGTGTGTTGATAGTATTAGATTATACAAATTTAAAAGCAAACAATATTAACACAGATGTTCCATGTTTTAATGAAATGCAGCTACCAAGCGCATACACACTAATAACATCTATCTAACAATATAGCTCTGAAATGTATACAGCAAAAATTGGTAAAACAAGGAAATTTTGAGGAACTCACAATCACAGTAACTAATCTTTGAGAAACAGATCAAATGGAAGAAAAGTAGGTATAAGGCGATATTGGGATAACATAAGTAATTTGGTTGATATATATCTACATTTTATTTTTGTTTTTAACTAGAAAAGTACATTTTTTCAAACATACATGGAACACTTATAAAAATTCTCCAAAAAGTAGGCCATAAAGACATTATAAAGACCCTAAACTGATATCACTTATGGCATACTTTCAGATTACATAAAAAAGAAGATAGAAACCAACAGTAGACAATAGAATATATAAAGTGTTCCAAATGCATGTACATTAAAATACACACAACCCTTAGGTTAAGGACAACATGATATGGGATGTTGCAAACTATTTAGAATGAAGAGGAAAATGATAGTACTATATATATGAAAAACCTAAGGGATGGGCCAAAGTGATATCCAGAAGAAAATCTAACCTAAAATTAGGATGCTAGGAAGAGTGAAAACAAATTAATTAAGCTTTAATTCAATCACATTCTACTAAAGTCCTATTAAATACTCCCAAAGAGGGACAGCTGGGTGGATCATTCAGTTAAACCTCTGACTCTTGATCAAGGAGGAGCCTATTTGGGATTCTCTCCCTCTCTGTCCCTCTCCCATTCACACACTTCCTCGCTCTCTCAATAAATAAACTTTAAAAAAATACTCCCAAAGAAATTGGAAAAGAGGAATCAATGTGATAAGCAGATGTTAATAAAATAAACAGAAAAAAAAAAAACCCTACTAGAGATAATAAAACCCTGAGCTGGTTCTATGTAAAAGAGTGAAGTCATTTTTAAGAAAGATGAAAAAAAAAAATAGAGAAGATACACACAAACAACATTAGAAAGAAAAGGGGGCATTCATAGGAATCTCTATAGAGAGAGAGAATTTGAAACTCAAGAGAATTCTCTGGTTATTTTGAGTAATGAGTTTGAAAACCTTAATAAAATAGAAAGCTTTCTTTAAAAACATAGAGGAAGAACTTGCCACATGAAGGAAAGCTGGACAGACCCAAAACCATAAAGGAAATGGATTTGGCACCATATGAAAAAATCAACCCTAGAAGGATTAATGATTCAAATGTCAAAACATAACTTTTTTTTTTTTTAGCAAATAAAATTTTTATTCTAAATCATTTCTTTGATTCAGCATAATTTTTATTTTATTTATTTATTTTTTATTTTTTATTTTTTACAAATAGTTTATTGTCAAATTAGTTTCCACATAACACCCAGTGCTCATCCCCACAAGTGCCCTCCTCCATGCCCACCCCTCCTCCCCCACATCCACCAGTCCTCAGTTTTTGTCAGCATTCAAGAGTCTCTCATGGTTTGCCTCTCCCCTTTTCCCCACCATTTCCGCCCTTCTTCTCCCCCTTGGTCCTCTGTTAAGTTCCTCCTAATCCTCCTATAGTGCACACATATGATATTTGTCCTTCTCTGCCTGACTTTTTTCGCTCAGCATAACACCCTCAAGGTCCATCCATGTTGCTACACATGGCCAGATTTCATTGTTTCTCATTGCCATGTAGTAGTCCATGGTATAGATAAACAAAACATAACTTTAATAAAACTGTTAGTAAAAATTTTTCAGCAAATATTTTTTAGACCTTGTGGTAACAGATTTCTTAAACAGAACAGAAAAGAAATATGAGTAATAAATTTGACTATCTTAAAATTAGTACTTCTGTTCCTCAAATGACAGTAAAGAGGAGAGAAAAGAGAAGTTATAAACTGAGACAGATAAACAGAACACAAGGCTAGAGGCGACTGGTAGCAGGAACAACTCCAAATCATTATATCAAGAGGCGCTTGGCTGGCTCAGTCGGTGGAGCATGCGACACTTGATCTTGGGGCTGTGAGTTCGAGCCCGCGTTGGGTGTGGAGATTTCTTAAAAATAAAATCTTTTAAAAAAAAAGTAAAGCCTAACAAACCTAATACATATACAGCAAAAGATACAAAGAGGCATTTCATAGAAGAGGAAACGCATGAGTATATAAATATTATGAATATTATAAAACATGATTATATGAATCATGTATCTAGAGAGTGTCCAGAAAGAAGGAACCACGGATACAAAGACTTTTGGAATATCAAGGAATCCAGTGCAGTGGGAATAGAGAGAGCCAGGATAAAAATGATAAGGAGATGAGGTCAAAGAGGTTATGAGGGAGCCAGGTTGCAGACCTTGAAGACCATTCTAAGAACATCAGTTTTATTTAATGTTTATCTATTTTTGACAGAGAACGAGAGCAAGCAAGGGAGGGCAGAGAGAGAGGGAGACTCAGAATCTGAAGTAGGCTACAGGCTCTGAACTCTGAGTAGTTAGCACAGAGCATGACATGGGGCTTAAACTCATGAAGCATGAGATCATGACCTGAGCTGAAGTCAGACACTTAACCAACTGAGCTACCCAGGTACCCCCAAGAACATCAACTTTTACAGAGGATTTTGAAAAGGGAAGTGACATCATCTGATTAACTTTTTAACAGGATCCCTTTTGCTGCTTTTTATGAGTTGAGAGGAGGAAGGCAAAGGAAAAATCAAGATGATCAGTTAGGAAGATTCTCCAATAGCTCAGATTGCCTACTGCTACTTCTACCTCCACTGTCCACAGGTACCACAGCTTGTATTGCTAACAAAAATGTGGGATATAGCATTTAGGGCCATGGCTTCTAGTGCATCTTTTTGATAGTCAGCAGAGTTAGTTCTGTGTATGTCTTTATTCTCCACATCATTCTTCTCTGAGCCAAGGGTACCTTACCTTGAGTGGAGTTTCTGGTTAGGAGCTTAAGGAGATGGGTCTCATAATGTAGTAAACCCCATGAATATAGGATATGCAAAATGTGCCAGAAAGCATGACAAATGCCCTCTACAGTCCATCCCTTGGTTGCCAAACATCAGCGTGTACTCCCCATCCAAATATAAACCAAATAAACAAGCAAATAAACAAAAATGCTCCCTTAAATAATGCAGCTGTAACTTGTACAAATCAAAATATGTGGTCTCCAAAAGAGTGAATCCCAGGTAACGTTAGTGAATGCATCTAACTTCACATTTAGAATTTCTAGGTGATGTTCCTTCATTTTTGGTTCTGTCACAATCCCATCTTGATGTTCTGTATCTTGTGGAATAATTGGTTAAGATATGGAGCACCTAGGTGGCTCAGTGGGTTATGTGTCTGACCTTGGTTCAGGTCATGATCTCATGGTTTGTGAGTTTGAGCCTTGCATCGGGCTCTGTGCTGACAGTTCAGACCCTGGAGCCTGCTTCAGATTGTGTGTCTCGCTCTCTCTGCCCCTCCCCCTGCTCACATTCTGTTTCTCTCTCTTTCTCTCTCTCTCTCCAAAATAAATAAACATAAAAAAATTTTTTTTTTTTACAAATAGTTTATTGTCAAATTTGTTTCCACATAACACCCAGTGCTCATCCCCACAAGTGCCCTCCTCCATGCCCACCCCTCCTCCCCCCCACATCCACCAGTCCTCAGTTTTTGTCAGCATTCAAGAGTCTCTCATGGTTTGCCTCTCCCCCTTTCCCCCACCATTTCTGCCCTTATTCTCCCCCTTGGTCCTCTATTAAGCTCCACCTAATCCTCCTATACGTGCACACATATGATATTTGTCTTTCTCTGCCTGACTTATTTCGCTCACACATAACACATTTGTCTCTTCTCTGGTCCTGACTTATTTCGCTCAGCAGCAGATTTCACCCTCAATCATTGTCCATCCCACCTAATGGTGCACACATATGATAACTTATTTCGTCAGCATAACACCCTCAAGGTCCATTGACACATGGCCAGAATCATGTGTCTGTTGGCCATCTGGATGTCCTCTTTGGAGAAGTGTCTGTTCATATCTCCTGCCCATTTCTTCACTGGGTTGTTTGTTTTTCGGGCGTGTAGTTTGGTGAGTTCCTTGTAGATTCTGGATATCAACCCTTTATCTGATATGTCATTTGCAACTATCTTTTCCCATTCCGTTGGTTGCCTATTAATTTTCTGGGTTGTTTCCTTTGCTGTGCAGAAGCTGATAAAACACTTTTCTATATTAGTTTGATTTTCACTGCTGTTCTCTCTAGCAGGTATTGTTTTTTGTTTTTTAAGTTTTTAAAAAAATTTTTTTAAGAGATCTCTCCACCCCACGTGGGTCTCAAACTCAGGACACTGAGATCAAGAGTTACATGCTCTTCCAGCTGAGCCAGCCAGGCACCCCATTTGGAAATACTGTTTGTCTTCGTATGGACCCTTCTCTTCCTTCTGATCTCACTGTAAATATAATTACAAATAACACTAAAAATTCCCCCTCTCAAACCGTGTCTGACAACACCAAATCTTATTCTAGTGCCCAGATGACTAATCATAACCTTCACAATTTTTTTCTCATCTATTTTTTTCTCATTTTTTTACACTAGAGTAGAAGGTTCCTATTGGAAAGCATCATGTCTATTTAATTCACTATTATTTAATCAGTTTTAGCACACTATCTACCATATAACATGTTTTTAATAAGTAGCTATGGAATGGTGAAGATTAAGGAAAAGGAATTAGAATGGTTGAAATTATCAATTACTTTAAAGAAGCTCTTATGATTCTGCTCTAACAAGCAAGAGTGAACATTCTTGAAATGAAGAAATAGAGGAGATCTCAGACTCTGGGAAGATGGTGGTGTAGAAAGGACCAGAATCTGTCTGCCCACCTAGACAACTCTGCTGGCAGAATATGCCTGATGTAATTGTTTTAGAATCCTGGAGTCTGTTGAAAGCTTGCAAGGAAAGAATTGGACAGTATATTATAGTCAATTTTAGCCAATTTCAGCTTTTAGCAAAGTAGCAGATATCCATCCCCAGCCAAGCGGCAGGCACCTGTGCACGTGCCCCTGGAGCTGCTTGCACATAGCTTACAGGAACCAGGGTGAAAGCAAAGGATGCTGTCCTCCAGATGTCAGAAATTTGTGCTCTGATTGCTGATTGTTGGTTCTGATCAGAGAGATTCAGACCATTGTTGCTGCAATCCCCCCTTTATTACAAGCCCTTCCCTCTCCAGCTAAAATGACTTCCAGGAGATTTAAAAGGCCAGCGTCCCTCTATTCTCCCCACACGTTTTACTCTTCCCCTTTGGGGAGTCAGACATTAAAGTCTAGGACATTCAAAAACAAAATATATATCATGTGTTGGAAGAACAAATACCATTAAAATGTCTACACAACCGAAAGCAATCTACAGATTTAATCTAATCCCTATCCAAATACCAATGGCATTTTTCAGAGAAGTAGAACAAATATTCCTTAAATTTGTAAGGAACCACAAAAGGTCCCAAATAGCCAAAGCAATTTTGAAAAGGAAAAACAAAACTAGAGGTAATTCCAGACTTCAAGTAATATTACAAGTAACCAAATAGTATAGTACTGGCATAAAAACAAACACATAGATCAATGGAACAGAAAACTCAGAAACAGACTCACAATTGTAACAATTATATGATCAATTAATCTTAACAAAGAAAGAACATGCAATGAGGAAAAGACAGTCTCTTCATCAAATGGTGTTGGGAAAACTGGACAGCAACGCGCAGAAGAATGAAACTGGACCACTTTCTTACACCATGCACAAAAATAAACACAAAATGAATTAAATACCTAAATGTGAGGTTGTAAGCCATAAAAATCATAGGAGAGAGCACAGGCAATAACTTCTCTGACATCAGCTATAGCAACATTTTTCTAGATATGTGTCCTGAGATGAGGGTAATAAAAACAAAAATAAACTGTTGGGACCACATCAAAATAAAAAGCTTCTGCACAGCAAAGGAAACAATCAACAAAAACTAAAAGACAATCTACTGAATTGGAGAAGATATTTGTAAATGACATATCCAGTAAAGGGTTAATATTCAAAAAATATAAAGACCTTATACAACTCAACAGCCAAAAACCAAACAATCCAATTTTAAAATGGGCAGAAGAGATGAACAGACATTTCTCCAAAGAAGGCATACAGATGACCAACAGACAGATGACATCACTCATCATCAGTGAAATGCAAATCACAATCAACATTGAAAAATCACCTCACACCAGACAGAACGCTTTAAAATAGAAAACACAAGGGGCACCTGGGTGGCCCAGTTGGTTAAGTGTCCGACTTTGGTTCAGGTCATGATCTCATGGTTGGTGGCTTTGAGCCCCACGTCGGGCTGTGTTGACAGCTCAGAGCCTGGAGCTGCTTTGGATTCTGTGTGTGTCTCTCTCACTCT
Organism: Proteles cristata cristata; assembly: GCA_017311185.1. Taxonomy (NCBI): domain Eukaryota; kingdom Metazoa; phylum Chordata; class Mammalia; order Carnivora; family Hyaenidae; genus Proteles; species Proteles cristata. The sequence continues at coordinate 164,795 of JAESUZ010001102.1, read as the reverse complement.
GTTCCTAATCCCGCTCACACTTTGTTTCTCTCTGTCTCAAAAAATGAATAAAACATTAAAAAAGAATAATAAAGGAAGTGACATTTAAAAAATAAAATAGAAAACACAAGAAACAAGTGTTGTTAAAGACATGGGGAAAGGGGAACCCTAACATACTGTTGGGGGGGATACAAACACTGTGGAAGACAGTGTGGAGGTTCTTCCAAAACTTAAAAATAGAACTACACTATCATCTAGCAATCACACAACTGAATATTTACCGAAAGAATACAAAACACTAATTCAAACGGATATATGCACCCATACGTTTATTGCAGCATTATTCACAATAGCCAAGTTATGGAAGTAACCTAACTGTTCATCAATAGATGAATGGATAAAGAAGATGCAGGGTGTGTGTGTGTGTGTGTGTGTGTGCGTGCGCGTGTGTGTGCATGTGTGTGTGTACGTACACATACATATATACAATGGAATATTACTCAGCCTTAAAAAAGAATTAAATCTTGTCATTTTAAATGACATGGATAGAGCTGTAGAGTATGACGCTAAGCAAAATAAGTCAGCCAGAGAAAGACAAATGCACATGACTATCCTCAGGTGCAAGAAAAAAAACAAGTAAGAAGACAAGGGTTAATGTTCCCTATTAATGGTTATTTATGATATAGTTTGCATACTTTGTCCTTGAGATAATGGCCATTTCCTTGAAACTTCCCTACCATGAAACCCTAAACCATGCCTTGAAAATAACAAATGTTGTCCTACATACCAGGATAAGGGCCACTTTCTTGATCACTTTGTAGCCTTTTTACAATTCTGCTATTGTACTGCCTGCTTGCCTGCTTGCTGATATAAAAAGCCCTGAGCCCTTGGGCTCGGGGTCGCACATTTGAAGTTCTGTGTTAATTCTGTGTGGTCCCAGCTAGTAATAAAGACTCCCTTTATTTGGTGTCAGTGGTCTTGGTTGATCTCTGTGTCTCTCGGCGTAACACTTTGAACAGTCTAAGGCCATTGTTTTAAAGGCTGTCTAATATATCTGCCATGAGGTCTTTTTCAGGGACAGATTTTGATGAATTGTTTTTTTTCCTTTGAATGGGCCATACTTTCCTTTGTTTTTATATGCCTTGTGATTTTTTTTGTTGAACACTGGACATCTAATAATGTGGTAACTCTAGAAATCAGATTTTCTTCTCTTCTCCAGGGTTTGCTGGAGATTGTTGTTGTTATTGTTGTTGTTGTATCAATTGATTGATTGATTGTAGATCATTTCTGTGCCAAAGAAAAGATGTTTTTTCTGAGCCTTTCCTTAGGCACAGTAACTTTCTAATTCTGTTTATGCAGCTGTTTTTTTTTTATTTTTTTAAGTATTTAACTTTAATTCCAGTATAGTTTACAGTGTAATGTTAGTTTCAGGTGTACAGTATAGTGATTCAGCAGTTCTGCCAAGTGCAGGCCTAGAAGGTAAACTCTAGGTCAAGATGGAAGGACTGAGCCTAAATTCACGTGCAACACAAAGAACTAAAGGAAGATCTGGAGAAAGTCAATTAAGCAATATGTAAACAAAAAGAAAATATCAAGAAAGAGATAGAAACCTAAATTAAAACAAAAAAATTCTGGAGCCAAAATGTACAACAGAAATAAAAATTTAAGTAGAGAGATTCAAAGGCAGAATAAGCAAGCAGGAGTATCAATGAACTTGAAGATAAGAAATTATCAACTCCGAGGAACAGGAAGAAAAAATGATTTAAGAAAAGCAAATGGAGTCTCAGGGACTTATGGGACCTCATCAAAAGGACCAACATACAAGTCCTGTTGAGTCCCAGGAGAAGAGGGAAAGGAGCAGAGAGAACATATTAGAAATGATGAATGAAAACTTCCTAGATATGAGGAAAAACATGAATGTAAATATGCAAGAAGCTCATTGAACTCCAAATAACATAAACTCAAGACCTACAATGAGACACACTGTAATCAAAGTTTCAAAAGATTAAGACAAAGAATGAATCTTCAGAGTAGAAAGATAAGTGAATCATCACGTACAAGGGATCCTCAATAAGATTATTCAACAGAAGGCCAGAAGACAATGGGAAGATATATTCCAATTGATCAAAGGAAAAAAAAAAAACCCTGTCAACCAAGAATCCTATACCCAGCAAAACTGTCCTTCAAAAGTGAGGGAGAAATCAAATCATTCCCAGATAAACAAAAGCTGATGAAATTTGTGACCACTAGACAAACCATCCAAGAAATGTTCAAGGGAGTTCTGAAGGTGAAAAAAAGGAGACAGAGGCAAACCATAAAACAGACTCTTAAGTATAAAGAACAAACTGAGGGTTTCTGGAGGCAAGGTAGGCAGGGGAATGGGTTAAATGGATGATGAATATTAAGAAGGACACTTGTGATGAGCACTGAGTGTTGTATGTAAGTGATGAATAACTAAATTCTACATCTGAAACTAATATTACACTATGTTAACTAACTCGAATTTATTAAAAAAAAATTTTTTTTAATTTTTTAATGTTTTTTTTAATTTATTTATTTCTAGGAGAGAGAGAGAGAGAGCGTGAGCAGGGGAGGGTCAGAGAGAGAGGGAGTCACAGACTGAAACAGGCTCCAGGCTCTGAGCTGGCAGTCAGCACAGAGCCCGACGCGGGGCTCGAACCCACGAACCGCGAGATCATGACCTAAGCGAAAGTTGGACGCTTAACCGACTAAGCCACCCAGGCGCCCCTATTTTTTAAAATTTTTAATGTTTTTATTTATTTCTGGGAGAGAGAGAGAGAGAGAGAAACAGCATGAGTAGGGGAGGGTCAGAGAGAGAGAGGGAGACACAGAATCTGAAGCAGGCTCCAGGCTCTGAGCTGTCAGTACAGAGCCCAATGCGGGGCTTGAAACCCACGAACCATGAGATCATGCCCTGGGCTGAAGTCGGACACTTAACGGACTGAGTCACCCAGGTGCCCTAACTAACTTGAATTTAAATAAATACTTGCATAGGGGCGCCTGGGTGGCTTAGTCGGTTAAGCATCCGGCTTTCGCTTAGGTCATGATCTCGCGGTTTGTGGGTTCGAGCCCCACGTCGGGCTCTGTGCTGACTGCCAGCTCAGAGCCTGGAGCCTGTTTCAGAGTCTGTGTCTCCCACTCTCTCTGACCCTCCCCGGTTCATGCTGTCTCTCTCTATCCTAGAAATAAATAAAAATATTAAAAAATAAATAAATAAATAAATAAATACTTGCATAAAGAAAAAAAGAAAGAAAGGACACTAGGCAGTATCCCTTAAATGTCTGGAGAAATAAAGATCTTAAAGGTTTTTTTCTGTTTTTGTTTTTTTTTAAGTTGGCTCCACACCCAATGCGGGGCTTGGACTCATGATCCTGGGATCAAGACCTGAGCTGAGATGAAGAGTCGGATGCCTGACTGAGCCACCCAGGTGCCCCAAAATAAGGATTTTTTTTTTTCAAAATAAGGATCTTAATAAAGGTAAATAAGTGAGAAATTATAAAAGCTAGTATTATAACAATGGCTTATAACTTAATTGTTTTTACACAATTTAAGAGACTAATACATTTATAGAAAAAAGCAATTATTACTGTAATAGCTAGTATTACTGTAATACTGTAAACTTTAGCTGTGTATCTCTAAATATTATTTTCTATATAATTTTGGATATTAATGCATTTAAAGGAATTGGTAGTTTATGTTTGGGGGCACACAATGTATAAAAATGTAATTTTGTAACATCAACAATCAAGAGGGGTGGGAATAGAGATATAAAGGAGAAGAGTTTTTGTATGTCATTGAAGTTAAGCTGCTATAAATTCAAATTAGAATATTGTAACTGTGGGATTTTAAATATAACAAAAGAAAATAGCTGGAGAATATACACAAAAGAAAATTAAGAAGGAATTTAAACATTTCACTACCAAAAATCAAATAAATATAAAAGGAGACAGGAATTCAGGGAATGAGGGACAAGAAAAGCTACAGAGCATATAAAAAACAATTAGCACAATGTTAGAAGTAAATCCCTCCTTAATCAGTGATTACAGGTAAATGTATTAAAATCTCCAATCAGGGGCACCTGGGTGGCTCAGTCTGTTAAGTGTCTGACTTCAGCTCAGGTCATGATCTCATAGTTGGTGGGTTCTAGCCCCACTTCGGGCTCTGTGCTGACTGCCAGCTCAGAGCCTGGAGCCTGTTTTGGATTCTGTGTCTCCCTCTCCCTCTGGCCCTCCCCTGCTCATGCCATCTCTCTCCCTCTCTCTCTCAGAAATAAATAAAATAAAATAAAATAAAATAAAATAAAATAAAATCTCCAGTCAAATGACAGAGATCAGCATGATGGATAAAAACACATGATGTAAATATAAGCTGTCTACAAGAGACTCATTTGAGATTCAGAGTCACAAATCAGCTGAAAGTGAGTGGATGGTAATAGATATTCCATGCAAATAGTAACCAAAAGAAATCAGAACTGGGTATACTAATATCAGACAAAATAAACTTTATATCAAAAAGGTACAAGAGACAAAGGATATTACATATTAATAAAAGGCTCAATACAAGTTTATACAATACACTCAATACAATAGAAGATATAATAACTATACATTTATAAACCTAATGACAGACCATCAAAATATATGAAGCTAAAACTGACAGAACTGAAGGACAAAATAGTTCTACAATAATAATTGGAGACTTCATTACCTCACTCACAATAATGGATAGAACAGGACAAAACATAAGTAAGGAAATAGAGGCCATTAACAAGGTAAACCAATTAGACCTAATAGACATATACAGAACACTGCATATGAACAACAACAGCATATATAGTCTTCTTCAAAGTGCACATGAAACATTTTCCAGGATAGACCACATGTTAGGACACAGATTAGATCTCAATAGATTTAAAAGATAGGTATCATATAAAGTACCCTCTCTGACCACAATGTGATGATGTCAGAAATCTACAACATGAAAACTAGAAAATTCACAAAATTGTGAAAACTAAACAACACAATTTTAAACAATGTATGAAAGAAGAAATCACCAGGCAAATTAGAAAATACCCAGAGGTGAAAAAAAAAAAAGTACTCAGAGATGAATGAAAACAAAAATATAGTATACAAAACTTACAGGACAAAACTTACAGCAAAACAGTGCTAAGGGAGAAACTTGTAGCTATAAATACTAACATTAAAAAACAAGAAAGAATAGGGGCGCCTGGGTGGCTTAGTCGGTTAAGCGTCCAACTTTCGCTTAGGTCATGATCTCACGGTTCGTGGGTTCGAGCCCCGCGTCGGGCTCTATGCTGACTGCCAGCTCGGAGCCTGAAGCCTGTTTCAGAGTCTGTGACTCCCTCTCTCTCTGACTCTCCCATGTTCACGCTGTCTGTCTCTCTCCCTCTCCTAGAAATAAATAAAACATTAAAAAAAAAAAAAAAAAAAGAAAGAATAGGGTGCCTAGGTGGCTCAGTTGGTTAAGTGGCCAACTTTGGCTCAGGTCATGATCTCACAGTCATGAGTTTGAGCCCCGCATTGGGCTGTGTCCTGACAGCTCAGAGCCTGGAGCCTGCTTCAGATTCTGTGTCTCCCTCTCTCTATGCCCCTCCCCTGCTCATACTCTGTCTCCCTGTATCTCAAAAATAAACATTAAAAAATTTTTTTTAAATGAGAGAGATTTCAAATCAACAACCCACCTTTATAACTTATAAAAAGAACAAACTAAACCCAAAGCTAGCAGAAAGAAGGAAATAGTATAAATCAGGGCAAAGATAAATAAAATAGAGAATAGAGAAAAACAATGAAACCAAAAGTTGGTTCTTCAAAATGACCAAGAAAATAGACAAACTTTTAGTTACATAGACTAAGAAAAAAAGAAGACTCAAATTGCTAAAATCATAAGTGAAAGTGGCCACATTACCACCAATTCTACAGGGGGAAAGAGAGATTATAAGAGTACTAAGAACAATATGCCAACAAATTGGATAACCTCGATGAAATGGGAAAATTCCAAAAACTACAAAAACTTACCAAAACTAAGTCAGAAGGAAATAGACAATTTGAATAGACTTACAATTGGTAAGGCTATGGAATCATTAATCAAAAATCTTCCAACAAATAAAAGGCCTGGAACAGATGGCTTCACTAGTGAATTCTACCAAACATTTAAGAAATAATACCAATCATTTTCAAACTTTTCCAAAAAATTGAAGAGGAGGGAATACTTTCTAACTTATTCTATGAGGCCAGCATAATTCTAATATCAACGCAAGAAAAAGACACTACAAGATTAAAAAAAAGAGTATAGACCAATATCCCTTATGAACATTTAGGCAAAAGCCTCAAGAAAATACTAGTAAACATAATTCAGCAGCATATTAGAAGGATTACACACTATGACCAAGTGGGATTTATTTCTCAAGAAATAATGGAAAATTCAAATACAAGGATGGTGTGATATAAGAAAATGAATCAATGTAATATACTACATCAACAATATAAAGGGGAAAAACATGTGATCATCTCAATTAATACAGAAAAAGCAGTTGACAAAATTTAACACCCTTTCATGACAAAAAATATAATAGGAACAAAAAGAAACTGTCTCAACATTAACAAAAGCTATATATGAAAAGCCCATAATGAACACCATACGAAATGGTAAAAGACTGAAAGCTTGTCCTCTAAGATCAGGATCAAGGCAAGGATGCCCACTTTTTTTTTTTTTTTTTTTAAGAAAGAGAGAGAGCAAGAGAGCATGCAAGCTGGGGAGAGGGGTAGGGGGAGAAAGAGAGAATATCTTAAGCAGTCTCCATGCTCAGTGTGGAGCCCAATTTGGGCTCCCATGACCCTGGGATCATGACCTGAGCAGAAATCAAGAGTCAAATGCTCAACTGACTGAGCCACCCAGGCGTCCCAAGGATGCCTACTTTAACCACTGCTATTTAACATAGTACTAAACACTCTAACCAGAGGATTAGGCAAGAAAATGAAATAAAAAGCACATCCAAATTGGAAAGGAACAAGTAAAATTATCTCTGTTTGCAGATCATATGAACTTACATGTAGAAAATCCTAATGATTCCATTTAAAAAACTCTATTAGAATAAATGAATTTAGCAAAGTTGTAAGATACAATGTCAACACACAAAAATAAGTTGCATTTCTATAAACAAAACAATGAAGAATCTGAGAAAGAATAAAATACTTAGTAATTAACCAAGAAGGAAAAGACTTGTAAAAAAACTATAAAACATTGCTGAAAGAAGTTAAAGCATAAATAATTGAAATATCCTATGTCCATGGATTGGGAGACTTAACATTTTTTAAATGTTTATGTATTTATTTTTGAGAGAGAGAGAAGTGGGAGGGAAGGACAGAGAAGGGGAGAGAGAGAATCCCATGCAGTCTCCACGCTATCAGTGTAGAGCCTGATGAGGCCTCGAACTCATGAACAGTGAGATCATGACCTGAGCCAATACCAAGAGTCGACTACTTACCTGACAGAGCCACCCAGGCACCCTGGGAGACTTAACATATTAAGAATGTTAACAGTACCCAAATAAACCTTGTCCACAAATGGTACTAGGGAAACTGGATATCCACATACAAAGAACAAAGTTGTGCCCTCACCCAACACCATTAAAATATTAACACCAAAAATTAATTCAAAATAGATCAAAGAACTAAATAATCTTCAACAAAGCAGGAAAGAACCCAATAGGAAAAAGGATGTCTCTTCAACAAATAGTGTTGGGAAAACTGGACAGCTACATGCAAAAGAATGAAACTAGACCACTTTCTTACATCATATAGAAAAATAAATTCAAAATGCATCAAAAACCTAAACGTGAAACCTGAAACCATAAAAATTCATAAGAAAAGGGGCACCTGGGAAGCTCAGTAGATTGTGTCTGACTTGGTTTCAGCTCAGGTCATTATCTCATGGTTTGTGAATTCAAGCCCCACGTCCGGCTCTGCGCTGACCGTATGGAATTCCTGCTTGGAATTCTCTTTCCTCCTCTCTCTCTCCCCCCCTCCTGCTCTCTCTCTCTCAAAATAAATACATAAACATTTTTAAAAATCTAAAAATCCTAGGAAAGAACACAGGCTGTAATTTTTTTGACATTGGCCAGAACAACTTCTTTCTAGATATATCTCCTGAGGCAAGGGAAACAGAAGCAAAATTAAACTATTAGTACTATGTCAAAATAAAAAGATTCTGCACAGCAAAGGAAACAAATTAAAAGGCAGCCTACAGAATGGGAGAAGATATTTGCAAATGACATATATGATAAAGGGTTAGTATCCAAAATATATGAAGAACTTATAAAACTCAACACCCCAAAAATGAATAATCTAATTAAAAAATGGACAAAAGACATGAATAGACCTTTTCCCAAAGATGTACAGATTGCCAACAGACATCTGAAAAGATGCTTATCATCACTTATCATCAGGGAAATGCATTTAAAACTACAATGAAGTATCACTTCATACCTGTCAGAATGGTTAAAATCAACAACCTAAGAAACAATAGGTGTTGGCAAGGATGTGGAGAAAAAGGAACCCTCCTGCACTGTTAGGAATGCAAACTGATGCAGCCACTCTGGACAATAGCATGGAGGTTCCTCAAAAAGTTAAAAATAAAACAACCCTATGATTCAGCAACCACACAAGTAGGTATATACCCAAAGACTACAAAAACTCTAATTTAAAGGAATACATGCACCCTGGTGCCTATAACAGCATTATCTACAATAGCCAAATTACGGAAACAGCTCAAGTGTCCAACAACTAATGAATGGATAAAGGTGTGGTATATATATACAATGTAATATTACTCAGCCATAAAAAAGAATGAAATCTTGCCATTTGCAACAACAAGGATAGAGCTAGAGAGCATAATGCTATGTGAAATAAATCAGTCAGAGAAAGACATGTATCATATGACTTTACTCATATGTGGAATATAAAAATCAAAACAAACAAGCAAAGGAAAAAAAAAAAGCGACAGAGAGGCAAACCAAGAAACAGACTCTTAACCATAGAGAACAAACTGATGGTTAACAGAGAGGAAGGAGGTACATGGGGGGATGGGTTAAATAGGTGATGAGGATTAAAGGGTGTACTTGTGATGAACACCAGGTAATGTACAGAAGTGTTCAATCACTGTATTATATACCTGAAATGAATTGTATGTTAACTAACTGGGATTTAAATAGAAACTTTAAGATAAATCTGTCCCTCCATCCATACATATATAAAAGACCTAAATCAATAAAATTTTTGGAAGAAAACATGGTACAAAGGTTCATAATATAAGAGTTGTCAATGATTTCTTGGATATGACATGAAAGACACAGGCAACAAAAGGAAAATATTAACAAACTGGATTTCATAAAACTTTAAAATTTCTGTGCATCAAAAGACACTCTCAATAGAATAAAAAGGCAACCCACAGAATAGAAGCATATACTTGCAAATCACGTATAAGAGATTAATATCTAGGACATAATAGAGAACCCCTAAAACTCAACAACAAAAATACAAACAACCTGATTAAAAAATGAGCAAAAACCATAAGTAAACATTTCTCCAAAGATGGACAAATAGGCAATAACCACATGAAAAGATGTTCAATCATCATGGAAATGCAAGATAAAACTACAGTGTGATACCACTTCACACTCATTAGGATGACTCACACATTAGGATACAAAAAACCAAACCAAAACAAAACAAAGGGATAACAACAAATGTCGAGAATATGGATAGATTGGTTGGATTTATGCCTGCCATCAATATCAATAATTAAGTTTGAATTTATTCAACAATCAAACTGAAAGGCTAAAACTGTTGGACTTGATTTAAAAAACAAACAAACAAACAAACAAACAAAAAACAGACCCAACTCTACGCTGTCTGAAGGAGACAACTTAGATTCAAAGCTGCAAACAGATCTGCTTGGGATTCTGTGTCTAGATCATGACCTGAGCCAAAGTCTGATGCCTAGCCCTGCATGGGGATTTGTGCTGACAGCTCAGAGCCTGGAGCCTGCTTGGGATTCTGTGTCTCCCTCTCTCTCTGCCCCTCCCCCACTCATGCTCTTTTCTTTCTCTCAAAAATAAATAAACATTAAAAAAGTTTTACTATTATTTTGTCAGGGGGGTCATCTCCCTCCTTGTGATTCTCAGGAAAATGTGTGTGTGTGTTGGGGGGGGAGGGGGAGAGCACATAATCAAGTAGCTGCAAAATCTGTGGTTACAGTTTGAATTGAAGGGAATTTTCATTTTCATCCCCTAGAAACTACGTTAAATCTTAATAATTACTGCTCTAGTTCATTTCAATACACTGATCATCCTCTTACTTGCAAGCACCATCATAGGTTCCAGGCTCTAAGCTGGCTGTCAGCACAGAGCCCGAATGTGGTGCTCAAACCCACGAACCATGAGATCATAACCTGAGCCAAAGTCGGACGCTCAACCATTTGAGCCACCCAGGCACTCCAAAGAGCATACAACTCTTGATCTCAGGGTCATGAGTTTGAGCCCCAGGTTGCATGGAGAGATTACTAAAAAATAAACGTTATAAAAGTATGGACATAAATATAATTAACAAGCCATAAAATTAACTCTTAAATTGTACAAGTTAGTCACTTTTAGCACATCCATAGAGTTGTATGACTATCTGCCGGGAGCCGCACCGGCCTCTCTGGATGGCAATCACAGCAAGGAAATGGCAATGTTTGCACAGCTTCTGCCATGAGAAATGAAGACTAGTATCTCCTTCTGCTACTACTGGCTCATGCTGGAAACGAGCCTGCTGGTATTTACCAGGCCTCACAATATTCCATATCAGACCCATATTCTGAATACAGATACCTCATAAGGAAAAGCATATTCCTGCCTTTACAAAAGAGACTTTAGATGATAGCTCTATGGGCAATTGTCAAAAGGCTCTTCCTATGGGCCTTGCAGATCCAAGACTTAAGGGGTTAAGAACACAAGAGTTACAACTGAGCCTGGCCCTGAGACAAACAGGGCAGAACATAAGTTACTATATATATCTTTGCTAATTGGTGAAGCATAGCAGTCCCTTCCTCAAGGCCTACATTCCACAAACACCCTCCCTTACACTGGCAACTGGGATGAGAATAGATAAAAGTAGCTAAAACATAAACCCAGGTGCAAAGACTGACAATTTAGGGCCCCCATGGTAGTTTCCACAAATAAACCAATTCAGAAACATTTATCTTCTTGAGGGCCAGACAGAATAACTCCTAGCTTATCTATATACAATTTAACTTGTATGTTATGCTGTTTTTCACTATGAACATTCTGTTAATTGATATCACAAAAGGCCTCCCATTGTAAGAAATTCCTTTCTATGACTTCATCTTGTTGCTGAACCTTAAAATAAAGATACCAAAACCGACAGGACAGAGATGCCTGCCTGGTGATCAGAAAGAATCTCGGGGCTCTCTCATTCTCTTTCGCCAACACCGTCCATCCTTCAGGGACCCCTGGACCTGTCGGAGCCGGCGCGGCCTCCGACAACTATCTTCATCATCTAATCCAAGAACATTTTTATCACCACAAAAAGAAACCCTATACCTATCAGCAATCACTCTCAATTCCTCTGAACCCTGCTAACCCTAAATAACTCTTAATTTCCTCTTTGTATCTATCGATTTGCATATTCTGGACATTTCTTATAAATGAAATGTGATCTTCTGTGACTGGCTTCTTCACCTACAATAATTTTTTCAAGGGCCATCTGTGTTGTGGCATGTTTTTTTTATTGCCATATAATACTCTGGTGTATGGATATAACACACTTTCTTTGTCCATTCTCTGCTTATAGGCATTTGGGTTGTTACCACTTTTGGCTATTATGAATAATGCTGCAATTAACAACTGTGTATGGTTTTTGCATGAATGTATATTTCCAATTCTCTTGGGTGTATGTATAGGACTGGAATTACTGGGTCACACAGTAACTCTATGTTTAATACTAGCCTCAAATAATGAGTTGAAAAGTGTTTAATGTAATAGCCTTTGAGAACTTACTTTGTGTAAGGTTTACACATGTCTTCCTTAATCCATATGACACTTCTGAAAAAAAATACTGTGTTCAAGATTTTTGATGATGTAGAATATATTGTGCATACAGCACAAATCATTAGTTCAGTGTCACAGATGGCAATTTCCAGGACTAGGATTTGAATCTCAGGCTTGTCATAATCTGAAGCATACAATATTTATAACAAGCCATTTTACTTCACATTTTACTTTCTTCCTCATAGTTCTTTTCTACCCTCATCTCTGTAATAGCTGCATTCATACTCTCTGGTCTTAAAGAATTCTCATGAAAACTCTGTTCTATCAAGTCTGACTTATTCTATTTCATTTCCTCCATCCTCTTCCAATCACACCAGGCTTAGCTAAAACTTTAGTGCCTTTTTTTTTGGTTTGGTTTGTTTTTAGCTGTTTTTACATCTTAATAGCCATCCTTTTTTTTCAATTAGCACAAACTCACCTTTATGTTATTACCCTTGGCTCTCAAGTCACCTTAGTTCACATCCTTATTTTAGGATGACTCTAAATGATACCTATACTTAAACTGCAGCTTGACTGTGGACAAAAATCTTTGGCTTTCATGTCCTTGATTATCCTTTTAGCTTTGTTCCTCTGATTTGTGGTGCTAAATATTATTGAGTATAAACTTGACACTAGTTATGTTTCTCTCCTTTAAGCAACTTGAGGTTTTCTTTGGACACTCAAGTCTTCTTTTATCTTAACTTTGGTAAAAACTGAGACATATTCTAATTTTTCAAATCAATTTTCCTTTAACATGACTGTCCTGATCTTGGCACATGGGTTCCACCTGATATCACTCTGCTTGACCTCCACCCTCTTCATGGCATTTCCATTTCCAAAGTTTATACTGCAAAGTAAGCTCCCAGTCTTCTTGAAGTGATTCCACTCCACCTCCCACCCCTGCCATTTCTGGAACCATTAGTAATAGGCTTCACCAGCTTCTAAGCACCACTTCTCACCTCTGCTTACCAGCTTTCATTCTTTGAAATTCTTTTACCTAATCTCAACTATATTAGGAAGTGCTCACATGTATTTTGGAATTCATGGGCTTTTCTTTGAACCTCACTGAAACTGGATTTTTCTATTTTGATCCCGATTTGTGACTTTAATGGTTTCCAAGAGGTTAAAGGGGTAAGATTTATATCTAAGTTGTTGTACTGATCATACTAATAAGTTCTTTTTGTTGTTGTTGTTCCCCCAGTTGGGGGAATCAGGGATCAAAACATGGAAGACCGGAGAGGAATAAAATACAACAACAAATGCTGTAGAAGAAGGCAGAAATTGTACACATGAAAAGAAAATCCCTAAGACATTGGAAGGCATGGGATCCACAGCTATATGCAAGGAACAGACATATGATTTTATAAAAAACATGTTTGAAACTATATATTATACCACTTGGTTTGTTTTTTGATTCTCCAAAAGTCAAGTAAAATTGATGGTACCAGAACATGCGCACCAAGAACTATTCATTTCCAGATTAAGTAAATGAGGTAATTCATACAGTTTCACATATCACTTTACACACATTGGGGCCATCCTCAGAGTTACCACTATCATCTTCAACACACACACACACACACACACACACACACAGCCTGACACTCCAGGCAACCTGCCATCAGCCCCTTTCCAAGTTGTTTGATTACTCACCTCCGTTTTCTTGTGTGATTCCTGAATAGGGTCCAGGTCTTGCTCCACCCTCATCCACTCACAAAGGCAAAAAATGTTGATTTAGTCAGTCAGCCCCAGGTAGTCTCAGTGAGATTATTAATACAGGGAGACCTCACCAAATTAGAGTCAGGAGGCTAGAAGAGGCACTGTCAGTTAAGAAGAATTGACAATTAAGGACTCTCAACAGGAAAGGATGTAAATTACAGGCCCCAAAGGGGGAAATGTACATTGCATCACCTATAAGAAATTGACTACCACTGCAATTCAGCCAATAATAAACTGTCATTATCTTGGTTTTCTCCAGTGGACTTCCTTCAGAACAATCCCTCCCAACTTCCTCCTTCTTTTCCATTAAATAGCTACTGCTCTCCTTTGTTTGCTGGGCTTGCCTACCATTTTGGCAGAGCTTCCTTGCCCTGAATTGCAATTCTGTTATTCCCAACAAACCCATTTTGGTGGTAAAATAACGGACAGGGTTTTTTTTTTTTTACATGTTTATTTATAGAGGGTGGGGGAGGGGCAGAGAGAGAGATGGAAAGAGAGAATCCCAAGCTGGCTCCATGCTCTTGGCCTCGACCACCACTTGGGCTCTACCTCTCCAACAAGAGATCATGACCTGAGCTGAAAGCAAGAATTGTAGACTTAACCCACTGAGCCACCCAGGTACCCCTGACAGTTTTGTTCTTAATGTTAATATATACAAGTCCTGAAAAAGTCTTGGGCGAGGCTCCACTCTTCACTGTGCTGAAGTTCAGTCATCTAAGACAATCTACATGGGACCAGTCTCACACTTTCCACCTCTAGACTACATTTCCCAGAAGTTCTTTCGGCTCTAAACGACTTCCGTGGGAACCCAGCAAACTTTTTCTATTTTTAGGAAATATGTGGCTCTCAGGGGCTGGCAAGGTCCATGAAGAAAGTCGTCTCCTGAGGGAGGCTAACTTGGAGACTGCGCTTGGATCTGAACAGCCCCTTGCAGCGATATGGCGAGGGGAGCAAGGATATTGGTTTAGTCCAGGTTACCGCGCTTGCAGGATGTCGAATCACCAGGCGCCATCTTGTATGAGCCGACTCCTTCCGGACTACATTTCCCAGAGGCCCCCGCAGGAACAGGGCCGCTGTTCACTCGCTTGCTCGACCCTCGGCCTCCCGAGAAGGGTAATTGCAAGGTGAGCGGCCTAAGTTTTGGGGGCTCCACCACGCCGCCGCCGGTGCGTTCGTAGGTTGAAAGGGGCGGTCTGAAGGGGCGGTCGGGGTGGGTCCGTAGTCTCAGGCATGTATGAGTTGTTGGGACTGGGGAAAGAGGCAAGAGGAACAGGATTCCATGTGTGCGAATGTGACCTTATGTGACTGTGCGGCGCGCTGTGTAGGGGTGTGATTGTCTCTGTGGTGGGTGTGTCATTGCGACTGACCATGCGCGGATCTCTTTTTGCGGTGTAACTGGAGATCTGTTGTAAATGTGTGGTTCTGACTGTGCGGCTCTGTGTGTGTAGGTGTGGCTGTCCCCATGGTGGGTCTGTGATTGTGAGAGTTCGTTTTGTGTGACATCGTGTCTAGGAGGTGGAGTGTGTACAGAATTTATGCCTATGCGACTATGACTGTTGCCTGAGGGGTCTATGTGTGCGTGTAATTGTGGTTGTATGAGTTTTGGCAACACTAACCCTACTGCATGTCTGTGACTCTGTGAAGACGTGTTAAGTATGACCATGTAACTTTTTGTGGCACCGTGTGTGCAGTTGGAGGGTGCCTGTAGTTATTGCCAGGCAGGGTGGCAGTGTCTGTTGTCCCAGTGGCTGTGTGAGGTCAAGACAAGATTTTGGTCTTGGACAGCAGAGGCTTCTCCCCTTCTGATATGCTCTGACAGGAATGCTCCCAACAGCGTAGACTCTAATCTCTCTCCATAAGTGGTAGGTGTGAGTCCAGAGCTACTGCTCTGGTTGTTTGCACCACAAGATAGGTCTGGCATCTCATGATTCCCTTCTCCTTCCTCCGCTCTGCACTTCTTAGGTCCTCAGAGGAAGAAGGAGGAATGGCTGTTGACCAAGCCAAATAAAAGGTGCGATGGGGTTTACTTTTTTTTCTTCTGGATGGCCTTGTTTAACATAAACTCATCAAGTGACCTGGTTCCTACAAATTCCCATTAGAGAAAATCATGAGAAGCTGTACGGTGGGCACATGGATCCCATTATTCTCCATCATTTCCTTCTATATAGTGTTCACATATTAATTAAGAAAATAGCTCAATTTCTCCTATGTATTAAGCTTTTGCTTCTTTTAAACACACACACACACCATGATTAAAGAATTTGGAAAATGAGATGTTACAAAGAGCAAAAGTAATCTCCTACTACCAAGATATAACCATTGTCAATATTCAATTTCCTTCTAACATATTTCCTATGTACATACGGTATACATTATTTTCAAGATTAGAATCTCACAGCATTCATCATTTCCTATCTTGTGTTTTCAGTAAAAATTTATAGCTGTTATATAGTTTATTTTTCCTTTGTTAAAAATTCCTAAATATTACATACATATACAAAAGTGCTTAAAATATAGACAGTTTAAGAAGTAATTATATGGGCACCTCTAATATAACAGAAACTTGGGTTGGCCCTCCAGGAGCCTCTATTAATCCTAAGAATGAACTATTCTTTTCACCTCTTTAGGTAACTCTTACTCTGACTTTGGTGATAATATATTTTTGTTGATGTTTAGAAACTAAAAACAATACTCTACCTCATACCTACACATCCTTAAGCAGTGTAGTCTAGTTTTGCCTTTTTAACTTTATAGAAATTAAATTCTTCTGGATTATGTTTTGAGTCTTGTTTTTCTCATAATATTGTATTTCTTAGACTTACCCTTATTGTTATATCACAGTTGTATGTTTAAATATTGGTTGTTTCCTGTTTTTAGCTCATTTGAAAGGGCTGCTCTAAGCATACTTTTATAAGTATCCTGGTGCACACATGCTTGCTTTCCTAGGGTATAAACATACAAATGGAATTTCCATGCCAAAGGATATGTGTGTATTTTCAAATTTACTAGATAATGCTGAGCTG
The DNA here is from genome assembly GCA_017311185.1 of Proteles cristata cristata. Taxonomy (NCBI): domain Eukaryota; kingdom Metazoa; phylum Chordata; class Mammalia; order Carnivora; family Hyaenidae; genus Proteles; species Proteles cristata. The sequence goes on along the minus strand of JAESUZ010001102.1, from coordinate 147,947 downwards.
GTTTTCAATATGGTGTACCAGTTAAATTCCTACCAGCAGTTTATAAACATAGTCGTCTGTATTCTAATACCTTGGCATTTTAATTTTTTTCTCTGCTGACATAAAGGTATTCTATTGTTTTTAAGGTATAACATACATTACAAAGTAGAGAAATCAAAGTATATATGACTTGGTGAATTTTTTTTAAGTGAGAATATTCATTTAACCAGACCCCTAATCATATTAGGAAACAGAACGTTATCAGCATTTTAGAAGCCCGATTCTTGTCCCACCCATTCACTACTCACCTCTCCCAAAGATAATCGTTATTCTGTCTTCTACTGCCATAGATTAATTTTCCCAGTTCTGGAATTTTATGTAAGTAGTATCACACAATTTGTATTTGGCTTTCTTGGTTTAACATTATATTTCATGTGTAATATGAATGTAATATGTAATAATATTATGTATTGTGAATATGCAAGATTCATCCATGTTGCTTCATGTAGTTGTAGGACATTCATTATTATTGCTGGTTAAAATTCCATTTTATGAATAGAACACAATTTATCCATTCCATTATTGAGTTATTGCATTATTGGCATTTGAGTTATTTTCAAGATTTCAGATTGGAGCTGTTATGAACAAGGCTATTATGAATATTCTTATACATGTCTTTTGGTGCATATATGAATGCACTCTGTTGGGTATATCCACAGGAGTGCAATATTTGTGTTGTAGGTTATGCATATGTTCAGCTTTAATGTACACTGATAGTTTTCCTAAATGATTTTATCAATTTACACTCCCACTTCATTGTATGACAACAGACTTTAGAACAGAAACTTTGCTATAAAGAACAATAGTTTACAATAAAAAGGTCAGGCCACCAGTAAGATATTACACTCCTAAATGTACATACCATTGTAAAATGTTTCAGATATATTTGACAGAACTAAAAGATGTAGTGGACAAATCACAATCATAGTAGGGGATTTTTAGTACTTTTCTCACTTTTCACAGCACTTCTCACTGACAGAACAATCAATATAAAACCAGTAAAGCTGTATAATATTGGAACAGTGTAATTGACAAATGACCTGACATATGGGGAAAAACATACCTTACAACTGTAGTATATATTATTTTCAGATGCATATGAGACATTTATTTAAATAGATCATATGCTGGACCATAAAGAGAATCTCAATAAATTTTAAAGGACTGAAATAATACTGTATGTTTTCTTTTTTAAAGTTTATTCACTTATTATTTGAGAGAGAGCGAGTGGGGGAAGGGCAGAGATAGAGAGGGAAACAGAAAATTCCAAGTAGGCTCCATTCTGTCACCACACAGCCCAACACAGGGCTCAGTTCCACAAACCATGAGAACTTGACCTGAGCTGAAACCAAGAGTCGGACACTTAACCAACTGAGCCACTCAAGGCACCTCCATACTGTATGTCTTCTGATCACAGTGGAATTTGGCCGGAAGTCAATAACAAAAAGGTGCCTAGAAATATCCTCAATATTGGGGATTTAAGCAATGTATTTATAAATAACTGGTGACCCAAAGAAGGAATTGCAATGGAAATTTTAAAATATTTTTAACTGTATGACAATGAAAATATATCACAGTGTGTGATGTTGCTAAAGCTGAACCTGAGGAAAATATATAGATTTGCTAGTAAAGAACGTTGATAAATTAATGATCTATCTCAAGATGTTAAAAAAAAGGATACTAAATTAAACCCAAAGAAAGCAAAAAAATGGAAAATAATAACAATTAGACTCAAATAAAACTTTATGTATATCGAAAACAAAATGAATGTGCAATAGAGAAAATAAAGCCAAAATTTTTGTTTTTGGAATTAATAAAACTGATAAACCTCTATAAAATGCAAAGAAAAAAAAAAGGAAAGAAGACACAGATTACCAAGTCATATGGGAGAAAGGCTGAGTTCTCACTTAATTCTTGGTTGGTACCTGGGACTTGGTTGCACAATATAAGATGATTAGAACCTGAGCCTGGTGACCATTATGCTGAATCCCTTTTTATACTTCATCAAACATGTAAACTTCTGCTTTTAATATAGATTTTTATTTTTGTAACTCCGTTTCCTTATTGGACGTGATGTGTGCTTAAAGTTTTGCATGGTCTGCAATGTCATCACAGTTCATTGGCCTGTCATGAAAATGTACTGGGCTAGGCTAGGTGTCCTTAAACAAAACAAAATGAACAACTTCCTAATTAATAATCACTAATTATTAGGGATTTAATATTTGTTAGTGTTTATTTTATAGGTGATAATAAAGATTGAGTTTACAGTGAGCTCTCATGTGGGACATTCAGCTTATTTCTATTTGGATTTGTATGTGCCCACTTGTGCCTACTAACTGTGGAGGACCTTCTATTCAGGGTTATTGTGTAAAGCCACAGGTGTGATGGGTCCGTCCTGGTTTTGGTACAGTTTTTCCTATTTCTTTTTTTGGGAGGTGGGAGGAGCAGAGAGAGAAAGAGAATCTTAAGCAGGCTCCGTGCCCAGCATGGAGTCCTATACAGGGCTCCATCTCACAACCATGAAATCATGGCCTGAGCCAAAATTAAGAGACAGGCTCTCAACTGACTGAGCCACCCAGGCACCCCGTTTTTCCTATTTCTAAGGCTAACTGGTTTTTTCAAAGTTCCTTGAATCTATAGTTTTCAGATTGTATAGGTGGAAACAAGCACTTATATCAGAAATATAAATAGTAAGATGAGGAAAAAATACACTAGTGTAATCACTCACTAATTATGGCTAGTTAAAAAAACTTTTTATTCACCCTCTTTTGTGCAGTTTATATTTTTCTCTCACATTATTATGGACTTAAAGCATTTTTCAATGTTTTAATTAACTGACGGTTGTTACGGTTGTTATAGACTCCATCATAATACAAGGAGGAGTGGCAGGAGAGGTATTCATGGTATATTGTATAAATTTTCACTGGGTGGCCAAGAAGGGCCACCTTTAGGAGACTTTTTTTTTTTTAACTTTTATTTATTAAGTAATCACTACCTGCAGTGTGGGGTTTGAACTCAAAACCCTGAGATCAAGAGTTGCGTGCTCTACCAACTGATCCAGGTGCCCCTTAGGAGACTCTTAAAGGGAGTCATTTCGGGGCACTTTGGTGGCTCAGTCGGTTAAGCGTCCGATTTTGGCTCAGGTGATGATCTCACGGTCCATGGGTTCGAGCCCCGGTTGGGCTCTGTGCTGACAGCTCGGAGCCTGGAACCTGCCTCAGATTCTGTGTCTCATTCTCTCTCTGCCCCTCCTGCACTTGTGCTCTGCTTCTCTCTGTCTCTCAAAAATAAAAAATGTAAAAGAAAAATAATTTCTAAAAAAAAATTAAAAGAAAGGGAATCCTTTCAGCAGAGCACCTGATATTTTGAGGGTATCATCTTCTGGCAACAGCAGCAGCAGAACATTCCAAATTTTTTTTCTGTTCTAAGACATGGAGTCTGCTATTAATCAGGAACTCTCTTTTCTGTTATATTTTCTTCACTTTTCACCTGTCCTACTTGGGATTGAATAGAAGACCAAATACAGAAGACTATTATATCTGAGAGTTTACGTTGAGCAAAAGTGCTGCTATTGTTGGACTACTTTAAGTGGTGCCAGAGCTTAAAAGTTTTCTAAAAAGAAAAAAAGGTTTAGTTAGTGTTCACATTGATTTTTGTTTGTTTGTTTTCTTATGGTGAGTCATTTTTTCAACCTTCAAAACTTTCTCATATTTTTTCTAGACTGTTGGGGCAAAGGGGTTAGCAGTTAATCGATGAAGTAATTAAATCTGAGACATTTCCCCAAGAAACATCCATTATGGAATAATAAGCAAAATTTCCTTTTTGAAAATGATCAAACAAGACTTAAATTTTACATTTGGGTGGGCACCTTCTTCCTCAGGAAAGGAGCTGTGGGCATGACAGGTATGTGCAGCTGTTAAATATTAGCTTCATTATACAGTGATTGAACACTCCGTGGTGACTGTGACTTCATAAGGCTATTAACTTTCCTTATGACTCTGTTTACTTAAAAATCAGCAGTCACAAGAGTAGGAGAGTTAGAATAAAGATAGTATTTTTTCAAGAGTAGCACTCAGTATTTTGAGCACGTTTACTCTGGATTAATTAAGTAATATGGGTGGTGCAGATGAAAAAATGAATGGAATGCCTGGAGTTTACTAAAGAGAATCAGGATGAGCATCAGTCTCCCCAGTTTTACTGGGCCTATGCCCTTTCTGTCTTAATTACCTCCATCATCCCTTCTTGCCAAAACCATGCAAAAATGTGCTGGCTCCCCTCTCCCATTAGTCATTCAAAATATTCATCCCATCATCAGATTCTTTCCCTTAATAGGAAACAGTTATTGTCCTTTCCAACATGAATGGGAATGCCTTGGGGAAAGTAATGGGCTATAGTGGAAATCACATTAGGAAAGCATTCTAAAGAACTGGGTTTTTAAAAAGCTAACTTTCACTCGGCATCATTTAGTCATAGGAAAATGTAAATTAAAACCACAGCGAGATACCACTTCATATCTACAAGGATGCCTATGATAAAAAAAAAAGAGATAATAACGAGATGAAGATTTTGAGAAATTGCTGGTGGGATGCAACGTGGTTCAACTTCTTTAGAAAACAGTTTGACAGTTCTTCAAAAAGTTGCCATAGGACTTAGCAGTCTCATTTCTAGGTATAAACTCAAGAGAACTAGGGGCGCCTGGGTGGCTTGGTCGGTTGAGCGTCCAACTTTCGCTTGGGTCATGATCTCGGGGTTTGTGGGTTCAAGCCCCGTGTCGGGCTCTGTGCTGACTGCCAGCTCAGGGCCTGGAGCCTGTTTCGGTCTGTGACTCCCTCTCTCTCTCTGGCCCTCCCCTGCTCACGCTGTCTCTCTCTCTCTCTCTCTCTCCTAGAAATAAATAAAAACATTAAAAATTAAAAAAAAAAATAAACTCAAGAGAACTAAAAACATTTATTCACATAAAAACTTGCCTATGAATGTTCATAGCAGTGTTACTCACTGTAGCCAAAAAGTGGAAATAATCCAAATGTCCATCAATTGATGAATTCGTAAGCAAAATGTGATATATCCATACAATGGAATATTATTCAGCAATAAAAGCACTGAAGTTCTGATAACATGCTATAACATGGAAATACCTTGAAAACATGCTAACTGAAAGAATCTGGTCACAAGGGGCCATATATCATATGATTCCATTTATATGAAATGTCTAGAATAGGCAAGTCCATTGAGGCAGAAAGTAGATTAGTGTTTGCTCAGGGCTGATGAAGGAGGGGGAAATGGAGATTGACTGTTAACGGGGTTTCTTTTAGGGGAAATGAAGATCTTCTAGTATTAGAACTAAAATTAGATTGTGGTGATATACTAAAAGACATAGAATTTACACTTTTAAATGATTGACAATGTGGTATATTGAAATTTATTTCAATAAAACTATTAAAACAAAAATCAGAGCTAACCTAAAAGTAGTAGAGAAGAGTCTAGATTGGCTATGACCTGATAATTATTGAAGCTAATGGGTATATGGAGGGTTTTCATACTATTTAAACTCTACTTTTGTGTATGTTGGAGACTTCTGTATTAAAGAGTTTAAAACACACACACACACACACACACACACACACACATACACACACAAAACCACACACAAGACCTCCAGAAATCATTATTGCACTATATGTGCAATCCATGTGCTAACATGGATTAAATTTAAAAATTAAAAAAAAAAGCAAAACTAACTTAATGCCTAATGGTGAAATACCAAAAATATTCACAGTAAAATCAGGCAGAAGGCACTTTCAGCAGTATTATTTAATTTTTTTTTCTAAAATCCTTAGAAAACCAGTACTCCATAGGAAATAACTAGAAAACAGTCGCTTTCCCCCCAGCCCCCATAACTTCTAGTATCATGCTTCTCTGGGCCAGTTCATTTCCTGCCTGTGGATACGTGTTTCAGTTATGGTTGGATAATAAATAGTCCTCTGGTTTCTTTCAGTCTAAAAAGGGGTCTAATCAAATATCATATGTATGCATATAGGAGGATTAGGAGGAGCTTAACAGAGGACCATTTGAGAGACTCTTGAATGCTGACAAAAACTGAGGACTACATAACTTGTGGGGATGAGCACTGGGTGTTATGTGGAAACTAATTTGACAATAAACTATTTGTAAAAAAAAATAAAAAAAAAAAATAAAAAGGGGTCTAATATCAGTAATTAGAGTGTCCATTTCACTGTACTAATCGATGCTATAAACTTTTTTAAAAGTTTAACCTCCTGGGGCTTGGTTAAGTGTATGACTCTTGATTTTGGCTCAGGTCAAGATCTCACACAGTTCATGAGATTGAGCCCTACCTCCTAGGGCTCCTCACGATACTCCACATAGAGCCTGCTTAAGATTCTCTTTCTCCCGGGGCGCCTGGGTGGCTTAGTCGGTTAAGGGTCCAACTTTCGCTTAGGTCATGATCTCGCGGTTCGTGGGTTCGAGCCCCGCGTCGGGCTCTGTGCTGACTGCCAGCTCAGAGCCTGGAGCCTGTTTCAGAGTCTGTATCTCCCTCTCTCTCTGACCCTTCCCGGCTCACGCTGTCTGTCTCTCTCTCTCTCTCTCCTAAAAATAAATAAAAATATTAAAAAAAAAAAAAGATTTCTTTCTCCCTCTCTTCCCCTCCCCCACTAGTGCATGAGCTCTCACTCTATCTCAAAAAATAAAATAAAATAAAATAAAAATAAAGGTTTAACGTCCTGCTCCTTGAGCTAGAAGCTTCCAATGAAAAAGCTTGATGGTTACTTCTCTTTTTCTGCTGTCTCACTACACAACTCCCTGAAGTAGGGAGCAGCAAAAAGAGATGGAAAGAAAAATCTTAATTGTATAGATGCTTATTCTCTGTTGCTTTGAGGCGTGTTCAGATCTGCCTACTCCTTTTTTTTTTTTTTTTAATGTTTTATTTATGTTTTGAGAGAGAGCGAGAGGCATGAACGGCAGAGGGGCAGAGAGCAAGGGAGACAGAAGATCCAAAGCAGGCTCTGTGCTGACAGGGTGATAGCAGCAAGTCTGATGCGGGGCTTGAACCCTCAAACCATGAGATCATGACTTGAGCCAAAGTTAGACGCTCAGCTGAGCCACCCAAGCACCCCATATCTGCCTACTTCTAAGGAGAGGGCAATGGCTCTACTCCAGGTAGCTGCATACACTTCCTACATTTAGGCTTTGGGCATCAGTCCTCCACGGAGCTCTTTTCTAGAGCTGGGAATCATTTTGGTAGGTTTAGAATAAACCTAGACCCTTGCCAGCTCCTACCGTGGGGCCCATATGTAGTCCCAAGAAGGTGTTAGGCCCCAGTCTTTGTGCCTTCTAAACTCTGGAACATAAGGAAAGTTTTCCCAAGAACTCCTGTCCCATCCCACTTGGAACCTTGGTGGCACTTATATACTTATTATATACTTATTATAGATAAATATTGTGTTCATTAATTTTGTATATTTATAATTATGTTACATGCATATTAATTATTATACTTACAATGTATAAATACAATTAATAGCAGCCACAAAACTAGTATAAGATACCTAGGAATATCTGAAAAAGAAGTGAGCATGATACATATGGAGAAAACTTCATTGTTCCTAAAGGACACAAACATTGACTTGAATAAATTGAAAATTATTCTGTGTTCTAGGAAAGCAAAACTCAACATTGTAAAGGTTTCAAAACTCCTTAAAGTTGACATTTTCGTCCTATGCAGCCCCAAGAAAAATACCAGTACCTTTTTAAAAAAATGATTTATGCTCATATGGGAGAGTAAGTCAGAATATCACAAAACTTTTGAAAGAGATGAGTAATGAGGGGTTAGTTTTAAATTTTTATTTGTATTTTTAAATTTTTTAGAGAGAGCACATGCAGGTGGGGGAGAGGGGCAGAGGGAGAATCTTTTATTTTTTTTTAAGTTTATTTTTGAGAGAGAGAACAAGCAGGGGAGGGGTAGAGAGAGAGGGGGAGACATAGAATTTGAAGCAGGCTTCAGGCTCTGTGCACAGAGCCCCATGCAGAAAGCAAACCTATCAGCCATGAGATTATGACCTGACCTGATGCTTAACTAACTGAGCCACCCAAGTGCCCCATAGAATCTTTCTTCCATGGATTTTTTTTTTAAGTTTATTTATTTTGAGAGAGAGACAGCGAGAGAGAGACCATGAGCTGGGGGATGGCAGAGAGAGAAACAATCACAAGCAGGCTCCATGCTGTCAGTGCAGAGCTCAACATGGGGCTCAATTTCACCAGTCGTGAGATCATGACCTGAGCTGAAATCAAGAGTTGGAGCCACGCAGGTGCCCCTATTTTTATTATTTTTATTTTTATGTTTTTAATTTATTTTTGAGAGTCAGAGAGAGACAGCATGATCTGGGGAGGGTCAGAGAGAGAGGGAGACACAGAATCCGAAGACCGGCTCCAGGCTCTGAGCTGTCAGCACAGAGCCCGACAGGGGGCTCGAACCCACGAACGGTGAGATCATGACCTGAACCAAAGTCGGATGCTTAATCGACTGAGCCACCCAAGCGCCCTGCCCCTATCTATTTTTAATCTAGACAGTCTGGCTTCAGAGTGTCCGAGTTGTTGTTGTTGTTGTTGTTGTTTTAAGACTTTATTTATTTTTTTTTAGAGTAGTTTTAGGTTTACAATAAAATCAAGAGGAAGGTGTAGAGATTTCCCACACACACCCAAAGCCGCCTCATTGATTATCAACATCCCCCACCAGGTACATTTAGTACAATTGATGAACCTACACTGACACCTCATGATTATCCAACGTTCATAGTTCAGATTATGGTTCATTCTTGTATGTTCTGTGGGTTAGGACAAATGCATAATGACATGTATCCATCATTATACGTCGTACAGAGTAGTTCAGTGCCCCCCAAGTCCTCAGCGCTGTACTTACTCATCCCTCCCCCAATCCCTGGAAGCCACTATCCTTTTTACTATCTCCATAGTTTTTTTTCCAGATTGTTACCTAGTTTGAGTCATACAGTATGTAGCCATTTTTCATATTGCCATCTAAGCTGCCTTTATATCTTTTCATGGCTCCGTAGCTCACTTCCTTTTATAACTGAATGATATTCTATTGTCTGGATATACCACAGTTTATTTAACCAGTCACCTACTAAAGGTTCCAAGTTTTGGGAATTCGTAATCAAGCTGCTATAAATATCTGTGCGCAAATCTTTGTGTGGACATAAGTTTTAAGCTCTTTTGGGTAAATACTACGAAGCATGATTGCTGGATCATGTGGTAAGAGGATGTTTAGTTTTGTTAGAAACTATCAAACTGTCTTACAAAGTGGCTGTACCATTTTGCATTCCCACCAGCAACGAATGAGAGTTCCTCTTGCTCCTTGGCAGCAATTGGTGTTGTCAGTGTTCTGTATTTTCGCTATTCTAATAGGTGTGCAATGGAAGCAGTCTCTTATTAAGACATATTTTTAAAATTATAGTGAATAGAGAGTGTGATGCTGGCCAAAGGATAAAGATGGAATCAGAATAGAACCACAAATAAATCCAAACATGTATCATCTGTGATAATGGTATGGCACTTAAATCAATGCTATAGTCACCTGCTGTAAGGCTCATTTTTTCCCCTCCTTGTTTCAACATATCTGAAGTCAGGATATATCTTAAACAGTTTTTTTCTTTCTTAGTGGCATAGAAAATAATAGTGCCTTTTAAGTCAGATATATTATTCACATGTGACTTTGGTACATTTAGGTAGCCAGCCTCTTCTGTGAGAGAAATTAAGTAGGATTCCTAACTGATATAGCATAAATTTATAATCTTATACTATAGTGTTTTATTAAATAATATAATACCAAAATAAAATATAGTTGATTAAAGACCTAAGTGTGACAAAGCATTAAAAAAGAGAAATTAAAACAATTTTTTTAATGTTTATATTTGAGAGACAGAGACACAGAGCACAAGCAGAGGCAGAGAGAGAGGGAGACACAGAATCTGAAGCAGTCTCCAGGCTCTGAGCTGTCAGCACAGAGCCTGATGTGGGGCTCAAACTCGTGAACTGTGAAATCATGACCTGAGCCAAAGTTGGACGCTTAAGTGACTGAGCCACCCAGGTGTCCCCCAGAAAGAGAAATTTATATAAATATGCATAGGTCAGAAAAATTTTCTTACCCAAAAGCTATGAAAGTTGACACTTTGACTGTTTTGCATGGTAAAAATATGTAGGGAAAATTAATTTTTTTTAACAGCTATAGGGGAAGAATGAGGAGTGCCTCTGTGTATGGTGGGTGTGGGGGGTTGTCTTGGGAAGGTGGGGGTTGACAGACTGCCTTGGGCTTGGAAAATGTGAAGATTTGATTAGGGAAGTCTTAGTCCTTCTGATCGGAGCATCCATGGCATTCTTGGCCACATGGTACCATTTGTGTGAATCTGCTTGGGGACCTGAGTGACGGCTGCAGAGGAGGGATCTGCTCAGGCAGGTCACAGCAGCTCCATCTTGGGTTCAGAACAACATCACTGATCGCTTCTCGGCCTTTTGGCTAAGATCAAGTGTAGAACAACATCACTGATGTGGGACAAAGTCTGGCCTGAATCACGTGGCTAAGGCAAGAACCTGGGTTAATCGGATGAAGGACAGGAAATCTCAGTCTATATTCCTTTGAATCCACTAGCCAGGATCCATGTTACTGTAGCTAAAGCCTGGGACTTCTGGGGTTGAAGAAGGAGTTGGATTTATCCCATTCTCGCACTGACCACAGTTCTAAGACCCAGAGTAGTCAGCTGAAAGCTGGGAAGCCAGTGTGGTTTCTAGAGCATTTCTTTGCTTTCCTGGTTCTGGTTTTTCAAAACACTGTCCTTTCTCAGGAAAACAGCCCCAAGGAGGACTGATCCTCTCCCGCGATACTGAAAGAGCCATGGCTCAGGTAAGTTGATGCTTTTTCTTTCCTGACATTTAGTTTCAAATTTAAAAAAAAAATGTTTTAATGGTCATGTGAGAATTTGTTTTCCTACTCCTTACATTTCTGGCTATCAGGTTTGCCCTTCAGAGTCTTTGGTCCCCTTTTCCCCTCAATCTAACCAGACAATCCTTTAACATTCTTTTTTTTTTTTTTTGATAATTTTTTTAACATTTGTTTATTTTTAAGAGACAGACATAGCGTGTGAGCAGGGAGACAGAGAATCTGAAGCAGGCTCCAGGCTCTGAGCTGTCAGCAGAGAGCCTAACATGGGCCTCGAACCCGTGAGCCATGAGATCATGACCTGGGCTAAAGTTGGATACTTAACTGACTGAGCCACCCATGCGCCCCCATAATCGTCTAATTTTTTAATTGTTTATTTGAATTAGAATCCAAATAAGGACTGTGCACTGCAAATGGTTGATGTCTTTTGAGTCTCTTATTTTGTTGGTACCCCTTCCATCTATTTCTTTCTCGATTTTTCTTAGAAAAGAAAAAAACTGGTTCATTTGTCCGCTGTGTGGATTTTGCCGATTGCATCTCTGTGGCATCATTTAAGTGTTTCCTGAAAACTGGTAGTTCAGTCTAGATGCTTGAGCAGATTTAGGTGGATATTTTTTGTCATGATGTGTCACAAGTGGTGATGTGTGATTCTATCAGGAGGCACATTATATCTGGGTCTCTCGTTTTGTAATGTTATCCACTGCTGATGATTACTGTTTAGATTAGAGGTTGCAGAATGATAGTTTAAGTCTGTCGTTCCTTCTTCATAGATTAGATGGCATACTCTTTATAACATAAAATTTTTTGTCAACTGTTTGGTTACCCTGAACAATAGTCTGTCTAGGAAAGACTATTTGAATAGTAAATGAGATGGTTTCTTAGAATCCTACAAAGGTGACCAGTATTTTTTATTCACTATTTTTATTAGTTCCTTTTATTTGAATATGATACCTAGGGACCATAGTCTAGACACTAAGGTGCTTATTGATACTAGATTAATTATTGTTTCTAAGTCTTTTTTAAAAATTTTTTAATGTTTTATTTATTTTTGAAGGAAAGATAGAGACGGTGTGAGCAGGGGAGGGTCAGAGAGAGGGAGAGACACAGAATCCGAAACAGGCTCCAGGCTCTGAGCTAGCTGTCAGCACAGAGCCCGACGCAGGGCTCGAACCCACCAACCGTGAGATCATGACCTGAGCCGAAGTTGGATGCTTAACCGACTGAGCCACCCGGGTGCCCCTGTTTCTAAGTCTTTTCATGAGACAGTCAGGTGGGGCGCTTGGGAGTCTCAGTCAGTTAAGCGTCCGACTTCTGTTCAGGTCATAATCTTGCAATCTGTGAGTTTGAGCCCCGCGTCGGGCTCTGTGCTGAGAGCTCAGAGTCTGGAGCCTGCTTCAGGTTCTGTGTCTTCCCCTCTCTTTATGCCCCTCCCCCATTTGTGTTCTGTCTCTCTTGCTCTCAAAAATAAATAAAACATTTTTTAAAATTTTTAAAAAAGAGAGAGTCAGGAACTTGTCTTTAATATAAAATAAACTGGCTACCCTTTTTTTCATTAGTTAACATGAATGTTATATTCATTTCAGATTCAACAATTCCATGTATTACTCAGTGCTCGTCAAGATAAATGTACTCTTTTTTTTTTTTTTTTAAATATTTTTATTTATTTCTAGGAGAGAGAGAGAGACAGCGTGAGCAGGGGAGGGTCAGAGAGAGAGGGAGACATAGACTCCGAAATAGGCTCCAGGCTCTGAGCTGGCAGTCAGCACAGAGCCTGACGCGGGGCTCGAACTCACGAACCGCGAGATCATGACCCAAGCGAAAGTCGGTCGCTTAACCGAGTAAGCCACCCAGGCGCCCCTAGATAAATGTACTCTTAATCCCCTTTACCTATTTCACCCATCTCCACACACTCCTCCCTTGCCCATCTCTGCTCTGGTAACCATCTGTTTTTTGCTCTGTAGTTAAGAGTTGGTTTTTTTGGTTTGTCTCTTTATTTCGCCCTCCTTTTGTTGGTCTGTTTTCTTTCTTAAATTCCACATGTGAGTGAAAGTATATGGTATTTGTCTTTCTCTGACTTATTGCTTAGCATTATACTTTTTAGATCCATCTAAAATGATCCAAGATTTCATTCTTTTTTATGGCTGAATAATATTCCATTATATATATATACCACATCTTTATCCATTCATCTATTCACAGACACTTAGTTTTCCATAATTTGGCTATTATAAATAATGCTGCAGTAAACACAGAGGTGCGTCTATCCCTTTGAATTAGTGTTTTGCTACTCTTTTGGTAAATAACCAGTTATGCGATTACTAGATCATAAGATAGTTCTATTTTTAATTTTTGTGAGGAACTGCCATACTGTTTTCCACAGTGGCTGCACCGGTTTGCATTCCTACCAACAGTGCAAGAGAGTTCCTTGTTCCCTCAATCCTTGTCAACACTTGTGATTTTTTTTGTGTTTTTTATTTTAGCCATTCTGACAGGTGTGAGGTGATATCTCATGGTAGTTTTAATTTCCATTTCCCTGATGATGAGTGATGTTGAGCATCTTTTCAATGTATCTGTTGCCCATTTGTATGTTGTCTTTGGAGAAATGTCTGTTCATATCTTCTGCCCACTTTTTAATTGGATTATTATTATTATTATTTTAATCTTTGAGAGACAGAGAGAGACAGAGCAAGCAGGGGAGGGTCAGAGAGAGAGGGAGATACAGAATCTGAAGCAGGCTCCAAGCTCTGAGCTAGCTGTCAGCACAGAGCCCAACACCGGGCTCGAACCTACGAACCGTAAGATCGTGACCTCAGCCGAAGTTGGACACTCAACCAACCGAGCCACCCAGGCACCCCTGTTTTTTGGGTTTTGAGTTGTAACAGTTCTTTATATATTTTGGATACTAACCCTTTATCAGATATGCCATTTGCAGATATCTTTTCACATTCCATCAGTTGCCTTTTAGTTTTGCTAATTGTTTCCTTCACTGTGCAGATGATTTTTATTTTGATGAGATCCCAATAGTTCATTTTTGCTTTTGTTTCCCTTGCCTCAGGAGGCATATCTAAAAAAAGATGTTGTTTCAGCTGATGTTAGAGAAATTATTGCCGGGGCGCCTGGGTGGCTTAGTCGGTTAAGCGTCCGACTTTCGCTTAGGTCATGATCTCGCGGTTCGTGGGTTTGAGCCCCGCGTCCGGCTCTGTGCTGACTGCCAGCTCAGAGCCTGAGCCTGTTTCAGTCTGTGACTCCCTCTCTCTCTGACCCTCCCCTGCTCACGCTGTCTCTCTCTCTCTCTCCTAGAAATAAATAAAACATTTAAAAAAAAAAAAAAAAAAGAAGGGCGCCTGGGTGGCTCAGTCGGTTGAGCGTCCGACTTTCGCTTAGGTCATGATCTCGCGGTTCGTGGGTTCGAGCCCCGCGTCGGGCTCTGTGCTGACTGCCAGCTCAGAGCCTGGAGCCTACTTCAGAGTCTGTATCTCTCTCTCTCTCTGACCCTCCCTGCTCATGCTGTCTCTCTCTCTCCTAGAAATAAATAAAACATTAAAAAAAAAAAAAAAAAAAGAAATTATTGCCTGTACTCTTTTCTAGGAATTTTATGGTTTCAGATCTCACATTTAAGTCCTTAATCCGTCTTTAGTTTATTTTTATGCATGGAGTAAGAAAGTCCAGTTTCATTTTTTTGCATGTTGCCGTACAGTTTTCCTAACACTATTTGTTGAAAAGATTTTCTTTTTCCCATGCCTCCTTTGTCATAGATTAATTGACTGTACAATTGTGGGTTTATTTCTTGGCTTTCTGTTCTGTTCCATTAATCTGTGTGTCTATTTTTGTATCAGTACTATACTGTTTTGATTACTACAGCTCTGTCGTATAACTTGAAGTCTAGAATTGTGATACCTGAATATATTTTCCTTTTTGAGATTGTTTTGGCTAGCTATTTAGGGTCTTCTGTGGTTCCATGCACATTTTAGGAGTGTTTGTTTTAGTTCTGTGAAAAATGCTGTTAATATTTTGTTAAGGATTGCATTAAATCTGTAGATTGCTTTGGATACTATAGACATTTTAACATTATTTGTTCCTCCAATCCATGGAATGTCTTTCCATTTGTTTATGTTGTCTTCGATTTCTTTCATCAGTGTTTTATAGTTTTAGAGTATGGTCTTTCACCTCTTTTGTTTATTCTTGGATTTTTTTTTTAAAGATTTTGGTTTTTTTTAAGTAATCTCTACATCCATCTTGGGGCTCAGTCTTACAACCCCGACATCAAGAGTCACATGCTCTACCAACTGAGCCAGCCAGCCGCTCCCTAGATAATTTATTATAAAATAAACTGATTACTCTTGCATCTATGTTTAAGGTCCTAAAAGATACTGATTCTGAGTGATACCAGTATAATTTGCTTATTTGTTTTACCCCAAAATACAAATGTAATAGCCTCTGAATTGTTTCTTTTATTACACAATACATATGTTTATTGTTTCAGGGCTCAGTGGTGTTCAGTGATGTGTCTGTAGACTTCTCACAGGAGGAATGGGAGTGCCTGGACCCTGGTCAGAGGGACTTGTACAGAGATGTGATGTTGGAGAACTATAGCAATCTGCTCTCAATGGGTAAGGGCTTCTATACCAGTAATTTAGAGTTCTCCTCTGGAATGTTTCTTTTCCACAGTGAATTTCCCAGCTGCTTTTCGAGTTACCAGCCGAATTTCTGCTCCCTATCCCACGTAAGTGGTTTGAGCTGCAATGAAAAGGAAAAGTTGGAAATGGGCAATAGCAATGACCGTGGCTGAAGCTTCATCCTCCTTCTCTGGCTGTTCCTGTAGTGGCGTCTCTTCTTTGGTCATCAAGGGACTGGATCTGATTTCTGGATCTGGTTTGCCCACTGCGTAACCATGTTCCATATCTTTTCTTGTGAGCAGGACTTTACATTCCTAAGCCTCAAGTCATCTCCTTATTGGAACAAGGGAAAGAGCCCTGGATGGTTGGCAGAGAGCTGACAAAAGGCCTGTGTTCAGGTGAGTGAGAAATGGCTGGGCAGGAGCAAGCCACTACAGCTGACCCATACAGGAACAGCACCTTTGCGGTATTTCTAGACTTGTGGGAAAAGCTGAGTCCTTTTAGCATGAGTTTACAAATGACCTGTTTCATTCCTTCTCTCACTTACTACTCTTTCTACTACTTGTCTCCAGCATGCCTCATCATTTCAAGTAGAAGGTGCCCTTCACGTCCCCTCCAATAAAACTCTTACCCGTATTTATTTTTATTTTTTCTTAAATATTTTATTTTATTATCAAGTTGGTTTCCATATAGCACCCAGCGCTCATCCCCACAAGTGCCCTCCTCCATGCCCATCACCCCCCTTCCCTTCTCCCCCACCCCCATCAGCTCTCAGTTTATTCTCAGCATTCAAGAGTCTCTTATGGTTTGCCTCCCTCCCTCTCCCCCACTATTTTACCCCTTCTTCTCCCCCATGGTCCTTCGTTAAGTTCCTCCTAATCTACCTATATGTGCAATCATATGATATCTGTCCTTCTCTGCCTGACTTATTTAGCTCAGCATTTACACCCTCGAGTTCCATCCACATTGCTACAAATGGCCAGATTTCATTCTTTCTCATTGCCATGTAGTATTCCAGTGTATAAATATGCCACTTCTTCTTGATCCCTTTGTCCGTTGATGGACACTTAGGCTCTTTCCATGTTTTAGCTATTGTTGGGAGTGCTGCTATGAACATTGGGGTACATGTGCTCCTATGCATCAGCACTCCTGTATCCCTTGTTAAGTTCCTAGCAGTGCTACTGCTGGGTCCTAGGGAAGTTCTATTGTTAATTTTTTGAGGAACCTCCACAGTGTTTTCCAGAGGGGCTGTACCAACGGTGTAGGAGGGTGCCCGTTTCTCCACATCCTCGCCAGCATCTTGAGTCTCCTGATTTGCTCATTTTAGCCACTCTGACTGGCATGAGGTGGTATCTCAGTGTGGTTTTGATTTGTATTTCCCTGATGAGGAGGGATGCTGGGCATCGTTTCGTGTGTCTGTTGGCCATCTGGATGTCCTCTTTGGAGAAGTGTCTGTTCATGTCTTCTGCCCAGTTCTTCACTGGATTTTTTGTTTTTCGTCTTACTTGTATTTTTAAATTCAGTTCCTTGCTAGCTTTTCTTCCTCTTCAGCTCCTCTAAATGTTTTCTGTTACCACCCCCAAAATAACATGTGTATGTGCACTGCTCCTCCTCCCAGGTACTCGTCTTCATTAATATTACTTGCCAGTGACTTGTTTTATCAGTTTGTTGTTTGTTCTTCCTTTACCCAGTGTTTTTCATTTACTAATTTGTGCAAGGGGGTCTGCCAGGTGCTGCAGTTTGCTAATCATATATGTTATTAAGAACTTGGAGTCAAAAAGTAGGGCTAAAATATATTCATAAAAAATTTACGCAGAGTAGAATTCAGTAAAGAGAATCAGAAAGCTTAGTGGAAAATCAGGGGCTAAATAGGCAGAAGTAGAAAATCCATCCTGAGGGACGCCTGGGTGGCTCACTCGGTTAAGCGTCCAACTTCAGCTCAGGTCATGATTCAGCTCAGGTCACGGTTGCTGGGTTTGAGCCCCATGTCAGGCTCTGTGCTGACAGCTTGGAGCCTGAAACCTGCTTCAGGTCTCCTTTCTCTCTATCTCTTCCCCACTCTTGCTCTGTCTCTCTCTCAAAAATAAACATAAGGAAAAAGAAAATCCATACTGAAATAGTAGCTGAGAGTCTTGCATATGATTGTAGTCACCATCTATGAAGGACAGTATTGGGAAAAACAGAAGGGTCTGTGCCTTTAATGGAAAGGGAGAGGTGGCCGAGGAGGACAGATTTAGGATAAAGTGTTCCCTTATCCTAAAGGCCCCAGAGAGCATTACTATATAGCAAGCATTGGTCCTGGTGCTCGGATTATAGCACTGAACAAAAAGTTCAGAGTTTTGCTCTTCTGGAGCCTATGTCCTACAGGGTGAGAGAGAAAAAATAGATATATTTATGTCAGATGGTGGTAAGTGTATGAAGGGAGGGTAGAGAAGGCTTTTTTGATGAGGTAATATTTTAAGACCTGAAGGAAGTGAGGGAACAAGTAGTGTAAATATTTGGTAGAAGAGATTTAGGCAAAAGGAAAAGGAAGAACAGTCCTTGAATTAGAGCTTTTTGGCTCTTAGCATGGTGGTTGGAGCAGAATAAATAAGCAAAGAGGGACTTGTATGAAAGGAGATCGGCAAAGTAGCAGGATGTGTTTGTGTGCTAGGTGCAGGTGGGAGGTGGGTGTACCTGCAGATGATTTGGGGTCTGGCGGGGCCTTGGTAATTGTGAGGTAAGGATTATCTCTTTTTGTATATTAGGAAATGGGGACTTAGAAAGTTGAAATAATTGCCCAGGAACATACAGGGAGTGACTGTCAGAATTGGAATTCCACTCCAGTCAGTTTGCTTCTAGTTCCTTTCATCTTTCCATGACAGTATTTTGTACTGTGTCTGCCTTTCTTTCTGTCTGCCTCAAACTTTAGCTGCCTCCTCTGTCAGTCACTTCAGTGGTACATGAGCAAGTCTCTCTCTCCTCCCAAGATCAACACCATAAAATTCCAAAGCAAGCAGTATTTTTACTGAATCACCAGAACATAACATATTCTGAGTCTTCCCTATACGCCACTCAGTACCTTAAACTTAAGTTCTTAAACTTTAAGTTTTTCCCCCTTGTGGCTAGCCTTCTCTCTTTCAAACTGCAGCCAATATATCCTTACTTTGGAACCTGTTTTGTTTCCAGCCCAGCTGGGAGTGCTACAGTTCTGACACACACTACCCAGGGTTAGCAAGACCCCACAGATTTCACAGTAGGGTTGTACACAAGACTGCCCTCACTTTTCTTTTTTTTTTTTTAAGTTTTTAAAAAATATTTATTTATTTATCTTGAGAGAGAAAAAGAGCTAGAGCAGGGGAGGGGCAAAGAAGGAGAGGGAGAGAGAAAGAATCCCAAGTAGGCTCCACACTGCCAGTACAGAGCCCATTGCGGGGCTCGAACTCATGAACTGTGAGATCATGACCTGAGCCAAAAGCAAGAGTTGGACGCTTAGCCAATTGAGTCACCCAGGTGCCCCACTTCTTTTTTAATTAATTTATTTAAAACTTTTTTTATTATTATTATGTAGAGAGAGTGAGAGACAATGTGAGCAGGGGAGGGAGAGAGAGAGAGAATCTCAAGCTTCACAGAGTG
Source organism: Proteles cristata cristata (assembly GCA_017311185.1). NCBI lineage: Eukaryota > Metazoa > Chordata > Mammalia > Carnivora > Hyaenidae > Proteles > Proteles cristata. The sequence goes on along the minus strand of JAESUZ010001102.1, from coordinate 128,711 downwards.
CAGAGCCTGACGCAGGGCTTGATCCCATGACCTCAGGATCATGACCTGAGGCAAAGTCAAGAGTCGGATGCTCAACCAGCTGAGCCACCCAGGCACCCCAAGAGTCCTCTCACTTTAGATGCCAGCTGCCAGTCCTGGGGTTCTTAGAGACCTACACTTCTGAGCAATGGGCTATAAATTTGGGGATTTCCACAGTCCCTGCAAATTTAATAATTTAGTATAATGATTCACAGAACTCAGGAAGGCTCTATACTTACAACTGCAGTTTTACTCTGAAGAACACCTATTAGGGCAGGGTCTAGTGGGCTTCCAGATGCAGAGGTTCCACGCCCTCTCCCTGTGGAATCCAAGTGTGTCACCTTCCCAGCATCTCAGGTGTGTTCACCAACCAGAAAGCTCCACTGAGCTTTGGCGTCCAGAGTTTTTTCCAGAGTTGAATTACTTTGGCATGATTGATTGAGTCACTGGCCACTCAATCTCTGGCTGCTCTCTCATCCCCAGAGGTCCAGTAGCTGAAAGTCCCTACCCTCTAGTAGGGATCATGCTTGATCTTTCTGGTGACCAGTCTGCAACCTGCAGCTGTCTCAGATCTGCCATGAATCACCTCATTAGCATAGCAAAAACCACTCCTATCACTCAGGAAATTCCAACAGTTTTTGAAGCTCTCTGTTATAAACCAGGGGCAAAGACCAAATTTATTCCGTATGATACCACAGAGCCCAAGAATCTTTCCCTATATGTATTTATGCCTCTTAGGAAACCTTTAATGGAGGTCAGAAAATGATCCACTTTTTGTAATACAGATAGTGTGATGGTACACTGTGGTTTCTTACATACACATACATCCATGCTTATATAGATGTATATATAATTTGTAATCTTTTCCTGTGCCCAAGTATTGTATATTTATCATCCTTTCCTTATAATTCTAATCCATATCAATATTTGGGAATCATTGTGGTTTCCTATTTCTATAGTCTCCTCCCTCCACATTCTGCATTGTATCTCATTAATTTCAGTGCATTCTTTTGGTCCATTTTCAGATTAAGCACATATATTTGAGAACTGTATGTCATTTACTGTCAGATATTATTTTCACTTTAATTTTTCCATTTCTATTATAAAAATTTAACTTTTCAAAAATGAGGGGGAGGGGAAGAAGAATATTTATAATTTTATTTTCTTTCAGATCTGGAATCAATGTGTGAAAACAAGTTACTATCTCTGAAGAAAGAAGTTTATGAAATAGAATCATGCCAGAGGGAGATAATGGGACTTACAAAGCATGGCCTTGAGTACTCCAGTTTTAGAGACGTTTTGGAATATAGAAGCCACTTTGAAAAACAATTGGGATATCAAAGTGGGCATTTAAGCCAAGAAGTATTCACCCATGAATACATGCCCACATTTATTCAACAGACGTTCTTTACTCTACATCACATACTTAATAATGAAGAGAAGCCCTATGCATGTAAGAAATGTGGAAAGGTCTTTAGTCAGAATTCACAATTTATTCAACATCAGAGAATTCATATTGGTGAAAAATCTTATGAATGTAAGGAGTGTGGGAAATTCTTTAGTTGTGGCTCACATGTTACTCGACACCTGAAAATTCATACTGGCGAAAAACCCTTTGAATGTAAGGAATGTGGAAAGGCATTCAGTTGTAGCTCATACCTTTCTCAACATCAGAGAATTCATACTGGTAAGAAACCCTATGAATGCAAGGAATGTGGGAAGGCCTTTAGCTATTGTTCAAATCTTATTGACCATCAGAGAATTCACACTGGTGAAAAACCCTATGAATGTAAAGTATGTGGGAAAGCCTTTACTAAGAGCTCACAACTTTTTCAACACGTGAGAATTCATACAGGTGAGAAACCTTATGAATGTAAAGAATGTGGCAAAGCTTTTACTCAGAGCTCAAAGCTTGTTCAGCATCAGAGAATTCATACTGGTGAAAAACCCTATGAGTGCAAGGAATGTGGCAAAGCCTTTAGTAGTGGCTCAGCACTTACTAATCATCAGAGAATTCACACTGGGGAGAAACCCTATGATTGTAAGGAATGTGGGAAAGCTTTTACTCAGAGCTCACAACTTCGTCAACATCAGAGAATCCATGCTGGTGAGAAACCCTTTGAATGTCTTGAATGTGGGAAGGCCTTTACTCAGAACTCACAACTTTTTCAACATCAGAGAATTCATACAGATGAAAAACCGTATGAATGTAATGAATGTGGAAAGGCCTTTAATAAATGCTCCAACCTTACACGACATCTGAGAATTCACAGTGGTGAAAAGCCCTATAACTGTAAGGAATGTGGGAAGGCATTTAGTAGTGGCTCAGATCTCATTCGTCATCAGGGAATTCATACTGATGAATAATAAAAGTTAAAGCTCTTGTCACTTTCCTAACATTTTTAAACAAAAAGAAATTCATGTTTGACAGTTACCCTTTCACTGTTTTTTGTTTTTAAATTTTATTTTATATTTCTTTTTAATCCAAATATATTTCACTCTAAATTATTACCTAAGATTCTAAAGTGACATTTGCCTATTCCCTGTCCCACAATCTTGTACAAAGTGCAGTTTTTCAATGATTCTTTCTTTCCCCATTATTTTGTTCTATCTTCTTGGTGACACATTATACTCTTATTTATATTTGCTTGCATTTTTTCTTCTCTGATCTATATATTTGTGCTCACACCAATATCACACTATTTAAAACTGTGTGACCTTGTATTGTTTAATTGTGGCATTACAGCCGTGGTTTTGAAGTCAGTATTGTTTATTTCATGTCACAAATTTATATTTTCTTACATAAAACAAAATCAGAAAACCAGAAACTAAAAAGCCAAGATTAATTATAATCATACCAACTATAGATGACTACTTTTAAGTTGGTAGAGCAAATCCTACCAGATTTTGTTTTTAAAGAAATCATGGTATACATGTTATCCCTTTACCTGTTTTGATCATGCCAAAAAATATGGTTGCCATTTTAGTAAATATAGTATTTTTTTAAATGTGGCTTTAAAATGACTTTATTACTCATGTTTTATTTGCATCTAAACATTTGCAGTTATTAAATATGCCATGATTCATATGGCCAAAATTTTATCTTTGGATATTTCTTTTAAAATATGTGTTTTTTAAAAAATTTTTAATGTTTATTTATTTTTGAGAAAGAGAGTAGGGGAGGGGCAGAGAGAAAAGGAGACAAGGATCTGAAGCAGGCTCCAGGTTCTGAACTGTCAGCACAGCTGACTCAAACTCATGAACTATGAGATTATGACCTGGGTGGAAGTTGGCCATTTAACTGAGTGAGCCACCCAGGTGCCCTAAAACATCTGTTTTTATTATTGAAATTATCCAGAATTTCTCCCCATAAGCTGTTTTGTTCCCTTTTATTAACTCTAACTCCAATTTCATACTAGAAAGGTAATTAACCACTGTTATCAAAGTGTTTATCCTTCTAGTTTTAGTTTCATTTATTTTGTTTTTACTTTTTAATTATATATGTTAGTGGCATTTTATTTCTTATGTATTAATAAAAATAATCATGTTATACGTATTGGTTTGTTGTGAGGCTTCAATGAATTAATAAATGTAAAGTGCTTAGAACTATTCCTATCAAAAAGTAAATGTTTAGTAAAAGCCCACTATCATCAGTGATATACTCATTTTCATAGTTTTCTTCATTATTATTTGTGGAAAGGATTTTAACCATGTTCTTTACCTTTGTCTTAATCAAAGAACTCATAATGAAAAAAGAGAAATAAATGAGGTAAGTATTGGAAAGTTTTTCTCATCACTCATTATTCCGCATGGAATTTAAAAGGAAAAGAAAAAGAATGTGTGAATAGTCTTCCTTCAGACTTCGTCTTCTATGCTGCACAAAGATTAATGCCAGTCTGAAACCCTGCAGATATAATGATGAGTAGTTAAAAGACAGCTGCCAAAAAACAGGAAGAGATGAGTATATTTTTCTTAATAACTAGTTAATAACTTAGAACAGAAAACATACAAGCCACATTTTTTTTTTTATCGGAGTTGGAGGAAGAAACTGTAACAATAGGAAAACCATCAAATATATGAATTTTAACTTAGTGATTAATCCTATTGATTAACATGGGCTAAGGAACTAAGTCCTTAATGTACGTATTATTTAAATGTGAATGAAAATGAGAACACGAATGAAAAACCTGTGAATGGCAGGTTGTATTGGATGTTTTATAAAACAATATGCATGTATATCTCTCTATAGAGAGATCGTTAATAAACTCAATATAGAACCCAAGGAGCTTAAGCAAAAATAAATCTAAAACATGGGGAGAGAAAGGTATTATTAGTTATGCAAAAATAAATGAAAGAAAGAAGTAAAAGACCTGAAATAGAAGTTTTGATTATTTAACAGAAAAAAGGTAGACATACTTTAGTCATTTGTGTGGGGAAGCAGGGATGATAAATAGCAGTGTGAATTAGAAATTGAAATGACTACACATTTAATTTTGAAAGGACTATATGTTTTTGGTTAATGACAATGTTCTGAGATTAGGTTGCATAACTTTGTGTGTACACTAAAACCACTGAACAATATACTTTTAAAGGGTGAATATAATAGCATATGAGTTTTATCTCAATTTAAAAACTTAAAAGTACTATAGATATTTTTATACCGTATCTGAAAATCTAGATGAAGCATGTGATTTTTATAAAGAAATTGAACTGACATCAGAATTGACTAGAGAAAATATAAAATCTTAATAGATTCTCCTCCAAAAGGAACATTTTATTTTAAAAATATTTTTTTAACATTTATTTATTTTTGAGAGACAGAGACAGAGCATGAGCAGGGGAGGGGCAGAGAGAGAGGGAGACACAATCCCAAACAGGCTTCAGCCTCTACGCTGTCGGCACAAAGCCCAACATGGGGCTCGAACCCATTAGCCATGAGATCATGACCTGAGCTGAAGTCAGAAGGTTAACTAACTGAGCTACCCAGGAGCCCCAAAAGGAACATTTTAAAATTAGACCAAACTACTTCAGATGTCACACAGCTATTACTAAGGAAGACACCAAATTACTTGTATTTAATAGATGAAATCTATGAAATGTTTTAGGAAATTTTTTAGGACACAGACTGAGATAGCAAGTTATCTATTATTATAAATTTATAATCCTAATGTAAAAACTTGCTAGAAGAAAATAAATTAAGATAATATGTCCAGAATTGGTTATTAAAATATGCAGTGTTATAAATTAGCAAATCAAATCTAGTAATCTATTGAAAGAAAACAAATATTTGTCATAATCTGGATTTAGGAACACAATGTTTCTGATAAACCCTCATCCAAACTTTCTACTTGCTTTCTGAAACTTGAAAAACAAATTGATTTAGATAACATCGTATCCCTTCACATCAGAAACTCAGGAGCCAAATGGATTGGGGGAGAAGGAATTCCCTGAATACAATACAAGGTAACTAACTTGGAATTTTTAGAGTTCAGATAACTAAAGCACTTTAAATGAAACTACACTATCAAGCCCCAATACCTTCTAGGTGCACTCTTCTTGTTTCTTTCTTAGCAGTATTTGACAGAATGGGATTATTTTATAAATAAGGAGTTATCCTACTTGCTGCAAAAACACAGCATTCATCCATTTATACTCTACTTCTCACTTGAAGAGTCTTTAAATCAGCCAATGAACGCAATCATTGGCATGTATGTTAGTACATGGGTGTAGTGGGAGGCAGGAAAGAGGTTATTAAACAGAATTTCAACTTTCATTGCTATTAGAATGTAGAGGGGTGCAAAAGACCTTCACTTCCACGACAGCAAGAAAAACCTTGACAAGATAGAAAGTAATAGTTTCCTATGGCACTGTCCTAGAGTGGCGGAGGCAAGGAAGCACTGAATTGAATTTCTGATAGATTAAGCCCTTTCTGGTGGCCAGATTGCTATGTGACTTTCCATACCTCAGTGGAGTGCATGGGCTGGGGATGGGAGTGCATATGGGTGGATGAAGGGAGTACAGATGAAGGGACTGCAGAGATAAAGAGAAATTAGAGTCTACAATGATACTTAGGACTCTCTGGATGGATTAAAATCCAGAATAAACAATACTATCAACGAACTTTATCTAACTGACATTTACTTAATGATACTATATATACTTTCTACCACAGAATATACCTGCTTTTCAATTGTACAGGAAACACTAAGACCACATGTTGGGCCATAAAACAGATTCAATAACTGTCAACAGACTGACATCATACAGACTATGTTCTTTAGTGCAGAACTAAACAGGGCTCAGTGATTAAAGATTATATAGAAAATCTGTTTTCTTCCAGATGCTTGATAGTCTTAGCTTTTAATTTAGGTGTGTGATTCATTTAGAATTAATATTTGTGTATGGGATAAAGTACATGTTGAGGTTCAGTTTTCTCCCTCACATAGACACTCAGTTGTACCAGTACTTTTTGTTAAAAACAGACTTTCATCTCCACTGAGGTACTTTGGCACTGTTATCAAAAATCAATTGATCATAAATGTATGCCTTTACATGAGCAATGTACAATTGTAAATGGAACAACAACAAAAAACAACCAGTAGTTTATGGAAGAACATGGATACTTAATTGAATAAGTGTAATAAAAGATATGAGAGACCTTTATATAGAAAACTTTAAAACATTGCTGAAAGAAGTAAGACAAGGTCTAAATAAATGGAGATGTTAAGACTATGGCCTGGAAAACTCCGTATCTTTAATCAAATTTCCCCAAATTTATCTGTAGATACAATGCCATCCCAGTCAAAATACCACAAGCTTTTTAAATTTTAATTTGCAAAATTATTCTAAAAAGTGTACAGTTGTTCCCCTTCCTTATCCATGAGGAATATGTACCAAGACCCACAGTGAATGCCTGAAACTGCAGCTAGTGCAGAATCTGATTTTTGTCTTTCCTTATGAAGTCAAAAACTTGCATCTTTTCCCTTAAAGGAAGTACTTCAGAGCTTCTCTTTGACATTTTCAAATTGCCAGCACACTACTCTTGTGCTTTGGGGCCATTAAGTCAAACAAGGGTTACTTGAGTACAAGCACTGTGATACCACAACAGTTGATCTGATAACCTAGACAGCTAAGTGACTGATAGGCAGGTAGTATAGACAGTGTGGATACACTGGACAAAGGGAGATGTCCTGGGTGGGATGGAGTGGAATAGCAAGAGATTTCATCACACGACCCAGAATGGTGCACAGTTTAAACATGAATTGTTAACTCCTTGGATTTTACATTTAATATTTTTGGACTGTGGTTGACCATAATAGGGTAACTGAAGCCTGCGAAAGGGAAACTGTGGATAAGTTGGGAGCTACTGTATAGAAACCGAAAGACCTAAAACAGTTAAAAATAAGTATTGAAAAAGAGCAAATTGGATGACTTGTGGCATCTAGTTTCAAGACTAGCTATAAGGCTATGATGAGGCAAGAAAGACTAGTGGTTAAGCATAGACAAACAGGTCAATGCAGTAGAACAGAGTCCAGAAATAAAAAACAGTAAGCCCCAGAGTTCAACTTGTTTATTCCAGCATGTCACAAATTAATCTGATGAAGGGATGCCTAGGTGGCTCAGTTGGTTAAGTCTCTTCATCTGTACTCCCTTCATCTACCCATATGCACTCCCATCCCCAGCCCATGCATTCTACCCAGGTATGGAAAGTCACATAGCAATCTGGCCACCTAAAAAGGGCTTATTCTATCAGAAATTCAATTCAGTGCTTCCTTGCCTCCACCACTCTAGAACAGTCCCATAGGAAACTATTACTTTCTATTTTGTCAAGGTTTTTCTTGCTGTCGTGGAAGTGAAGGTCTTTCATACCCCTCTACATTCTAATAGCAATGAAAGTTGAAATTCTGTTTAATAATCTCCTAAGAAACAGGGTCCTGGGATCAAGCCCCATGTTGGGCTCTGTGCTGAGCGTGGAGCCTGCTTAAGATTCTCTCTCTCCCCTGCTCACACCCCACACTGAGAATAGAGATTAATGAAATAAAAAACTAAAAAAATAATAAAACAAAATAAAATAATAAAATAATTTATTCCTCAGGGTTACATCCACAGAGGTTGATTTAAACAAGGATAGGATAATCAGGCCCTATACTACCAGTCTAAATTCTTGTCTAGTTCTCAGTTCTGCAAGTTCCTCAAAATAATGTTTTCTAGGAGGTTCCAGGTACTAAGTAGCTAACTTATTAACAGTTTGTAATGGCAAAATTAAACTTCTTTGGGCTTTTGTGTGTCCTGGCTTAAAATGTATATAACATAACCATCCCTTCTGCCTCATAGAGTGGTCATGAAGATGGATGAATCAATGTTAACTAAAAAGACTGAGCAAATGGCAAAGGGATATATTTTGTTATGAATCAGACAAAATTTGCATTGAAGGCATAATAAAATTGCAGAAAATTTATTGGTGAAGTACCCAAAATAGGGACAAAGAAAAGTCTGCATTTGTAAGACTATTTTCTATATCAAGAATCCAAGCACTCATTTCCTAAGGACAGAATAAACACAGTCAATTTTTATTTTTTCAGTCAGCTACTAAACACTTCCAATTCTACTGGTTACTAAGCTCATTTTGTTACAGTAGTCCTTCACATTCTCCAGTGTTCAACTGCTCATGCCTCCCTTGGACATCATCACTAGCACATGTTGTATTTATCCCTCACTATGTGTTAATGGTTATTCATTTCCCTTTCCAAAGCTGTCCTCTCTACCAAGGAGGTGGCTCTTTATTACAGCATATTGAGAGTATCTCTTACTCCAATTAAAATGAATCCCCCCACATTGATTAGGATAACTGTTAGTACAAGTCAGTATTATCAATGCATCTCTGAATTGAACTGACTACTTTAACCAGCTTTATCTCAAAGACAGTTCTTCCTGGGAGGGTTTCCTATCAAGCCAAGGATTAGTCTATAATGATCAACCATGCTGGTTTTCCCAGGATGAGAGATTTCATGGGACACAAGACTTTCAGATAAACCAGGATAGTTGTTTGCCCTAATCTAAGTATACTTTTCTCCCTCTGAGCTCCATAGAGTCCTCTGCTTTGGGCAAACTACCACTACTCATAGTTCTTGTATTTGTCTCTCTGGTGGACAAGGCAAAGACCTGACTTTTTGTTCCTTATTTAGGAGACATGACAGAATGGGGTGAGTTTGAATCACTCTGTACTATTTGGTGGAACGGTCTAAAGGAAGTTTATGTGTGGTCAACATCAAATGTATGGTTACCCCACTGTCCTAGGACAGGAACAACTGTCTGTCAAGTCATCTCAGCTTAACCCAGCCTAGAAAAGCTGTCTCCCAACCAACCTACACATGTGTGAAATAAATACTTGTTTTAAACCAGAATCTAAGGGCAGGTTATTATGTAGAAATGGTAGACTCACACAGGGAGGTAAAATCTTCTGGAAGTGAAAAGTTGGGAAGTGGGAATCCATACATTCATTCTGGTGGGAGTGCAAATCTATGCAAGCACACAGGGAAAACTAGTCATGACTTAATCAACTTTTAAATGTCTGTACCCCAAAATATTCTATTTGTAGGAGCACAAAATGGAAATATATTTCTGGTAACATAATGAACACACAAACTGAAATATAGTGAGAAAATAGAATATTAAACTGAAGCTAAAACATAAACTATGGGTTTTCAATTATTGGTCAATGATCGGACATATATAAGTACTACATGAAACATGCAACAATCTGCTTTAAGTACTTGGGGAGATTATACATGAAAATGATGCCATTAAGTTCCTTATAGTGCAACCAATGATATAAAACAAAAGTATGCAGAGACAACTGTATCTAATGTAATATATGGAAAATGTCACTAGAATAGGGTAGTGGTGGCTTGTGAGAATTCTGAAAAGAAAACCTCATTTTGCTTGCAAGAAAAACTACAACCTTGGGCACCTGGGTGGCTCGGTCAGTTAAGCATGTGAATTCAGATCAGGTCATGATCTCATGGGTTGTGAGTTCGATCCCTGCATAAGGACTCTGCTCTCAGCACAGAGACTGCTTCAGATCCTCTGTCTCCCTCCCTCTCTGCCCCTCCTCCACTCATTCTCTCTCTTTCTCTCTCTCTCAAAATAAATAAATATTCAACAAAAAAACGATAATATTATAATTCCTGGGAACTCTGCAGAGAGTATTGGAATTTGTGAAAAAAAACTATTGATATTGTCATATTTCTGATTATATTAGGTCCAAAGTGATAATTATCAACAAAGATTATTCTTTACAATTAGGTTATTATGGCTAACTGGGCTCAGTCAAAAGAAAAAAGAAGACTGTCATGAAAAAGAGATGAGAGAAAGTGACAACATGAACATCCAGCACACCCATGACACAGTTTGAAGGACGTGGGTGTTAATTTTTAGACAGAATGGGAACACATACCCAAATGCTTAGAAACACAGTTCTTTTTCAAATATTGAGAACTAATGAGCACAGTGAAAAACCATTCAAATTACAAAATGTTTTTAACTTATTTTTTAAAAATGTTTTAATGTTTATTTATTTTTGAGAGAGCGAGAGAGAGCAAGCGAGCACGACTTGGGGAGGGACAGAGTGGGAGACACAGAATTCAAAACAGGCTGCAGGCTCTCAGCTGTCAGCACAGAAACTGAAGCAGGGCTTGAACCCACGACTGTGAGATGAAAGCTGTTTTTTAAGAATAGCAAGCTTTTCCTTTTGTCCAAGGAAAAATACTTTTTAAGAATGGGCTACTTCAGGGAGCCTGGGTGGCTCAGTCAGTTAAGTATCTGACTCTTGACTTCAGCTCAGGTCATGGTCTTACGGTTCATGGGATCTAACCCCCTGTCAGGCTCCAAGCTGACAGCACAGAGCCTGCTTGGGATTCTCTCTGTCACTTGCTCTCTACCCTTCCCCCCCTCTCAAAACAAATAAATAAATATTTAAAAAAAAAAAAGAATGAGCCACCTCTCCACCTCTTTAGATGAATTTGGGAAGAGCTATTAACAACGAAAACAAAGCAAAATTATCTTTTATATGGATGGTGCCAGAAGTAGTAAGAAGCATGCTTAAGCAATGCATGCTTAGGCAAAAGGGAGAAAACCCGAATCACCTGGTAATACTTGATTACAATTTTGGGGCGCCTGGGTGGCTTAGTCGGTTAAGCGTCCGACTTTCGCTTAGGTCATGATCTCGCGGTTCGTGGGTTCGAGCCCCGCGTCGGGCTCTGTGCTGTCAGCTTAGAGCCTGGAGCCTGTTTCAGTCTGTGACTCCCTCTCTCTCTGACCCTCCCCTGCTCATGCTGTCTCTCTCTCTCTCTCCTAGAAATAAATAAAAAGCATTAAAAAAAAAATACTTGATTACAATTTTACATGCTGTTTGTCATTTCTTTTTCTATCTTTTGTGTCAATGGATCTATTTTTATGTAATCATCAAGTTGATCAAGCAATACTCAAGGAGAGTAGTCAGAAAACAGCTTCATTTTTATCTCTCATTGTCACTTTAAATTTGTTAGGTGGATTTTCCCTAATCCTGCTGCAAATTTTAGTTAGAGATCATGATTTTTTGATCACTCCTACCTACCACAGACAGTTTCAGCTCAGTAATATAAATGTCTAGTCTTCAGTGAAAATTAAGACTTATTCCTCTACTTCTATCTGTTTGTAGTTTGTGGCAAATTGCATTTTCCAAAAATGACCGCAAATACATTTTTGGTCTTGGCTGGTCTTCCAGAACCTTTGCCACTTTCTCATCAGGAAATGTTGACATTTTCCCTTTCCACTGAATCTGGATGGGCCTTTCAAACTGTGAGCACAGTGTTAATAATGCTATGTGATTCTGAGGCTAGGCATAAATAGTGATAAAGCTTCCATCTGGATCTTTCTTGAGACTCTTGCCTTTAGAACCTTGAGCTGCAATGTAAAATGTCTAAGGCTACCATGCTGTTAAGAAGCCCAAAGAGGCCCACACAGAAAGACCACATAGAAACCCTGAGATTATATGAAATAAGAGAGATGCCCAGCCAGCTCCCAGTGCCTCCTGGGACAGTTCCAGTGACTTCTGGGACAGTTCTGAACTGAATCCGCACAGTTCCAGATTCAAAGATCATGAAATATTTGAGCCAAACTGCCCACCCAGATTGTTCTAGAATTCCTGATCGAGAGAAAACATGAAAGATAATAAATTACTGCTATTGTTTGAAACCATTAAACTTGACAGACTAGATATATACAAACAGACAGATCATGTATAAAATAGAATTCTGACCTACAAACTGCAGCAACCAACTAGTTTCCAATCAGGAAACCAAACTATGACCTCGGCAGCAATGAGCCCACAACATCCAGGATTTGACTGCCAGCTTCCCTATTCCGTGTACCACCTCTGCATTCGGTTCAGGACCAACCACAGAAAGCCAAATTCAGTCTCCAAACCAGTCATATAATATGCACCGCTTCTCATTAGCCCACATCCAGCTTTTCTATGCCAACTACTTCCAATCAATGCATTCCTGAAGCCTTCTATTTTTCACTATAAAGTCTTCCCACTCCCCTGCCTGCTTTTGAGCTCTGCCAAACACATGTGACGGTGGCTGTAATACCGGTAATTTGACACAATCTAATGATAACAAGATAAGACAATATATAAGTGGCATGTCGAATTTACAAAATTTTGTGGAAGAACGCTTAATGTTCAATATATTTTTGATTTAAAAAGCAGCTTAAGATGACATATTCATATAAAGGATATAAGCCTTACGTACAGCTATGTCTGAATAGAGTAATTACAGGTGTTTTTGATACCTGATCGTAGACGGCAGAGGCACGTGTCTGTTTCTGTGTTTGCTGGTCCGGCTCTGCCAAAGGAGATGTCCCTGGCTGAGACTCTGGGTTCACCTGCACGGGTCTGCACGGGTCTCCGGGAGGGCCTCCCGGCGCGCCCCCGGCCTGCGCGGGGGCTTCTGGGAGATGTGGTCCACCCGCCAGGCTCGCGCGCCTCCGTGCGGCGTTGGCACCAGCCGCTGGTTCTTCTTACTCCGCGGTGCCGCTGAGCAGGGCTGGTTCCGCGCGGGGCGCGCCCTGTGAAACTCTAGTGGCGGTCTCCGTGCCCAAGACCTCCAGGCGGATGCGAAGGAGGAACGAAGAAAACCGAACGATTGGGGCCCCCGAGGTCTGAGGGGTGACATAGGGTCTTCTTGGTTCTATTGAAGATGTGGCGGATGGCTGCGACTCTGTGTTCTCAGGTTGGTGGGATGTCATGCACACTTGGGTTGGGGGGCAGAAGCCAGGGGCTCTTGGGTTTACACATCTCGCTGGGTATTTTGGTTTGGGGGCTGCTGAGGTAAGGCAACCCCCGGTTAGGGGAGAGGACAGTGAGGTAGGTAGAACAGGGCGTTTGGGGGACTGTCTGGGGTTGTATGTTCTGAGGTGTTTGTGGAAGTGGCTAGATCTGTGCATTCTCTGGTTTGGGAGATGAGGGAGGAGTTAGGAAGTGAATGCCCCTGGGTTCGGGATGTGGTGGGGAATGTGAGTCTTTAGGGTGAGAAGTGTTCTGGCATCCCTGGATTTGGAGATGTGGCTTGGACTTTAAGGAGGGGGGTTCACAGTCCCCACCTTCCTTGCAGATATTCCTTCCTATGAGACCACCTTCACCTCTGACTTAAAACGGTTTTCCAAAATTGGGCCAGGGGACATGTTATCAGAGGGATGGGAAGGCTGTCCTGGACACCAGGATACGCTATTCCTTCAGCCAGGCCCCCTGTGGATTGCCAAAAGACTTGCCCCTGTTTTGCATCTGTGAAACCCCAGAGGTCAAAGAGATCAGCAGCTTCCCTAAGCACCCAGGTGCTGTGGGGTTAAAAGACCTAATCCTGGGGACTTGTCTCTGGAGGTGGTGAAGCCTGGAGTATCACGCCTTAGCAATCACCTGCACAGATCTCTGCAAAAGAGAATTCCCTATACTCTTGGCCACAAAGGCTGTAGGGATGTTGTTTTAACTTTGTTGTCCCAGTGGAAGTTACAGCCCCAGATGTTAAAGGTGGAGGTGTCCCAGGTGTGAGTTTAGTAACATAGATGAGCCCTGCATCACAGCCTGGCTGTATCTCTGCAAAGCCCCTCTGAGTGCAGAGATTCTTTACATTCCTTATGGTCTGGCAGGTGGAAGTTGTTTTTGTTTTTAAGTTTTTATTTTAATTCCAGTTAGTTAACATACAATATTATATTAGTTCCAGATGTACAATGTAGTGATTCAACACTTCCATACATCACCCTGTGCTCATTACAAGTGCACTCCTTAATCCTCATCACCTATTTAACCCATCCCCCGACCCCCTCCCCTCTGGTAACCATAAGTTCTCTATAATTAAGAGTCTGTTTCTTGATGTCTCTCTCTCTCTCTGTGTCTTATTTTCCCTTTGTTTGTTTTGTTTTGTAATTCCACATATGAGTGAAATCATGTGGTATTTGTCTTTCTCTGATTTATTTTGCTTAGCATTATACTATCTAGTTCCACCCATATAATTACAAATGGCAAGATTTCGTTCTTTTTAGCCTAAGTGTCCATCAACTGACGAATGGATCAAGAAGATGTGGTTTATCTATACGATAGAATACTACATGGCAATGAGAAACAATGAAATCTGGCCATGTGTAGCAACATGGATGGAACTTGAGGGTGTTATGCTGAGCGAAGTAAGTCAGGCAGAGAAGGACAGATACCATATGTTTGCATGTAAAGGGGGATTAGGAGGAACTTAACAGAGGACCGTGGGGGAGAAGAAGGGGAAAAATAGTTGGGGAGAGGGAGGGAGGCAAACCATGAGAGACTTTTGAATGCGGAGAACAAACTGAGGGCAGATTGGGTGGGATGAGGGGAAGGGGTCTTTTGTGTGTGATGAGCATGGAGGAGGGCACTTGTGGGGATGAGCACTGGGTGTTATATGGAAACCAACTTGACAATAAACTAAAAAAAAAAAGATTTCATTCTTTTTATGGCTGAATAATATTCCAATATAAATATACATATAAATATGTATCCCACATATTTTTTATCCGTCAATTGATGGACACTGGGCTGCTTCCATATCTTAGCTATTGTAAATAATGCTGCTATAAACATGGGGTACATGTATCTCCTTGAGTTAGTGTTCTTGTATTCTTTGCGTAAATATTCAGTAGTGTGATTGCAAAAGGTAGTTCTATTTTTAACTTTTTGAGGAATCTCTATACCCTTTTCCACAATGGCTGCACCAGTTTACGTTCCCACCAACAGTGCAAGACGGTCCCTTTTTCTCCACATCCTCTCTAACACCTGTTGTTGAGTTGTTGATTTTAGCCATTATGACAGGTATGAGGTGATACCTCATTGTCGTTTTGTAGTTTTGATTTACATTTCTCTGATGATAAGTGATGATGAGCATCTTTTCATGATGGCCATCTGTATATCTTCTTTGGAGAAATATCTGTCCATGTCTTCTGCCCATTTTTCAATTGGATTATTTATGTGTGAGGCGTTGAGTTGTATCAGTTCTTTATATATGTTGGATACTAACCCTTTACTGGTCATTTGCAAATATATTCTCTCATTCTGTAGGTTGCCTTTTAGTTTTGTTGATTGTTTCCTTTGCTTGCAGAAGTTTTTTATTTTGTTGTAGTTCCAATTATTTATTTTTGCTTTTGTTTCCCTTGCCTCAGGGAAGAAGAATCTAGAAAGAAGTTGCTTTGGCCGATGTCAAAGAAGTTACTCCCTGTGTTCTCTTCTAGGATTTTTATGTTTTCAGATCTTGCATTTAATCCATTTTGAATTTTGTGTGTGATGAAAGAAAGTGGTCCAGTTTCATTATTGTGCATGTAGTTGTCCAGTTTTCCCAACACCATGTGTTGAAAAGACTGCCCTTTTCCCATTGGATATTCTTTCCTGCTTTGTCAAAGATTAATTGACCGTATGCTTGTGGGCTTATTTCTGGACTTTATATTAATACTTTTATTTTCCTTTTAAGTAGAGTGCATCTTCAGACACTGGGTATGAGGATTTCTGGCATCTGACTCAATTCTCACTGCTCCCAGCTCCCTATTCTTCCCTTGTTGGAATCTGCTGGCCCTGGGAGATCTGTGAAGAGAGGAGAAAATGGCCCCCAGGTTCCTGGCAGCAAGATCCCCAGTGAGTGGGATTTAACCTCTTTTATGCAGTAATCTCTGCCCCTAGTTAGATGACATGTTTGTTCACTGCTTTGCAGAGCCCACCAAGGTGCTAAGACAAACATGAAACATGACACAGCTTTTAGAAAGCCACACTCCCTCTTCAGTGTACCCTCCCTACCCCACCACCATATCAGAGTCCTGGCACACCTTAACCTTTGCCTCTACTTTCCATTAAAATAGTTCACAAATGATTCAGTATCTCTTCCACAAGCCCCAGTGTCTGCTGTGTACATTGAGAAGTGCTGTCTTTTCTTGAGGGCTTGTAGGCCTTGTTGAGGTTTTTGTTTTTGTTTTTTACTTCAGAGGATTTTAAAATTTAAATAGCATCAAACATTTTTTAATGTTTTATTTATTTCTGAGAGAGAGAGAGAGAGAGAGAGAGAGAGAGAGAGAGAGAACATGAGCAGGAGAGGGTCAGAGAGAGAGGGAGACACAGAATCTGAAACAGGCTCCAGGATCTGAGCTGTCAGCAGCACAGGGCCCAACGCAGGTCTCGAACCCAGGAACCGCGAGATCATGACCTGAGCCGAAGCTTGACGCTTAACTGACTGAGCCATCCAGGCATCCCTAAATGGCATCAAATTTATAGATGAATTGCAATAATAGTACAAGAACACCAATATTCCCTTTACTCACATTCATCAATTGCCAACTTTTTGCCCAGTTACTTTATCTTTGCATCTTTTTTTTTTTTAATGTTTTATTTATTTCCAGGAGAGAGAGAGAGACAGCGTGAGCAGGGGAGGGTCAGAGAGAGAGGGAGTCACAGACTGAAACAGGCTCCAGGCTCTGAGCTGGCAGTCAGCACAGAGCCCGACGCGGGGCTCGAACCCACGAACCGCGAGATCATGACCTAAGCGAAAGTCGGACGCTTAACCGACTAAGCCACCCAGGCGCCCCTATCTTTGCATCTTTATATGTTTATAATTTTCTGAATCATTTGAGAGTAAGTTGCAGATATCAGCATGTCTTTTATGCCTAATTACTTTGGCATACATCTTCTGATCTGTTTCATTCATGATTTATATCTATTTGGGCTCTCTCTCTCTCTCTTTTTAATAAATCTGGCTAGGGGGTTGTCGATTTTGTTTATTCTTCCAAAAAACCAGCTCTTAGATTCATTGATCTGTTCTACTGTGTTTTTGGGGGTTTCTGTATTGTTTATTTCTGCTCTAATCTTTATTATTTCTCTTCTTCTTCTGGCTTTGAGCTTTCTTTGCTGCTGCCTTTTCTAGTTCCTTTAGATGTGAGGTTAGGTTATGTGTTTGGACCCTTCTTGCTTCTTGTGATAGTCCTGAACTGCAATATATTTTCCTCTTAAGACTGCCTTTGCTGCATGCCAAAGGATTTGGACTGTTGTGTTTTCATTTTCATTTACTTCCATGTATTTTTAAATTTCTTCTGTAATTTCCTGGTTGACCCTTTCATTCTTTAGTAGGATGTTTTTCAACTTCCATGTATTTGGGGGGCTTTTCAAATTTTTTTCTTGTGGTTGATTTCAAGTTTCATAGTGTTGTGTTCTGAAAATCTACATGATATAATCTCATTTCTTCTATATTTGTTGAGGGCTGTTTTGTGACCCAGTATGAGATCTTTTCTGGAGAATGTTCCATGTGTACTTGAGAAGAATGTGTATTTTACTGCTTTTGGATGAAAAGTTCTGAATATATCTGCTAAGTCCATCTGGTCCAGTATGTCATTCAGAGCCATTGTTTCCTTATTGATTTTCTGTCTAGGTGATCTATCCATTGCTGTAAATGGAGTATTGAAGTCCCCTACAATCATGGTGTTATTATCTATACATTTGTTTTATGTTTGTGATTAATTTATATATTTGGGTACTCTCACATTGGGGGCATAAACATTTACAACTGTTAACTCTTCTTGATGGATAGACCCCCTAATTATGATATAACAACCTTCTTCATCTCTTGTTAGTCTTTGTTTTAAAATCTAGTTTCTCTGATATAAGTATGGCTACTCTGGCTTCCTTTTTACATCCTGTAGCATAATAGGTGGTTCTCCATCCCTCACTTTCAATCTGCAGGTGTTGTCAGGCCTAAAATGAGTCTCTTGTAGGCAGCATATATGCCTACGATTTTGGTGGTTGTTTTTTTAATGTTTATTTATTTTTGAGAGAGAGAGACAGAGCACAAGCAGGGGAGAGGCAGAGAGAGACACACACAGAATCTGAAGTAGGCTCTAGGCTCTGAGCTGTCATCACAAGCCTGATGCGGGGCTTGAACTCACGAACCACGATACCATGACCTGAGCCGCTTAACTAACCAAGCCAGCCAGGCGCCCCAGATCTTGATTTTTTATCCATTCTGGTACCCTATGTCTTTTTATTGGGGCGTTTAGTCGATTTACTTTCAGAGTGATCATTGAAAGATACAGATTTAGTGTCACTGTATAATCTGTAGGTTTCATGCTTGTGGTGATATCTCTGGTCCTTTTTAGTCTTTGAGCTTTCCACTCAAAGAGTCCCCTTTAGGATCTCCTGCAGGGCTGGTTTAGTGGTCATGAGCTCCTTTAATTTTTGTTTGTTTGGGAACAGCTTTATCTCTCCTTTTATTCTGAATGACAGCCTTGCTGGATAAAGCAGTCTTCGCTGCATATTTTTCCTATTCAGCACATTGAATGTTTCCTGCCACCCCGTTCTGGCCTGCCAAGTGTCAGTGGACAGGTCTGCTGCTACCCTTATGTGTCTACCCTTGCAGGTTAAGGGCTATTTGTCCCTAGCTGCTTTCAGAATTCTCTCTTTATCTTTGTATTTTCCCAGTTTCACTGTGATATGCCATAATGTTGGCCTGTTTTTGTTGATTATGAAGGGAGTTGTCTGTGCCTCTTGAACTTGGATGCCTGTTTCCTTCCCTAGATTAGGAAAGTTCTCAGCTATAATTTGTTCCAATAAACTTTCTGCCCCTTTCTCTCTTCTTCTTTTAGATATTATTTCACTTCATTAAATCGCTTAGGTCTCTAATTCTCCCCTCGTGGTCTAGTAATTTTCTTTCCCTCTATTTTTCAGCTTCCTTGTTTTCCATAATTTTACCTTCTATTTCACCTATTCTCTCCTCTGCTTCTTCCATCCTTGCTGTCACTGAGTCTAATTTATATTTCTTCTCATTTACAGCATTTAATTCATCATCACTGTTTCTTAGGTCTTTGATCTCTGCAGCCATAGATTCTCTGCTGCCTTCTATGCTTTTTTCAAGCCCAGCTAATAGTCTTATAATAACTGTTATTCTAAATTCTTGTCCAGATATATCATTTATATCTGTTTTGAGCAATTCTCTTTTGTCAGTTTTTTCTGGAATTTCTTTTGAGGGGAATTCTTTTTCATCATTTTGACTAGATTTCTGTCTTTTACGTGTTTCAATAGCTTTTTATGTGCCCTGTACCTGTGAGTACTACTATATTAAAAGGAGGTCATATACTGTTCAGGGCCTGGCACTTCAGGAAGTGTTTTTGGAGTGTGTTGCATGCCCTCTGTGTGTTGGCTGCTCTATTGTAGTGCTCATAGTAGTGGATTGTTTGGACCTTCCACCAGCTGTGCTTTGATTTGTTCATTGACGTAACCTTGTAAAAAAGGGAAAGCAGGAATGGAGGAACCTTATCCCATAGAAAGAGGAAAATGAAAGAGGTGAAAAAGTAAGGACCAGCCAAAGAAGAAGGAGATACAGAAAAGGTGTAAAAAGAATAGAGTAAAAATGCCTGATTAAAAAAACAACTAAAACAGAATAAGAAAGAAAGATAGACAGACATATATATAGATACAAAAAATAAGAACTGAGCAAAAATCAAATCAGAAGCTATTAGCCTGACTCCAAAGGGAAAAAGGGGGAGGGTAGAAAGAAAAAGATGAGAGAAGAGAAGGGAAGGGAAAGGAAAGGAAAGGAAAGGAAGGGAAGGGACAGACTAACATTAAAAGCTGCAGGACAGTTGTCTGTTGGTACCTGGGCCTGGAGGCTGTGCTGGTCTGGAGGAGAGGCCACCTGGATCGGTCATTGTCAGTCCCAGTCCAGTAGATAAGCAGTTACCAGGTACAGAGGGGCAGGGTTTGGGGTAAGCGTCTGCCTCCATAGGGGGCTGCTGTCCTGTTCCCTGAAGCCACACTGTGTTGGTGATGGGGAGAAAAATGGTGGCACCCCAATCTCTTCTCCTTGGACTGGCTGTCTCAAACCACGTTGTTCAGGCCACTCTCACAGAGCAGCGCAAGTGGCCAGCTTGTCCCACACCTCCTAGGTGTTCAGCTAGGATTCAAAGCCCGATGTCTTAAAGGGTCCCACACTGCTCAGACCCCCCAGTTTTGGGGGAGTGTCACTCCACCCAGCTGACAAACAGCCTCTAGCTATTGCTTTTGGCAGGATCTTTTGCCCTTGTGGGAGCAATAACCCCTCTTCCCACAGTACTTGAGGGAGGGGACTGTTCTCTCCCAGTGTGGCCTTCAGATTGCTCCTGCACCCCAGGGCTGGCTCCTTGCTCCACCAGGTGCACACACATGGCAGTGGCTCTGGTCTGGAGGAAGCCACGCACCCTTGAAAACGTTGATCTTCAGTTTCTACTGTTTGCAAAGTAGAAACTGGCACTCTCCATATTTCTCGTTCCCTAGTCCATGGTCTGGAGAGGTTTATCTCTTGTCCTAACACAATACCATGCTTCCACAGCCTCTCTTTCTCTCCTTTTTATCTCTCCACAGAAGAGGTGCTGCTGTTTTATCTCTCTCAGTTCGCGTACATGTACCTCTGTCCCACCAGACTGTCTCTGTCAACCTGTGGAGATTTTTCTGTCACTCTGCAGACTGATTTCATGGGTGTTCCAAGTGATCTGACCTCAATATTGCTGTGTTTGAGGGGCGAGGGAAATCCTGGTCCCCTTACTTCTCTGCCATCTTAACTTCTCCCTTGGGATGCATCTTCTAAACACAAGGACAGTCCCGTAGATGACGGTAGTATAATTCAGGAAATTTAACATTGGTGTAATACTATCATTTAATCTCCAACCCATAATTAATTGCCAATTGTCTTAATAACTTTCTTTATGGCTTTTATTCCTTTGTTACTTGTCTTTAGTTTTCTTTAATCTGGAACATTTTCCCTAATGTTTTTCTGTCCTTATTATCTTGATTTTTAAAAAATGTTTAAATGTTTATTAATTTTTGAGAGACAGAGAGAGACAGCATATGAGTGGGGGAGGAGACACAGAGAGAGGGAGACACAGAATCTGAAGCAGTCTCCAGGTTCTGAGTTGTCAGCACAAGCCCCACACAGGGCTCAAATTCATGAACCATGAAATCATGACCTGAGCCGAGGTCAGACACCCAGGTGCCCCTGAGCCCCAGATGCCCCTAAGGAACACTTTCCTTAATGTTTTTCTGTTTTTATGGATCTTGATTTAAAAAAAATTTTTTTAAACATTTATTCATTTTTGAGAGACAGAGAGAGCGTACAAGTAGGGGAGGGGCAGAGAGAGAGGGAGACACAGAATCCAAAGCAGGCTCCAGGCTATGGAGCACAGAGACCGATGTGGGACTCGAAACCACCAGCAGGAAGATCACGAGCTGAGCTGAAGTCAGACGCTTAACCGACTGAGCCACCCAGGTGCCCAGATCTTGATTTTTATCAGTACAGGCTCAGCTACTTTGTAAAATGTTCCTCATTTAAGATTTATTTGATAGTTCTTCATGATTAAAGTTTTACACTTTTGACAGGAATAACACAGAAGTGATGTGTTCTCAGTGTGTCATATCAGATGGTACATAATATTGATTTGTTTCATTACTAGTGATACTCACTTTGATCATTTCATCTGTTCATTGTCCACTTATATATCTTCTTGAGAGAAATGTTTATTCAAGTCCTTTGCCCATTTTTTTTAAGTTTATTTACTTTGAGAGAGAGAGACAGAGAGAGAGAGAGAGCATGTGTGTCTGCAAGTGGGGGAAGGGGGAGGGACAGAGAGAGAGGGAGAAAGAATCCAAAGCAGGCGCCAGGCTCTGAGCTGTCAGCACAGAGCCCAACAAGGGCTTGATCTCATGAACCATGGGGTCATGACCTGAGCTGAAATCAAGAGTCAGAGTTGGACACCCCCCCACTGACTGAGCCAGCCAGATGCCCGAGGTGTTCTTTATCTCTTCATATGGATTGAGTTATTGTGTAGTGACATTTCATTTAAGCCTAAAGGACTTCTCCCCTTAATCATTTTTTGTTGAAAACCAGAACTCCTGAATATTATAATATGGCAACTCTAGAGATTATATTTACCCTGTTCCCCAGGGTTTACTTTGGTTGCTTGTTACATTTGTTGATATTTCTTCATTTACCGGCTTTTCTGAACTAATTTTGTAAAGTCTAAATTCATTGTTTTATGTGGCCGTGGAAGTCTCTGTTCTACTGGCTTGTGCTGATTCAATAGAAATTTTCTTTACCTGGAACCAAAAATAATGCCCTAGTCTTTGTGCAGATGGGGTGTGTGTGTGTGTGTGTGTGTGTGTGTGTGTGTGTGTGTGTGTGAGTGTTGTGGCACACTTTCAACACTTAGGCATTTGGCAACTATGCTTTTTTTTCACTTCCTGGTTGGATAGAGCCTGAAGGTAAATCAGAGGTGAATATTAGGACCTTCTCTAGTACAAACTCATAAAGATACAAGTGAAAGTAATTTATTGAAGCTTTGGTTTTGGTGACAAAAGTATTTCAATATCTTATTATTATCCTATTACAACCTATCATATAATGGAGGATACTTTAACTGTTACAAGGAATTAGTTTGCTCATTATCTACTGTTCTTTTTGTTTGTTTTATCTACTGTTCTGAAGTGATATCCACAGTAAATTATTATATGAAAAAACTAAAGTGGTTTATAATAAAATAATGAAAACACAAAACTTTATGTATACTTTTGCATGTTTGCATGTTTGCAAATAGTTTTTATGAATCCTGGAGAACATTGTGGAAAGATGTTTATCATCTTGTTAACACTGGAATTGAGCTAAAGGATAAAGTGGAGGGAAAATACTGACTTTTCCTTAAATAATTAAACAGGGAAAGATGAAGAAAACTAATTAAAAAATGTCCAAAGGGAGAGGGGAAAATATAGCAAAATTTTTAGAAAGAGTTTAAAAGTAGCAGTATAGGGGGACTTGGGTGGCTCAGTGATTTAAACACCTGACTCTATTTCAGCTCAGGTCATGATCTCATGGTTCATGAGCTGGAGCCGCACATCAGACTCTGCGCTGACAGTTCTGAGCCTGCTTGGAATTCTCTCTCCTCTCTCTCTGCTGCTCCTCCTGCTCTGTCTCTGTCTCTCTCTCAAAATAAATAAGTAAACTTTAAAAATATAGCAGTATATCATGGTGACCAAGCTGTGGACTCAGAAGCCCGTCTTTCCATTTGTTGTGTTACATTGGCAAAGCCTTCTAATGCCTTTTCTGGTCTTATTTTCTACATTTAAATAATAGGTGTAATTGTCTCTCTCTCTCTTTCCATATACATATGTTTGTTTGCTTATTATTTATTTAAGTAATCTCTACACCCAACATGAGGCTCAAACTCATGACCCCAAGAGCGGGAGTCACACACCCTTCCAACTGAGCCAGCCAGGTGCCCCTATGTTTATATTTTATTTTAGCATGGAATGGCATAGTCCTTTTTGTAATCCATGTAAAATTTGTACGTGAACCTGATGTGTAATAATCACTTACATTGCTTTTAAAAAACTATTACTCTTGATTCAATAGAAGAATGTTGAGTTATTGGATGAAAAGAGAAAGACTCTAGCATTGGAAAAGAAATTTCCAGCTACATGGTGTTTATAAGAGAGAGCTGAAACAGATTCATACACACTAAAAATACAAAGACATTTTAAAATGGTATCACAGGAAAGTGTTAACAAAATAGTTTCAGGTATAGCAATAATATCAGACAAATAGGAAGCAAGGAATACTATTAAATCAGGCACAGGGAGTAAAATTCTATATCACTATATGGAAAAAAACTAAAATGAGCGGGACAAAAGTCAGGAATAAAAGAAAAAGAAAGCAAAATAAATAGGATTTCTCTAATATAAAGGGAGCTGTGAATTTAAATAATAAGCATAAAAATATGTTAAACATAAGTATCCTAATAGGAAAAAACCACTTAGTATTGTATAATGTTAATTTTTTGGTTTTGATCATTGCACCAAGGTTCTATAAGATATTAACATTTAGGGGATGATGTTAACACACAGAAGGTCTCTATACTATTTTTGTGTCTTCCATTGTAGATTATAGTTAAAAAGTTAAGCACCTACAGAACCAAGGCAGAGGGTTAATAAAGGAAACAGGGCAGAATATTGGAATGAGTCTAATTACTCTGCTCAGTGAAATGAGAGAAGTTATTACTTTAAAATAACTTGGAAAATAAAAATGAAATCATTGAAATAAAAAATGTAATAAATGGGCTGGATGGAAGAATGAATGCAGTTCATTTATTTAAAATCTTTTAATGTTTATTTTTTAGAGAGAGCGAGAGAGCGAGAGAGCGAGGGAGGGGCAGAGAGAGAGGGAGACACAAAATCCAAAGCAGGATCCAGTCTCTGAGCTGTTGTCAACACAGAGCCCCACACGGGGCTCATACCCATAGACCAAGGGGATCATGACCTGGGCTGAGATCATGACCTGAGTCAAAATCAGATGCTTAATGCACTGAGTCACCCAGGCTCCACAAAATGAAAACAGTTTAAATGCATGTGTTGAATGAACAGGAAGATAGAGCTGAGGAATTTGTCTGACTGCAGTGCAAATGACAACTATGAAGGAACCAATGAAGGGCATGGAGGATTCCGAAGGTCTACTATGATGTCATCTTACAGAAATTCCAGAAGGAAAGAACAGCCATCACAAGGGGAGTAAACCAGAAGCCCATTCTTCATCCTCCTCTACCCCTCCCCGCATCCCCAGCTACAGACAAATGGGAGTCCACTAGTCCAAGGGGCCACAATGGCCCTGAGTGGTCATGTGTTGAAACAGACACCCTCACAGGTGGCTTCTGGGAAAGAATATTTGACCAGACAGTCTCACAGTGCCTATTAAAAGTCAAAATGTACACTCTTTGGTGAGCAATTCCAACCTAAAGCAAAAGTCACAACAGATAAATGAAAAAAGGTAACACTTTAAAAATACTCATTACAGTGTTGCAATGAAATAAAAACATTGAAAATAATTTAAATATCCACCAGTAGGGGAATATGAATAACCATGGTTCATCTTTACTGTGAAACTAACTAGTTAAAAAAATGTTTTAATGTTTATTTTTTAGAGAGAGAGGAGCAAGTGGAGGAGGGGCAGAGAGAGAGGGAGACACAATCCAAAACAGGCTCCAGACTCTGAGCTGTCAGCACAGAGCCCGATGCGGGCTCGAATTCACAAACTGCTAGATCATGACCTGAGCCAAAGTTGGATGCTTAACTGACTGAACCACACAGGTGCCCCAAAACTAACCAATTTAAAAGAAAAACTGGAATACGTGTATGTACTGAGATGGAAAAATTCCCCAAGAAATAATATTAACTAAGCAAAACAAGTACAAAACATATGTGTAATTTATGTAAGCAAAGAAAAACCACCTATTTCTTTTATTTATTTTTTATTCATTTATTTATTTTAGAGAGAGAGAGTGTGAGAGCAGGGGAGAGGGGCAGAGAGAGAGAGTGAGAATCTTAAGCAGGCTGCACACTCAGTGCAGAGCCTGACCTAGAGCTCAATCCATGACCGCGGGATGATGACCTGAGCCGAAATCAAGAGTCGGGTGCTCAACTGACTGAGCCACCCAGGCCATCCCCAAAACTCCCTATTCCTACATGTTTTATACTTAATATAAATAAAATAAACTCTTTAAAATGTATACACTTGTAACAATGACTTTAAAAGGTATTATATAATCACAATATAAGCTATCATAGAAATAAATAAAACCTTAGGTCTAAAAATAGGTCTTGGAATAAAGCCTGAGAAAAGTTTAAGTAAAATGATGGGTTCATAGCAGCACTCTCAACAATAGCTAACACATGGAAAGAGCCTAAGTGTCCATCAATGGACGAATGGGTCAAGAAGATGTGATTTATCTATACCATGAAATACTACGTGGCAATGAGAAACAATGAAATCTGGCCATGTGTAGCAACATGGATGGACCTTGAGGGTGTTATGCTGAGCGAAATAAGTCAGGCAGAGAAGGACAAATATCATGTTTGCACGTATAGGAGGATTAGGAGGAACTTAACGGAGGACCATGGGGGAGAAGAAGGGGGTAAATGGTGGGGGAAGGGAGAGAGGCAAACCATGAGAGTTTTTTTTTTTTAATATATTTTTTAATTTATTTCTAGGGGGAGAGAGAGAGAGAGACAGCGTGAGCAGGGGAGGGTCAGAGAGGGAGTCACAGACCGAAACAGGCTCCAGGCTCTGAGCTGGCAGTCAGCACCGAGCCCGACGCGGGGCTCGAACCCACGAACCGCGAGATCATGACCTAAGCGAAAGTCGGACACTTAACCGACTAAGCCACCCAGGCGCCCCAAGAGAGACTCTTGAATGCTGAGAAACAAACTGAGGACTGATGGATGTGGGGGGGAGAGGGAGATGGGCATGGAGGAGGGCACTTGTGGGGATGAGCACTGGGTGTTATATGGAAACCAATTTGACAATAAACTATTTGTAAAAAAAAAATGTTTTTTAAAATAAAAATATTACTATGGGAAAAAAAATAAACCGTTCCTTCCAAACAGAGTTTCAGATTCCACATAAAGAGGAGTTTGCTAAAATTAAACCCGTTAGTCGCGGTTGCCTATAAGAGAAGCACTGCGCCCAGAGCCGAGGTAAACAGTAGAGCATTAAAATGGCTGCAAACCTTGGGACTTAACAAATTATTTGAATCGAACGCAAAGCCCTGCTACCCGCCCCCTCTGTACTCTGATCGCTGGTTAGAAACGTGCAACTTGCCCCTGGGTTTGGTATTTGCAAAGAAGGGATCCTTCACCGCAAGCGTCTGTTTGATATTATTCATTAATGTCGTCTCTGTCCATTTCCTTTATTATTTATGATATTTTAGCCCACTGGTAATGAGACCTGCGTGTACCAAGTCGGGTCTCGGAGTTTACGGGTCGAAACAAGGGTAGAGGGTCTCCTGCGCCGACCGCAAATCTCCGAGAAGATGAAGCAGAAAGCGCGAGACATGATTGCAAAGTTAAGCTGCTGCGCCCAGGCAAGCGGTCCTGCATAGGCTCCCGCAAGACACTTTTGTTATTTTTTGTAGGTGGGTGGCCGCAAACTCTTTTTATTTGTCAGGAAGAGGCGATCCCCTCCTCCCCTGCACATCCATTGGCTAAGAACTCTGTCTATATTTGAGATACCTTCATTCTTCCCTTCTTCGGTGTTGCCTTGAAACCGAGTACTGTGTGTTAACCTTTATAATCGGGTTTCCCTAAGACCAACGTTTCCGAAAGCCCGTCCACAAGCGTTAGGCACAGGCGAGCGCGGGGCTGGAAGAAACAGTCCTGGCAGCTGGCGCTGAATGTTGTTCCACATTTTTGCGTTATTTTTTCCCGCAGGTGTTTTGTGCAGGACGCCCTTCGGGAATGGTTGGCCGATGGGTTCAAGTTTATTAAATAAATTCCTGGTTAGAGCGCCCCAACCTTTATAAACTCCCATTCTCCTTAGCTCTATTATTTAGTGGAATGTCTGTGAAAAGGACAGCCAGATACAGTGGCTTTGGGGATTTTATGTTAATAAAACCAACTCTTAGTTTTGATTGTCTTAGGCTTTATAATATTTATTTTGAGAAATTGCTGTGAAAGACACAGCAAGTTACTTTGAATTTTGTTTGTTTTACGGGAAAATAAATTCCTGATTTTGATGTTTTAGTAATAATTCCCCAATTTCTTTAAAATCTTACTTTTTGAGAGGACATATAGAGACAGTGGTTTTTGTAAAAGGAACAGCCAGTTAAGGAGGTTTAGGCATTTTTGTTTTGTTAAAAACAACAACCCTAGTTTGACTCTCTTAGTAATAGGTAATAGCACTACCTTCCCAAATTGACCTTCCCTTTAAAATATTACTCAGTGGATCTCTTATTTGGGTAGGATTTATTTCATAGCTTTGGATGAGAGACCTCCTATATAGGCTTAGGTCCCTATGCCAAATGAAATTTTTTCCTTGGGAATATTGCATTTTCTTCTTTGATCATGCCTCAGTTTAGAAATGTGTTTACTGTCCTGACTTTTCATCTTCTCCTTTTTCTTCTGTCTTGTCTAGCTCACAGAGCAAATACTAACCAGAAATAATAACTTGAGGGATTTGGAGACATATTTTGATATTACTTATCACTACGTGAGGTTGACTTTTAGTCATGGAGCATCAGGCACAGGCCTGGAAGGCCAACAGCCTCATTCAGATCACAGGTCCAGCCTTTATTAGCTGTCTGATCTTGAACCCACCAATGAATCTCTCTGTAGCTTTGATTTGTCATGGAGAAAATGGTAGCATTCAGAGTGGCTGGCTGCCGGGTCCACATTGATGATCCAGGGGAAGTGCCTGGCCTCCATCTGCTCCTTGCTGCCCCAACCTTTGTCCTGTCAATTGAAGAAATGCTCCTATAAACACTTCCTGGAGGTGCGTTTACTCTCCTAATGGCCTATGGAGAAACCCCTTCACATTTTCAGTTGCTGCCTCTGCTTTTTGTCATTCCTAACCCATCTCACCGGATCTGGTGTGATCTTAGTTGTGTGTGTTTGCACTCAGAATTTCGGCTTACTTTTCTCTTCAAAGTCTGATTGCCCACTTCCTACCTCAGCCAGGTTGTGGAATTTCTCAGGACCCACTCCTAGCCCACCCCTAGAGTCTTGTATCACTCCTCCTCCCACCCCATCACTGCAACTTTATTGATTAAACATTTCATGGTGGGCATCCCTTCCTGACTTTATATTATGTTAAATTATATTGAGTTATTGTTCTCTGTGTTTCTGTGCTGTGTTACTCTGGGTAAGATTTTGCCTTCTGCTCCTGAAGGAGGGTCACAAGGAGTTGTTGAGATAGATGGGGAGACACTTGACTGATATTACTTTCTTTCTTTTAACTCAAATTAGTTAACATACAGTGTAGTATTAGTTTTAGGAGTAGAACCCAGTGACTCATCACTTACATATAATATCCAGTGCTCATCCCAAAAGTGCCCTCCTTAATGCCCATCACCCATTTAGCCCATTCCCCCATCAACCTCCCCTCCAACAACCCTCAGTTTGTTCTCTGTACTTAAGAATCTCTTATGGTTTATCGTCCTCTCTGTTTTTAACTTATTTTTCCTTTCCCTCCCCTCTGTTCATCTGTTGTGTTTCTTAAATTCCACATATGAGTGAAATCATCTGATATTTGTCTTTCTCTGCCTGACTTATTTCACTTAGCAGATGGAACTCTCGTTCCATCTACATTGCTGCAAATGGCAAGATTTCATTCCTTTTTATCACTGAGTAGTATTCCACTCTCTATATATACGTCTTCTTTATCCATTCATCAGTCGATGGACGTTTGGGCTCTTTCCATAGTTTCACTATTTTTGATAGTACTGCTGTAAACATTGGGGTGAATGTGTCCCTTTGAATCAGCATTCTTGTATCCTTTGGATAAATACCTGGTAGTGCAATTGCTGGGTTGTAGAGTAATTCTATTTTTAATTTTTTAAGGAACCTCCATACTGTTTTCCAGAGTGGCTGCACCAGTTAGCAGTCCTACCAGTAGTGAAAAGGGTTCCTCTTTCTCTGCATCCTTGCCAACATCTGTTGCTTCCTGAGTTGTTAATTTTAACCTTTCTGACAAGAGTGAGGTGGTATCCCATTATGGGTTTGATTTGTGTTTCTCTGATGATGAGCTATGTGGAGCATCTTTTCATGTGTCTATTAGCCATCTCGTAGTCTTCTTTGGAAAAGTGTTTACTGTGTCTTCTGCCTATTTCTTTACTGGATTCTTTGTTTTTGGGGGGTTGACTTCGGTAAGTTCTTTATAGATTTTGGATACTAACTAACTTTATCCAATATGTCATTTGCTAATATTTTTTCCCATTCTGTTGGTTGCCTTTAGTTTTGTTGTTTTCTTCACTGTGTAGAAGCTTTTTATCTTGATGAGGTCCCAGTAGTTTATCTTTGCTCTTGTTTCCCTTGCCACTGGAGACATGTCTTGTAGAAAATTGCTCTGACCAAAATCGAAGAGGTTGTTTTCTCCTCTAGGATTTTGATGGTTTCCTGTCTCACATTTAGGTTTTTCATTCATTTTGAATTTATTTTTGTGTGTGGTGTAAGAAAGTGGTCCACTTTCATTCTTCTCTGTGTCACTGTCCAGTTTTCCTAGCACCATTTGCTGAAGAGATTGTCTTTTTTTTTTCTTCCATTGGATACTCTTTTTCTGCTTTGTCAAAGATTAGTTGGCTATACTTTTGTGGGTCTATTTCTGAGTTCTCGATTCTGCTCCATTGATCTGAGTGTCTGTTTTTGTGCCAGTACCATCCTGTTTTGATGATTACAGCTTTGTAGTACAGCTTTACAGTCCAGAATATGATGCCTCCAGCGTTGGTTTTCTTTTTCAACATTGCTTTGGCTATTCGGGGTCTCTTCTGGTTCCATAATAATTTTAGGATTGTTTTTTCCTAGCTCTGTGAAGAATGCTGGTGTTATTTTGATAGGGATTACATTAAATGTGTAGATTGCTTTGGATAATGTAGACATTTTAACAATATTTGTTCTTCCAATCCATGAGCATGGAACGTTTTTCCATTTCTTTGTGTCTTCTTTCATATGCTTTCTATAGTTTTTAGTGTACATATCTTTTATCTCTTTGGTTAGGGTTATTCCTAGGTATCTTATAGTTTTTGGTACAATTATAAATGGGACTGATTCCTCAATTTGTCTTCCTGTTGCTTCATTATTGGTGTATAGAAATGAATCTGATTTCTATACATTGTTATTATATCCTGCAACTTTGCTGAATTCACGAATCAGTTCTAGCAGGTTTTTGGTGGAGTCTTTCAGGTTTTCCATGTAGAGTATCATGTGACCTGCAAAGAGTGAAAGTTTGACTTCTGTGTCAATCTGTATACCTTTTATTTCTTTTTGTTGTCTGATTAACTATCTGTTAATGGAGCTCAAAAGACAGCTGGAGTAGCTATATTTATATCAGCCTTTAAAACAAAGGCTGTGACAAGAGATGAAGAAGGGCATTTTATTATAATTAAGGGGTCTATCCATCAAGAGCTAACAATTGTAAATATTTATGCTTACAACTTGGGAGAACCCAATATATAAATCAATTAATCACGAAGAAACTCATTGATAATCATACCATAATAGTAGAAGTCTTTAATACCCCACTTACAGCAACGGACAGATCATCTAAGTAGAAAATCAACAAGGAAACAATGGCTTTGAATGACACACTGGACCAGATGGACTTAACAGATATATTCAGAACACTTCATCCTAAAGGAGTGGAATATACAATCTTCTCCAATGCACATGGAACATTCTCGAGAATAGATCACTTACTGGGACACAAATCAGCCCTGTCCATTCCTGACCTTAGGGTGAAAGCTCTCAGGTTTTCCCAATTGAGAATGATATTTTAGTTGTGGGCCTTTCATGTATGGCTTTTAGTATGTTTCTTCTATCCCTACTTTCTTGAGGCTTTTTATTAAGAAAGATGCTGTATTTTGTCAAATGCTTTTTCTGCATATATTGAAAGGGTCGTATGGTTCTTATCCTTTCTTTGATTAATGTGGTTTATCACTTTGATTGATTTGTGAATATTGAACTAGCCCTGCACCCCAGGGCATGATAAAGATCCCACTTAATCATGGTGAATAATTCTTTGAATGTGCTCTTGAATTCAATTGGCTAATATCTTGTTGAGAATTTTGCATCCAGGTTCATCAGGGATATTGACCTGTAATTCCCTTTTTTGGTGGGGTCTTTGATTTTGGAATCAAGGTAATTCTGGATTCATGAATGAGTTTGGAAGCTTTCTATCCATTTTTATATTTTGTAACAGTTTCTTCTTCTAAAGAAGAGAGAAATATCTGGTAGAATCCCCCTGGGAAGCCATCTGGCCCAGGACTCCTGTTTGCTGGGAGATTTTTGATAACTGATTCAATTTCTATGTTCGTTATGGGCCTGTTCAGATTTTCTATTTCTTCCTGTTTGTGTTTGGTAGTGTGTGAATTTCTAGGAATTGTCCATTTCTTCTAGATTGTCCAGTTTGTTGGCATATAATTTTTCATACACTTGTTTGTATTTTTGTGGTGTTGGTTGTGATCTCTTCTCTCTCATTGTGATTTTATCAATTTGGGTCCTCTCTTTTCTTTTTGAGAAGTCTGGCTAGGGGTTTATCAATTTTATTTATTCTTTCAAAAAACCACCTTTTAGTTTCATTGATCTGTTCTGCTGCATTTTTGTTTTGTTTCTGTATTGTTTATTTTTGCTCTAATCTTTATTATTTCCCTTATTTTGCTGGCCTTGGGCTTTATTTGCTGCTCCTTGTCAAGCTCCTTTAGGTGTAAGGTTAGGTTGTGTATTTGGGATCTTTCTTGCTTCTTGAGATGAGCCCGAGTTTCAATGTACTTTCCTCTTAGGACTGTCTTTCCCGCATCCCAAAGGGTTTGGACTGTCATGTTTTCATCTTCACTTGATTCCATGTATTTTTAAATTTCTTCTTCAATTTCCTGGTTAACCCATTCATTATTACATAGAATGTTCTTTAGCCTCAGTGTATTTGAGGGCTTTCCAATTTTTTGTGTGTGATTGATTTCAAGTTTCATAGCATTGTGATCTGAATATGTGCATGATATGATCTCAATCTTTTTGTGCCTGTGAGAGCTGATTTGTGACCCGATATGTGTTATGCTTTGAAGAGTGTTCCAGGTACACTTGAGAAGAATGTGTATGCTGCTGCTTTAAGATGAAATATTCTGAATATATCTGTTAAGTCCATCTGGTCCACTGTGTCATTCAAAGCCATTGTTTCCTCATTTATTTTCTGCTTAGATGATCTGTCCGTTGCTGTAAGTGGGGTATTAAAGTCTTCTACTATTATGGATTTATTATCAATGAGTTTCTTTGTGATTAATGGATTTATATATTGGGTTCTTCCAAGTGGGGAGCATAAATATTTACAATTGTTAGCTCTTCTTGATGGATATACCCCTTAATTTTAATAAAATGCCCTTCTTCATCTTTTGTCACAGCCTTTGTTTTAAAATCTAGTTTGTCTGATATAAATATAGCTACTCCAGCTGTCTTTTGAGCTCCATTAACATGATAGATGGTTCTCCATCTCCTCACTTTCAATCTGCAGGTGACCTCAGGTCTAAAATGAGTCTCTTGTAGGCAGTATATAAATGGATCTGATTTTTTTTTTATCCATTCTGATACCACATGTCTTTCAGTTGGAGCATTGAGTCCATTTACATTCAGAGTGATTATTGATAGATAAGAATTAGTGCCATTGTGTTACCTGTAGAGTTGATGTTTCTGGTGATGTTCCGTGATCCTTTGTAGTTTTTGTTGCCTCGATCTTCTTTTTATTCCTCCACTCAGAGAGTCCTCCTTAAAATTTCTTACAGAGCTAGTTTAGTGGTCACAAACGCCTTTAGTTTTTGTCTGGGAAAGTCTTTTATCTCTCTTATTCTGAATGACAACCTTGCTGGATAAAGTGGTCTTGGCTGCATATTTTTCCTATTTAGCACATTAAATCTTTCCTGCCAATCTCGTCCGGTCTGTGAAGTTTCACTGGACAAGTCTGCTGCTACCCTTATGTGTCTTTGTAGTTTAAGGACCTTTTGTCCCTAGCTGCTTTCAGAATTCTCTCTTTATCTTCGTATTATGCAGGTTTCACTATGATAAGTCATGGTATTGATCTGTTTTTGGTGATTTTGAGGTCTCTGTGCCTGTTGTACTTGAATGCCTGTTTCCTTCCCCAGATTAGGGAAGTTCTCAGCTATAATTTGTTCCAATAAACCTCTACCTCTTTTTCCTGCTCTTCTTCTGGAATTCCTATTATATGGAAATTGTTTTGTTTCATGGAATCACTTAATTCTCTAAGTCTCCCCTTGTGATCTAGTATTCTACTTTCCCTCTTTTTTCAGATTTATTATTTTACCTAATTTTATCTTATTTCACATATTCTTTCATCTGCTTCTTCAGTCTTCATTGTCACTGTATCCAGTTTATTTTGCATCTCAGTTATAGCATTTTTAAATTTGTTCTGACTAGCTTTTAGGCCTTTAATCTCTGCAGCAGGGGTTTCTCTGATGTCTTCTATGCTTTTTCCAAGCCCAGCTAGTAGTGTTATGACTGTTGTTGTAAATTCTTGTTCAGATATATTGCTTATATCTGTTTTGAGCAAGTCCCTGGCTGTGATTTCTTCTCGACTTTCCTTTTGGGGAGAATTCCTCCATCTTGTCATTTTGGCTACATTTATGTCTTTTGCATATTTTAAAAGCTTGTTATGTGTCTTGCACTTGAGAGTACTATCATATTAAAAAGGGGTCATACACTGTCCAGGGGTCATACACTTCAGGAAGGGTTTCTGGTGTATGTTGCCTGCACTCTGCTATTGCGTTTTGGCTTCTCTTTCCCACTGGTCAGTCCTCTGCAGAGCTCCTCCTTGCTTGCAGTGGTGGAGTGTTTAGACCTCCAACCAGGTGTGCTTTGACTTATTTGTTGAGGTAACCCTGGAAACAAAGGAAAAAGTGGGGTGGGAAGCCGGATCCCATAAAAAGAGAAAAGTGTAAGGGAAGAAAAGAAGACCAAAGAGAGAATAAAAGAATACATAAAGGAGATTGCAAAAAAAAAAAAGAAAAGAAAGAAAGAAAGAAAGAAAGAAAGAAAAAGAAGGAAAAAGAAAAGAATAAAGAAGTCTGATTCTCCCCCAAAAAGAGAAAAGGAAATGAACAAAAGAAAAAAAGACAGATAGGAAACTATGAGCCTGAAACCAAAAGAAAAAAATAGTTGTCTGTTAGTGCATGGGGGTTGTTGCTGGCTGTGCTGGTCTGGAGAAGAGGCCGGCTGCATTGGCCCAGGGTCAGTCTTGCCCCAGTAAATAAACAGTTGCCAGAAATGGAGTGGCAGGGTTTGGTTAAGCGGATCCCACCTCCACTGGGGGCTGCTGTGTTGCTCTCTGAAGTCCCACCATATGGATTTGCGGGGAGGATGGCACCATCACAATCTCTTGTCCCCACCCAGGGATCTCAACCCCTGCTGTTCAGACAGCCCTCACAGGGCATTTAGCTTGCCCTGCACCACAGTTCTGCTGCATTTTTTCCTTTGGTGTGTGACTGGGATTCAAGAGCTAAGGTGTTTTTTAAAAAATTTGTAATGTTTATTTATTTATTTTGAGAGAGAGAGAGAAAGAGAGAATCACAAGCAAGCTTTCTGCTATTGTGCAGAACCCAACACGGGGTTTGATCCCATGAACCATGCAATCATGACCTGAGCCAAGACCAAGAGTTGGATGCTTAATTGATCGAGCCACTCAGGCACTGCCAAAACCCAAAGTCTAAAAGGACCTGGCATGGCACAGATCCGCTCCTCTCCTCTGAAGCAGAGCCTCTCCACCCTGCTGATGAAAGGCCTTTGGCTGTTACCTGGAGGGTCTGTTTTCCTTGGGAAGGCAATGTATCCTTTTCCAAAAGGACTCCAGGAAGGGGACTGTTCTCTCCCAGTGCACCCCAGAGATCTCTACACCATGATATACACTCCAGGACCAGCTCCCTCCTCCTCAGGAACACCCACCACAGTTCCTCTGTGGAGAAAGTCATGTACTTTCAAAACCTCAGAGTTTGAGCTCCAAAAGCTGTTTGCAAAAAAGATCTGGGACACTCAGTACTTCTCTCTCCCGAGTCTGTGGTCCAGAAAGGCTTTCCTTTTATGCTAACTTGATGCCGCACTGTCTCAACTCTTTTTCTCCCTTTTATCTCTCCACAGAAAGGGTTCCCTCTCCGTCTGCAGCACTGCTGTTTTTCTCTCCAATTCACATCCATGCACCTCACTTCTGCCAAGCGGTCTCCCTCCAACTGTGGAGATCGTTCTGCCACTCTCAGTTAAATTTCCTGGGTGTTCCAAGTGATCTGACCTCAGTAGAGCTGTGTCTGAGGGACAAGGAAAGCCCAGGATGTCTCTACTTCTCCACCATCTTAACTCCTTGGGCTGATAGTTCTTAAAGGGCTCCCCTAAGAAGGAAGAAAGTGAAACTTCTTCTATTTTTTTTTTTAATAAGAGAGTGAACCTTCTTAGACAAATCTTGTTTTTATTCTTTCAGATCTGAATTTTGGGCAAATCTTGTAGAGATTGAAGAGGTAAGGCTAAGTTTTTAATAGTTAAACTGAGAAAGGCCCAGGGAGATGACTTGGGTTGTAGTTTGGGGTGGCAAAATAGTAGACAGGTAGACAGCAGGAAAATCCAAATATAACCCAGAAGGAGAAGAGAAAATACCTTTCAGAAATCAGGGCAAAATCCCAATAGTATCACTGGGATGTGGGTTCCCCTCCCAGCTCCACCCTTGCAGTGCCAGTGAGGGACGGTGGAGCTGTGGGGTGAGAGTTTGATCCCTCTGTTCAAACGCACACCCAGATGCGCATGCATGATGCCATAGTGATAGTTGAGACAATGACCTTAACAGTTTAAAATTCTTCAGCTTGCAGGTGGGTGATTGGGAGATAGTTTTTATGTTTTAGTCACCTGTGATGGTTTTATTTTTTTACACAAACTGTTGAGAATGTTTTTATAACTATAGATAATAGAGAAACTACTAATCATGCTAAAATCTTCCCATTTTTTGCTCCAGAGCTGGGACTGGACCTCCCATCAGTGAGGAGCCCTAAAGGCTGGAGTAAAAAAAAAAACAAGTATTCCTATAAACCTCTCATTTGTCTTCTCTCCCAATGTCTTCTTTAATTTTATTCACATCATTTTAGGGGATTATATTTGGCTTGCTTAGACTCCTGGATAGAAAAGGTCCCAGCTAAGACCTAAATTTTTTTTAAGTTTATTTGTTTTTTTTTTTAAGATTTTATTTTATTTTATTATTTTTTTTACAAATAGTTTATTGTTATTTGTTTTGAAAGAAGGAGAACAGGGGAGGGCCAGAGAGATAGGGAGAGGGAAAATCCCAAGCATTGATAGTGCAGATCCATTAGGGGGCTCTAACTCATGAACTGAGATTCATGACCTGAGCCAAAATCAAGAGTCAGGCACTCAAAATGACTGAGCCATCCAGGAGCCTCTGAAGACCTCAGATTCTGACCATATCACAAGAGATGTTTTGTTTTGTTTTGTTTCGTTTTGTTTTATTGTATTGCTAGGCTCCAATTGTGGGTATTCCATGAAGGAACAATCCAGATTCCTTGAGTAGTTTCCAGATCTGTAGGCCTCTTCTGTTCTCAGGAGTAGTTCTATCAGAGTAGGAAAACCTGATCTTGGATATTTAGTTTCAGTCTTTTGTGAGAAGTTATAAAGATAATTTTCTACACCTAGCTGTAAAGTCCTCTTGGTGGATGTGAAATTAAAAGTCCTTCAGGGGGATTAAAATCTCATTTGGATTACCCTAATTCCAAGAGTTTTGGTTGTTAGAATTTTCTCGAATTTTCATGAAAAAGTATTTCCTATTTCCCATGAAGATACATTCTCCTTGGCAGTGAACTTTGAACTTTGTTTTCTTACACATCCAAATTAGATTTTCCTGTAGTTTTTCTGTTACTGACTTCTAACTCAACATGAGCAGTAAGTTAGTCAAAAGGGAACAGCACAGAGATGATAGTGGAAGGCAACTTCAGCTCTATTGGGGAAGTGAGAATCCTGCTCCAGACAGAAACATTCTTACAGTCTCAGCTTATTGGTCTGGAGCTTCAATTCTCTTATAATCTGTACTTTAATGGAATAGGGCGTGTGTGTGTGTGTGTGTGTGTGTGTGTGTGTAGAGAAGTGGGACTCTCTTTTAAGCCAGCCAGTTTCGATGCTGTGTATGTGTATATAATTTGTCCTAAATAGTTCTTGTTTCAATTATAATTTGTTCTGTGAGCTCTCATTGATACAACAGTATTTTTTAAAAAGTTTTGTAAAACTAGGTAGTTTTGTATGGCAGCCTAGCACCCATAGGTGTTACCCATGCTAACTCTGCTGCTGTCCATAAATGAGGCATGTCCACACCTGGATCACCAGTGCCCTCCAGTGCCAGCAAGTGAAGGTGTTTACCAGGGGTGTCTCTGTCACTTCCCT
Organism: Proteles cristata cristata; assembly: GCA_017311185.1. Lineage (NCBI taxonomy): Eukaryota > Metazoa > Chordata > Mammalia > Carnivora > Hyaenidae > Proteles > Proteles cristata. Next base: position 90,181 of record JAESUZ010001102.1, on the reverse strand, counting down.
CCACCCACCTCTCCTATGCCTCATGCCCCTACCCTGCTGGAGACCATTTCTCTCCAGAACAGTGCTTTTAAATAGAAATATAATGTAAGCTGCATATGTATTTTTAAATTTTCTAATAGCTACTTTTGAGAAATTAATAAGAAACAGGTGAAATAATCTTTAACATTTGAATAACCCAATATTTCCAAAATAGTCCGGTCTCAACATTTAATTGATATAAAACTTATTAATGAGTTAATTGACATTCTTTTTTTAAGATTTTATTTTTAAGTAACACACAACATGGGGCTCAAACTTACAACCCCAAGATCAAGAGTTGCATACTCCACGGACTGAGCCAGCCATGTGCCCCTTAATTGGCATTCTTTTGTGTCTTCAACATCTGGAGTGTACTTTGTACCTATACCATTTCTCAATGGCCTCGCCATGTTCAAGTGCTCAGTATCCACATTTGTTGAGTGGCTACATTATTGGACAGCACAGCTCTGGAGAATGTATGTACTTTCTTGCAGTGTCCTTTATTCACATGGACCTCCACACCCCTGGAGTCTGTGACTGTTGCTCCCTCTTTCCTGTCTTTTCATTTGTCATGTTCCTTTTCTGATCTGGAGACTCATTTCCAGTTCCTGAACATCGTGGCCTGATTTCTTCCGTCTTGCTTTCCTTTGAGGGCCACAAAGCTATAGCATATGTAGCTGTATATAATTTAGGATGTATAAGACCTCACTCCTTTTATAATTTTTTTAAACATTTATGTATTTTTGAGAGACAGAGAGAACACAAGCAGAGGAGGGGCAGAGAGAGAAGGAGACACAGAATCAGAAGCAGGTTCCAGGCTCTGAGCCGTCAGCACAGAGCCTGATGTGGGGCTCGAACCCACAAACTGCAAGATCATAACCTGAGCCGAAGTCAGATGCCCAACCTGCTGAGCCACCCAAGTGCCCCAAGACCTCACTGTTAAGTACTGCTTTGCCTTGTTGAATATTTTTGATAATCATTTTTATATCTTTTCTATCCATTTTAGGATTTCCACTAAACTGATATAAAATTTTGTGTTCTTTTATATAAAAAAGAAAAATTTATTTTAAAAAAATTCTACATGAGGGGTAGTTATTTTTACCAGGAAAGTCCATAAATACCATAGAATGGGCATATCAATGATGTTCATTCCTGTGCTGTGATGGAATGTTATCCGGTACAGGGTGTCAATCCCAATGAGGGAGGGAGGAAAGCAGGAGTTCTCAGAGCGCCACGGTCACAGGTTTTCGGGAAGGTTTACGTGGATACACTGCTTGGGCCTGTCACTCTACCTGACACAGCACTCCTTCAGTGGTACCTTTTATCTAGACATGATGCTATAAATGCTCTTTCAGCATCTTGAAGGTTTTTATGTTTGAGGAGTTTACAGAGAAGCCCCCACACACAGGTTTCAAGTCCCTTCTGCTGCTGCTTTGCTCTTTAGTACCTCCCCCTGACCTGGTGTTAGACTAGATCTTTTTTTTTTTAAATGTTCATTTATTTTTGAAAGAGAGAGACAGAGCATGAGCGGGGATGGGGCACAGAGTGGGGGAGACACAGACTCTGAAGCAGGCTCCAGGCTCTGAGCTGTCAGCACAGAGCCCGATGTGGGGCTCAAACACAAACCCTGAGATCATGACTTGAGCCGAAGTCGGACGTTTAACTGACCAACTGAGGCATCCAGGTGCCCCTAGTGTTAGACTAGATCTGAACGGGGTCCTTGGACCAGCAGCATCAGTGTCATTTGGAAACATTAGAAAAGCAGATTTTTAGGCCCCACGAAGATCACTGAATTAGAAACTCCAGGTGAGGCCCAGCAGTCTGTGTTTAACAAGCCCTCCAGGTAGATCTGTTGCGCCAACATTCGAGAAGCACTATAATTAGATGATGTTTGAGTTCGTACTAACTTATTAACAGTCACATGTGTCTGTTCACTGCCACGCCCTTGCACAGGAATCTCTGGGAATCACTACTCCCCAGTGCCCTCTCCTGGACTTTGTAGACCTTCTTACTTGAAGTCTGTCTTCCACAGCCTCTGCATTTCCTGGCTTTTGTTTCTAGTGAGTTCTGTGGTATGTATGTCCATGTTTAGGACATTGTAGAAACAGCCTGGGCTGGAATTGCCCTCTACTGATGCAGGCAGTAGGGTTGTTTAGAAGGGAGGTGAGAAGCTGTGTCTGTGTGCATCTCACAAAATAGACTGATGCTCTCTAACTGCTTTGTTTTTATCTCATCTCCTGTTGACTTCACAATGTGAGTCAATTTGTGTGAACATCTCTACTATTTCATGCATCTCTACGGATGCATAAATATAAGTATTTACGTGAACATATAAAGTCTGCATATGTGGATAAACTCTCCTTACATATAATTTATTTATCCATCATTACACACCTGTGGTGTCTAGCTGATTCCTATGTCTTATTTTCTGCCGCTGTACCCATCTCTACTTGAATGTATATTAAATATTTTATTATAAAAATATACAAATACTGTGTTTACTTTGTGTTTTTTCCTCTCACTGTGGAGCCTTCTCCCCTCTGGGATTTCAGTGTGGGACCAGCAGGTCTCCAGGCCCTTTGGGAGGCCCGGGCTTCTCTCTGACCTCTGCTCTAACTGCCTTCTCTGGCCAACTCTGTTGGAACAGAAGGTGTTGCCCGCTAGCCTGTGGCTGCAGGGACATAGCAGAGGGGTGGACGACCATCTCTTACCCTCGAACTCCAGAGTTCCCACATGAGTATTTTACTGCTGTGTCTTTCTAAGGACAGGATTTTTTCCTCGTGCTCATTTTCCTCGTCTCCTTTTTTTGAGTTTATTTATTTATTTATTTGAGAGAGATAGAGACAGTGCAAATGGGGGAGGGGCAGAGAGAGAGAATCCCAAGCAGGCTCCGCACTGTCAGTGCAGAGCCTGACACGGCTTGAACCCACAAAGAAGCCATGAGATAATGATCTGAGCTGAAACCGAGAATCAGATGTTTAACTGACTGAGCCACCCAGGCCAGGCATTTTTGAAGGGCTGTTACCTGTGCTTATTATTTACCCCATTTGCCCATCATGTGCTGATGCCACGCATGCCACCCTCCCATCTGTGCATAGGATGGGAAAGGCTCTACACTTGACTCTCTTGTGGGTTTTTTGTTTTGATTTTAATAATCTGATGCCAACCCTTGAATGTACCTTCCAGGGGTATCTGTCATCTTCCACGTCTAGTATGATCTTTTGTGTATCCCCCTCTCTAAGGGCTGTCTCTGCAATGACTTAATGCACAACTGCACTTCTGCCTCCTGCATTCCCCATAAGCGCCCCCACCCACCCTCATCTGATTACTTCTTCCCTTTCTCGTATTCACTTTTTCTGTTCATTTTCTGACCTAAGAGGTGATTGCTAGCTCCTTAGTTTTCTGCCTCTGCCTTAATTTCTAAGTCATAGATTACTTTCAGGCTGAAAGCCTCCCTCTATCCATTTCTACTCATCATCATTCACTGGAAATTAATTTTTAGGGATTTGACTCACTGGTGATTTAGACTCACCACTACCCCCACCCCCCGCCACCGTCCAGTTATGGAGTTTTGTCCTTTCCTTTTTGTGATCAGTTGTACTTAAACATTTTGGGTTTATTCACACTAGAAATTCCTTCTATAGTGCTTTTCAGGGAGGCACTATTTTTAAGATCTCTGGGTACCAAAGTAGACTTATTCTATAGTATTTCCCTCATTGTTTCTTCTAGTGATTTAATAGATCGCAAGCCAATTTCTTCTTTGTCATCAGTAACATAGTATTTTGTCTGGCTTTTAATTTCAAAAAATGTTCCTTCAATTTTTTTCTTCTTAATTGATTTTCCTAGATGGACATGACTAGTTGTTTTACCCACTGTGTTTATAATTTAAATGGAGTTTCACAGCTCTGGGCCTCAGAGTGCAAATAGGAGTATGATAGAGAGGACTCCTCAAAGTGCAGAGATTAAATCTCAAAGCTCTAAGATTTATTAAGCAAACTCAGGTTCAAGGTAAAGGGGTTCTGCACCCTAATTCCAATTGTGGGTTTTCCTCCCCCACACATCCAAGCAATTCTCAGACATCAGCTGGGTGTCCTACATTTCAACTCCATTCTAACAATGCCTTCCTGGAGACAGCATCACAGGTTAAGGGCTCAGTCCTACAAGACTCCCCCTCATCCCCCCATTTAAGATGCCAATTATAAGTCCAGGTTGTCACCTGGGCTTTGACCAACTGGCTATAGATTGGAGGCTCCAACAATCCCCCCCTCAGGTTCATTTAATTTGATAGAAAGGCTCACAGAATTCAAATAAATATTTTACTTACTGGATTACCAGTTCATTATAGAAGGATATAGCTCAAGAACAGCCAGATGGAAGAGATGCATAGGGCAAGGTATGGGGAAGGGTCACAGAGCTTTCATTCTCTGAGTGCACCACTCTTCCCGAATCTCTACCAACATGGAAGCTCTCTGGACTCCGTCTTTTTAGGGTTTTATGGAGGCTATTTACACAGGCATGATTGATTAAGTCATTGGCCACTGTCGATTGATTCAACCTCCAACCCCTTTGGGTACGAGGATATAAGTAAGTTCACAGAGTCACATCATCATCTGACCTGCTGGTTTTTTTTTTTGTTTTTTTGTTTTTTTACTGTTTATTTATTTTGACAGAAAGAGGAGAGAGAGAGAGAGAGAGAGAGAGAGAGAGAAGGAAAGCGCTCGTGCGAGCAGGGGAGGGGCAGAGAGAGGAAGAGATAATCCCAAGCAGAGGATTTTTAACTCATTCACAGTGAGATCATGACCTGAGTGAAATCAAGAGTTGGATGTTTAACCTACTGAGCCACCTAGGTGCCCCTCACCTGACCTGTTTTATTATGTTTGAATTATTATAGGTAACCTATCAGCCTGGGTCTCTTTTCACTGACTGTGTACACATATGTCTACACGTAGGAATCAGGATCTTACCTCCAACCACCTCCCCCCACCAACACCCCAATCCTTTCTCTAAAGCTTTCATTCCCTCCATTTCATGTGTGCTCTTCCCAGCCCGATGCCTGACTTTGGTTCGTAATGAGTTGTTAACAAGCATTCCACATTCATGGATATGATACTCTTGGTGAGGTATGCCACCAGGACTGGAATAGAGCACTGGGCCAATCCTCCTTCCTGAACACCATCCAGTGGGGAAAGTGAATACTAACATGCAAACTTTGTTTTTTCACTCCTCGAGGTAAAGAGATATTGGAAGATATTCTGGAGTAGGGGTGTGAAGATTCAAGAGTAGTTTTGGAATATGTGCACTGTGATAGGTCTTGGAGGTGTCCTGTGGGTGGGGCTTTGGAAGGTTCAGTTATCAGGAAATTGTGGATATTAAGGAAATCAGGAAAGAAAGATAATACGACTCAACAGTAAGCTCCCAGAGGGCTCTTTCTGGCTACTTAATACCCTGAAGCCAGGCCTTCACCTCCTATCAGGCTACAAGGCAGATGCCAACGAGATTCATATAGTGTCAGACCTATTCATGCCTACCCCTACAGCTAAGACTTTGGGGACAAAATATAAGGGGCACCATTAAAGCTCAGTCATCAAGATAAATATTTTAAGGTGGTATCTTTGAAAATCAAAATTAATGCAAAAAAATCATGATGAACGAAACTGTCAAATTATGCTTCCTCTTCACCCCTCATACCCCACCTCCCAACCACAACCCCGGTAAATTTATTCTAAGTGGCACCTGTCACCTAGCTTCCAATTTAAAAAAAACCCACAAAACAAAAAACCCCCAGGGATTTCTGGATCAAGCTGCAGTTCCTTACCACACTACTACTTCTACCACCTGGGGGTATTTTGCTCTTGGCCTCAAGTCCCAGCCTCCCTACCCACTAAAATCCAGGGGACACAAGACCAGAGCTGGGAGTTAGCCCAGCCAATCCTGCTCTCCTAAAAAATAGCCTTGGCGTTTCCTGTCCCTGCTGGCACACACTCCTACCTCCGGGGACCAACGCCGGTTGTCGCTCTTATCCCCGAGTCCCAACAAAGCATCACTCCACTGCTTCAAGTGCTCTGCCGTGACGGCGCCCACTCGCGCCAATCCGGACCCTGGTTTCCGCTACGGGAAGGGCCCACGGGGCAGAGCCTTGGATGGGTGACCCCAGTTCACCCGCACCGCTGTCAGCGCGCAGTCTGGTCACCCGCCTCCGTAACAACTTGCGGGAAGCCAGGACCACATTTCCCAACATCCTCGGGCACTTCTGCGACTCTCTTGTGGTCTGCAATATCTCACTGCCCTTCGGAGAAGAAACGTGTGCACCTTGCGGTCTGGGCATCTTAACAGTGGGCTCCTAAACTTCGTTGCAAGAGACGTGCGAAAGTCAGTTACCCTGCTGTTAGCCAGCCGACTCACCCACCACCTGTCTGTCTCAAAGACTACACCGCCCAGAAGCCCGTGCGGCCACTTCCGCCGTCCCTTCCGCTCCTCCTGTTGTTGAGTTGCAGGAGCATTTCCGGTCTGTGGGATCCGCCGCTTGCTGGTTGGAGGTGGCGTCGGCCACCTCTTTCGAGATTTTCCCACACTTCTGCACTTCGTTCCCGAGCCTCAGCCTCAGGATCGGCAACGTGCGCCCCGCGTTCTGTGAGTGCCCTATAATCATTGTCTCGTCCAGTCAGCACATCCTCTGCTTGTCCCTGTTTTACTCTTGGGGTCACAGGTTGCCTCGTATTCGGGCGCTCTTCTGTAGGCACCTCCAGGCCATTATATTTTCATTCCAGCCCGTAAGGTTAGAGACGGACCCCCCCCCACTCTGCTGCAAGGGGACATGGGCTCCACTCCCTGGCTAGAGCTTGGGGCTGAACTTGAGGGGGTGCTCGGTCACCCTAGATCCTTTTCCCAGGGCTCTGGATGGGAATTGGGTTGTGCTGGTGATTTCTGTGACCCTCTTAACCCGCAGTTGTGGTCACTGTGGTCAACGGAGTCGACTCCCCAACCCCCCATTGACTCCTGGGGAGGAGCTTCTCCATAGGGTCATTTCTCTTCACCTCCCCAGATCTGTCTTCTGTGACTTTGCCCTTCTCCAGGGAGAGCATTCAGGAGATCAGGAAAATGGCCACGGGGCTCCTGAAAGCCAAAAAAGAGGTGAGAATTTTCATCAAATTCCGTGTTGGCTGCCAACAGCATGGCTCTGGCCCTTTCTCTTGCACTGCAGGCCGCCTTATATTGGGCAAAGTTCACTCCTGTTCCTGGAGGCAGGGTGGCTTATCTTACATGGAGTCCCCCTTCAGCATTCCTTTCTGTTCCTTCCATACCTCAGTCATCCTTGAAGTGGTCAGTTTTGAGCAACACACGTAGAACAGTTTAAATAAAAATACAGAAACGCCTACGCATAATTGTCCAGTGATGAGGATGAAGGGCAGGTACTGCAGAGATGCTTGTGACCTGAAGCGGTCAGGGAGGGCTTCCAGAAGAAGGAGGGCTGTCAGAAGCGCCCCTGAGGGTTTGGCAAGTTGGAGAGTTGGCAGAGCAGGGAAGAGAGCGGCAAGCATGATTAGTCTGAGGCTGGGCACACTGCTCCGGCCACAGTGTGGGAAGGTTGTAGTGGCTACTGGAATGACTTAAGGTTGATTTTTATGTGTTGGTGAAGATACAGACGCATGGAACACAGAGAGGAGTTTGATGGTCTGACCTGAATTTTACATTGTGAGCACTTTCAGCATCTGGCAAAGGGGAGATTTCACCCAAAATTCTGGATTGTCTGCTTCTCTTAAACTAAACTGCACTTACTCTTGTGTCAGGGAATTCACACTGAACAGTGGTCTTCATAGTTTGGACAGGTCCTGCTGAGTTTTTTTGTTTGTTTGTTTGTTTGTTTTTCCTGGTGAGTTTATTTGCTGCACTTTCCACAGTATCTCCCAAACTGGGGTTGAAACCATTGACCAGCTAACATTTTGCCTGCCTCTCTCATGTATATAACCTATCTAGCCCCTGGAGGATTTTCATTTTGCACCTCTGAGTCTGGGTGGCTAGGTTGAGTGCTGGACGGAGGAGTGTAGACTTTGTCTTTGAGTAAGCTAGGTTTTGAAGGATGTTGAGAAGGAATTTGACATAAGGAAATCCATGGCATGGATGTATAGGGACTTAAGGGGAAACTTTCTAACTCCTGTCCGTGGTAGCCATGATGACCTTCCCTTAATTGAATGTGATTAGCATTTATCAAGCACCAACACAGTTACCAGGCTGGTTTTATATGATTTTTGATGTGCATTAACATGGTTATTTCAGATCTGCCTTGACTATCCTTATAAAAAAAAATCAGGAAAATTTAAACAGAAAATGAGACTTTGATTTATTCTTAATCCTGGTCTTCTGTGGTAGAGATTTACGATTTCCTGTATGTTACCAGAACAACTTTGAGAGTTCTGTGTTTCTCATTTGTAAAATATTTCATTCATTTGAAAGTGTTAGTACCAAGAATGCATAATAAATCTGAGGACGTTGCCTAATGTAACATTGAATCTTTTGTGTGTATTTTCTTCACCTCTCGTAATGTTAATAGGAAAGCGTTCTAATTTCTGGGAAAAGCTGGACTTTGTGTGAGCTGATTTTTCCTGCCCCTAACACTTAAAAAAAAAAAAGTATTAGGAAAAATCGATTAAAGGGTACAAGCATTTGAATGGCTAAGTTGTTTAAGATGAAACCTCTGTGCTTAGAGGAGTACCTGACGCATATGAAATGTTTGGTGCATAGAGGAACCACAACTTTAAATAAATTTATTTGAAAGAACTAAGTAACAAAGGAGTTTCTGTTGTTTGTGTTAGTATGTTATTTGGGGTGCAGAATTAACCACGTGTTTCAGGGGGTTTGGGTAGATCATCAGGTACTCTGATATGATGACATCTGAATTATGAAAACCAAGTTAAACAAATATACAGTAGGATATTAGCTATGACTGCCAAGGACCTTTGCCTGAGAGAACAAATGAAAATATGTAACAAGTGAGATGGGCTGGCAGGCACAGAGTGTTACTAATACTTAGCATTTTTTGATTTCGTTAAACAAATTACCTGAATGTCTGCTGTGTGCAGAATACTGGGTGGACAACATTCAGTAATGTGGAAAGACACAGCCTACACACTTATGAGTCTTCCATTTTGTTTTGGGATTCTGTTACCATTGGGATTTTGTTTAAATGTTTTTATTTCTGAGAGAGAGAGAGAGAGAGAGAGAGCGACAGCGTGAGCAGGGGAGGGTTAGAGAGAGACGGAGATACAGAATCTGAAGCAGGCTCCAGGCTCTGGGCTAGCTGTCAGCACAGAGCCCGACGCAGGGCTCAAACCCACAACCATGAGATCATGACCTGAGCCAAAGCCGGGCGCTTAACCGACTGAGCCACCCAGGTGCCCCTGGAATTTTGTTTAATCTCACGCGCGCGTGTGCATACACACACACACATACACACACGCACACACACCCCTACATTTTGATAGACCTTAATGATAAAATCACTATATTAAACTAGTACTAGGGTGCCTGGGTGGCTCAGTCGGTTAAGCATCCGACTTCGGCTCAGGTCATGAACTTGTGGTTCATGGGTTTGAGACCCATCGGGCTCTGTGTTAACAGCTAGCTTGGAGCCTGGATCCCGTTTCAGATTCTGTATCTCCCTCTCTCTCTCTGACCCTCCCCTGCTCACGCTGTCTCTCTCTCTCTCTCTCTCAGAAATAAAGAAAACATTTTTAAAAATTAAGAAAAAAAAGCTAGTACAGTGTATCCAGATGATTTTTTATAGGGGGAGGGTTAGGGCTACCAACACTTATCCCACTGAAAGTGATTTATATAATAGTGCATGTAATAGTGAATAGATGAACCCATCTACTATTAACCAAGTTGGGGGAACATTTTTATTATTTTTTTAAATTGCAGTATAGTTAACATACAATGTTACATTAGTTTCAGGTGTACAATATAGAGATTCAGCAATTCCGTGCATCACCCAGTGCTCATCACCAGTGCAGTCCTTAATCTCCATCACCTAGTTTACCCTTCCCGCCACCCACCTCCCCTCTGGTAACTACCAGTCTGTTCTCAGTAATTAAGATTCTGTTTCTTGGTTTCTCTCTCTTTCCTTTGCTTGTTTTGTTTCTTAAATTCCACATATGAGTGATTTATATGGTATTTGTTTTGTTTCTTAAATTCCATATGGGTGAATCATATGTTTTTTTGTCTTTCTCTGACTGATTTATTTTGCTTAGTTTTGTACTCTCTAGTTACATCCATGTTGTTGCAGATGGCAAGATTTCATTCTTTTTTATGGCTGAATGATATTCTATTATATACTTATACCACATCTTTATCCATTCATCTATGATGGATATTTGGGCTGCTTCCATTATTTGGCTTTTGTAAATAAGGCTGCTACAAACATAGGAGTGTATGTATTCCTTTGAATTTGTGTTTTCGGGGTTTTTTTTTGGGGGATAATTACCCCGTAGTGTGATTGGGTGGCAGGGTAGTTCTATTTTTAACTTGAGGGACCTCCGTATTGTCTTCAGCAATGGCTGCGCCAGTTTGCATTCCCACCAACAATATAGGAGGGTTCCGTCCACTCTAGGGGGAACGTTTAGTTTGTTCTATTGTAATATTTGCTTCTGTGATCAATTTTGTGCATGGAATTCTTTTTATAGATTTGTATTTATTCTCACAACAAGAATATGATATGGTAAATGGAAATGATTGTTTTGAAGCTGTGGGGACTCAACACAGGTTGGAGCTTTGGAACTTTGCCTATTCAAAAACTTTTGATACATTGGATTATTTCTTCCATTTTTGAGGCCCCCCCCTTCTTCCATCACGATGTCTGCTTTATGTTGTGCAGTTTTCTTGTTTTTGTTTTTATTGTTACAGTGTGTAATTTTCCATCCCCAGAGTAGACCTGCCAGTGCAGATCTGTTTCTATTCTCATGTGAATGTTCACAATGGTGTCCGGACTTGTTTCTGCATGTTGATATAGTCCTTTGCTACCCACTGCGTGTTTCTATAATTCTCATTTTTCCCAAACATTACGATAACATCAGTTTTCTGTTCAGAAGTCCTCTTTCAGTGGCTCATGACAGTGTCTTAGATATTCGGGACACCCTTCATTTCAAATGTGTGGTTCTTTTCTGACATTATGTTCTGATTATTAGTTCTGAAAGCATGTTTATTGCCAGCACAGTGGAGTCATCATATATACCTTTAACATAGATTAATTCATCTTTTAGGCGCTTGTCTGAAGCAAGGGAGAAAAATAACTGTTCCGGGCATTCCGGTGAATCTGTCCTCTTCTCCAAGTAATGACTTCATGCTTCAGAGTGAGAGAAAAACGGGAGAACGGAATCTCTTCTTTGCCAAATCTAAGGAGTTTCTGACAGCATTAGCATCACAGCAAGTCAAGGATGATCTTAGTTGTATTTTTCATCTAACATGATATTCCTTTATCAGTATATCAGTGAGCCTTTGCTGTGTAACAGACCGCCCTAAAGCTTATGGACTTAAAACAAAATAATTTATTCGCACACACTTTGCTAGGTCAGCATTTTGAACTGGGCACAGAAGGGTGCTTTGCAGGCTTCACCTGGTCTTGCTCATGATGCTGTAGTCAGCTGGTGGTTTGACTGGGGCTGGAGACCATCCATGCAGGACCGTTACCCTGCTAGTTGGTTAGGGTGCTCTGGCTCTTGTTTTTTCACCATGTGTCTATATTTCCTCTTCATCGTACTTACAAACTGCTTAGTTGCTTCTTTAGCTCTTCTATTTTTATAGGGTATCATATGTAGCTAGGAGCATCCAACAGAAGCCTTTTACGGGGTTCCCAGAGATCTCTTTAGCCAGATCTGAAAGCTAGGAAGTATTTTTTTTGGTTTTCCAAACTAGCCCAGGTGACAGTTTTGCCAGCATGTAAAATGCATTCCCTTTCTCAAGCCACCATAGTGGTTTCCTCACCACTTTTCTAGTCTCCACTAACAGTTTGTATACTACTTTTCCAACTTTTGCTAATACCCTCTGTGGTTCATCTTCCCAAAGCTAATGACCCGTGTTTTCGGTATTTGTTATGGCACTTCATTTCTATCTACTGATTGGACTTCAAACAAAATCATTTATTAGCTCACAATTCTGTGGGTCGGCCATTAGGCTTGGCACAGCCGAGTGGTTCTTCTGTTGATTTATCTGGCCTTACTCATGTGGCTGTGGTCAGCCAGCTGCTCAGCTAGAGCTGAATGGCCTTTCATGTCCGCTGGTTGATAGGCTGAGGTACCTGAGTTCTTGGTTCTCTCTGTGGCTTAAAGCAGGCAAGCTCAGTTTATTTATGTGGTTTCCTCAAGGTTTACTGCAGAGAGAGAAGCAAGGCCAGCCCTGAGCCCAAATGCCTTTCAAATCTCTACTTGCATCATTTTGCTAATGTCCCACTGACTAAAGCATGTCGCATGGGCAAACCTAGAGCTAGTTCAGGAGGAAAGTGCATAAAGCGTACAAAAATGGAGGCATGACTCCGTGGGGGGCCATCCATACAAGACAGAATGTTATACCTTTTGGCTCTAAGCAACAGGAAACCCTGCTTAGCTATTCTAAAACATAACTGAGCCCACCTAAAACAAGGCTCAGGGGTAGGGGCACCTGGGTGGCTCAGTTGGTTAAGTGTCCGACTTTAGTTCAGGTCATGATCTCACAGTCTGTGAGTTCGAGCCCCACATCAGGCTCTGTGCTGACACCTCAGAGCCTGGACCCTGTTTCAGAATCTGTGTCTCCCTCTCTGTCTGCCCCTCTCTCGCTCATGCTCTGTCTCACTCTGTCTCAAAAATAAATAAACTATTAAAAAATTAAAAAAAAATAGTCCAGGGGTGCCTCGATGGCTCAATTGTTTGAGCGTCCAACACTTGATTTCAGCTCAGTTCATGATCCCAGGGTTGTGGGATCCAGCCTCATTGGGCTCTGCACTGAGCGTGGAGCCTGCTTAAGATTCTTTCTCTCACCCTCTCTCTCTCTGCCCCTTCCCCCTCTGCCCCTCTACCCTTCGTGTGCTTGCACGCACTCTCTCTTTCTAAAAATAAAAAATATAAAGAAAGTCCAGAGTCAGGGTGCACTTTCGGGGGTTGGTTGTCACTTCATAAGCTTATCAAGGACTGGGAGTCTTTTATTCCCCCCCTTGACTCTGTTCACAGTATCAGCCTCATCCATGCTTGTTCCTCTCACAGTCATAAGATGTTTATTAATAGCAACTTTAAACCTCACAACAAAAGTAAGTAACATTATTCCAATACCCAGTTTTAGAAAACTTGAGACACAGGCATGTCAAGTTACTGATGCAAAGTCATGCGAGGAGGAGGGCTGTCATTTGAACATGGTTGTCTCTAGAGTGTGCTTGTAGCCGCTGTTTCTCAGACTTGTCTGTGAATCAGAATCACTGAGAAGGCTTGTGAAAGCAGATTGCTGGACCCACACCCTAGAATTTCTGATTCAGTGGTTCTGGGATGGGGCCTGAGAATTTTTTTTTTTTTTTTTTTTTTACAAATAGTTTATTGTCAAGTTGGTTTCCATATAACACCCAGTGCTCATCCCCACAAGTGCCCTCCTCCATGCCCATCTCCCCCCTCCTCCCCACACCCATCAGTCCTCAATTTGAGAATTGTGTAACGAGTTCCTCAGGGGTGCTGGTGCTGTGGGTTCAGGTCCCACACTTAAAGCCAGTGCACTTTGCTCTGCTGCCTCTGTTGGGTCCTCTGTGCCCACGTTTATGACCATCAGGAAAAGAATGGGCTCCCTTTCACTCCATCTGATGAATGAAGTCTTCTGCTAGGATCCAGCAGCAGCCTACTTGTGTCTTGTCGGCCTCAGATCCATTCTTCGGCTGCCAAAGGGACAGATTGCTTTTATACCAGTCAGGCCTCCCCTTGACTAGGCTTTAAAGCCCCACACTGCCAGCTGGGTTGCTAGCCAGTGAGAGAGGTTTGGAATAGGTTATGGAGAATCATCCACTTAGTGTTTCCACACTCCCTACTTGTATGGTTCTCAGACAGAGAAACCATGAATTTTTCCAAGGCTGCAGGAATACCAGTTGTGTTAAGCTTGTTGAAGAAATGTAGGTTGGTCTCCAGTGTAGCTCCTTTGTCAGAGACTTTTTAATTTTTAAAAATTTTTTAATGTTTATTTTTTTTCCGTTTTTAATAGTTTATTGTCTAGTTGGTTTCCATATAACATCCAGTGCTCATCCCCACAAGTACCCTCCTCCATGCCTATCTCCCTACTTCCCCTCCCTTCCCCCCCCATCAGTCCTCAGTTCTCAACATTCAAGAGTCTCTCATGATTTGCCTTCCTCCCTCTCCCCGCCTATTTCCCCCCTTCTTCTCCCCCACAGTCCTCCGTTAAGTTCCTCCTAATCCTCCTATACATGCAAATATATGGTAACTGTCCTTCTCTGCCTGTCCTTTGTCAGAGATTTTCAAGCTGTGTGTGTGTGTGTGTTATGTTCATTCTAAGAACAGGTTGTAAAATCACATCACCAGAAGGACTAGGCAGATATCTGAAAGATATCCTTTTCTTTCCTATATTTAATTATGAAAAGTTTCTTTTTTTTTTTAATGTTTTATTTATTTCTGAGAGAGAGAGAGACAGCATGAGCAGGGGAGGGTCAGAGAGAGAGGGAGACACAGAATCTGAAACAGGCTCCAGGCTCTAAACTAGCTGTCAGCACAGAGCCCAATGCGGGGCTCGAACCCACGAACCGCGAGATCCTGACCTGAGCCAAGTCCGATGCTCAACAGACTGAGCCACCCAGGAGCCCTGAAGAACAGTTTCAAACCTATAGAAACAATATAAAGACTTTAACATTGACTCACATACCTATCACCTAGATTCAATAGTATTTTGCTACATGTGTGTTACCACTTCTCTATCCACATGTACACTCCTCTACCATCAGTTCAAGGGTGTAACTCAAATATTACCTTAAATGCACAGTACAGGATAGGATTTTATATTCTTTCGGCGTTTCAACCCATCTGTAGTCTGTTACAAACTATCTGCTGTCTTTTCCAGCTATAGCACTTTTCATTCTTTATTTCCTCCCATCCCATTTGTCTTGTCTGCCGTGCCTACCTCTGTTCTTTCTCTTTGACCCTTCAAAATCTTGCCTGCCCTTTAAGACCAAGATCATACCTTCCTCTCATAAAACCTGCTCTCATCTCTCTCTCTCCTGAGATTCCTCTGACCCAGTGATTTTAAGCCATGATTGTACTTTGGCTCCTGTATGTATGTATGTATGTATGTATGTATGTATGTATGTTTGTTTATCCATCTGAGAGAGAGAGCAGGGGAGGAGTAGAGACAGGATCCCAAGCAGTCTCCCTAACAGCAGTACAGAGCCTGACGCGAGACTCGAACTCATGAACCTTGAAATCATGACCTGAGCCAAAACCAAGAGTTGAACACTTAACCGACTGAGCCACCCAGGTGCCCCTACTTAGGTACCCCTATGGCACTGGGTGACTCAGTTGGCTGAGTGTCCAACTCTTGATTTCGGCTCAGTTCATAATCCCAGTCTTGGGATCAGGCCCCGCATTGGGCTCCATGCTGAGCATGGAACCTGCTTAAGATTCTCTCTCTTGGGGCACCTGGGTGGCTCAGTCATTTAAGCATCCAGCTTTGGCTCAGGTCATGATCTTGCAGTTTGTGAGTTCAAGCCCCATGTTGGGCTCTGTGCTGACAGCTTGGAGCCTGGAGCCTGCTTCGGATTCTGTGTCTCCCCTTCTCTCTGCCCCTCCCATGCTCATGCTTTGTCTCTCTCTGTCTCTCAATAATAAATTAAAATGTTTAAAATTTTTTAAAAAAAGATTCTTTCCCTCTGCTACTCTTCCGTTACACTCGGAAGGGAGGGAGGGAGGGAGGAAGAAGGGAAAAAGAAGGGAAGGAAGGAAGAACTAGGGATGAGGGCTAAGAACCATAGCTCTTACTCATCCTGTCTGTTTTATGAATAATCACTAGTTTGGTGGAGAGCTGTTTCTGGGATTACCAAAGGCAGGGGGACAAAGTGGGGTCCTCTCTTAAAGCCATTCTACAACCAGTGTAGAACAGTTGCCCTGGCAGGGAACTGAAAATGTAGGGGAGGGTCCCCTGAGAGGGGAGAGATACAGTGTCATCCCTCAAGGAATGATGGTGTTTTGAGAAAGGATGCAAAGTCAGTTCACCAAAGGGACCAGGCAGGTAGCTAAATGAAACAGATAAGGTAGGAGTTACAGCAATCTGCCAACAACACGCCTAGGCTAATGGATCCCCAGTGTGAGTCACCTTCAGCTAACTGTGGCCCTGAAGCCATGCGAAGCCCACAGGAGTCAGATTTATGGATTTTTTTTTATTTTTTATTTTTATTTTTATTTATTTTTTTTTATTTCTGGGAGAGAGAGAGAGACAGCATGAGCAGGGGAGGGTCAGAGAGAGAGGGAGTCACAGACCGATGAAACAGGCTCCAGGCTCTGAGCTGGCAGTCAGCACAGAGCCCGACGCGGGGCTCGAACCCACGAACCGCGAGATCATGACCCGAGCGAAAGTCGGACGCTTAACCGACTAAGCCACCCAGGCGCCCCTATGGATTTTTTTTTAAACAGGACTCATAAGTTGATATTTCATGTGAAATCATCCATTATATAAGTCATCCTTTATATATGTAAATGAAGCTTTTAATGCTTTGTATACCTCAAACTAACCCTATCTGTAGACTGCAGGTTTTACCCTCTTTTAAGTGTTTATTTATTTTAGAGAGAGAGAGCACGCACGCAAGTTCTAATGGGGGAGGGGCAGAGAGAGAGGGAGACAAAGGATGCAAAGCTGGCTTGAACTGACGGCAGAGAGCCTGATGGGAGACTCATGCCCTGAGCTGAAGTTGGGACGCTTAACCCCTGAGCCACCCAGGCACCCCTTGCCCTTTTTTAAAAGATAGAAAAACTGATGGGGTAGGAAGATTCCCAGAACTGGATCCCTAGGCTCCTTGGGGCTTGGTTTCTGCACACCTCCAAGCCAAGACACCTCACCAAAGCCTCATGCCAAGGGCCATTATATCTTCCCACCTTCCAAAGTACAGTGTTCTGGGTAGCAGAAGGTCATTTGAAACTTTGTTCAGGGAATAATGATAATAAATGCACATTCAGTCATCTAAAAATATTTGACTGCTTTTGCAGGCTCTGTTCTGGGCACCAGGGCAATAGCAGTGAATAATGCCTCTGGAACTTAGCGTC
Source organism: Proteles cristata cristata (assembly GCA_017311185.1). Classification (NCBI taxonomy): domain Eukaryota; kingdom Metazoa; phylum Chordata; class Mammalia; order Carnivora; family Hyaenidae; genus Proteles; species Proteles cristata. Next base: position 72,908 of record JAESUZ010001102.1, on the reverse strand, counting down.
TGGCACAGAGTCAGAAAATAAAAATAAGTAACATGTGCATTATCTAGAGTGAAGGGGATACATTAAAGCACGAGGGGGGAATAAGAACCTGAGTGAGAAGAAAGAATTTTCATACAAAGGCCAGGGAATTCCTCCCTGAGCAATCAGTGTGTACAGCAGACATTTGTCTTGAATCCTTACATTTACCAACTTCTCTGATCCTCAGCACAATCCTGTAGGATACGCACTGTTTTTCTAGGTTCACAGAAGAAACGGAAGTGCTGAGAAGTTAACTAATTAGTAAGGATACTCTAGTTGGGGACAGTGTGATCTGAGTCCATACCCTTCCCAACCACCCACTTGCACTCTTCAGCCCAAATCAGAGCAGTGGCGGTGTGAGGGAGGGGGAGGAATGGATCCTGCTACAAATACCCACCAATACCCCCATTGGTTGGTATTCAACACCCTCCGCCACCCCTGCTGCTGAGACTCAGCTGCTTCAAGCAGGTAGAGCATAAATGCTTGTATCAGGTAGTCTCTGATCTTCTTCAAACTCCGTAAGGTGATTTTTTATTGTTTCACTTTGTGTGTGTGATGTCTTCCTCTTCTCCCCGCCTAGATTTAAAGCTCCCAATGTGAAGGGACTTGTGTTTTGCTTTTATCCGCCATAGCATGTAGCCTAAGATGTTGACAGTAATAGGTGCACAAACGGTGCTCGCTGGATAGAGATTGGAGAATAACGGTCTTTTATTTATTTATTTTGAGAGAGAGAGAGAGTGAGCACATAAGCAGGGGAGGAACAGAGAGGGAGGGAGAGAGAGAGAATCCCAAGCAGGCTCCACACTCAGAGCTCAATGCAGGGCTTGAACTCACAAACCGTGAGATCATGACCTGAGCCAAAATCTAGAGTCAGAAGCTTAACCAACTGAGCCACCCAGGTGTTCCCTAGAACACCTTGGCACTTAGTCCCCTTGGCACTAAGATCATATAGGGGAAGGAAAAAAAAATCATTTTTCCTCTACCTATTTTAAGTTCATTGCCTGGGGCCCTGTAAATCAGACTGACAAAAAAAACAGATTAACAAGAGAAAAACAGAAGTGTATTAACACATACATCATATCTACACATAGGAGTACCCAGTGGTGAGTAACTCAAAGGTGTGGTTAGAACTTCGGCTCATATAGCATCTTAAGAAAAGAACAATAACTTTTTAGAGGTGTGACAAGACAGAGGAAAAGGATTTTGAGTTTTCAAGGTGGCACCTTACCTTCCAAGGAGGTAAATACAGGGGGAACTGATGGAAGGTAAGGCCTAGTTAGTAAGGTTGTATAAATTCCTCTGGTGCCATCTCCTGGCTGATAAGTTGCTTCCAGTGATTAATTTCTATTCTTCCTGGTAGAGAGGGGAGGATACCCTCACAGATTTATGTTCCACTTTTAGACAGATAGGAGGAGTGCAGAGAGCTTTTCTTGTATCTGCTTCTGCTCAGTTTCCTGCAGCTCAAAATAATATTTATGTCAGGGGCGCCTCGGTGGCTCAGTTGATTAAGTGTCCAACTTTGGCTCAGGTCATGATCTCACAGTTCGTGGATTCGAGCCCTGCATTGGTCTCTGTGCTGACAGCTCAGAGCCGGGAGCCTGCTTCGGATTCTGTCTCCTTCTCTCTCTGTCCCTCTACTACTCGCTCATGCACGCTCTCTCTCTCAAGAATAAATATTAATAAATAAAAATAATAATACTTCTGTTAAAATGGCGTAAGTTGTAGTGGCATATTCTGTTACCCTTCATTTACAAAGTAGGGTTTAGAAATCTCTACCTCCCACAGGGAAGCCTTTTCACTCCTCATCCTAAGCTGTGAGCAAGGAGAACTCCCGGATGAGCTACAGTGTGTTTTGTGTTAAAGGCATTCGTGGCATTCAGGGATGTGGCTGTGGACTTCACCCGGGAGGAATGGAGTTTGCTGAGCCCTGCCCAGAGGACCCTGCACAGGGAAGTGATGCTGGAGACTTACAACCACCTGGTGTCACTAGGTAAGGATGGCTTCCCTTAGCACTTAAAGTCTGTTCCACAGAGTATTTTCTATACACCGTGAGGAAAGGCTGCCAGGAAGCAGCTTTGTCCTAGGGTTGAGCTTAAAAACAATAATTTACATTTTCCCTCAGGTTAAGTCTGGATTTAATAAAATTGGAAACAGGTAGATTTACTCATGTTGCATATAACACTGTATTTCCAGGCCTTTCTCGAGCCTGGGGCTCTCTTTTGACTTTATCTTGTTTGAAACCTAAGAGATTTTCATTCACTGAGTATTAATATGTTAATTTTCTGATTGGAGTCACCTTTACTTACTGAACTCTTCTTCTGTAGAGGGTTCACTGTTTTTTTTTTTTTTAATGTTTTATTTATTTTAGGAGAGAGAGAGACAGCGTGAGCAGGGAGGGTCAGAGAGAGAGGGAGTCACAGACTGAAACAGGCTCCAGGCTCTGAGCTGGCAGTCAGCACAGAGCCCGACGCGGGGCTCGAACCCACGAACCGCGAGATCATGACCTAAGCGAAAGTCGGACGCTTAACCGACTAAGCCACCCAGGCGCCCCTTCACTGTTTTTTTTTTTAATGTTTTTTTAAATGTTTATTTTTGAGAGAGATAGTGGGGGAGGGGCAGAGAGAGAGGGGGAGAGACAGAATCTCAAGCAGGCTGTCAGCTCAAAGCCCAATGTGGGGCTTGAACTCACAAACCTTGAGATCATGAGCCGAGTCAAGTTTGGCACTCAACCAGTTGAGCCACCCAGGCACCTTGAGAGTTTTTTACTATTTTAGGTCCTTCATACCATCCTTCGGGTTTCCCTACCAATTTTGGCTCTGAGTTCTGGAATGGCCCCTTGAGCCCATAACCAAGAATCTCCTTGTTTTTTTCCCCTTATGAACAGAAATTCCATTTTCCAAACCAAAACTTATTTCTCAGCTGGAACAAGGAGAAGAGCCCTGGACTGAGGAGAAACAATATCCGCTGGGCCTCTGTGGAGGTGAGTATGACACAGGGAAGATGGGACCATCCGCAGCTTGACAGGAAAGGAGGAAGCATCTCTCAGGTACAGGAAAGAAGCTCTTCTCAGGTCTCCTGGGTCATTGGTAAGTCTGCCTGGCATGAGCTCCCTTCCAGAACATTATTTTCAGTTGAAGGTAGGACTTTCTTGGCTTCCTTGTCTCTTTTCTCTACCAGGAAGCCTCCCTTCCTCTTACTTGGCTTGCCTTCTTCGTCATGTTCAGTCTTTCCTCATTCATGGGCTTCTTTGTCTCTTGATCTTAAAAACTGCGGGGCGCCTGGGTGGCTTAGTTGGTTAAGCGTCTGACTTTCGCTTAGGTCATGATCTTGCAGTTAGTGGGTTCGAGCCCCGCATCGGGCTCTGTGCTGACTGCCAGCTCAGAGCCTGGAGCCAATTTCAGAGTCTGTGTCTCCCCCTCTCTCTGACCCTCCCCTGCTCACGCTGTCTCTCTCTCTCTCCTAGAAATAAAAAACAAAACAAAAAAAACCTGCACCTACCCCGTAGACATGAAGTCTGCTACCCTTCAGATATTTTCCAGTTTCTGTTAGGCAAAACATAATTGATTATCTCTACCTTTCCAATTCCCATAGTTAAAAAAATGCATTTTTCAGTATTGAAGATTACAGCAAGCAAGCTATGAATAATAAAAAAATAAGTTCTCATGAGCCAGCATCCCAGCTTAAAAAATAAAACATTACCTAAACAATTGAAGTTCCTATTTCCCTTCCCCAGATTCTACTTTATACCCTCCACACTCCTGCCCAAAGGGTAGTGTTTTTTCAAAGTTTGGGATTTATAATTCTCATACATGGCTTTTTATTTTGCTTCATATATATGAATCCCTCAACCACCTATAGTTGTTTGGCATATTTTTAAACTTTACATTAATGTCATCATAATATGTATATCCTACATATTTGTAGTTTGCTCTCTTCACTGACACTGGGTTTATAAGATTCATGCATGTTGATATATGTTGTTCTGGTTCATTTGTTTTTACTACTATATCATGTTTATTATATTCTGTGCATAATTAAAATATAATTCGCTTATCCATTTTATTTTTTTGGTTTTGCCAATTTTGGCTATTAAAGAATGCAGCTATAAATACTCTCATGCAGGTGTCCTTGGGCATAGTAGCACTTGTTTCTCTAAGATACGTGCCCAGGAGTAGAGTAGCTGAGTCACAGAGTGTGCACTCCTTCATCTGGCCTAGGCAATGCCAACTGGCTCTCAACAATTGTTTCATTAGTCTGTGAGGTTGCTTTTAGTTTTTGACCATCCTTTGGGTATAAAATGGCTTCTCGCACTAGTTTTAATATGATTACCATGGAGTTTGAGCATCTTTTCAAATGTTCATAGGTTGATTAGCATTGATGTTTCCTTTTCTGTGAATTGCCTGTTCAAATCTTTTGCCTGCTTTTCTTTTTCTTGCCCATTTGTAGAAGTATTTAAATAAAGCCTGAAAGTGAATCCTTTGTCTGTTAAATGTATTATGTACATCTTCTTCCAGTCTATGGGCTGCCTACCTGCTTTTTCAAAAGCTGTTAGGAGCACCTGGGTGGCTCAGTCACTTGAGCATCCGACTTCAGCTCAGGTCATGATCTCACGGTCTGTGAGTTCCAGCGCTGCATCAGGTTCTGTGCCTCCAGCTCAGAGCCTGGAGCCTGCTTTGCTTCTCCGTCTCCCCCTCTCTCTCTGCCCCTCTCCCGCTTGTACTCTGTTGTCTGTCAAAAATAAATAAACATTCGGGCGCCTGGGTGGCTCAGTGGTTAAGTGTCTGACTTCGGCTCAGGTCATGATCTCATGGTCCGTGGTTTTGAGCCCCCACCCCCGTCGGGCTCTGTGCTGACAGCTCAGAGCCTGGAGCCTGTTTCTGATTCTGTCTCCCTCTCTCTGCTCCTCCCCTGCTTGTGCTTTGTCTCTCAAAAATCAGTAAACATTTTTAAAAAATAAACATTAAAAAATTAAAAGGGCGCCTGGGTGGCTCAGTCGGTCGGGTGTCTGACTTCGGCTCAGGTCATGATCTTGCGGTTTGAGAGTTCAAGCCCCCCGTCAGGCTCTGCTGACAGCTAGCTCAGAGCCCGGAGCCTGTTTCAGATTCTGTGTCTCCCTCTCTCTCTGACTCTCCCCTGTTGATGCTGCCTCTCTCTCTCTCAGAAATAAATAAAACGTTAAAAAAATTTTTTTTAATTAAAAAAATTAAAAGCTGTTAAATTTTGAAATAATTTAAGTAAGTTTTAATCTGTACAAATAGTACAGAAAGTTCCCATCCATTCTCTCAACTTTCTCTAATTTCACAACCCAAGAAGTTGACATTGGTACAGTACTGTTAAATAAACTACAGACTTTAATCAGATTCATATTTTGTCAGTTTTTACAGGAACTTTTTTTTTAAGTTTATTTATTTATTTTTAGAGGGTGTGTGCAGGGGAGGGACAGAGAGAGACGGGGAGACAGAGAATCACAAGCAGGCTCTGTACTTTCACTGTCAGCCTAGAGCCTGACGTGAGGTCATGACCTGAGCCAAAATCAAGACTCAGATGTTTAACTAACTCAGCCACTCAGGCACCTCTAATTTCCTACAGCTTTATAGTAAGTCTTAATGTCTGGTAGGTTAAGTCGTTCCGTCTTATTCTTCACGTGTCTTTGTAGCTTTACCCATTGAGCTTTTACAATCAGCTTGTCAGATTTCATAAAGTATTCTGTCAGGATTTTGTCATAGTTGCACTGAATTTATATATTTGTTAATATACATGTATTAATATATGAATTGTAAAGAATTGACATCTTTACAATATTAAATCTTTCTCTTAGTGTGTTGTATTTCTTCACTTATTAATACATTTTTATTACTACCTTTTGCTAGGTTTTATAACCTTCTGTAAATTTACCTTTCTAAATTTATACATAGGCTTTTTTTTTTTCTAATTTTTTTAATGTTTTATTTATTTCTGAGAGAGAGAGAGCAGGGGAGGGTCAGAGAGAGAGGGAGACACAGAATCTGATACAGGCTCCAGGCTCTGAACTGTCAACACAGAGCCTGACATGGGGCTCAAACCCACAAACCTTGAGATCATGACCTGAGCCATCCAGGCACCCCTAGGCTTATTTTATTTGAGAATTATATTTTTACAGACTAAACTTTTATAATTTTTTTTGTTAAAATGTGTGACTAAAATTCATTTCATCATAATGATCACATACCCAGTGGCCTTGTGAGTAGTTTAATTAAATTCAATAATTTTTCCTATGTATTTACAGTCTTTGGAGTTTCATATGTATACAATTATTTTACCTGTTTATTTTGCCTTTTTTTCTTTGGCATTGTTGATCATGTCTATTACATGTTTTATGTCTGAACTTCTAATAAATATTTCCTTTCTCTTCTTACTTGGGGCTTATTTTACTATTCTTTTTCTAAGTTTTTGAGATGGATGCTTAACATTATTACGTTTCAGCCTTCCCTCTTTAGTAATACTGGGATTCAAGACTATAGTTGTCCTTGTATTCCTAACACATATTTGCAGCTTCTGTTCCACCTCTGAATCCTGACGTCTGGCACCTTGAGCCCATAAGGCTTTGGTATTTCATCATTGTTTCCCCACTGCTGTGGTGGTGTGTGTTGGGAGTGCTCTTTAGCAAGAAACTCACAAACGAAATTCTTCCCTTCCCTTTCCATGCTTTTTTAGTGTAAACTCTTCCCTCCCACCAGCTTCTGGTCACTTTTGAGTGTTTTCCAGCGACTTTAAGTAACTATTTATTGTATTCTATCCAGTTTTATCATTGTTTCCTCTAGGGGATTCTTGTGACCAATTCAGTCTGCTGTCATTTTCAGAAGTAGGCTTCATTTTATATGTTTTAGACTTGACATTTGGAAGTTACTTCAAAATTACAGAAAATTTGCAAAAATAAAAATACTACAGGGGCACCTGGGGGGCTCAGTTGATTAAGCATCCAACTCTTGATTTCAGCTCCGGTCATGATGTCACGATTCGTGAGACTGAGCCCCACATTGGGCTCGCGGACAGTGCAGAGCCTGCTTGGGATTCTTTGTCTCTTTCTCTCTCGCTGCTCTTTCTCTCTCTCAAAATTAAATAAAAATTTAAAAAATTAAAATAATACGAAGAACACCCTATATCCTCTACATACACATATCCTCTACGTACGTACACATAAATATATATGGCATATATGTTATTAAGAAATAGCATCATAAAATCACCTGTTAATATTTTACATTTGCTGTTATCTAATATCTACTTCTCATATTATAACTTTGTCAGTAGATGCAGTAATATCTTTTTTACTCTCCAGAACATGATCCAGTCCAGGTTTAGGTAGTGCATCTACATGTCATGTGTATTTAATTTCCCTTAATATAGGTTGTTTCAGTAACCTTCCTTGTCTTTTGGACACTGACACTTTAGAAATATACAGTCTTACAGTTCCTGGTTTTTTAAAAACTTCATTGAGATATTACCATAAAATGTACTTCCTGTAAATGTACAGTTGCATTATTTTTGGTAAATGTTTATTGTATGATTATTACTTCCATTTAACTGTAGAATGTTCCATCATTGCAGAGAGTTCCCTTCTGCCCATTTATGTCTATCCCTCCTCCTGTCTGAGCTCAAGGGAGCCATTGATATGCTGTCTCTATAGATTTGCTATTTCTGGACATTTTCTATACATGATATCATAAAATATATAATTTTTTGTATGTGGCATAATGTTTTTGAGGTTCATCCGGGTTGTGGCATGTATCAGTAATCCATTCCTTTTTATTGCCATATAACATTCCATTGTGTGGATACAGCAGTTTTGTTTACCCATTCACAGATTGATGGATATGTGGGTTGTGTCTGCTTTTGGCTATTGTGAATAGTGCTGCTAAGAACAATCAAGTACCAGTGTCAATGTGGGCATACATTTTCATTTTGGGGTAGATAAGTAGGTGTAAGCTCACTGGATTATATATGTTCATATTTAACTTTTTAAGAAGCTGCAAGTTGTTTTCCAAAGTACATTTCTGTTAGCATTTCTATTTTACATTTCCATTTTCTATTTTTACATTTTTCTGTTAGCAGAATGTTAAGAGTTTCACTTTCTCTGCATTCTTGTCAGCACTTGGAATTGTCTCTAATCGTGATTATAGACATTCTACTGGGTGTGTAGTGGTATTTCACTGTGGTTCTAATTTGCATTTCCCTAGTGACTGATGATGTTGAATTTTTCTTGTGCTTAGTAACCGTTTACATTATCTTTGTTAGTGAAATAGCTATCGTTTCTTTTGCCCAGTTTTAAATTGGGTTTTGTCTCCTTTTTCAGTTGTGATAGTTTTTCATATTTTCTAGACACAGTCCTATATTGGATCTATGGTGTTCACATACTTTGAACTCTATAAAATCAAGTTTCAGAAGACAAGCCTGTGGTTTGACTTTTCATTCTCTTAATGGTGTCTTTTCAAGCATAAGTTTTTACACTTTAGTTATGTCCCATTTAACAAATTTTTAAATGGATTGTACTTTTGGTGGCATAACTGGAAACTTTTTTGCCTTTTGGCGTGTTCCGTTTGTTCATATTTAATCCAGTGATTGATACGGTTTAAGTCTGCCCTTTAGCTATTTTTTTTATATGTTTCATGGTTTTTTATTCCTCTCTATTCCTTTTGGCACATATATGTACTTTTCGTAGTTATTTTCTTAGTGTAGCTCTACAAATTAAAATATGCATCTACTTTATCACAATCTAGTTAATACTTAGTTCTCAGTAAAATAGATACATTATAAAGCCCACAATAAGGTGTTACAGTTATTGCCTTTTATGATAATCTTACGCATTTTGGAGAATTTAAGAGAATAAAACAAGAAAAATATACAGACATAGTCTTATATTCATTTACATATTTACCACTTTTGGTGGTCCTCGTTTGTTCCTGTGGATTTGAGTTAGTGTGTCACTTCTTTTCAGCCCAAAGGACTTCTTTAGTATTTTTTGTAAGGCACGTTTGCTAGCAATAGATACTTTCTGAGTACTTGTTAATCTGTGAATACCTTTATATCAATTTCTTTTTTTTCTTTCTTTAAAATTTTTACTTTATTTTTTTTAATGTTTTATTTATTTCTAGGAGAGAGAGAGAGACAGTGTGAGCAGGGGAGGGTCAGAGAGAGAGGGAGTCACAGACCGAAACAAGCTCCAGGCTCTGAGCCGGCAGTCAGCATAGAGCCCGACGCGGGGCTTGAACCCACAAACCGCGAGATCATGACCTAAGCGAAAGTCAGACGCTTAACCGACTAAGCCACCCAGGCGCCCCATATTTTTACTTTATTTTTAAGAGAGAGCACACACGAGTTGGGGTGGGGGTGTGCAGAGAGAGAGGGAGACACAGAATCTAAAGCAGGCTCCAGGCTCCGAGCTGTTAGCACAGAGCCCAGTGCAGGACTCAAAGTCATGAACTGTGAGATTATGACCTGAGCTGAAGTCGGACACTGAACCGACTGAGCCATCCAGGCACTCCTGTCAGTTTCATTTTTGAAGGATAGTTTTGTGAGAATAGAATTCTTGGCTAGCCTTTTTTTTTTTTTAAGTGTATTTATTTATTTCGAGAGAGTGTGTGCACATACATACATGTGCAGGGGCAGAGAGAGAGGAAAAGAGAATCCCAAGCAGGCCCTGCACTGTTAGCTCAGAGCCCATTGCAGGCTTGAACTCATGAAATGTGAGATCATGACCTGAGTGGAAATTGGAAGCTTAACCAACTGAGCCACCCAGTATCCCCTTCCTTACTAGCTTTTTAACCTTTATTTCAGCACTTTGAATAAATTACTCCACTGCCTTTTGGTCTCCGTTGCCTCTGATGAGAAATTAGCATTAATCATACTGTTTCCTCCTGTGCTTGTTGAATCATTTTCCTTTTGCTGGTTTTAAGATTTTCTCTTTATTATTATTATTAATTTTTATGATAGTCAACAATATGGCTATGATGTATCTCTCTGGGGTTCTATGTTTTTCTTGGGCTTTGTTGAGCTTTTTGGATTTGCAGATTAATGTTTTTCATCAAATTTCAGACTTTTTAGTTACTCTTTCTTTGGACATTTTTTTCCTGCCCTTTTCTCTCTGTTTTCTCCTTCATATGTCCCCATTATGCATAGATTGGTTTATTTGATGGTGTCCCACAGGTTTCTGGGGCTCTTTGCTTTTTTTTTTTATCTTTCTTTCACCTGTTCTTCTTATGGATTTATCTTTAACATCATTGGTTCTGTTACCAACTCAAATATGCTGTTGGATCTCTCTAGTAATTTTATAATTTCAGTTATTTGACTTTTTAATATCAGAATTTCCTTTTACTCCTTTTTAATAGTTTTTATTCTTGGTTGAGATTTTCTATTTCTTAATTTGCCATACTTTCCTTTAAGTTTTTACACATTATTTCCTTTAGTTCTAAATATATTCATAATACCGGCTTTGAAGGCTATTATTTTCCTGTACATCAACATCCAGGCCACCCAGCAACAGTTTCTATTGGCTGCGTTGATTCCTCTGCATGGGTCACACTGTCCTGTTTCTTTGAAACTGGATATTTTAGATACTGTATTGTAGCCCTTCTGGTATCTCATGATGTTTCCTGCCTAGATGTTGTTGTTGTTTGTGGTTTAGAAACATTTCTAACCTTAATACAGGGAATATGCTTTCTCTGTGAAGATGATGTTTCTGGGTGATTTATTATTTTATTCTTGTATTTATTTTTAATCCTGGCTTCCTGCTTTCAACCTTGTGTCTGCAGAACTTGGTGAACTGCAACAATTAGCAATAGGTTGTATTCCAAGACTTTGAGCCAGTAAGGCTTCCTGCCTCTGCCAATGAATGAGCGTGTGGGTTGGGGAGTTCAAAGTTCAGATAGCTTTCAAGCCTTTTCTGGCCTTTTACTTTCCACTGGTCCTTCTCATTTTTTCGTCTGTACTTGGTTGTAGCCTCTCTGTCAGGCAGGGTTATGTGCATAGCATGGGCCTCCATCAATCTTCCCTGCTTTTGCAAACAGCCTTTCAGTCAGCCAGGATTGTGTGAAGAGCTTATCAAGCCCCTCCCTGGCTCTCTCACTTTCAGGTTTCCCTTGCTACATTTCTGGATGGTCTACCAGTCTTCTTTGTTGCTGTTCCCAACCAAGACTGAACCTCAGATAGCAGTCACCGGTGGCCTTCCGTGTTCATTTACCACCTAGATCATATTTCTGGACAGTTCCACTGGGCGTTGGTTTCTCACCTTCCATTCAAATCAAGTGACTGACCCTCTGGTGGCCGCAGCACTGATCATTCTATGGCCTGTCCTAGTATAACAAACACACCTACTGAGCTGGCGGGTTGGAAGAGTGAGAGCAGCTCCAGGCAATAATGCTACAGATTCCCACTTTTCTTATCTGGAGTTCAGTATTTTTCTTGAATAAACAATTCTCAAGTTATTGTAGGTTTTTTTTATTGATTTCTGGAACTAAACTTTGTAGTCTGTCAGGTGTTGTGAAAATAAATTTTTGGTATGGGTTTTCCACATTGCCATAGGACAAGGGTCAAAAAATGATTTCTGTTAAGGGGCTACAGTAGTAAATATTTTTTTTTAAATGTTTTTATTTATTTCTAGGAGAGAGAGAGAGACAGCATGAGCAGGGGAGGGTCAGAGAGAGAGGGAGTCACAGACTGAAACAGGCTCCAGGCTCCGAGCTGGCAGTCAGCACAGAGCCCGACGCGGGGCTCGAACCCACGAACCGCGATATCATGACCTAAGCGAAAGTCGGATGCTTAACCGACTAAGCCACCATGGCGCCCCAACAGTAGTAAATATTTTAAGCTTTCCAAGTCACATGCCCTATTGGTTGGTTGGTTGGCTTGCTTTTCTTTCTTTCCTTTCCCCTTTCCAACCCCCCCTTCCCTCTCTTTCTCTTCCCCCTCCTCTTCTCTTCTTTCTTCCTTCCTTTTGTCCTTCCTTCCTTGCTTCCTCCTTCCCTCCCTCTTTCTCTCTCTTTTCTTTCCTTCCTTCCTTTCCTTGGAAAGGTAAAATCCATTTTTAGCTGGTGGGTCATACAAAAACAGGTTGCAGGCTGAATTTGGCCTACTAGACAAGTTTGCTAACTCCTGTGATTAAAAATGTAACGTTTGAAGTAAAATGAAAAATAGCCATTTTTAATGGATGCAAGGATGTCTAAGTGGGAGACAGGCTGTGATATAAACATAGTACGAATGACCAGTGGGCAAAGCAAAATGGCCCAGGCAGCCCTACTTATGGCAATTCTGACTAAACATATTCTTTCTTCACCAGGATCAAAGCTAGAAATTCAACCTTGTCCCCCATGCCTGCTGGCACTCTCTAGTCAGCAAGGCCTCAGCCAACATGTGTGGTTCAGTCATCTTCCTCAGCTCTTCTCAAGTTTCTGTGCAGGAAATCATCTCCATCCAGGGAAACACTATCCAGAAGATCAGAAACAGCTGCAGAAACAACTCTTTGATCAAGCCTGCTTCAGCGACAAAGCAGAAATTCAAGAGACAGAAGACTCCGATCACTTGTTCAGGAGAGTAAGCAGAAGCAGCCCTTGGGAGGTGTTGTCCAGCCCACTGCAAGAACAGCCAGTCAGGTCCAGGGAAGACAACACGGTGCTGAATGTAGGGCCCAGCCTAGACCAGAGGACAGACCTTGAGGAGTCAGACAAAGGATCGCATGGTGTAGAAGTCTCAAGATTTGGGGCAGTCAAATATGGGGAGTTTGGGCTGAGGGAGTCAAACCTGCTTAGCCTCCAGAAGACGCACACAGGGGAGACACCTTACATGTACACTGAGTGGGGACCGAGCTTTAGCAACATGTCAACCATCATCAAAAACCAGAGGACACACTCTGGGGAAAAACCTTATGTGTGCAAGGAATGTGGACGAGGCTTCACCTGGAAGTCAAACCTCATCACACACCAGAGGACACACTCAGGGGAGAAGCCTTTTGTGTGCAAAGAGTGTGGACGAGGCTTCACCTGGAAGTCAAACCTCATCACACACCAGAGGACACACTCAGGGGAGAAGCCTTATGTGTGTGAGGAGTGTGGGCGAGGCTTTACTTGGAAGTCAAACCTCTTCACACATCAAAGGACACATTCAGGTGTCAAGCCTTATATGTGCAAGGAATGTGGACAGAGTTTTAGCCTGAAGTCAAACCTTATCACACACCAGAGGGCACACTCTGGGGAGAAGCCTTATGTTTGCAGGGAATGTGGGCGTGGCTTCCGCCAGCATTCACATCTCATCAGACATAAGAGGACACATTCAGGAGAGAAGCCTTATGTGTGTAGAGAGTGTGAGCAATGCTTTACCCAGAAGTCACACCTCATTAGACACTTACGGACACACACAGGAGAGAAGCCTTACGCATGCACAGAATGTGGGCGCCGTTTCAGCTGGAAATCAAACCTCAAGACACACCAGAGGACGCACTCTGGTGTTAAACCTTATATGTGCCTGGAGTGTGGGCAGTGCTTCAGCCTGAAGTCAAACCTCAACAAACACCAGAGGTCACACACGGGGGAGAAGCCGTTTGTGTGCAGAGAATGTGGGCGAGGCTTTACACGGAAGTCAACCCTTATCACGCACCAAAGGACACACTCAGGGGAAAAGCCATTTGTATGCAGGGAGTGCGGACGAGGCTTCAATGATAAGTCAACCCTCATGTCACACCAGAGAACACATTCAGGGGAAAAGCCTTTCATGTGCAGGGAGTGTGGTAGAAGGTTTAGCCAGAAGCCAAACCTGTTTAGGCACAGGAGGGCGCACTCGAGTCGTATGCCCTTTGTGTGCAAGGAGTGTGGGCAGGGCTTTTGTGATAAGTTGACTCTCACCACACACCAGAAGGCACACTCCGGGGGGAAGCCTCATGTGTGCAGGGAGTGTGGGCAAAGCTTTAGCCGGCAGTCACACCTCATTAGACATCAGAGGATACATTCAGGAGAGAAGCCTTACATTTGTAGGAAGTGTGGGCGAAGCTTTAGTCGAAAATCAAACCTCATCAGACATCAGAGGACACACTCAGGATAGAAACCTAGTGTGTACAGTGAGTGTAGTGAAGTCTTTAGTCAAGAGTCCTACTTCACAAGATGCCAGAAGTCACCTAGGGCTGTGGTTTTAGTAAGAAGTCAGCATTGCCAGACACCAAAGTGGAGACAGCTACTTATGTGTGACAGGAGCGGTCACAAGCCCAATGGGAAGAGTCAACGTCTCCAGTATGCTTGAAGGAGAACTACTGGCTCATTTTCAGGAGCTCTGGCTTCCCCTAGTGGGGATGGCGGGTTGTGGAAGATCAATCAGGTTACTTGATGGAGGTAGCACTTAGAAGTAGATTGAAATTAAGGAATGGAGGGGCGCCTGGGTGGCTTAGTCAGTTAAGCGTCCGACTTTCGCTTAGGTCATGATCTCGCGGTTCATGGGTTCAAGCCCCACGTCGGGCTCTGTGCTAACTGCCGGCTCAGAGCCTGGAGCCTGTTTCAGAGTCTGTGACTCCCTCTCTCTCTGACCCTCCCCTGCTCACGCTGTCTCTCTCTCTCTCTCCTAGAAATAAATAAAACATTAAAAAAAAAATTAAAAAACAAAAAAAAAGAAATTAAGGAATGGAGACTATTCTAATGTCATTTCCCAAGAATATTTAAATACTCCTTAGACAGTAGCCTGGATTTTAGAGAAACAGCAATACTAGAGCTTGCCTCTTAAAGTCTGTCCAACATTCTGAGAACAAGGGACTTGACAGAGACCATGGCTGATTTAATCTTGCTTTCCCAGAGCAGGACCCAGCAGCAGTCAGCTTCAGGGATTATTTGGGAAATGATGGATTTGTGGAGACAGAGGTAGTGCAGAGGGTAGAAGGTTTTATTATGCAAAAGGGCTGATAAGTGAGAAAGATTGTGACCCTCCTAGCTCTAGGTTTTGGGAGGGCGTGTCCATATTTGCTTTTGCTTTATTCCAGGGACTCTCTGGTTTCCAGGTCGAATCCACACTGAAGATACTCAGATATTAAGACTAGAAATGTATTGTATGCTTTTATGAAGAAAACTGGTAGTAATTTTTTGAATTTGACTTTCACACCAAAAGTTAGAATATTGAAAAACAACTATCTGTTGAACTTGACAGCTTTCCAATACTTAGTCTTTTGTGACGAGATTGCTGATGGGTATTAATGAATGTGATTTTGTAATACCGTATAATGAACATTGGGAAGATCTGCCTAACTCATTGAACTGGTATTTTCCAAGTGATTACTGTGTGATTCTACAAAATCATCCATGCTGATATTAAAGTATAAGATAGACAAATGGATTTCAGTTTAAAAGATAAAGGCTAGGGGTGCCTGGCTGACTCAGTCAGTAGAGTATACGGCTCTTGATCTTGGAGTCGTGAGTTCAAGCCCCACTCTTGGGGATAGAGTTTACTTTAAAAAAGAAAAGAAAAACCAAAAACAGAAAAATTAAAATTAATGCCAGTCTTAGAAAAAAAAAAAAAAAGAGAGAGATAAAGGCCAGATTCCATATTACAGTAACCTTTAAAAAGTTATCACTTGCTGATTTTTGGCATAGTGTCAAAGAATAATATTAATACCTTGAAAAGTCATTAAAATACATCTCCATTTTTTAACTCTGTACATGTGAGGTCAGATTATTTATCTCAGCAAATTAAATGCATGAGCACGTATATTAAGAGCAAAGAGGTTTTCAAATATACTAGATAATGCATGCTACTCTTCTCACTGATCTGTTTATTTTTTTATTTTTTTGGTGGAAAATAGTCAAGCCCAAGTGAAAGTGAAACACTTTGCTTTTCATTTTAAGTGCATTTCTAGGTGTTTAAGGTCTTAGGGTACCTGACTGGCTTAGTCGGTGGAGCATGTTACTCTTGATCTCAGGGTTGTGAGTTCGAACCCCACACTGGGAGTAGAGATTACTTAAAAATAAAAAGCCTTAAAAAAAAAAAAAGTTTGGGATTGCCTGGCTGGCTCAGTTGGTGGAGAATGCAACTTTTGATCTCACAGTCGTGACTTCAAGCCCCGTGTTGGGTGTGGAGCTTAACAACAAAACATTTAGATGTTTATGGTCTATATCTCACAGCAAAAAACACTTCACACAAGCTTACACACCAGAAAAAAAAAAGTTACACATTATGATACCTAACATACTATTAATATCTATCCTTAGTATAATTTAAACAAGTCACGGGGCTCCTGACTGGCTCAGTTGATGGAGCATGAGACTCTTCATCTCTGTGTCACGATTTTGGCTCCATGTTGGGTGTAGAGATTACTTAAAAAAAATGAACGAAAAAAAAATTAAACTAGGCATAGAAGAAAATTACCAAATAACACAATGCAAAGGAAATGCTTGTTAACACCCACTGGCAGATCTAAACCTACAATTGAAGTATGCTGCTGTATCCAGACAAAACACAAATCTTGGAATATTCAGTGCTGGAACTAAATTATATAATTACTTAATCTCCTCTGTGCCTGTCACCATGTTTCTTCCTGAATATTCTTGCCAATTATTTTTCTATTTTTTATTTTAAAAATCTTTGTTCTTTTCAATGTGTCTTTAATTTATATTTTGTTAATTTTTGTTAATATTTCCTAATCTCTTGAAGCTAATTTTTATTTATTGCTTTTTGAGGCTTATTTGACATACGTTAGTGAGGTTTTTACATTTTTCCTTTTTATTTTTCTTCTGAAAGTCAAATTAGTTAATAATTTTTATCTTTATTTTCTCTTTTAGCCAAGAATTACTATTTCTACAAATGGCTAGATGGATATATTCTTTTTTACAATCTCCTAGTATTTAGTTTTTTATTTTATAGCATTATAGTCAATATATTTGGTAATTTCTTCCATTTTATTTTATTAAAAAAAATTGTTAATGTAGTTATTTAAGTAAGAGTTCATTAACATACAGTGTAGTATTGCTTTCAGGATTAGAATCCAGTGATGCATCACTTACATATGACACCCGGTGCTCATCCCAACAAGTGCCCTCCCTAATGCCCCTCACCCATTGAGCCCATCCCCAACCCACCTGCCCTCCAGCAACCTCAGTTTGTTCCTTGTATTTAAAAGTCTCTTATGGTTTGCCTCTCTCTTTGTTTTTATCTTCTTTTTCCTTCCCTTCTATGTTTATCTGTTTTGTTTCTTAAATTCCACATACGAGTGAAATCATATGCTATTTGTTTTTCTCTGACTAGTTTTGCTCAGCATAATACACTCTAGTTCTATCCACATTGTTGCAAATGGCAAGATTTCATTATTTTTGATTGCCAAGTAGTGTTCCATTGTGTGTGTGTATACACACATATACAAATACATATACATCTTTATCCATTCATCTGTTGATGGATTTGGGCTCTCTCAATAATTTGGCTATTGTTGATAGCACTGCTATCATGCTGTACGTGTGCCCCTTCGAATTAGTGGTTTTGATTCCTTTGGATAAATACCCAGTAGTGCAATTGCTGGGTCATAGAGTAGTTCTATTTTTAATTTTTCGAGGAATCTCCATACTGTTTTCTAGACTGGTCTTCCAGTTTAACTCATAAAGTTTAGTTTTGAATCTATTCAAGCTCTGTGAATTGTTATGTATATCTTTTTTTTTTTTTAAGTTTATTTATTTTGAGAAAGAGCATGTGCAAATGGGGGTGGGTCAGAGAGGCAAAGAGAGAGAGAGAATCCCAGACAGGCTCCACACTGTCAGTGCAGAGCCCAATGTGGGGCTTGAACTCACGAACCGTGAGATCATGATCTGATCTGAAGTCAAAGAGTCAGATGCCTAACCGACTGAGCCACCAAGGCACCCCGGTTTTCATGAGTATTTTAAAAAGCAAGTATTTAATGTGCATATGTATATTTTAACAATATTATACCAAAATTAACACAAAAGATTATAAATATTGATGTTTTTCTATATAGTTACCTTATTCTGTTGTTTTATATTAATGATGTCATATTTATTTCTATGTTAACACGTGAAATTAGATTTGTAATGTAAATGTAGATAAAAGTAATATTAACAGATAAGCACCATTGTATTCCTCCCAGCAGAAGAAGTAAGCCTTAATTATTTTTAAAAACTTAGCACTTCCATTTCTGTAAGTGATAGAGTAAATACATTTATGATCATGTTAAAAAACATTTCTCCATGTATTGCCATCACATTTTGCTTAATACATTTCAAAGCTATTTTATTTAGATCTATGGAAGTTAATAAAATTTCTTCTTGATGGATTTTCTCTTTTAAAACCATTGAGCATCCCAAGGTCCCATTCAGTACTTCTAAATAGTCTTTTCTCAATACTATTTGCATTTGCCTTTTTTGGTAGTATTTGCTTTACTCTCTTTTTCATTATCATCTTGATATTCTTGTTTTGTGAATAGAGCATCCTCTTCAAGTACTGGAAGCCACAGTCAGAACAATTAGGTAAGAAAGATAAATACATACAAAGCATCTAAATTAGAAATAAGTAAAACCATCTCTCTTTACTGACATCATTCTATATATAGAAAATCCAAGTGAACTAACAAACTGCTAAAGCTAATGAACAAACAGCAAAGTTACAGAGTATAAGACCAAGAAACAAAAATCAGAGAAAATAGAGAATTCTGGTTTCTTGAGGGAATCCTGGCTGATGAGTTGCCTCTGAGTAGTGAATTGGGTGACCATAGGAAATGGATAAAAAGGGTACTATATACCCTTTTTATAACTTTTAACTCAAAGTTTCCTAGATTTGGCCAATGGGAGCCCCTTCAAGCTGACCTCCTGTGTCTTTCTGACACGTCCCCATCATTCATTAAGCGTCTCCGTAATTTCTGACAGATAGTAAAGGCTCATTTTGTACTTTCTCAGCCCCGGCCCTGGAATCCACCATTTCTCTAAGAAACTATAGTTGCTTTCAGTGGAGAATGATACTTAGGAACCAAGACCTAGGTGATAGGTGTGCTCATTGCTCTTAGAGCATCTCTGCTGACGTGTGTGTGTGTGTGTGTGTGTGTGTGTGTGTGTACACATACATGTGTACATCTGAAGAAAAAATCATATGGATATTACTTCCAATTTCAATCCAACATCACAATGTTCATCCTAACTTTCCTTTCCACATCTGTAACTCCCTTTTCTTTCTTTTTAATAATTTTTTTAACATTTGTTTATTTTTGAGAGAGAGAGCATGAGCAGGGGAAAGGCAGAGAGGGGGAGACACAATCCGAAGCAGGCTCCGGCGTCCAAGCTGTCAACACAGAACCTGATACGGAGGTCAAACCCACGAACCATGAAGTCGGATGCTTAAACAGACTGAGCCACCCAGGTGCCCCTGTAACTCCCTTTTCTTACAGTGAGAAACCTGGTTCCCATTATCGATAATATTTACTTATTCGCTCATTCTTGGAATATAAAGTAGTTTCAGAATTGCTAATGCATACAATTGTGATAAGCATGCCTATTCATTGGAGTTCATTATTTTTGTAGATCTTTTTGTCTTTGGCCTGAGGACAAATGACTTCCTGCATTTGAATTACTTGGGTTAGTTCCTTTCTCCCCCTTTAATTGTGGTTATGTTATTAATTTGATTTCTGTTTGTATTTAATTTGGGGGTTCCCTTCATCTTTGCTGTTGTGAACACATTTACAGTGTCTCCCATGATTCTCCTAATAACCACGCTGTTGAGTAATCCCTTCCCCTTGAGTGCGGGTGGGACTATGAGCAGCTTCTAACCAACAGAATATGGAAAAGGTTATGGGATTTCACTCTTGTTTTTACATTAAATTGTATGGCAAAGGTGAAGGGATTTTGCTAGTGTAATCAGTTGACTGTAATTGAAAGGGAAATTATACTGGGTGGGTCTGACCTAATCTGGTAAACACTTTAAGAGGGCCTCAGTCAGGCACATGGGTGTCTCCAACCTTGGCTCAGGTCATGATCTCATGGTACATGAATTCAAGCCCCACTTCACTGACAGTGCAGAGCCTGCTTAGGATTCTTCCCCTCTTTCTGCCCCTCCCCCACTCACTCTCTCTTAAAAAAAATTTTTTTTTAGTGTTTGTTTATCTTTGAGAGAGAGAGAGAGAGAGGGAGACGCTGAATCAGAACCAGGCTCCAGGCTCTGAGCTGTCAGCACAGAGACCACTGTTGGGGCTTGAACTCACAAGCTGTGAGATCATGACCTGAGTTGAAGTCGGATGCTCAACCAACTGAGCCACCCAGGCACCCCTCTCTCTCTCAATAAATAAATAAAAACTTAAAAAAAAAAAAAGAACCCTGAGTCAGACTCTGTGCTGACAGCATGGAGCCTGCTTGGAATTCTCTCTCTCCTCTCTGTCCCTTCCTCCACTCTCTCTCTCTCTCAATAAATAAACATTTAAAATACTTTTAAAACGTCAGAGACTCTTGAAAAGCAAAGATTTTACTGTTTGCTTTGAAGAAACAAGCTGCCATAAATTATTTTTCCTTTCTATTTTTTAAAAAGTAGGTTTCACATCCTGCACAGAGCCCAATGTGGGGCTTGAACTCACAACCCTGAGATCAAGACCTGAGCTGAAATTGAGTCAGATGCTTAACCAACTGAGCCACACAGGCACTCCAAACAGACTACCCTGAATTCTCTGGTCACAAAGAAACTATTCCTGCCAACTACCTAAAAGAGCTTGGAAGCTAACCCTTTACTTGTCAAGCCTATTGTGAGACTGCAGCCCACCTGACAGCTTACCTTCAGCTTTGTAAGACCTGAGTAAAGGACCCATCTAAGCCCAGATTCCTGACCCGCAGAAACTGGGATAATAAATGGGTCTGTAGTAATTTGTTACATAATAGAAAACTAAAATTTGTTAATTTTATCTATTCTTTTAATATGTGAAACACTAATATATCTAAAAGTCTAAACTACACAAAACAGTTCACTTAGGGAAGTATAACTCTCTCAATCACTTCTATTCCCTCCCCTCCTCATATGCTCTTCCCCTTTTGGATTTGAACTCAAGGCATCAGAATACCTAGCTGTGGGCTGATGTGCAAAAGGCAACAGTAATAGATACTGCAAGAATTAGGTTTTCGCAGCCAACATGCAGAAACTGCAATGAAAATTAGGTTTAAAAAAAGCTGGAAGGCTCTTGAGAAAAGAAGGTCATACAAATTCTTTGCGATACATCAAAATACAGGTAAATGAATATGCATTTAAATATTTTACGATAAAACTCAAATGGTTTTAGCATGTATCATTTTTTGATGATTTCTTACTGAAACCAAATTTTTGCAATTGCTCAACCAAATGCATTTGATAAAACGTATCTACTATGAAAATAAATTATATAAAATACTTTTTATATAATTGTTTAGCTGCTAAGCCAATTGAACGTTTTGCCAAGTAGATAAATACCTGTATTGTAAAAGTCACTTCCACTTAGGCATTACATAACTTTCAGCTAAATGCATCTTAATTGAAATTCCCATATTTGTACTCCACTGCTAACCTTTCCACTGAGCTACATTCACGTCTAAATGCCTACTTGATATTACCTCCTTAACATTCAACAAATATCTCAAACTTAAAAAAAATTTTTTTTAATGTTTTATTTATTTCTGAGAGAGAGACAGCATGAACAGGGGAGGATCAGAGAGAGAGAGACAGAATCTGAAACAGCCTCCAGGCTCTGAGCTAGCCATCAGCACAGAGCCCAATGCGAGGCTCGAACCCACGAACTGTGAGATCATGACCTGAGCCGAAGTCAGACGCTTAACCAACTGGACCACCCAGGCGCCCCAATAAATATCTCAAACTTAACATGACTCCACCTTACATACCTACTACATAGTCACTGTTTACCATCTTAGTAAATGAAACTACCACTCATAAAAATATTCAGTATGAAAATTTAAGCATTGTATTTAACTTCTGTCTTTCCTTCATATTCACATCCAAGCATCAGCCAGCCACTCTTGTTACTTCTACACTCAAATTGTATCGTTTTGACCATTTCTTATTGCCTCCAACATTTACTTCCCTAATTCAAAGCACCCTATCTTAACAAAATCAGTGGTATCCAAACAGACTGTAGAGGAAGCAAACCTGCCACTGACATTTAGAGAACTGAGCCTACACACAAGTAGAAGTCCCCAGCCAGCTCCCTTCTCTTAACCATCTCCACTTTTGTCCCACACCAAAAAGGGGCCTTATGTTCACATTTGTGGACACTCCAGCTTGTTTGTCTAAGCTCTAGACTCACCATGTAACTACCATTTGGCCACCTTGTGCACATAGGCAGCACATTCACCTTTCAGAGGAGAGATGGAGGGAGAGAGCTTTGGACACAGAAGAGGCACAGTCTCTGAAAGCAGGCTTGAAATTACTTGAATGGAAAGTTCTCAGATGCCCTGAGGATGGTCTAAAGGACGTTGTCCGCTCTGGACATGAATGTGTCTTTGCATCTCAATTTCTCACCAGGAAGGAAAGGGGCTTGGCTAAAGGAGGGCCAGGCTGTGACCCTTTGTATATTTAATAATTATTACAGTGTTAAATATATTTGTTACTGGATACCGATAATTTTATTAACCAATCTTTAAAAATCTTTTTGACATTTAGGGGCGCCTGGGTGGCTTAGTTGGTTAAGCGTCCGACTTTCGCTTAGGTCACGATCTCGCGGTTCGTGGGTTCGAGCCCCGCGTCGGGCTCTGTGCTGACTGCCAGCTCAGAGCCTGGAGCCTGTTTCAGTCTGTGACTCCCTCTCTCTCTGACCCTCCCCTGCTCACGCTGTCTCTCTCTCTCCTAGAAATAAATAAAAAAAATATATTAAAAAAATCTTTTTGACATTTATAGACTTTTAGTTACAGGGAAAAATTAAAATTTCATTTTGGTTGCAGAAAAGTAAATCAAGATGATTAGTAAAAGACTTTTACGGATAGGCAATTATTGCATTAAGACAAAATTCAGTGATGAAAATAGAATGGAAATGTTTTCAATAAAAAGGCACAGTACAAACTTTCCAAATGTTAAAAAAAAAGCCTATGTATGTTTAATGATGGTATAGAAAATATGCTAGAATGGTGTCTTTGCATCATTTAAACTTATTAAGAGTATAAAATAGATGTCAACTTATTAATGTAAAAGGAGATACATTATTTTTTGAAATTGTTTTAAGAGGAAGGTAGCAAAACATTGGAAAGATCACTGCTCTGATAAGGAAGATCAGGCTTAGTAAATGATGTGCCATCACAGGCACGTGATGCTAAAGAGAAGTAAATAAGTTTGATTCCTATCTCATACTGACTATCTGAACTTTTACAAGTTGTCACACTCCTCAGTCCCCAACTGTAAAATTGGATAGGAATATTTATTTGTAGTATTGTGAAGAACACATTAAATAATATTTACAAAGGAAATTACACAGTGTTTGGATCTTAGATGTTGCCCATTAAATGTAAATTCTCTCCCCCAGAAATTAGCCGTGGGTTTTTTTTATTTATCTGGAATTGACATTCATGAATTATGGTGTGAAGAGTTTCTTCACTCGTGTTAATACTAGGGTCTGTATTCTTTCCAAATGCCCCAATAAGCAGTGGTAAGTAAGCCCTGGTAAAACTGTGCTATATGCCGTCCCTAGGCAGGATTAGAGAAAAACATTCTAGTATAAAGAATATGAGTAGTCAATCAAAATAACACAAGAACTCCTTATTGGTTTCTTCATTCTAAACCAATTCAGAATGACTGCCTTCAAATAATAAGCTAAAAACAAAACAACAACAACAACAAAAACCCAAACTCATCAAAGAGGGGCAGCTGGCTGGCTCAGTAGGTAGAGCATGCAACTCTTGATCTTGGGGTCATGAATTCAAGCCTCACATTGGGCTTAAATTTTTTTTAATAATAAAAAAACACATGAAAGATGCAGAACAGGCTGGTGGTTGCCAGAGGTGGGCTATGCGATCTAGGTGAAATGGATGAGGGGCACCTGGCTGGCTCAGTCAGAAGAGCATGCAGATCTTGATCTCCGGGTTGTGAGTTAGAACCCCATGTGGTTTAGACATTACTTAAATAAAACTTAAAAAGAATTAGGTGGAGAGGGTCAAAAGGTACAAACTTCCGATTATAAAATAAATCATGGGGATGTAATGTACAGCATGGTGACTATAGTTAATACTGTATTGCATATTTGAAAGTTGCGAAGTTAAAAAGTTCTTATCACAAGGAAAAAACTTTTGTAACTATGTATAGTGATGGATGTTAACTAGACTTATTTTGGTGAACATTTCACAATATACACAAGTATTGAATCATTATGTTGTATACCTGAAAATATGATATTATGTCAATTATATCTCAATTTAAAAAAGAAATTAATATAATCTAAGAGGGTTTTTTTATTTTTTTTTTACAAACAGTTTATTGTCAAATTAGTTTCCACATAACACTCAGTGCTCATCCCCACAAGTGCCCTCCTCCATGCGCATCCCTCCTCCCCCACATCCATCAGTCCTCAGTTTTTGTCAGCATTCAAGAGTCTCTCATGGTTTGCCTCTCTCCCTTTCCCCCACCATTTCCCCCGTTCTCCCTCTTGTTCCTCCGTCAAGTTCCTCCTAATTCTCCTATACGTGCAAACATATGATATTTGTCCTTCTCTGCCTGACTTATTTCGCTCAGCATAACACCCTCAAGGTCCATCCATGTTGCTACACATGGCCAGATTTCTAAGAGTTTGTTTTTAAAAATCACATACCATGAATCTCACACTAACTAGGATATTGTGAACTGTTAAGTCATGGAGGCAATTAGTGGTTCACCATGAAATATTTATATAGATGACACAAAGTTAGAAAATGTATAAATCTATTTATTGTCAAAGCTACAACAAAATAGGTAAAAACATGGGTTCATCCAAATAACTACATAGTGTATAGTGATAGCTATTTCAGAATTTGAATTGCCTTATTATTAAGATAGTTACCAAATATGCACCATTTTTTTTTTTGGTTATATAATAGGATTCCTTTACAAGGAAGTAGTAAGAATGTTAAAAGCTTCTAAGAAGAAAAATTAACATGAAACTTATATGAATTAATTTATTTCCCAGAAAATTTAAAAAGGATCATAGACCAATCATTTCCCTGTCATAGTTTTGGCTCCAAGCATACTTTTCTCTATTCTGAGATGGTGGAGCTGGGAGGGACTCTGACAAAGATGTCCCAGTTGGCCTTGTTAACTATTTGCCAGTGGAGTTTGCCAATGGAGGCATTAAAGGGAGACTGGAAGGCAGAAAGGGAGAAGGAACTCACTTCTATTTTCCAGTTCTTTCAGTATCTCTAGCAGTAGAGGAGGGCTATAGCTTGCCTGCAAATTCTTTTTGCTTTCTCAGCGCGAGATTGCTAAACCATTAACAGCCACCTTGAGACTATCCTTCCGAACTCTTAGGTTATGGGAAATCCATTCTTTCTCCTTTGTTCCCCAAGCTCTATGGTGTTAGCTATTTCTTGAAGTTACAAATCTGTCCCCTTTTTGCTCTTTCAATCATCCAACTTTGTATAATCAATTTCCTGTAATTAAATATTCTTTGAAATTGCCAGTGTAAATCTGCTTTTTTGACTATATCTTGATGGACATAGTCCTATCACAATTTGTTTTAGCAGTGCAACCACTTATTTGTGGGCATACTTTGAGGACCACTATCCTACTCTACTGGAGATGACTAGACTCAAACCAGTGTTGGACTTGGTGGTATGGGATTTTAAAAAAAGTAAATAAAGGACAGAAACTCTTCCTATGACCAATTACTGACATATGAAGAGATAGTCATATACTTTCAAACTTTCTCTTTAAAAAATTTTTTAATGTTTATTTTTTGAGAGAGAGAGAGAGTGGAAGAGGGGCAGAGAGAGAGGGAGACACAGAATCTGAAGCAGACTCCAGGCTCTGAGCTATCAGTACAGAGCCTGACGTGGGGTTCGAACTCATGAACCACAGATCATGGCGTAGGGCAAAGTTGGACTCAACTGACTGAGCCACCCAGGTGCCTTCGAAGTTTCTCTTGAAGGTATATTATGCCAATCAAGAATGGAATATCTTAATTTTCCAGTATTTAGTATGAAATCTCCAAGCTGATCTCTATCCTGCAGTGATAATCAGATCCAGGGAAGAGCTGTTTGGTCAAGTAGCCAATCACAACTATCATCCAAAGAACACTTATCTAGTACATTTCCCCAGTGAAGCAACCCAATTATTAAATATTTTAGAGCCTTAAAAAAAAGTGCTTGCCTTCTTCTGAGAGTTACAGCATCCAGTTTCACAGAACAAATAGCAAATCGCTTCAACCCTACTAGCCACACTCCTTTTGTCCAAGACTCTCCAGACTTAGCTATTAGAGGTCTCTTGATGCGGAGGGGATTGGAGGATTTATTCTCCAAAGATTGGTTCTCATTTCAAGAACTTCCCCCTTGTTTTCACATACTGCTATTTACCAAGATCTTGACTTGGGTGCACTTTCCAGATCTTCCAGGGTCTGCGGGTGGGGAAGAATGCTGCTTTGTTCAGAATTTTGACTCCCTCCTTGACCAAATTTTAGTTAGGCTCCTCTGGACCCTCTTCTCAACTAGGGTTCAACCTTTGGACTTCAGTGTTTGTCTTTGCATTACCCATTTGGAACTACTGTTCAGTTCTGGTTTTAACATCACTCAGGGGCTCACGTTCTCATCTTCCTGACTGTGGATGGTTTTTTTGAAGCTGGACCCTAACTGAAGTTGTAAGGTAAAAGGGTGTAAGCAGCACTAACAGAACCCCCAGAGCTACTGGCTATCACATTATAAAGGGCTCTAGTGCAAATGAGCGTCTTCCTAACTAACAGAATCTAATGACCCTTCTGTGGTATCACATCAGGTCCAAGTAGAGAAGGGTTATAAACACGAAGGTAGCAGTGATCCGGCCCATTGCCAGAGATGAGGGATGGCATGCAGGGTGGGAGAACAGCAGACAAAGAAACCTCTCCCACGGGCTCAACACTAAAAGCCAGCCCAGAAACAAATAAAGCTCCACCGCTGGTCACAGGAAAACTCCCTCGACCTCTGGGATAAGAACACAAAGAAATGGTCGCCCAAAGTCAACCGCAGTCCCTCTCACAAACCCACAAGCACTCTCACATTCTACGCGTCACATCACACATCGACCCACAATCACGGGACGTGATTTTAAATACAGAAGCTGACTGCACTGACAGAAGCCTTCGCCCCGCGGTGCACAAGCACAAGTGTGTAGCGACGGTCACACAGAGATCGTTACATCTGAGCATTCAGTAACAGTCACGGACGCGCGCAACTTCACGGTTTCCTCCCACACGGCCCCTACAGTCATCCGCGTGCCCAACATCCGCCAGTTCTCGGGTCAAAACACCCAGCGTTGCAGTTACCTGCGCAGGCGCGGAGTAGAGGTTGGGGCCCTCTGGGAAATGTAGTTCAGCAAAGAAGGCCGCGGCGCAAAGCTCTCTGGGGCTGGTGGTTCAGAGGGTCGAAAGGAAAAACTGAGCTGCGTCCAGTCCAGCTGGATGTTTCCCCAGAGGAGCTCCGGGTCCCGCGCGGCTCAGTCCCTGCTCCGCTTCGCTCCGCGGGGCATTCTGGGAGGGGACGTTGTGGGTCTTGGGTCGCTGGGCGGGTTTCAAGAGCCCGCGGCACCGGGAGGTGAGTTGGGCCTGGCTGAGAGCGGGAGCTAGAGGTCAGGGCCAGACTTGAGGTGGACCGTCAGGGACCGGTCTAGGGCCCCGGGGGTGCCTCAGCTGTTACTGTATAACTGTGAGAGACTGCGATGTGACAGAACATGATCTTGTGTGGCACCGTGTGTGTGATTATGAGCGACCTATATGTCTCAGGTATAATACTGTGTGTGTGTGTGTGTGTGTGTGTGTGTGTGTGTGTTTCTGTAGGTATTACTGTGTCACTGTATATGGGCTTGTGAGAAACTGCGGGTGTGACATTGTGTCGCTTTATGAATATGTGTGATTATGTTTGGCCACTTGTCTATATAGATATAAGAGTGTTTGAATGTGTGTGACAGCAGGTGTGATTGCGAACCCATGACCATCTTTCTCTGCAGTTATAAATTTGTATGAGTAATGGTGACAGATATGTGGCCTTGTGTCGTATGTCACTGTGTGCGAGACTGCGTGGGACTGTCTGTTGAAATAATTGTGAGTCATCACCTCTGTCTTTGGGTTAATGCCACTGTGTATGTATTTGACATTACAGGTGAGCTTATGTGACTATAGTGTTATGTGTGTGTCTATGTATAGTGTTATGTGTGTGATTGGGTGAGAATTTGTATGTGTGTACGTGAGACTGAAGGCTTGATTTTATGGGACCTAGTGTGTGATTGTGGGCACAGAAAGATTAAAATTACTTGCCCAAATTCAGACAGTTAATAAGTGACAAGATAGGGTCTTGAACCTAGGCAGTTTGGCTCCAGAGTCCTTGCTTTCAGTTACTGAACTCTCTTCATCTTCCCCATACTGTGAGAGTGAAAAATGGGGGCCTTGAGTTCTGAGGATGTGGGAGAGGATTGTCCCTGGTCTTGGACTAGGAACTGTCAGGATATGGGAACTTAATGTGGGTCTCTTCCTTCAATCCCCTGTGAGTCACAGGACCCAGTCTAAAGACATTGTAGAGAGCCCATCCCCAAATTGGCTGCTCTGGGAATGGAAAGCTCAATTTGAACGCCTGGTCTTCCTCACCTTAGGCCACGCAGTTTCAGATTTTAGCTTTATCTCTGTTAAAACTCTTCCGTGTTTGGTGCTGAGAGAGACTGATCCATGGCTCTTTTTCTGATGTACCAAGCGAGCTAAATTTTGGTTCTGACTTTCTTAGTTAATAAAGAAGAATGATCTCATTTCCTTTCCAAATGTGTGTATAGAATGTGAGCAGGAACAAAGGTAGCACTTCTTTATGTCAGGAGTTGGCTCATGCAGTCTTGACAGCAAGGAAAGAAAGGTTCTGAAAAATGAAGTAACTTGCCCAAGGTCGTGCAGCCAATGAGTGAAGGAGTGGAGAGGTCACCATGCACCTATGAAGCCCAAGTCTCTAACATCACCTTCTTTCGGAGACTGATGGCTCATCTCAAACTTTAAAGAATATTACCCAAGTTATACACCACTATTTGCAGACAGAAATTTAAAAGATATTTCTTTGGGGTGCCTAGATGGCCCAATCAGTTGAGCTTCTAACTCTTGATTTCAGCACAGGTAATGATCCCTGGGTTCCCGGATCAAGCACCATGTTGGGCTCTGCCCTGAGTGTGGAGACTGCTTAAGATTCTCTCTCTCCCCCTCCCTCTCCCCCACTTGTGCTTTCTCTCTATATATAAAATAATAATAAAAAAGTAAAAGACATTTCTTTTATGCAGATACTATCTAGGGTTCTCAGATGCAGAAAAGGCTTCATTGACTCTCCTCTCAGGTTGCAAAGGCTTTTATAGACAATTTTAAGTTGTGTTGCACTAAGGAAATAACTTTCTTAGAGACTGATTAGCCAGAGCAGAGTAGCTCAGATTTAGGGGGTCATGTATCCTGAATTCTAGGTCAAACACAACTATCCTCATTTTTGGAATGAAGAAATGTTGGCTTTGAGAGAACAACAAACATAATTCAGGCTGTGCAATTTGTTATCCGTTTTTATTAAAATTTTAGCAATTCCTGCCTATTTTCCTTTTTTTAAATTTATTTATTTCTGAGAGAGAGAGACAGCATGATCAGTGGAGGGTCAGAGAGAGAGGGAGACACAGAATCTGAAACAGGCTCCAGGCTCTGAGCTGTCAGCAAAGAGCCCAACATGGGGCTCCAACCCACGAACCGCGAGAACATGACCTGAGCCAGAGTCAGACACTCAACCGACTGAGCCACCCAGGCACCCCTGCCTGCCAATTTCTCTGTGCCACAGAAACGCCAGCTGTATTTCTATGAAGTAATAAAAGTAATAGCTGCATCTCTGACAATGCTTTTCTAGTAAGTATATATGGCATTGATTCCCCAGGTTATGTTAAATAATTCCTATGCAGACATTGTAGGCTCTTGAAAGAGAACTAGGTTTTTTTTTTTTTTTTATGTTTATTTTTGAGGGGGAGAGGGGCAGAAAGAGAGGGAGACACAGAATCCGAAGCAGGCTCCAGTCCCTGAGCTGTCAGCATAGAGCCTGATGCAGGGCTCAAATTCATGAACCACAAGATCATGACCTAAGTCAAAGTCAGACACTTAACGGACTGAGCCACCCAGGCACCCCTGAAAGAGGATCAGTTTTGAGTGTCATTGCAGCTTGATTCTTATAACTTTGAGTTGGTTAAGCTTTTTGAAACTCAGTTTTACTTGTTGGTAAGATAAGGATAATAATATTTACCTTTGTGGGGTACCTGGGTGGCTTAGTCGATTAAGTGTCTGACTTTCGCTTAGGTCATGATCTCGAGGTTTTGGTTCGAGCCCCACGTCGGGCTCTGGGCTGACTGCCAGCTCAGAGCCTGGAGCCTGTTTCAGTCTGTGTCTCCCTCTCTCTCTGACCCTCCCCTGCTCACTCTCTCTCTCTCTCTCTCTCTCTCTCTCTCCGAGAAATAAATTTAAAAAAATATTAAAAAAAAAATAATATTTACCTTTGCAGTTTTTTGAAGAATAAAGAAAATAATGACATATGCAGGGTTCCTGGGTGGCTCAATCGGTTGAGCATCTGACTCTTGGTTTCAGCTCAGGTCGTGATCTCCGGGGTCGTGGAATCAAGCCCCAAATTGGGGTCTGCATTGTCAGTGCAGAGCCTGCTTGGGATTCTCTCTCCCCTTTTCACTCTGCCCCTCCCCTGCTTGTGTGCTCTCTCTCTCTTTCTCAAAATAAATAAATAAATATTTAAAAAAGATAATGACATGTACAACATGTGTAACATCACTATTGATATTACAGGAGGCCCGGTAAGATTGATTTATTCATTTAATAAATATTTTTTAAGTTTATTTATATATTTTGAAAGAGAGAACAAGTGAGGGAGGGACAGAGAGAGGGAGAGAGAGAATCCCAAGCAGGCACCATGCTGTCAGCTGGGAGCCCAATGTGGAGCTTGATCCCATGAATTGTGAGATCATGACCTGAGCCAAAATCAAGAGTCGATGCTTAACCTGACTGAGCCATCCAGGTGCCTCTATTTAACAAATATTTTTTGAGGGCCTGCAAAGGTTCTGGTGTTATTCTAACACTAGAGATACACCAGTGAACCAAACAAATCTTAGTTCTATTAGATCCCACACTGTTGTTGGCAGAGACAGCAATAAACAGCAAAAAAAAGGTAACATGTCCAATGGTGTCAACAGCTAAGAAGAAAAATTGCAATAAAGAAAAAGAGACTGGAAAGGAAGTTCTCTTTAGATAGAATTTCCAGGAAAGTCCTTCTCATGTGGCGACAACTGAGCATAGAAAGGAATGAAGAGAGGGAATGAGTCATGTTCAGGCAGAAGGAAAATCAAAGGCAACAGCCCTGAAGGAACTGTGCACAGGAATAAGGGTAGGAAACAAAGTCTAAGGGGCAGCCAAGGGCCAGATCATAAACCACTTTGTTGGCCATTTAGATTTTGTTGAGTTCAAGCTATGTGTTCTTTTTTTTTTTTTTTTTTTGAATTTTTTGATGTTTATGAATGGAGGAGGGGCAGAGAGAGAGGGAGACACAGAATCCGAAGCAGGCTCCAGGCTAGCTGTCAGCACAGAGCCTGACGCGGGGCTCGAACCCATGAACCGTGAGATTATGACCTGAGCTGAAGTCGGACACCCAACTGACTAAGCCACCCAGGCGCCCCTCAAGCTATGTGTTCTTAATAGCAATGAGGACTTCAAGGGTTAAATCTTTTGCCTTTTCTCAGATCTTAGAGGGGATAGGGCTGGCCCATGTAAGGAGGCTATGGAGACCAGAAAGAGACAAGAGTTCTATCGTTGTGAATCTCAGATCAGCAATCTTGGGCTGGTCTGCCATTTTCCCTCTTTAATTCTCCCTTTTCAGGACATTGCCCTCCAAAAGAGAAGATTGAAGAAGGAAGGAAGAATGGCTGTTGGACTTTGTAAAGCCATGTCCCAAGTAAGTTGGGTTTTCACTTTGTTTCCAGAAATTCTACCTCCCTTTTTTAGGACTTTGGGACTTCACAGAGCCACAAATAGCCCAATGAGCACTGTCACCACTTGTGTCTATCAACTACTTCATATAATCTCTCTATAAATCATTTAGTATATTTTTTACTCAGTGCTGTGCTCAAATATGTGGTGGAAGAGAACTATCCTTTTTGGATAGCTCATGATTTGTTATGCTGGGGATTAGTGCAAGTGGAATAAAGGACAGAGATGTGATTATTGAGTACCGTATTAAATAGGGAAGTCAAGGATGGCCTCTCTGAGGAAGTGACATTTAAGAAAAGAAAACCTCAGTGAAAGTAGGGATTACGTTTCGTGGAGATTTGAATAAGAGCTTTAAAAGTAGAAGGAATAGCAAATATGAAGTTATTATGGTGGTAACATGTTTGATGTGCTCTAGGAATATCATTGAACCAATATCCTAGGAGGGAAATGAGCACTATGAGATCAGAGGAGTAGCTGGGGAACAGGTTATATAGGACCTTGAAACTCATGACCAGAAATTTGGGTTTTGTTCTAAGGGTGAAGGAGAGTCATTGGGGGTGTTTGTGATGTAATTTGATTTATATTTTAAAAGGAAAATAGAAAGGAATTAAGGGTGGGGTGGGGTGACCAGTTAGAAGACTGCCACAGTAATCTAGATGGAAGGTGATAGCTGCCAGGACTATGGTGGTATCATTGGAGCTGCTGGGATTTGGGGTATATGTTGGAGATAGAAAATATGGGATTTGGTCAGGGATTGGTTGTGGAGTGTGAGAGGAAGAAAGAAGTCTAGGGTAACTACAAAGATTTTTGACCTGGGCAACTGTACAAATGGTCATGCCATTTACTGAGATGGAAAGACAGGGAAGAATGAGATGGGAACAAGAATTGAATTCTAGATACATTAAGTTTGTGAGACCTACTGGATATCCAAGTACAATATTGATTATATACCTAGAGTCATGATTGGAAATGTGAATTTGAGAATCATTAGTGTATTTAAAGTCCTAGGACAGGATAAGATTTTCTTGAGGGTAGGATTGTGAGTATAGATAGGAAAGATGCCCCAGGACTGAATTTGGGTATTCAGTATCTAGGGGCTGACAAGAAGAGGAGGAATCAGCAAGAGAGACTGAGAAAGACTGACATAGAAGGAAAACCAGAAGAGTGGGAAGTCAAGAGTACAGAGTATTTCATAGAGGGTATGATCAACAGAATTAAACTCTTCTGAGAGATTGAGGAAGATGTAGACTGAGAACTGACCTTTGGATTTGGCAACATGGAAGCTGCTGATATTCTTGACAAGAGCTACTTTATAGAGGAGTTGAGATGAAAGCATCATTGCAGTGGGTTCATAAGGGAATAGTAGGCCTAAATAAAAGGTTGAGAATAGAGATGAGTCTAGACCTGCGCTGTCCAAGTAATGTACCCAGTAGCCACTTAAGACTGCTCTAAATTAAGATGTGCTATAAGTATAAAATATATACCAGATTTTAAATTTTTATTATTTTTTTAATTTTAGAGAGAGAACAAGCAGGGGAGAGGGGCTTGGGGGCGGAGAGAGAGAGAGAGAGAGTGAGGGAGAGAGAAAGAGAGAGAATTTTAATCAGGCTCCAAGAAGCCTGGTGTGGGGCTTGATCCCAGAACCCTGGGATAATGACCTGAGCTGAAATCAAGAGTTGGACATTCAACCAACTGAGTCACCCAAGTTCCCCAAATATATACCAGATTTTGAAGATTTAGTACAAAGAAGAATGTAAAACATCTCAATAATTTTTAGATTGAGTATATGTTGAAATATTATATGAGTATGAATTATTATATTAGTATATCAATATTTTAGATATAATGGCTTAAATTAAGTATATTATTAAATTTACCTATTTATATTTACCTTTTTTTCTTTTTGCAATATAACCTATTTGTTCAGCATGACATTTGGTCTTAAACATCTTTAAATGTGCTTTATACTTTTTTCTTGTGAGATTAAATAAGATAACTGTAAAATGCTTATTAAGGTGTCTGGCATAATTGGTCAGTAAACAGCAGAATATAAATAGCAGTTATTCTTATTTTTTCATTATTAAAAAAAAATTTTTTTTAATCTTTAGTTTTGAGAGAGAGAGAAAATGAGACAGAGTGTGAGTGGCAGAGGAACAGAGAGGAGGACACAGAATTCGAAGCAGGCTCCAGGCTGTGAGTTGTCAGCACAGAGGGCTGAATTCATGAGTCATAAGTTCATTATCTGAGCCACCCAGGCGCCCCCTAAAAATTTTTAATATGTGGCTTACATTGTATTTCCATTGGATATTGCTGATTTAAACAACTCTTTAGAAGAG
Organism: Proteles cristata cristata; assembly: GCA_017311185.1. Lineage (NCBI taxonomy): Eukaryota > Metazoa > Chordata > Mammalia > Carnivora > Hyaenidae > Proteles > Proteles cristata. The sequence goes on along the minus strand of JAESUZ010001102.1, from coordinate 38,417 downwards.
TTCTGTTATTTTTTAAAAAGTCTTATTTATTTAAGTAATCTCTACACCCAGCATGGAGCTCAAGCTCAATGATCCCAAGATCAAGAGTTGTATGTTTCTCTGACTGAGCCAGTCAGGTGCCCCTGGAAGAGTTTTGTTATTAAGAGGCATAAGGAAATGGGACAATAACTACAGTGAGATTATAGAAGGGACTTTAGCTATTTATAAGATGAAAGGTATTGCATCAGTTTGTATATTAATAGAAATAATCTAGTAAGGTGAGAAAATACCAATAATATAAGGCAGATATCTGATATCTCCCTGATAATTGCAAGGGAGAGAGGTGACAGTGTCTTTATGTGGACAAGTGAAGGGATTGGTCATAGATAGGAGCCTAGAGTTTTATCAATAGAAACAGGGAAGACAGTATATGAGTATAGATATAGGTCAGCAAGGACTTGTAATGAACAAGAAGATGAGATTCAAAGTGGGAACAGGGGATGAGTTGGTGGTAGTTTGAGAGAGAAACAGAAACTATGAAATAGTCATGGGAGAGTAGGAAAGTGAATTTATTAGGGAAGTGTAGTGGTGCTTTTGTGGAATCTCTGGTCATACATTTTATCAGTCAGGGTTCCAGCAAGAAACTCAAAAGGGGACTCTTTACAAGCTATGATCAGTATATAGAGAAACCACAGAACATAGTGCTGTTCCCTGGGACTCATAACAGTGAAACTTGGGCCTGAACCCAGAGACTGAGAGATCTGAGTGTAGAGGGCCTGTGTCAGGCACTGTGACCTAGGAGTGAAGGACAGACCACACAGGGCGGAGTTGCAAGGAGGGTGCCAGGGGAGTAACTAATGTGCTTCGCTCGCCTCTCTCATCTCTTGCCTGTGGCTGAACCCGACTGAAAATGGGGCTGGGAAAGGGAGTCTATTAATACAGTTAATACGGGTCGGCCATAGAGAAGTGTAGAGGGGCACACGGAAGTTATACAATAGTATGTATTCATGTGATGGTTTTTCTCTGGCTACATTCATGCACATTTCTACTCTGTAGAGTAACCATATTTAATATGTGTTTATTTATTTTTGCAATTTGATGGACACAATATAACATTTAACTTGAAAGTACAAGCAAAAGAGATTTTTTCTCCATAAACTTAAAATATAAAAAGTAGCTCAAAAAGTGGAAAACTGAATAGAGCAATGTGCATCGTGCAGGCCTGAAGCTGCTGTGTTTAGAAGAACCCACTTGCAGATTGGCTTTTGGCTGGCATCTGAGATCTTGGCACTAGATTCATTCTCTACACTGATAGAGATTATTTTTAATAAAAAATGAGACCATACTCTGCACATGGAACTCTCCCATTTTAAACATTGAGTACTCTTCCTTCCTATGGATATATTCTAGGAAACTTTGCCATTTATTCACTGAATGGCAAGTATTTACTGTTTAAAATGTGACTGCTTTTATAATAATGATATTCAAAAGCTTATAAAACAGATATCCTTCCCTCATACAGGTTATAGTTCAGGGATGTAGGCTAAACTCTTATTTTTTGACATGTAAGTATTTTCCAGATATAACCTTCCAGTGAAAATTCTAAATCTCTTCACACATAGTTTATTATTTCTTCAGGACACATTTTTTGAAGTTTCTCCTTACATATAGTCTAAGTTTTAGACCACACCCTTTAGTTAAAGCCCAATTCAAGGCCTTTCTTCACTACTCTGACTCATGTCAGAATGTAAAGGAATCATCCCTATAAGAATTTCTTGATACATAGTGTATGTAACATAAAACAGCCTTACTCACATACTTTCATGTTATAAACTCATGTTTCATACCATAAGCTAATTTTTTCCTGTGTATAGGTCTTATTTCACAAAAATGTGAGATTTTTTTTCTCTCAAAATATTTGACAAACCTGGACATGTACTTGCTCCCCAATAATGAGTTTCCTTGGGCTACCTAGAGAACTCTGGCAGAATTCATCTTTTCTGCTAGGACCATATGGTAGCACTTGGCAAATGAGATTTTTTTTTTTTTTTTTTTAATTTCAGGGTTTGGTGACTTTCCGAGATGTGGCTCTAGATTTTTCCCAAGAGGAATGGGAATGGCTGGACCCATCTCAGAAGGATTTATACAGAGATGTCATGTTGGAGAACTACAGGAACTTGGTATGGCTTGGTAAGGATGTCACCCCATAATTCAGAATCTTCCCTCTGGTGTGTTTTTGCTTCCTCCATTAGGAATATCTAGGTCATCTTAAGTGCTTAGCTGAAGTTTCTTTTTCCTGTTACCAGAAAATAATTTGAAGTCATTTCAAAGAGCTAGAAATTAGTAGTTGCCATTGTTGTAAAAGGATGGTTTGGCATAGCAGCATCAGTATGGCATAGGAATTTGTTAAATTGCAAATTATAGAGTCCCACTATAGACCTACAAAATCAGAAACTCTGGGAACAGGCCCAGTAGTTTGGGTTTTAATGAGCCCTCCAAATGATTCTGATGCTCATTTAACTTTGAGAACCACTGTGGCTTCTGATTCAGTAGGCCTGGATTGGGGCCTACTATTTATTTATTTATCTTGAGAGGGAGAGAACACACATTCGCCGAGCAAGCCGGGAAGGGGCAGAGGAGAGAATCTAAGCAGGCTCCGAACTGTCAGCATGAAACCCAAGTTGGGACTTGAACTCACAAACCACAAGATCATGACCTGAGCCAAAATCAAGAGTAGGACTCTTAACTGACTAAGCCACTCAGGTACCCTGAGAATTTGCAATTCTAAGTTCCTAGGTGGTGGCGCTTTTGCTTTAGCACTTTGAGAACCACTGCTACAGAAGAAGTTTCATCTTCTTCGTCCTTCATACCAACATCATTCTATTCTCTTGCCCTTCCTCTAATTGCGTTTCTTGCCTAACGACCAAGAGGTTGAGTTTGAGTCCTAGAAAGGCTAGACTGTCTCTCTGTTGGTCTCTTTCTTGCTCTCATTGTTCTTCTCCTGTAAACAGGACTCTCCATTTCTAAGCCCAACATGATCTCCTTATTGGAGCAAGGGAAGGAACCATGGATGGTGGAGAAAGAAATATCAGATGGTCCATATGCTGGTGAGTGACAGGGAACTGGACGAGGGTTGTTGTAAGATTCCAGCCCAAGTGGCCATGAGAAGGCTGCCCTGCACTTGAGGAGGCCACCTGGGCTTGGTGGGGGTGGGTTTCTCTCTGTTTTTATCAAAGTATGTGCTCTATGATTCTTCTAGACATAATCTGAATCGCAGTCATTGCCAGCTCTTCTTTTCCCTTTAGGATCAGAAATGTATACATTTCCAGATTTCATTTTAGAGTTTTTATTTTTATCAAAGTTATTATAAAGGTTACGTATGCACATTGCTTAACGAGGTAAGTAGTTGTACATGGTGTATTCCCTTAAAAAAGGAAGTCTCTTGTCCTCCTCCCTAGCTTCCTTCTCCGTAAAGGGATCAGCTTTCTTTACTTTTGCAACTTTTTTGATATTTCCTTAATTTCTTTAATATATTTATGTTGCTATTTCTTAATTACTTTTTCAGGTTTAGTCCTCAACCAATATCTTCTAAGAAAATAAGAATTTTTTTTGAAAATAAGAATTTAATACTTTCTTATCTTCAATCTAATACTTGTGCATATGCATGCTCATGTGCATGTTTACACACACACACACACCACAAACACACAGACACAACAGACAGACAGACAGACACACACACACACACAGTTCCCATCTCCCCATCTCACCGGTATCATAATTTTGATTGAATCACTGTTTAGGGTTTATATTATTGTGGCTATTAAGTGCTAGTCATAGCCATGCTGTATATATACCAAGATTACTTTTTCTATACAACTTTTTTTTTTTATATGTTTATCTATTTTTGAGAGAGAGAGAGAGACAGAGTACAAGTGGGGAAGGGGCAGACGGAGAGGGAGACACAGAATCTGAAACAGGCTCCAGGCTCTGAGCTGTCAGCACAAAGCCTGATGTAGGGCTCCATCTCAGAACCGTGAGATCATGACCTGAGAAGTTGGATGCTTAACCAATTGAGCCACCCAGGCACCTCTCCATACAACTTTTTACTTTTCCTGGAATTAATAATTTCGGGGAGGGGTGGTGGAAGTGTTGTCTATTTGGTTTTTTTCCTTGATTTTCTATATACATATTCCTCACTCAATTCCCTCCTCCCCATCAACTATCTAAATCTCTTAAGACACTCAGACACATTAGGTAATCTATTGATTTTATCATCATGGAGAAATCTCTCCCAGACTCTTCAGATATGCTTCACTCTGGACAAATGGCTCATTATATCTGCATGTACTCAGTTTGGGTTTATCTGATGTTTTCTCATGATTAGATTGAAGTAATGCATTTTTGGAAAAAGTGCAACAGAAATAATGTTAAGTTTCTCTCAGTGCATCATAGCAAAGGATTCATAATATTGATATGTCTTTGATCACCTGGTAAATGTGGTGTCTGCCTGGTTTCTCCAATGTAAAGTTACTATTTTTCTATTTGTAATTAATAAATATCTTGGGAGAGATACTTTGAGGCTATGCAGTTTCTTTGAAACTTTTGCCCACTAATTTTAGCATCCATTGCCCCATTGGATCTTGTCTGTAATAGTTATTACTGTGCTATTGACCTAATGTTGATTTTCCATTTTCCTCCTTTCTTTACATATATTAATTAGGATTGTCGTATAGAGAAAAACTGTTTCTTCCATTTGTTTATTCAGTTATTTCTTTGTGGAATCATGGATTTTTATTTTTTCTGGGTGAGATTAATCCAATGAATCATTATTTTGTTGCTCAAATTGCCTTAGCTTTAACCATGGAGATATCCTTCCAGTTGGTTTCTTTGACTTTGTAACATGCCCCCCATCCATTTTTGAGCACTTCCTTTCTCCCCAGCTCCAGGTGTTCAGGTTCATCTTGTTTTCCTTGCCCCAGCCTTGAATCAGGTCCTGCTCCTAGGAGCTCTGGTTCCTTTTACTGGGAAATGATGTTTAGAAACCAAGGTGTAGATGCTATGAGTGCTCATTGCTACTGGGATGTCATTGCTCCTAGGCCCTCACAGCAGATTGAGCTGGAAAATATTTGTATATATACCAACACGCACAGGTACACAAGACATTTCTATATTTATTTCTGTCTCAGTCTTTTTAATATATTAAAACTATCAGTTTATTTTTCTATCTTGATTCTAGTCTTAATCCATAGGGCTTATTGTAGCCTTCTTCCTTTAGTTACCTGCAATTTCTTTTTCTAACAATAAGAAACCATGTATTTACTTATTTGCTCAATTTTAGTTGAGAATTTACACAAAATTTCAGAATTTCCAAGATACTCCTCTGCAAGAAACAAATTTACTAACTAGATTACATTATTCATATATAGTTCTTTTTGTCCTTAGTCTTATAGTATTCAGCCAAAATACTATTTTTCAAAGTTACTTAGGTTCTTTTAGGTTCATTTATTACTGTTTGTATTCTGTTTGCATTCCTACCACATCCTGGTTGGCTTCAATTATTTTTTTATTTTTTGTATCTGAAACATTATTATGTTTTTAGGAATCAGAGCTATATAGAAATATGTCCTCAGAAATGTGTTACTCTCTCCTCACTCCCACTATCCTATTTCTATTCCCTTAACTTCTTCCTACCACTTTCTTACCTGCTTCTTGTAGATTACCAATCCATTATTTTCAGGTTTGTCCTTTTTATGTTTATTTTGTACAAATGAGCCAACATATGTGTAGTTTCTTGTAAGTCCTTGTATGTTACATGAAAGGTAGCATACTATAGATACTTTGCATTTTACTTTTTTTAATTACAGGGAATCACTCCATATTATTCATGGAGATCTTCCTCATTTTCTTAAAAAGTTTTTTAAATGTTTATTTATTTTTGAGAGAGAGAGAGAATGCACAAGCAGAGGAGGAGCAGAGAGAGAAGGAGACACAGAATTTGAGGCAGGCTTCAGGGTCCGAGCTGTCAGCACAGAGCCCGATGTGGGGCTCAAACCCACAAATTGTGAGATCATGACCAGGGCCAAAGTTGGACACTTAACCGACTGAGCCACCCAGGTGCCCCTCTTCCTCATTTTTTTAGCAGCTGCAAAATACTTCATTATGTGGGTGTTATGCTAATTTATTTAACTACTTTCTGATGTGTGGTCTTTTAGGATGTTTGCACTATTTTATAGTTATAACCAGCGCTTCAGGAAATAACCTTGTTTGTATGTATTTCATAATGTCAAGGCTGTATTTTCAGGAGAGATTATTGGATATGGGATTCCTGAGTAAGTGCATATGTAGTTGTTTTTAGGAATTGCCAAATTCCCCTTCAGAAAGGTTTTACCAGACTACTTCTGTATTAAATCTGCATTGCTGCTGTAACAAATTACCACAAATTTAGTGGCTGAAAACAACAGGAATTTATTATCTTATAGCTCTAGAGTTTAGAAATCGAAAATGGGTCTATTAGACAAAAATCTAGATGTCAGCAGCCTGCCTTTTTTGTAAATGCCCTAGGGAAAACTCTGTTTCTTGTCTTTTTTTTTTTTTTTCTGAGAGAGAGAGAGAGAGGCAGCGTGAGCAGGGGAGGGTCAGAGAGAGAGGGAGTCACAGAATCTGAAACAGGCTGCAGGCTCTGAGCCAGCTGTCAGCACAGAGCCCGACGCGGGGCCGGATCCCACAAACTGAGATCATGACCTGAGCTGATGTCGGACGCTTAACCAACTAAGCCACCCAGGCACCCCTGCTTCTTGTCTTTTTATGCTTTTTTTTAGAACCTTTACTCACCCTTTTATTTTTAATTTTTAAAAATCACTTTAGGGGCACCTCAGTGGCTCAGTTGGTTAAGCATCCGACTTCGGCTCAGGGCATGATCTCACGGTTCATGGGTTCGAGCCCTGCCTCAGGCTCTGTGCTGACAGCTAGCTCAGAGCCTGGAGCCTGCTTTGTATTCTGTGTCTCCCTCTCTCTGACCCTTCCCTGATCATGCTTGCTCTCTTTCTCTCTCTCTCTCATAAATAAATAAAACATTAATAAAATAAAAAAATAGGGGCGCCTGGGTGGCTTAGTCGGTTGAGCGTCCGACTTTCGCTTAGGTCATGATCTCGCAGTTCGTGGGTTCGAGCCCCGCATCAGGCTCTGTGCTGACTGCCAGCTCAGAGCCTGGAGCCTGTTTCAGTCTGTGATTCCCTCTCTCTGTGACCCTCCCCTGCTCACGCTGTCTCTCTCTCTCTCCTAGAAATAAATAAAAAACATAAAAAAAAATTTTTTTTAAATAAAATAAAATAAAATAAAAAAATAAAAATTGCTTTATTTTGGGGGCACCTGGGTGTGGCTCAGTCAGTTAATCATCCAGCTTCGGCTCAGGTCATGATCTCGCAGTTCATGAGTTCGAGCCCTGTGTTGGGCTCTGTGCTAATGGAGCCTGGAGTTTGCTTTGAATTCTGTGTCTTTCTCTCTCTGCTTTTCCCCCATTCTCACACTCTGTCTCTCTCTTTTTCTCAAAAATAAATAAACATTTTAAAAAATCACTTTATTTACATGTAGCATTTATATGCAGTATAGAATTGTGTCATGCTTTGTGAACCAATCTAAATATTTCAATCTAATAGGTGGAAGTCCAGTTACATTTTTGATATGTTTGGGCTTAACTCTGTATATTGTTTTATGTGATGTTTTATGGCATTTACAGTTTTTAAAAAAGACTTTTGCTTATGTGTTTTCTTAGGCTTTTATTTTAGCCATTGAATACTATAGTTTTTATAATAACTAGGAACTATAGTTATAATAGTTATTTTTATATATAGTTATTTATAATAACTATAAACTATAGTTTCTATAATAACTAGGAAGATATTTTTGTTCTAGTGTTGTGTTTTAAATTTTGGGGGGCGGGGAAAGAGAGAGACAGCAGGAGAAGGGCAGAGGTAGAGAGAAAGTCCTAAGCAGGCTCCATGCCCAGTGCGGAGCCTGTCGCAGTAGAGCTTGATCTCTTGATCCTGAGATTGTAACCTGAGCCGAAATCAAGAGTTGGATGCTTAACTGACTGAGCCACCCAGGCGCCCCCTTTTGTTCTAGTGTTATGCTCTGTTTCTGTGGACAATATTTATTCCTTCTATTACTTACTTAGTTGGCTTTAAATAAACTAGCTCTTGATTTTTTTAATCTATTACAGATGAGTCAATAAGTAGGTTTCTTTTATTTCACACCTTCACTTCCCAAATTTTGTTATTTGTAAGCTTTTTATATTGTCACAGCATAGTATATCTACATGCTGTTCTGTCACATTTATTGCAACCTTTCATTTTGTTTTACCTCTATAATTAAATATACTCAGTGTTTTTCAGTAGGTCCTTTTGCTGATATTCTCTGGACATCTCTTGGTTGGCTGAAGGTTGTCCTTTAGCAGTTTCCTCAAAAAGAGTTCATGAAAATGATGTCCCCCCTCCAAGTTCTGTCTTGTTCATAATTGGCCTTTCTTTCCTTAAATTTATTATAGCATAGTATTAATGTTGAATATTTGTGATGAAGTCTGATGCCAGCTTGATATTTTCCCTTTATGTATGTAATTAGCTTTATATTTTGTTCTGGTCTCCCAGATGGTTCTTTAATTTTAAAGCTGTTTAATTAGAGTATGTCTCACTCTGACCATTTTGGATCACATTTCCTGGCACGTGTGTTCTCTTTCAGGATGGAGAATCGAGTTTTTATTTCAGAAAATATTTTTATTTCTTTTTTATTGACATAGTGAAGAATACAAGAAAGTACAGGGACTAATACAATAAATGGCTACCACCCAGAATTGATCATTGTTAATATTTTGACATATTTTCATTTTTTAATGAAGAGATAAACTAACTTAAGTACAGGTTCTCTTTGTTTCTCATTCTCAGATCATTTTTCCTCATCTGCTTCTTGCTTTGAGAAGCACAACAGTTGTGAGTTCATCATATTGTAAACATTTTTGTTTATCAAAATGATGTTCATCATTTTGTAAACATATTTTGTAAATATGCATCTGTTAAAAAAAGTGTTTTTATTTTCTTTAACATTTATTTATTTTGAGAGAGAGAGAATGTGTGTGTGTACACACAAGCAGGGGAGAGGCAGAAAGAGAAAGAGAGAGAGAATCCCAAGCAGGCCCTGCACTGACAGTGTGCACTGACAGTGCAGAGCCTGACGTGGGGCTCAATCCTACAACTGTGAGATTGTGACATAAGCCAAAACCAAGAGTCAGTTGCTTAACTGACTCAGCCACTCAGGTGCCCCAAAATTGTTTTTATTTTCATAGATAGTATCCTTTACATTTTCTTCTGCAACTTGCTTATATTACTCAACATTTTTCTGAGATTTATCCTTGGTAAATCTATGTGTAATATAGTTCCATTTCTTATTTTTATTTTTATTTAGAACAATTTTTTTATGTTTATTTTTGAGACAGAGAGAAACAGACCATGAGTGGGGGAGGGCAGAGAGAGAGGGAGACACAGAATCTGAAGCAGGCTCCAGGCTTTGAGCTGTCAGCACAGAGCCCGACACGGGGCTTGAACCCAAAACTGTGAGATTGTCACCTAAGCTGAAGTCGGCGCCCAACCAACTGAGCCACCCAGGAGCCCGAATATAGTTCTATTTTTTAAACTGTTGTATACTATTGCATGTGTTGAATTTGCCACATTTTATGTAACTCTTTCCCTACTGATGGCCATTTAGATTGTTTCTATGTTTTGCTATCTCACATAGTAGCAGGATATGTGTCTATGCACATGCACATAAGAGTTTGACAAAGGTTTATAGATAGCAGTAAAGTTGCTGGAGCATAGGAGTGCACACTTTGGTTTACTAGATACTCAAACTGCTCTTGAACATAATGGTATTAGTTTATACCTATATTAACAATATCTGAGAGCTCTAGTTTCATTATTCCCTTGATATTCTACAACTTCAGTTTGTGATATTGCCATTGATAAATTTTTACCGTATGATGAAAGAGAAATGTTCTTGAAGTTGTTTTAATTTGCTTAGTAAGACTGAGTATGTTTCTGGAAACGCACTGTCCATTCAGTATTTCTCTTCTGTGAATTACCTCCTCATATTTTTAACCCATTCTTTGAGGTAAGGTTATTTGGCTTTTTCTTACTGACTTTTAGAACTTAAAAAATTTTTTTTTTTTAATTTTAGAAAGAGAGTGCATGTGAGTGGGGTGCAGTGGGGAAAGGGAGAGAGAAAGGGAATCTTTCTTAAGCAGGCTCCATGCTGAGTGTGGAGCCTGACATGGGGCTTGATCCTGCAACCCAGGGATCATGACCCGGGTCAAAATGACCTCGGTCAACTGACTGAGCCACCCAGATGCCCCTAGAACTTTAAAAAAAAAAAAAGTATTCTAAGTATTAATGATTTTTCTATGATACGTATTTTTACTGTCTTCTCCAGACTCTTCCTTGCCTTTTGCCATTGTAGTGTCTTCTCTCGCCCAGTTTTTTTTTTTTTTTTAATGTTTGTTTATTTTTGAGGGAGACAGCATGAGATGGGGAGAGGCAGAGAGAAACGGAGACAGAAGATCGGACCCTTAACCTACTGAGCCACCCAGGTGCCCCGACTCACACAGAAGTTTTTAATGATAGTGTTAAATTCACCCATCTTTTCCATTACAGTTTGTTCTTTATTGTAGTCTTGTTTACTAAATCTTCCCCTGACTGAGGTTGTAAAGATATTCTCCGGTATAATTTTAATTTTTTTAAAGTTTGTTTATGTTTGAGAGAGAGAGAGTAAGAGAGAGACAGAGTGCAAGCAGGAGAGGGGCAGAGAGAGGAGACACATGATATAAAACAGGCTGCAGGCTCCAGGCTCCGAGTTGACACGGGGCTTGAACTAATGGACCACAAGGTACTCAGATACTCAGCCGACTGAGTCACTCAGGTGTCCCTCCTGTATTATTTTTTTAAGTTTATTTATTCATTTTGAGGAAGACAGAAAGCACGAGTCAGGGAGGGACAAAGAGAAAGAGAGGGAGAGAGAGAATCCTAAGTAGGCTCTGCACTGTCAGCACAGAGCCTGATGTGGGGCTTGAACCCATGAACCACAAGATCATGACTTGAACCAAAACAGGATGTCTAACCAACTGAGCCACCCAGGCTACCCCTCCTGTATTATTTTTTAATAGTTTTAAGGTTCTGTTTTACAGTCTTCTATAATCCATCTGGCCTTTAATTTTAAAATATGATGCATTAGGCCTTTTTTTTTCCACATGGAGTTTTCCCAGTACTGTTTGTTTCTCCATTTCTTCTCTATTAATTATAATGTCACCTCTGAAATATGCCAAGTCCTTATGTTTCCATGAATCTTGTTTCTGTCCTCTGTTTTTTTGTTCCATTGATCTATTTACCTATTCCTAAGCCAATGCTATACTATTTTCCCTACTGTGTAGCATCATATCCCTTTAGATGTTTGGTTATTGTTAGTATATAGAAAAGTGATTAATTTGCATATATGTATCTATCTAGCCAGTTTATTATACTCTTTTTTTCTAGTAGGTTTTCAACAATTCTCTGAATATATTAGTCAACATAAATCTAATTATTTTAACAAAGCCTCAGTGAATAAAAACAGTAGGGATTGTTTCTTGTACATAGCATAGTCTGTTGTGAGGTTATCCTGAGCCTCTGCTGCATGCTGTCATTCAGATATACAGCCTTATTTCATCTGTTGGCTGCCTTATCTCTTAGGACTCACCATTACCGTGAAGTCCTCTGCTTAATCCTCTGAAGCCAGCCACTGAGAAAGAAAGAGAGGAGTTAGAAACACACAAATGGATGAAGGATTTCTCAGGACATTTTTAATGGACTGGCCTGGAAGTACCATTTGTGGCATCTATCACTGCTCATTGGCCAGAATTCAGTCACTTGGTTGCAAGGGAATCTGGGAGATGTAGTTTCCTGTGTACTTAGGAAGAGGCAAACTATTTGCTGGATGTAATAATACCCTTCCAGTATATATATTCCCTTTTCCCTTTTCTTATTTTAATTCTACTGTATCAACCACAGTTTCCATATTTGTGTTGAACCATTGCTATCATTTTTTTCTTTCTGATATGATGTGACAGTTTTAGGGGTTTCAAACCAAATACGCCTATTTTTTTTTCTATCCCTAGCACTATGTATTGTATCTATGGATGTATATATTTTAAGCACAAGAGGCTTTTGTATTTTATATATTTTCAGCATCTTTCAAGGCAATTATTTTTCTCTTCTCTTACTATTTTTTCTTCTATAAAAGTTATAGAAGAAGAATTCTATCAGAATTTATAGTAGAGGCACCTGAGTGGCTCAGTTGGTTAAGCATCAAACTCTCGATTTTGGCTGAGGTCATAAGATCAAGCCCCACATTGGGCTCCATGCTGAGCATGGATCCTGCATAAGATTTTTTGTCTCCCTGACTCAACCTCTCTCTCTCTTTCTCTCTCTCTCAAAATAATAAATAAACATTAAAAGAAAAGAATTAAAAAAAAACAAAGAAGAATTTATAGTAAAGATTTCCTCTTCCTGAACTATTTTTATATTTCTGGGTTGCATATTTGCTCCTGTGTGTTATTCATTTAATTAGTGCTTATTCAGTTTATAATATTTAAGGTTTGCCTGTTATCCATGGGGAGAATAGTCTGATACAAGGGCAGTGAAATAGATCAGTGGAACAACAGAAAAAGTACAGAAATATACTCATGTACATATGAGAACTTAGTATTCAATAAAGGTAGCGTTTCAAATCAGCAGCATGAAGAGATTTTTTTTTAGAAGTCAAGGATAGTATTTTTATAATACTGGATTTTGGAAAGTCTTTTGTAAAATGACATCAAGGCCAGACTCTATAATGGAAAAGTGGGAGATCTGTCTTTGTAACATGTTTTCAAAAATTTTATCAAAAGCACTATGAATGAAGATGACACATGACAATAAAAAATGATGATTTGAAAAAAGTGGCAGCTTGAGGGGAAAAATACTATAAAGCCTTAATGCCATAAATTTATAAATGACTTCTATAAACCACTTAAAATGCTAGTGCAATTAAAGTATGTGTAAAGGATATGAATAAACAATTCCCCAAAGAAGAAACCACAAAATACATAGTTGGTACATGTATTTTATGTAAATATATAAAAATGCTCTGTTTTATAACAAGAAATTTGGAAATTATAAAATAATGAGGTACCCTTTCCTTACAGGGGCAAAGATTTTAGAATGATGTTAGGATAGACGAGTTTGATACATACACTTTATGTTCTGGTAGGAATGCAAATTGATAAGAATTATTTTGGAGGGCAGTTTGACAATGGATATTAATAGTTAAAATATGTATCTATATAGTTTTATTTAATTCTTTTATAAATCTATAGAAATATAAAATTGTGCAAAAACATATGGCTGGTTATTTGATTTATAAGTGATTACTTTTTTAAAAAGTTGGTTATGGGGCGCCTGGGTGGCTTAGTCGGTTAAGCGTTCGACTTTCGCTTGGGTCATGATCTCGCGGTTTGTGGGTTCGAGCCCCGCGTCGGGCTCTGTGCTGACTGCCAGCTCAGCCTGGAGCCTGTTTCAGCCTGTGACTCCCTCTCTCTCTGACCCTCTCCTGCTCACGCTGTCTCTCTCTCTCTCCTAGAAATAAAAAAAAAAGTTGGTTATGAGGAATCCTAAAAAATATGCACGTGAGACGTTTTAATTTTATACCATACACATGAATATTCATTAATTTTCTGATATACTTATAAAGCCTTTATTTGAATATGCTTTGTTGGAGTTTAACACTGTCCTCTTACATAGGCCACACTCAGAATGCACTATCTACAATATCTATTGCTGACTTTTTTTAAGCAAAGCAAACGTTTTCAAACCAATGTGAGTATAGAATCTTTGTAGAGATTTTACTTTTTTTTTTAAGGCAAATGCCAGGTTTTTTAAAAAATATTTTTATTTATTTCTAGGAGAGAGACAGCGTGAGCAGGGGAGGGCCAGAAAGAGAGGGAGATACAGACTCTGAGCTGGCAGTCAGCATAGAGCCCGACGTGGCGCCGGAACCCACAAACCAAACTGCGAGATCATGATCTAAGCGAAAGTCGGACACTTAACCGACTAAGCCACCCAGGCGCCCCACATTTAACCCATTTTGAATTTATTTTTATGTGTAAGAACGTGGTCCGGTTTCATTCTTTTGCATATTGCTGTCCAGTTTTCCCAACACCATTTGTTGAAGAGATTGTCTTTTTCCATTGATATTCTTTCCTGCTTTGTCGAAGATGAATTGACCATATACTTGTGAGTTCATTTCTGTGTTCTCTGTTCTGTTCCATTGATCCGCATGTGTGTTTTTGTGCCAGTACCATACTGTCTTAATGATTATAGCTTTGTAATATAAGTTGAAGTCTGGAATTGTGATGCCTCCAGCTTTTCTTTTTCAAGATTACTTTGGCTATTTCAGGGTCTTTTGTGGTTCCATACAAATTTTAGGATTGTTTGTTCTAGCTCTGTGAAAAATGCTGTTGGTATTTTGATAGGGATTGCATTAAATATGTAGATTACTTTGGGTAATATAGACATTAAAATAACATTTGTTATTCTTCTGGGGCTTCTATAATATGAATGTTACTACTTTTGATGGAGTCACTGAATTTTCTAAATCTATTCTTGTGATCCATAATTCTTCTTTCTCTCTTTTGTTCAGCTTCATTATTTTCCATTATTCTATCTTTTATATCACTTATTTGTTCCTCTGCTTTTTCATCCTCGTGGTCATTACATCCAGTCTGTTCAAATCTCAGTTATTGTATTTTTCATTTCTCACTGATTGTTTTTTAACTTTTATCTCTGGTAAGGGCCTCCTTGAAGTCATACATTTTTTTCTCAATCCCAGTGAGTATTCTTATGATTATTTCTTTAAATTTTCCATCAGGCATATTACTAATATCTGTTTTGATTAGATCTTGGCTCTGACCTTTCATTGTTTTTTCCTTTGTGATGAATTACTATGCCCTGACATTTTAAGTCTCTGACTTCTTCTTCTGTTAGAAAAGCCTGTTAGGTTTCCTGCTCCTGAGAGTAATGGCTTTATGAAGAGGAGCTTATATAGTGTCCAGGGCCTGGTGCTTCAGGGAATGTCTCTGGTGTGTACTATGTGCCCTCTTCTGTGTTTTTTGGCTGCTGTATCCTTCAGGCCAATCGTCTGCAGAGGCTTCCCTTGCCTGCAGTGGGCAGTGTTTGGTCCTTGGCCAAAATGTGATGAGTTTTAAACTAGATGTGGTCTGATATGCGCTTGAAACTACATAACACTGTGTGTCAACTATACTCAAAAACATTTTTAAAAATCTCTCAGCACTCATTAAAAGTTTTTAAAAAAATGTTTATTTATTTTTGAGACAGAGAGAGACAGAGCATGAGCAGGGGAGGGGTAGGACAATCAACCGACTGAGCTACCCAGGTGCTCTTCTTTCAGCACTCATTTAATTAACTAAATATTAAGGTGTGTGATTATAAATGCCACCTGAACTAAAGAGGTTGAGTAGCACCTGAGTGGCTCAGTCAGTTAGGTGACTGACTTTGGCTCAGGACATGATCTCAGTCTGTGAGTTTGAGCCTCACATCAGGCTCTGTGCTGACAGCTCAGAATCTGGAGCCTGCTTGAGATTCTGTGTCTCCCTCTCTCTCTGCCCCTCCCCTGCTCAGGTTCTGTCTCTCTCTCTCTCTCAAAATTAAATAAACATTTAAAAAGAAAAAGAGGTTGAGAACAAAACTGAATTGTGGCAAGCAGGTAACCTATTTTGGGATATGAGTACAAAAATCTATTAAGAGCCTGGCTACCTAAATTATGGTTCATTCTGTGAATGAAGTAGCTTTGTTTGCACTGACATGGGAAAATGTGTATAGTATTTTAAGTTTTATTTTAAAAATATTTAATGTTTATTTATTTGGGGGGAGAGGGGTAGAGAGAGCAGGAGACAGAGGATCTGAAACAAGCTCTACGCTGACAGCAGAGAGCCGATGCGGGTCTCGAACTTATAAACCATGAGATCATGACCTTAGCTGAAATTGGACACCCAACCAACTGAGCCACCCAGTCACCCTAGCAGTATTTTAAGGTTTTTTAATATATATATATATATTTTTAGTAGACTCCATCATCCTGAACATACCTAGTTGAAGGGAAGCTCATGGAAAAAAAACACATGGAAGGATTCCGTATCAATCTGGATATGCATGAGAGGTGCAGCTAAGGACCAGCATTAAGGCTGCTCTATAACATTTTTCCTTTTTTTTTTTTTTTTTAAAGTAATCTCTACACCTAGGGGCGCCAGGGTGGCTTAGTTGGTTAAGCGTCCGACTTTCGCTTAGGTCATGATCTCGCGGTTTGTGGGTTCGAGCCCCGCGTCAGGCTCTGTGCTGACTGCCAGCTCAGAGCCTGGGGCCTGTTTCAGTCTGTGACTCCCTCTCTCTCTGACCCTCCCCTGCTCATGCCGTCTCTCTCTCTCTCTCTCTCCTAGAAATAAATAAAAACATTAAAAAAAAAAAATCTCTACAGACCTGATGTAGGGCTTGAATTTACAATCCTAAGATCAAGAGTCACATGCTCTAATGACTGAGCCAACCAGGCACCCCTTTCCTTTTTTCTTTTATTAAAAATTTTTTTAAATGTTTATTTTTGAGAGAGAGAGAGAGAGACAGAGCATGAGTGGGGGAGGGGCAGAAGGAAAGACACAGAATCAGAAGCAGGCTCCAGGCTTAGAGCTGTCAGCACAGAGCCGGATGCAGGGATTGAACTCAAGGACTGTAAGATCATGACCCAAGCTGAAGTTGGTTGCTTAACCAACTGAGCCACCCAGGCACCCCTCCTTTTTTCTTTTAAATAGAAATAATATTTATCAGAAAATATTCAACCAATTAACAAATGTATAAATACTCTTTCATGATATCATCCAAAGCCACTCCTATTCATGATTGGATCTGTATTTTTCTACAATGTCCCTTGCACAGGTACACACACACAATTTTTATATGCATCTATTTTCAACTTGCTTTTTAAAAATATTTTTTTTAACTTAAAACATTGTATTGGTGGGGCGCCTGGGTGGCTCAGTTGGTTAAGCATCCGACTTCAGCTCAGGTCATGATTTCACGGTTCGTGGGTTCGAGCCCTGCATCGGGCTCTGTGCTGACAGCTAGCTCAGAGCCTGGAGTCTGCTTTGGATTCTCTGTCTCTGTCTCTCTCTCTCTCATCGGGCTCTGTGCTGACAGCTAGCTCAGAGCCTGGAGTCTGCTTTGGATTCTCTGTCTGTCTGTCTCTCTCTCTCTCTCTCTCTGACCCTCCCCTGTTCTCTCTCCCTCTCTCACACACACACTCTCTCTCTCAGAAATAAACAAAACAGTAAAAACAAAACAAAAAAACATTGTATTGGTGAGGATGTGGAGAAGAAGCAACCCTAGTGTACTGCTGGTGGGAATGTAAACTGGCACAGCCATTGTGGAAAACAGTATAGAAGTTCCCCCCAAAATTAAAAGTAGTAATATCATATGTTCCAGTAATTCCACCAGTGAGTATTTACCTGAAGCATGTGTATCCATTTTTTTCTTTTGGTACAGTTATATCTTACATTTTTGTTTACTTAGATCTTCTTTGAAAAACAATCTTTGAAATAATTTCACCAACACATATATCTTCCTTTATCAGCTCTTTGCATTCTTCTTTCTTAGTATTTTGTTCCTATTGCATGTCCATAATTGAAAGGTGTCAAAACCATGTACTTTATCCCCTCCTTCTCCCCAAATAAATTCTTGTTTCTTCTATAACAGTTTTTTCCTTGAAAAGGAAAAGAAGGACACATTTGCTTTCTTGATATTTTTCAGACTGGGAGTCTTGGTATGAAATCAAGGAATTATCTCCAAAATGGTACATTGATGAAGAGGAAATATCCCAGGGGATGGTAATGGAAAGACTTTCAAGTTATGACCTTGAATATTCCAGTTTCAGAGAAGCTTGGAAATACGAGGGTGAATTTGAGCAGCATCAACGAAATCAGGAGAAGCATTTCAGGCAAGTGACAACTCTTAAGGAAGTCTCTGCTGTGAAAAGAGACAATAAATATAACAATTCTGAGAGAAGTGTTCTCTTGAAGTCAGTACTTTCAACACAAGAGAGAATTCCCACAGTAGAGCAAGTACATAAATTTGATATTTATGATAAAATGTTTCCCCCAACTTCCGTCGTAATTGAACATAAAAGATTACCCGTTGAGAAGGAATCTTTGATAGATAATGAATGTGAAGAATTCAACCAGAATACATACCTTAGTAAAGATATAGGAAGTCCTCCTGGGGAGAAACCTTATGAAAGTAGTGATTTTTCAAATCTCTTAAGTTTCCATTCATTACTTACTCAACATCAAATGACTCATTTTGGAAAATTACCACATGGGTTCAATGAATGTGATGATGCCTTTAACTGTTACTCATTCTTTACTCAACCTCAGAGAATTCACAGTGGAGAGAAACCATACGCATGCAATGACTGTGGAAAAGCCTTTAGCCATGACTTCTTTCTCAGTGAACATCAAAGAACTCATATCGGAGAGAAACCCTATGAGTGTAAGGAATGTAACAAAGCTTTCAGACAGAGTGCACACCTTGCTCAACATCAGAGAATCCACACTGGAGAGAAACCCTTTGCATGCAATGAATGTGGGAAGGCCTTTAGCCGTTATGCCTTCCTTGTTGAACATCAGAGAATTCACACAGGGGAGAAACCATATGAATGTAAGGAATGTAACAAAGCCTTCAGACAGAGTGCACACCTCAATCAACATCAGAGAATTCACACTGGAGAGAAACCCTATGAATGTAACCAATGTGGAAAAGCCTTCAGCAGACGCATTGCCCTTACTCTACATCAAAGGATTCATACAGGAGAGAAACCCTTTAAATGCAATGAATGTGGGAAGACTTTTGGCTATCGCTCACACCTTAATCAACATCAGAGAATTCATACAGGTGAAAAGCCCTATGAATGCATCAAATGCGGGAAGTTTTTTAGGACTGACTCGCAACTTAATCGACATCATAGAATACATACTGGAGAGAGACCTTTTGAATGCAGTAAATGTGGGAAAGCCTTCAGTGATGCTTTAGTTCTAATTCATCATAAGAGAAGTCATGCAGGAGAGAAACCTTATGAATGTAACAAATGTGGGAAGGCCTTCAGTTGTGGCTCATACCTTAATCAACATCAGAGAATTCATACTGGAGAGAAACCCTATGAATGTAATGAATGTGGGAAGGCTTTTCATCAGATTTTGTCCCTTAGGCTACACCAGAGAATTCATGTTGGAGACAAACCCTATAACTGCAGTGAGTGTGGGAATAATTTTAGTTGTGCCTCAGCCCTTAGACGACATCAGAAAATTCATAACAAAGAAACTCTCTGATTATAACAAGTATAAGGAAGAAAACATTTAGTCACCACTCAGTCCTTATGAAATAAATATCAGTGAATTAATTCTTTGGTTAATGATTCTATGAATGTAGTAAATATGGAAAAGCCTTCAGTTTATGAGCATCCATTATTTGAAATAGCCTGAATAGTAGACATCTGTTACTTTTGGATCTGTTCTATACCCCATTTGAAACTTACCTCACCCTCATTGTGTATCATTCTGATGAAACTATAATCAGGGGAAGCAGTGGATTGGTCATGGGCTGGCCACAATCTGGTTAATCAGGGGTTGGCAGATGGCCTTATCTGGACCACTAGAACCCTGAAGTGGGGCATTGTTATGGATAGTTGAGAAGATCTTTTTTTTTTTCCTGGAATTGCAAGTGTCAAGGATTTTTTTCAAGGTTAAAAACTCACCAGTAGCCTTTTTGCCACTATGTGAGGAAAGCCTTCCCAAGATCAGTCCAACATAGAGGAAAATCAAGATAAATCTGATGACATTGTTTGATCTGAATTCAATCATGACTGAAGTCTATACCACCTTTTACTTTTTCATTTTTGTGATACAATAAATTTCCTTTTTTTTGTTAAGTTAGTTTGAATTGGATTTTTGCCTCTTGGAATTATAGTACTGATTCATACACCCTATGTTTGCTACATGTGAGAAAGCCTTAATCTTTTATATGGCGTAATTATCCTGAGAAGCCTTTTGCTAAAACAAGTATATAGAAGTTTAATATATAGCCTTCATAAAGCTGAGACAATTTCTACATTTTATTTGTTGATAAAAGTTAGTTTTTAGACTGCTTCATAATAAGGATGAATTTTTTAAAATTCACTCAGTAAAACTCCTTAACAGGCTTTCCCATAGGAATTAAAATCATTTGTGGCAATGACTCACCATAGGCCTTTAAAGAAAGAATGACAAGCTAAGAGAATAATGGATTTATTGGTTTCATGAATGGCTCTTCATCTTTTTTTTTTTAATGGCTCTTCATCTTAAAGGAATATTTGATTTTCTGTTTACAGTATAGATTTAAATATACTGTATAATAGAATATAATAGAATTGTAAATGAGGTCTTCTTTTGTGAGTAGATTGTAATTTTTGGTTTAAGAAGTTTATGAACTTCTTTGGAACTAGAGATTCAGACAAAGACATTACTGTCTGGCAGACAGAAAGGATGGGACATTGTCAACTCATGGTGAAAGTAAAACAGCTGGAGCCTAAAATTTTAAGGGCATAAATTATTACCATTCTTCAGAGTAATAAAGAATATGAGGGTATAGGACAGTATATTCCTATTTTATCTGAGTGGATGTAGGGAAATAAACTATGTTAATATGGTAATGGGGCCACCTTGAACAGTTAGACCATTAGAATCTTGGACACTATCTGGACAGCATCTATAAAAACAACAGAACAAAGGAATTAGGAAAGAGTAGAGAACAAGGATTTATATATGTGCATGGAGTGAAACAATGCCTACTACTCTTAAAAGTACTTTATTAGTCAATTTATTCTTATATCTAATACAAATCTGAAAATTTCCCAAATATTATGACAAATTGTCTTGAAACAACTTAAACTATAAAGTTTTAGTATTGCTTAATACTTAGTATTTAAGATTTAGTATTGCTTAATACTTCAAACCTTAAACAGAAAAAAAAAAGATTTTAAAATGCTGCCAAACATACTACATCTAGCCTAAAATCATATGCCTAATCATCTAGCCTAAAATCTAGTCAATATCATATGCTAAGAATCCGTGTCATTTCTTTATTCTTATATTTTCTAGATGTATAGAAATACTTATTTTAATACTTTCTAAGAGTTGAGTAATAACTTATTTTGGAACGTTCCCCAAGGTTACAGTAAACTTACCAGGCCTAAAGGAAAAAGAATAATGACTCAAACCAAAGAAGAGTTGAGTTATTCACTAATTGATTCTGATCTAAGTATGGCACCTGACTTCTTCCTCTAAGGTGACATAAAGCCAAGCCACTGATCGATTCTCTGTTTTTTCAATTAAACTTCACTTGTAATGTTGTAAAATCTTTTATACCTATGCCTTTAGCACAGGTGTTTGTACTTATATCTGGTGTTTTACCTCACAATGAGGCATTAAATTTTATTTATCTGCAACTATACAACCCATTGTCTTATTGTGAGATAGTGACTTGATCTTTTAGCATTATTAAAAACTTATGCTTTATTAGTATCTTAAGAGTTATTAGGAACATCTAGAGATTTCTTGTCAAAGAGATGTTGGTTTGAATTTGTTCAGTTAATTCTCTTTAGAATGTGGACTAATTGATTTACAACGTCAAAACCCTTTCCACTTGGTTATTGGATATGATCAATAGTGATGGACCTGTTGGATTCCTTTATGCTGAACATATATTTTCTGCCTTGTTAGTTATGCAATTTTTGCTTGTCATATTTAAATTTTTTTCTTTTATTTACTCTTGATTAAGCAGGAGGGGTGTGTGTGTGTGTGTGTGTGTGTGTGTTATTGGAAAACTTTATATAAAGTACCTACTGTATGCCAGGCTTTGTTCTAATCTAGGTATTGGAGGTACAGTAGTGAACTGCACAGGCAAAAATCACTGCCTTTTTATAGAGCTAATTTCTAGTGAGAAAGACCAATAAAATATATATATATGTATGTAGATATATATAAGAAAAAATATAATATGTAAAAGAAAATTCTAAGGAGAAGAAAATGAAGGAAGAGGTAGGGGACTGGAATTTTAGATTGTATGGCCAGGGAAGGAAGCCACTTTTGAAGTTGACTTTTGATTAAAGACCTGGGAAAGGTAAGAGATCTGTCTACCTACACTGCATACACATACACACACACACACACACACACACACAGAGTTATATGTCTTATATGCCTCTTGGAAAGATAATCCATATATATGTATATATATCTAATCCATATGTGTAAATATTACACTCTATCCTTATTATATTCATTCTTATTATTTTATTATACCTCTGTATTTGCATTTTGCATTTTAACATTTTCTTTTTAGTTTCATGAATTTGTGGCCTTTTAAAATCTTAACACATTTTGGGGCACATTTGGGGCTCTGTCTCTCTCTGTCTCAAAAATAAGCTATTAAAAAAAGTTTTTTTTTTTAATCTTAACACATTTCAATTAATTATAATGTGTATATATACATATATATGTTTTTTAATTTTCCAATATTTATTTACTTTTGAGAGAGAGAGAGCACAAGCAAGGTAGGGGCAGAGAGAGGGAGACATAGAACCTGAAGCGGGCTCCAGGCTCTGAGCTGTCAGCACAGAGCCCGACATGGGACTTGAACCCATGGACCGGAAGATCATGACCTAAGTTGAAGTCAGATGCTTAACCGACTGAGCCACCCAGGCACCCCTATAATATATATATTTTTGATGCTCATTGAATGAGCCATTGGGGGCCACTTTAGGCTCTTTGTTACCTTCAGCACTGTTCTGACATCGTTGCAAGCATCCTTACTTTTTGGCAATAATAGGATGTTCCAGGCTCATCCTCATTGTCTCCTGCCTACAGTCATGAAGTTAGCTACCTTTTAAGGAATTTAGGGAGGGAGAAAACAAGCATGCATTCAAAAGGGACTATGAAATCAGAAAAATATGTTTCCCTCTTTTTCAAAAAATTTAAATCCAAGTTAGTTAACATATAGTGTAATAATGATTTCAGGAATAGAATGTAGTGATTCGTCACTTACATATAACACCCAGTGCTCATCCCAAGTGCCCTCCTTAATGCCCCTCACCCATTTAGCCTATCCCCCCACCTAACACCCCACCAGCAGCCCTCCGTTTGTTCGCTGTCTTTAAGAATCTCTTACGGTTTGTCTTCCTCTCTGTTTTTATCTTATTTTTGCTTCTCTTTCGCTATGTTCATCTGTTTTGTTTCTTAAACTCCACATGAGTGAAATTATATGATACTTGTCTTTCTCTGACTTATTTTTCTTAACATAATACACTCTAGTTCTATCCATGTTGTTGCATATGGCAAGATTTCATTCTTTTGATCACTGAGTAATATTTCATTGTATATATATATACCACATCTTATCCTTTCATCAGTCAGTGGGCATTTAGTCTCTTTCCATACATTGCCTAGTGGCTATAGCATGGCTACAAATGTTGGGGTGCATGTGCCCCTTCAAAGCAGCACTCCTGAATACTTTGGATAAATACCTAGTAGTGCAATTGCTTGGTGGTTCTGTTTTTAATTTTTTTTAATGTTTTATTTATTTCTAGGAGAGAGAGAGAGGGAGAGACAGCATGAGCAGGGGAGGGTCAGAGAGAGAGGGAGTCACAGACTGAAACAGGCTCCAGGCTCTGAGCTGGCAGTCAGCACAGAGCCCGACGCGGGGCTCGAACCCATGAACCGCAAGATCATGACCTAAGCGAAAGTCGGACGCTTAACCGACTAAGCCACCCAGGCGCCCCTGTTTTTAATTTTTTAAGGAACTTTCACACTGATTTCCAGAGTGGCTGCACCAGTTTGCATTCCCACCAGCAATGCCAAAGGGTTCCTCTTTCTCTACATCCTCACCAACATCTGTTGTTGCCTGAGTTGTTAATTTTAGCCATTCTGACAGGCGTGAGGTGGTATCTCATTGTGGTTTTGATTTGTATTTCCCTAATGATGAATGATGTTGAACACCTATTCACGTATCTGCTAGCAATCAGGATGTCGTTTCCCTCTTAGGAAAGGAAATAATTTTTCTCAGTTAAAGGTCTTGCTAGCTAGACTTAGGGCCTAAGTAAGTGTAAAGTAAAATTGCATTTTTGATACATGCTGTATTTTCTATCATTCCTGTTGCCCAAACAAGAAAAAACCCAACGTCACAGTAGAGCTTACTTTAAGTATATACTAAATTCACAGTAATAAGAACTATGTATTAATTACCTTTTATAAAACTTGAAGTTATTTCAAAAATTTTGAAACACTTTTAATAAGTTAAAAATTATCAGTTGAAAATTAATGATAATTTAAAATTGCCTCAACTGTGCTCACTTCGGCAGCACATATACTAAAATTGCATCAACTGATGTAAATAAGTCGAAAGGAACTATGGTTAAGCTTCTTCAGGTGTGTTATGATTCCACTTGTTCTGCACACAGATGTCTTCCTTTTTTTTTTTTTTTTGAAGTTTTTCAGATCTCCCTGAACAAACACAATGTAAAACTTTGTGTGATATATATATAAATTTCCCACAGAGTCCTGTACCCTTTTAGTAGTTACTATTTTGAATGCTAGAACTTTGCGTGTATTTGGAACAAACTGCTGCCATTATGATAAGGCCCATTTTAGAGACATATTCATTTTTTTAATATGATTTCACATTGGTTTTGAGTTCCTACCTAGCATGTTAATTTACTGTACCTTACTAAGATTTTCTACATTGTCTATAAAGCCCAAAAGAAAGACAATAAGTTATATGGTGGAGAAAAGCAGATTCCTTGAGGTCATGAGGTGAAGATAGTACTTTCCTGATCAGCTGTCTTAAAGGTATTTGTATGGTTATTCATCACATACTCTTCCAGAAAGAGTAGTGAAAATATCTGCTCTTTTGATTGTTGGCACAAATAGAGGTGTTGGAGTTAGATCTTCATATGGATGTCAACTCGTTTAGGAAAAACTGAAAAGTGATTATACTTCTTTTTTTTTTTATGTTTGTTTATTTTCATTTTTTTAAAATGTTTTTTATTTATTTCTAGGGGAGAGAGAGACAGACAGCGTGAACAGGGGAGGGTCAGAGAGAGAGGGAGTCACAGACTGAAACAGGCTCCAGGCTCCGAGCTGGCAGTCAGCACAGAGCCCGACACGGGGCTCAAACCCACGAACCGCGAGATCATGACCTAAGCGAAAGTCGGACGCTTAACCGACTAAGCCACCCAGGCACCCCAATGTTTGTTTATTTTCAGAGAGAGAGAGAGAGAGACCAAGCGAGCACAGGAGAAGGTCAGAGAGAGAGAGAGGGAGAGAGACTCCCAAGCAGTCTCCATGCTCAGTGCGGAGCCCAATGTGGGCCTTGACCGCATGACTGTGAGATCGTGTCTTGAGCCATGAAATCAAGAATAAGATGTTTAATCGACTGAGCCTCCCAGGTGCCCCTGATTATACTTCTTTCAAGCTCAGTTTATTTATCTATAAAACTGAAGTAATAATTTCAGCCTTTCAAGTTTTTGTAAGGATTACTTGAAAGAATGTAATATATGTAAAGTTAACATGGCATTTATTAATCATGAAATCAAGCAGGAAGTTGAATTGTGTGCCTGAGAGCCAGCTGCTCCTGGGAGACAGGACTGTAAATTCAGCCCCTGTGAATTTACAGAGTCTCAGAGCTCCCTCTCTTTGGATATTTGAGGCTATTAGGACTCTGCCTTCTATTAAGATAGAAGCCAAGAAGGTATGGCTCTTGGTTATTCAAATTTCCATTCATATTTTTGGACTGCAGTTCATAGTATATTATCAAAATTGTTTAGTCCAACACTCGTTTCTTGGTTTATTTTTTCCCTAATAATTCCCAATTTCTATTCTCCACCATAGGCATGCACCCAGGTATGCATCCTTAAATGTGTATAGATCCCTTATAAAGTCAGCCATATGTTGTATGTTTGAAATTTATACCAAAGGTATTATGTTATAAATGTGTCATTTTTTCCTACTCAGCACTGTGTGTGTGTGTTTTGAGTTTTTCACTTAATTCAGGTATAGTTAACATACAATATTATATTAGTTTCAGGTGTACAATACAATGATTCAGCAATACTCAGTGCTCATCATGGTAAGTACACTCTTTAAGAATCATTGCCTATTTCATCCATCCCCTCCCCGCTGCCCTGGTAATCATCAGTTTGTTCTCTATAGTTAAGAGTCTGTTTCTTGGTTTCTGTTTTTTTTCCCCTTTGCTCGTTTGTTTTGTTTCTTAATGTCCACATATGAGAGAAATCATATAGTATTTTTCTTTCTCTTATTGACTTATTTTGCCTAGCATTATACTCTATAGCTCTATTTCTACTGTTGGAAATGGCAAGATTTCATTCTTTTTATGGCTGAATAATATTCCATTGTATACACATACCACATATTCTTTATCCATTCATCTATCAGTGAATACTTGGACTGCTTCCATATTTTGGTTATTATAAATAGTGCTGCGATGCATAGGGGTGCATGTATCTCTTTGAATTAGTGTTTTTGTATTTTGTGTTTTGGGGTTTCTGTTTTGCTCAGTTGATCTATGTGGTTTTTTTTTTTTTTTAGTTCCAGTGCCATACTATTTTATTTATTTATTTATTTATTTATTTATTTATTTATTTATTTATTTATTTTTACAAATAGTTTATTGTCAAATTGTTTCCATATAACACCCAGTGCTCATCCCCACAAGTGCCCTCCTCCATGCTCATCCCCCCCACATCCATCAGTCCTCAGTTTTTGTCAGCATTCAAGAGTCTCTCATGGTTTGCCTCTCTCCCTTTCCCCCCACCATTTCCCCCCTTCTTCTCCCCCATGGTCCTCAGTTAAGTTCCTCCTAATCCTCCTATATGTGCAAACATATGATATTTGTCCTTCTCTGCCTGACTTATTTCGCTAAGCATAACACCCTCAAGGTCCATCCATGTTGCTACACATGGCCAGATTTCATTGTTTCTCATTGCCATGTAGTATTCCATGCTATAGATAAACCACATCTTCTTGATCCATTCGTCTGTTGATGGACACTTAAGTGCCATACTATTTTAACTACTACAGCCTTGTAATATGACTTAGAGTCTGGAATTGTACTACCAGCTTTGTTCTTTTTCAGGGTTGCTTTGGCTATTTGGGTCCTTTTAGATTCCATACATTTTAGGATTGTTTGTTCTAGTTCTGTGAAAAATGCTGTTGATATTTTGATAGGGATTGCACTAAATCTATAGATTGCTTTGGGTAATGTGGACATTTTAACAATATTTGTTCTAATCCATGAGTGTGGATTGTCTTTCCATTTCTTTGTGTCATCCTGAATTTTGTTCATCAATGTTTTATAGTTTTCAGAGTATGTATCTTTCACTTAGATATTTTATTGTTTTTGGTACAATTGTAAATGGGATTATTTTCTTAATTTCTCTTTCTGCCACTTCATTATTAGTGTATAGAAATGCAAGTTTTTTAATAAAGTTTTTAAAACATTTATTCGTTTTTAAGAGACAGAGAGCACGAGTAGGGGATGGCAGAGAGAAAGGGAGACACAGAATGCAAAGCAGGCTCCAGGCTCTGGGCTGTGAGCACAGAGCCCGAAGCGAGGCTCGAACCCATGAACTGTGAAATCGTGACCTGAGCTGAAGTCAGATGCTTAACCAAATGAGCCACCCAGGCACCCCAAAATTCAACAGTTTTCTATACATTGGTTTTAGATTCTGTGACATTACTGAATTTATCAATTCTAGTAGTGTGTGTGGACTCTAGGTTTTTCTGTAAGTAGTATCATATCATCTGCAAATAGTGAAAGTATTACTACTTCCTTCCTGATCTGGATGCCTTCAATTCTTTTTTGTTGTCTTACCGCTGTGGCTAGGACTTCCAATACTATGTTGAATAGAAGTGGTCAGAGGCCACTTGTCTTGTTCCTGACCTTATGGGAAAAGCTCAGATTTTCCCTGTTGAGTATGATATTTGCTGTGAGTTTTTCATACAAGGCCTTTATTATGTTGAGGTATGTTCTCTCTAAACCTCTTTTTTAGAGGGTTTTTTAAAATCATGAATGATGTTTCACTTTGTCAAATGGTTTTTCTGTGCCTATTGAAATGATAATATGGTTTTATCCTAGTTTACTGATGTGAGGTATTATGTTGATGGATTTCTGAGTATTAAACCACCCTTGCATCCTGGGAATAAATCTCACTTAATTGTGGTGAATGATTTTTTTTTAAATGTATTGTTGGATTTGGTTTGCTAGTATTTTGTTGAGAATTTTTTCATCTATATTTATTGAAATATTGCCCTGTAGTTTTTTGTTTTTTGGTGGTGTCTGCATCCAGTTTTGGTATCAGAGTAATGCTAGCCTTATATAATGAATTTGGAAGTTTTCCTTTCTCTTCTATTTTTTTTGGGGGGGGCAGAATATTTTGAGAAAAATAGGTATTAACTCTTCTTTAAATGTTTGGTAGAATTCTCCTGTGAAGCTGGCTGGTCCTGGATTTCTGTTTGTTGCAGTTTTTTGGATTACTGAGTCAATTTCTTTGCCAGCAATTGGTCTGTTCAAATTTTCAGTGTCTTCCTGCTCCAGTTTTGGGAGGTTATATATTTCTAGGACCCTTTCCATTTCTTCTAGGTAGTCTAATTTGTTGGCATATAATTTTTCATAATATTCTCTTGCAACTGTTTGTATTTTGGTAGTGTTGGTTACGTTAGTGATTTTATTTTCATTCCCCCCTCCCCATTTTTTTTTAGGTGTTTGGCTAGAGGTTAATTTTGTTGATCTTCTCAAAGAACTAGCTCCAGATTTCATTGATCTGTTCTATTGTTTTTTAAGTTTCTATATCATTTATTTCTGCTTTAATCTTTCTTATTTTCTTCCTTCTGGTAGTTTTGGGTTTTGATCTTTTCTAACTCCTTGAAATGTAAGGGTACCTTTTGTCTTGTTTCTTGAGGTAGACCTGTATTGTTATAAACTTTGCAATTAGAAATGCTTTTGCTGAACCTCTAATATTTTGGACCATTGTATTTTCATTTTCATTTGTTTCCATGCAATTTTCTATTTCTTCTTTGATGTCTCAATTCACTCATTTATTGTGTAGGAGCATGTTATTTAACCTCCATGTATTTGTGCTCCTTCCACATTCTGTCTTGTAGTTGATTTTTAGTTTCATAGCATTGTGGTCAGAAAAGATGCATAGTATGACTCCAGTGCTTTTAAATTTTTTGAGAGTGTTTTGTGGCCTCATATGTGATATATTCTGGAGAATATTCCATATGCATTTGACAAGAATGTGTATTCTGCTGTTTGAGGATGGAATATATATGTAGATGCATCTGGTCTAGTGTATCATTCAAAGCCATGGTTTCCTTTTTGATTTTCTGTTTATATATGTCCATTGATGTAAGTGGGGTGTTCAAGTCCCCTACTATTTTGTATTACTATCAATTATTTCCTTTCTGTTATTATTTGTTTTATGTATTTGGGTGCTCTCATATTGGGTGCATAATTATTTACAATTATTGTATCTTCTTGTTGGATTGTCCCCTTTATGATTATATAGTGTCCTTCTTTGACTCTTGTTACATATAGTCTTTGTTTTAAATTCTGTTTTATCCAATTTAAGTAATGCTATCCTGGCTTTCTTTTGACATCCATTTACTCAGCATTGTTTTTAGATATATCATGTTCCTTTATGCATAGTCATCTAATGCCATTCATCACTTCTAACACTTGAATAGTAATTAATAGTACATATTTACTATGTTTTATTTATTCTTTTCTGCCTGAAGTGATGGATACAACTTCTGGCTGCCACAAAGAACATTCTAGAGTGTATTCCCTTGCAGATCTGAACTAGTTTAGAAATATTTACCCAGGAATATTGCATCTGTGTTTTTTTTTTTTTACACAATTTTTGTAGATACAGCCAGATTACTTTCTAGAGTAGCTGCATCTGTTTACAGTCTCACCAGCAGCACCTCTTTCTACGTCCTGGTAAACATTTGAAAATATCTTCTTTGGATGCTTTTAGTTTGCATTGTTATTACTGACTACTGGTGAGTTGGAGCATATCTTCATATACTTCTAAGTCATTTGGACTCTACTAAGTGTTCTTTCTTACATTGTTTGTCTCCTATCGAATATGTAATCAAGTCCATTCATAAAAGTTTGGTTAAAATGTACTTGTAAATCTATCTGGCCTTTAGGTGTTTTCCTTTGAGGAAATGTTTCTATACCATTTCAATTTATCAGGTTTATTCAAATTTTCTGTTTCTTATACCAATTTTGGTATTTTTTAAAGAAATATATTCATTTGTCTAGGTTTCAAATTTGTAAATACTCGTTCATAAGATTCTTTTATTATTCTTCAGACTTCATTTGGTTTCTTACTCATTTTCTTATTTGCATCTTTGTACTTTTTGCCAGCCTTGACAGAGGTTTATATAACTTATTGATCACTGATCTCTTTAAAAAACCTATCTTTTGGTTTGCTATTCATTTTTCCTATTTCTTCTAATTCTCCATTGATTTCTGTCCTTTATGTTTATAATTTAATTCTTTGAGTGTGCTCTGTCCCTACATTTTTGAGTTGAGAATTTAGGGAGTTTTTTGTTTGTTTTTCTTTTAAAAAATGTTTTTAATGTTTACTTATTTCTGAGAGAGAGACAGAGACAGAACACAAATGGGGGAGGGGCAGAGAGAGAGAGGGAGACACAGAATCTGAAACAGGCTCCAGGCTCTGAGCCTGTCAGCACAGAGCCTGTCGCAGGGCTCGAACTCACGAACCGTGAGATCATGACCTGAGCTGAAGTTGATTGCTTAACTGATTGAGCCACCCAGGTGCCCCTGTTTTTCTTGATAAATGTACTTGAAGCTGCATTTCCCTCTACTATATAAGTTGTATCCTACAATTTTGGCATTTAGTGTTTTAATTGTTACTCATTTCTACATTTTGGAACTTACTTTATGTGTTCCTTTTTTTTAACACCAAAAATAGGTTTATTTAGGAATAATAAAGGATTGCAATTCAGGACAAGCAAGCTATGGAAAAACCACAGCAAGCCCTAGCTGTTCTTCATTAACTCAGAAGTCTTAGCTGTATTTTTGTTATTTGTTTCTGATGCTATTGCATTATAGTCAGACATTTATATTGATTCTTTGGGATTGAATGAAACTTCCTTGGGGCGCCTGGGTGGCTCAGTCGGTTAAGCGTCCGACTTCGGCTCAGGTCATGACCTCATGGTTCCTGGGTTCTAGCCCTGCGTGGGGCTCTGTGCTGACAGCTAGCTTGGAGCCTGGAGACTGCTTCGGATTCTGTGTCTCTCTCTCTCTCTGGCCCTCCCCTGCTCACGCTGTCTCTCTCTCTCTCTCAGAAATAAATAAAACATTGAAAAAATTTGAATGAGGCTTTCTTTATAGCCTCATATGCAATCAACTTTTAAAACTGTCACATATATATTAAAAAAGTATATGTTTTGGGAGGCTCCTGGGTGGCTCAGTCGGTTGAGCGTCTACCTTTTGATTTTGGCTCAGGTTGTGATCTCATGGTTAGTGGGACTGGGCTCTGTGTCAGGCTCCATGCTGACAGCATGACACTTGCTTGGGATTCTCTCTCTCCTTCTCGCTATCTGCCTTTGCCCTGCTTGCACTTTCTCTCTTTCAAAGTAAATAAACAAACAAACATATTTTTAAAGTATATGTTTTCTGAGCTTTTTGGGTGTAAATTTCAAGTCTCTCAGGTCTAGCCATCAATCTATTGGACCTTTATCAATATGATAGGTGGAAAATGATAAGCCAGTATAGTTTTAATTTGCTTTTTATTTTTTTCTTAAATAGTTTATTGTCAAGTTGGTTTCCATATAAGACCCAGTGCTCATCCCAACAAGTGTCCTCCCCATGCCCATCACCCCGCTTCCTCTCTCTCCCACCCCCATCAGCCCTCCGTTTGTTCTCAGCATTCAAGAGTCTCTCATGGCTTGCCTCCCTTCCTCTCCCCAACTATTTTTCCCTTCTCCTCCCCCCAATGGTCCTCTGTTAAGTTCCTCCTAATCCACCTATATGTGAAAACATATGGTATCTGTCCTTCTCTGCCTGACTTATTTCACTCAGCATAACACCCTCAAGTTCCATGCACGTTGCTACAAATGGCCAGATTTCATTCTTTCTCATTGCCATGTAGTATTCCATCATATAGATAAACCACATCTTCTTGATCCATTTGTCCGTTGATGGACACGTAGGCTCTTTCCATGTTTTGGCTATTGTTGAGAGTGCTGCTATGAACGCTGGGGTACATGTGCCCCTATGCATCAGCACTCCTGTATCCCTTGGGTAAATTCCTAGCAGGGCTATTGCTGGGTCCTAGGGGAGTTCTATTGTTATATTTTTTAGGAACCTCCACACTGTTTTCCAGAGGGGCTGCACTAGTTTACATTCCCACCCACAGTGTAGGAAGGTGCCCGTTTCTCCACATCCTCGCCAGCATCTGTAGTCTCCTGATTTGTTCATTTTAGCCACTCTGACCAGTATGAGGTCGTATCTCAGTGTGGTTTTGATCTGCATTTCCCTATTAATTTGCTTTTTAAAACTGTGAATGAGTTTGGGTTTCTTTTCTGTGAATTATCTATATCTTTTTCTCAATATTCAATTAGAAAGTAACTTGTTAGATATATAGTAGGGGAATCACCTTATATGATTCACAATTTTTTTTCCAGTTTACTGTTTATTTTTTGAATTTGTTTAGGGTCCTCTTTTGCCATGCAACATTATTTTTATGTTATCTAATTTACCAGTATTTTCTTTGAAGCCTTCTGAGTTTTCATTCATATTTAAAAGACCCTTTGCATCATGAGATAATTTTAAAACATTCCCAGGATTTCTCCTGTTATTTTGTTTTCATTTTTTTACATTAAATTTTTTTCATGCAAGAATCTAATTTTACCCCTATATTGCTACCCCATTTCTCAGCACCATTTACAAATAATCCATCTGTTCCTACTTATCTGAAATGTCACCTTTAGCATATACCAAATTACCAGATGTATTTGGGTACATTCATGTATTTCCTATTCTGTTGCATTAATTTGTTAAGTCTACCATCTCTAATTATTTTGACATTGCTGGGTATAATTGTGAATTTTTCTATTTCTTTTTTATTTCTAGTAGTTTTTGCTTTATGTGTTCTGAAGCTCTTGCAGGAAATGTATAAACATTTGGGATTGTTACATACTCTTTTTTATTTTCTCAAATACATTGCTATCATCTATCTATCTATCTATCTATCTATCTATCTATCTATCTATCTATCTATCTATCTGACATCTGTTATGACCAAATAAGGTTTATTACAAGAATGCAAGCCTAGATCAATCAACATCTGGGAATTTGTTAACATTTAGCAGTATAATTAATCATAATTGGGAGCTTGTAAACATAAATTAAAAGAGAAACCCTAAAGGGGTAAATAGAAACTAAAAATTTGATAAAATTTGGCAGCTCTTTCTTACATACTTTATTTAAAAAATATTTTTTAAAGTAGGCTCCATGCCAAATGTGGAGTTTGAACTCATGATTCCAAGATCAAGAGTCACAGGCTCCACTAACTGAGGAAGCCAGGTACCCCTAATATACTTCTTTTTGAAACTCTTCTGTGATCTTTTTTTTTTGGGGGGGGGGAGGGTAATTGACACACA
This sequence comes from Proteles cristata cristata, assembly GCA_017311185.1. Lineage (NCBI taxonomy): Eukaryota > Metazoa > Chordata > Mammalia > Carnivora > Hyaenidae > Proteles > Proteles cristata. Next base: position 4,516 of record JAESUZ010001102.1, on the reverse strand, counting down.
ATGTTACATTAGTTTCAGGTGTGCAACATAGTGATACAACAAGTTTATACATTATGCTATGTTCACCGCAACTGTAGCTACCATCTGTCCCCATACATTAAAATATCATTGACTATATTTCTTATGCTGTATCTTTTATTCTCATGATTATTCATTCCATACTGGAAGCCTATATCTCCCACTCTCCTTTACCCATTTTGCCTACTCCCCACCCCCTTTTGGCAACCATCAATTCTCTGTATATTAGTGGGTCTGATTCTGCTTTTTGTTTGTTTACTCATTTGTTGTTGATTGTTATGTACTCTTATTTGATCCTCTTGTTAAAAAAAAAAAACTACCTTCTTTTTTCCTGGTAATATTCTTTGTTCCCAAATCTATTTTTTCTGATATTAATATACTCACTTTAGCATTCTTTTAATTAGTATTAGCGTACCAGATTTCCCCTATCTTTTTACTTTTGACCTATTTGTGTTGTTCTTTTTTTTTTTTTTTTTTTCAAGTAAGGTCTGCACTCACTGTGGGGCTGGAACTCACAACCCTGAGACCAAGAGCCATGTGCTATACCAACTGAGCCAGCCAGGTGTCCCTGTGTTTTTCTTTCTAAGCTGGATTTCTTGTAGGCACATACAATGGTTTTTAAAAATTGTTTTTAAAATCTAGTCTGAAAATCTCTGCTGTTTAATTGGGGTGTTTAGACCACTCACATTTTAAAAATAATTTATTGAGGTGAAATTCATATGAAATTAGCCATTTTTAAGTGAACAATTGATAACATGTAGTACATTCACAATGTTGTGCAACCATTTCTTTCTAGTTCCAAAACATTTCCATCATTTTCCCAATAAAACCCCTTACCCATTAAGCAGTTTCTCCCCATACCTCTCTCCCCTCATACCTTGTCAACCATTAAACTGCATTCCATCTCTATTGATCTGTTTTGGATATTCCATATAGATGAAATCATATAATATGTGACCTTTTGTATCTGGCTTCTTTAGCATAATGGTTTGTAGGTTCATTCATGTAAACATTATCTGCACTTCATTCCTTTTTATGGTTGAATAATACTCCACTGAATGTATATGCCACATATTTTAAATCTGTTAATATTTCGGTGGAGATTTGGGATAGTTACAACTTTATGTGATTGTGAGTAGTGTAGGGATGCTATGAACATGCATGTTCGTGTTCAGTTCTTTGGGGTATATACCTAGGAGAACTGTTGACTCATATGGTTATTCTGTGCTTAACTTTTTGAGGAACTGCCAATTGTTTTCTACAGTAGCCAAAGCATTTTACATTCCCAAAAGCAAGGGTTTCAGCTTCTCTATACCCTAACACTTATTTTCTTTTTTAAATTACAGTCATCCTAATGGATGTGAAGTGGTACCTCATGTGGTTTTCATTCACATTTCCCTAATGACTGATGATGTTAAACATCTTTTCCTGTATATCATTTTTTGGAGAAATGTCTATTCAAGTCCTTTGTCCAAATTTTAACTGGGTCATTTATCTTTTTTATTGTTGGGTCATATAGAGTTCTTTATATATATTGGATACTAGACCCTGTCGTTTGCAAAATTTGCAAAGATTTTCTCCCATTCTGTAGGTTATCTTTTCATTTTCTTGAGAATGTCCATTAATGCACAGAAGTTTTAATTTTTTATCAAGCCAAATTTACTTGAGCAATGAGATGTAAGCAGAACACATGATTGTCATTTCTGTGTCTGCTTTGTCTGACCTTCCTCTGCCCTACTGGCTGGAAGCTTACTGAGAATTTTAACATCCCCTTTTGCCCCAAGATGGAAATTACTTGGTTCAGATAAGCAAAGCAATCCCACCAGTCCTGGACTGCTCCTACCTAGACTCTCATATGGGGGAGGAATAAAATATATATTTAAGCATCCAGCTCTTGATTTCTGCTCAGGTCATGATCTCGTGGTTTGTGAGTTTGAGCCCCATGTTGGTCTCCATGCTGATGGTGCGGAACCTGCTAGAGATTATTTCCCTCTCTATCTCTCTCTTTCCCTCCCCTGGTTGTGCTCTCTCTTTCTCAAAAATAAATAAACTTTAGGGGCACCTAGATGGCTCAGTTGGTTGAGCATCAAACTTCAGCTCAGGTCATGATTTCATGGTTTGTGAGTTCGAGCCCCACATAGGGCTCTGTGCTGACAGCTTAGAGCCTAGATCCTCTTCAGATTCTATGGCTGCCTCTCTCTCTGCCCCTCCCCCACATGCTCTCTCTCTCAAAAATAAACATTAAAAAAATAAAAAATTAAATTAAAAAACATATTTTTATGTTTTGGGGGTTTTATTATATCAGCCTAATCTAGACCCTAGCTTATACTGCCCTAGCGTGCCATACAAATACTCTTTGCTGTTTCTGTGTGTACCATGATGAAGGTTAGGATCACCATGACCTGGACCATTTCTTCTTTGCTCCTTTTGCTAGCCCTCCTCCTCAGGGCCATCAAGGGGGAAATCCTTTCCTTCCTGCCCATCCTGGTATGTAGCTTATTCTGGTCCAAGATAGAGACTGGGTACCCTCCAATTCTTGCAGAAAAATTGGGCATATGATGGGTGTTGACCATTGCCTTACTTTGGGTAGCACCTCGGGTAAAGCTTGGTGAGCCTCAAGTGCTAGAAGTCCCCAGGATGTCCCCATCCACAATCCCCCCAGGAGCTCAGCACCCATGAAAGACTGTACCTGCCTCATGAGTTGCCCTGGCATAGTGTTTCCTCATGGGTTCCTTTGCTACCTGGGAGACAGTAGATCTGCCCTCTCCAAGAAAGACACTTCATTGTTGTTTCCGCAGCTCTCACAAGTCATTCTCCTGCTCTTCCGGGCCTGAGACAAACAGTGACACAAGGAAAACGAAGCCTCCCAAAGTTTACCTCCATGCTTCTGGGCCAGGACATAAGGCAGAGCTGCCAAAATTAACGCGAACTGCGGGCTCCTTGGCTTACTGGTAAATTTAGACGAGCGCCACTGGAGCACTCCTCTTCCCAGGAGGAGCCTCACACTTCTAGGGCTTCCTAACGATGGCACGTGGGGGCTGCGCTGGTGGGCAGGGGTCCATAGATCCGTCCTTCCTCCACCCTTCAGTTTATTCCTTTCCACCTCTGACTTCGGTGCCCTTCATCCCTCCCTTCCCCCCAGTGCCCCTGCTCTTGTACAGGAACACTGCTTGAGGGCCTAGCCCTAGCTTGGCTGGCTGGAACCGGAAGGCGAGGGGATTTGGCTCTGGGGCGCATCGGGGCCCGCCAGTTGTGCGGGTTAGATCACTCGGGGCACCTGCTTCTCCCTCCTGAACTCACAAGTCCCTGAGGCCTTCGAGCCAGATCGGGTTCAGCCTTTCCCCAACTACATTTCCCAGAGTCCACCGCGGCCCCTTTGGGTCCTGTGACGCACGTGGCATCGCACGTGGCATCCTGCGTGCCTGGCCTTTCTGAGCGGGGGAGGGTGTGCTTTCAGTCTGATTTCTGGGAGGGCGTTGGGCGCTGCTTCACTCCCGCTGCACCTGTGGTAGTGCGGCCCCCCTGTCCCTCCTCTTCCACACCTCGCCAACCCCGTCAGGAAAGAAAGTTGCGGGCTCAAACTCCTAGAGCAAGTTCTTTGGAAGAACGCAGCCGTTTTGATCGGGATGCGGCTCTCTTTGGTGTTTGCGGGATTCAGCCCCAGCCTTTTGGGCTTGGGGGGGGCGGGGGAGGGGCGCTGAAGAATCTTCATGTGTATCAGGGGCCAGAGAAGCAAGGGGAATGAGTTTGAAATCATGCATGCTTGGACGCTGCGAGACAGGTCTGGAGTCTTCTGTCTCCTTTTTCTTCTCCAGACTTCTAGAACTCTGTAGTCCTAACCGGAGGAACCTGAGGGAAGAAGTTTGCACCACTTAACTCTTAAAGTCTTGGCCCAAGTGAGTTGGTATCTTCCCTCTTTCTTCAAACACCGTCTTCTTGACTTACGCTCAATATTTTATCTAAAGTTTACTAACCTGACCGGCTTCTCTGGGCAGTTGGTCCTCAGTTCCTCTCACTACAGGGAATGGGAGTGCTAAAGATATGCTTTTTTTAAATTTAATTTTTTAATGTCTTATTTATTTCTGAGAGAGAGGGAGAGTGAGCGGGAGAGGGTCAGAGAGAGGGAGATACAGAATCTGAAACAGGCTCCAGGCTCTGAGCTAGCTTGTCAGCACAGAGCCCCACGCGGGGCTCGAACCCACGAACTGCGAGATCGTGACCTGAGCCGAAGTCGGATGCTTAACCGACCGAGCCACCCAGGCGCCCCAAGATATGCTCTTAATTAGCCCACTTCCCACTCTGATTGTTCCTTCCCTCCCCACCCTCTCTTCATGTATTTACTGTGGAAATCATTCCACACACATCCAGGGAACTCAGTGCTCTGCATAGCTCTGATGGTGCAGAAATACATACCCTGGAGAGAATTAGCTTTGCAACCTGTGGTGTCTTCTGGACTATTTACCAGCCTGTGAGGCACTGACCAGCGGGAAAGACAGAG